>CATIUR010000001.1:304304749-305504749 GCA_949592205.1 Helichrysum umbraculigerum | reverse complement strand
CCAAACTTAGTTGGTAGTTATCTGTTTTCCTTAGAATAATTTAGATAGTCTAATTTAGTTAAATTAAAAATGAAAAATACAAAAACATCTTTCTATGATTCATTTCCGTCTAGCCCCATTTCTCCACTCGCCCTCAAGACATCTAAAGAAATGATGGCCATGGATGACACTGAGTTCTTCGCCTGCTTAGAACAAGAGTTGGAATCTGACGTCTACTCTTCATCTTTATCCTCTTCCGAAGTTATCTCCGCTAATTCAGACGATGAATCTAGAACCATAGGGCAATTCTTAGATCTTAACTTAGGAACCCATGATTCTCATCAGAAGATCTCAACTTTTGCATCTAGCATTCTAAGCTATCAGGTTATACCTGCTCCTGAGATTTCATATTCCTTAGAAAACTTCTTTCAATTCCCTACCTCATCTGGTTTTTTCGAGAGTAACTCTGAACATCTTCAACCCTTTCGTTTTCCACCCATTGAAGAACGTCTTCCACCCTGGGATGAAGAAGTTTACGAATACCCTCCAAAATCACCTATCTTTTTGAACCTTGTACCCGAACCTGAGTACACCATCTATCGTGTTGTTGATAGGACTTTACCAATCAAACCTGAAGAAAATATCCGCTACGTAGGTAACTCTTTTAATCCTGATAGGAGATTGGATGTTTGTCGGGCATTTGACAGACAACTCAAAACGTCTGACTTTCCTTTTTCAGTTGAACAAAGAGAAGTCGCTCGTAGGATAAAGAAACAGGTTGGTATTCTCCACCATCTTCCAAATCAAAAGGAGGAAGGTATCTTCACACATTATCGAGAGCAAGAGCTTAAGCTTAAATCAGAAATAGACCTACTAATGGACCTATTCGCCTGCACCGATTATCAACCGGTTTCCCAAACCCTAATTAATCGTTATGTTGCGGCTATGATTTATGAGCTTGAGTTCTGGGTCAGCAAAGATCCCGCTATATCTCTCGTCATTTCTGATAAAATTCCATTTTTCGTTGACCCCGTTACTTATATGATCGACAAGCTGTTAGAGATATTCCCTGGAGCCACTGATGATAACATGGAAGCTACTTTCTTTACTGGAAGGAAGGATATTAACGTCTCACTCACTTTGTTATTTGCTCAGTCAAAATTTCCTTTCACTGTTTCACAAACATCTTTAATCGAAGAAATCACGGAGTCAGTTCACACTACCACCGGAGATCCCGATTCGAGAGAAGAATGGAAATTTCAACAAACCCTAGGAATGCTTCTTCATGACTTAAACCATATAGATGACGGATCACGAAACGGAATTTCAAACCCTAAGAAAGTTAGAAAGGAATTTAACAAGTTTATTGACAATCTTCTAGATTTAGGCAAAAAGGAACGTATGTTTCTCACTGAACACGAACGATTCTCATTACATCCCGCAGACCTAGTTGATTTTGTCATTAAGATTCTCACTTGTGACTTTATTCCTCGCTACACTTTCCCTCAACGAAGAGCACCAAATTCACTTAAACAATTGCTCTTGGGCAATACTCAATAAATTTGTCCAAAAGTCGAGCTACCGACTTTTACCAAGCGCTTTTTGGGAGGCAACCCAAACTTTAGTTAATTTAGTTTTATTTTAAGTATTTAGGCTAAGTAATATTAGTAGTTTATTATTAAATTTAAAAGCTTGCATTTAAAAACACAAGAAAACGTTCTTTTAAAATTCAAATTCGTGCGACACAGTAACGAATTTCAGACATTTTCAGAAAGTTCGAAAAAGTTTATTTTTAAATTTTGAAAAATTAATTTTGAATTTGTCTTGGATTTTAAAGAACACAAAAAGATTGTCTTGTTTTAAATAAAAACGTATACGATTTCGCGTACGATTCGCAATATCTTTTCAGACTGCGCGTAAAGGTTCAGAAAATTACGAACATACTTTTTAAAATTATTTTATAAAAAAATTTTAACTTTGAAATTTTACTTGTATGTTTCGTATCTTTCGCGAATTTTAAATCGCATACGTTTGAAAGGGTATAAAAGGAACTTGTGGCCACACACATAAGACAAAACATAAAAAAAAACTTCATCCTCTTCCTCCTCTCCCCTCCAAAACCGTCGGCCTCACCCCCATCACCACCAAATCTCCATTACTCAACCATTTTGCATGATTCCAAGCTCAAAATTCATCATTTTATGATCTTTCTTGCATCCACAACATCACTACATCAAGTTTAAGGTAATTCTTGACCTAATTTTGTGATTTTCATGAAACTTTAAAAATTAGGGCTTGTAACTCATTTTCATAGATTTCATGGTTGAAAGTTGCAATCTTTAGTGTTATTTCATGCTTATCTTGATGCTTAACATGATTACAAGCTTAATCTAGTGATTTGTTAGCTTAATTGCAAGATTGGAGATTAAAGTGTTGATTTTTTGGATGAACTATGGCTAGTTTGACTTTTTGGTTGATTAATTGCTTATGTTGACTTTTATTGATTGAG
Organism: Helichrysum umbraculigerum; assembly: GCA_949592205.1. NCBI lineage: Eukaryota > Viridiplantae > Streptophyta > Magnoliopsida > Asterales > Asteraceae > Helichrysum > Helichrysum umbraculigerum. Next base: position 305,502,261 of record CATIUR010000001.1, on the reverse strand, counting down.
TTATGCTTAAATATGATAGGTTAACATGTTTTGATTGATCATTTGCAATTAGAAAATGATTAAGCTAGTTTTTGGTAATTAAAGTAAGCTCATTTTTGATAAAATCATCATAAACATCATTTTTACTTAAAACTTTTATTTTTAAACCATGTTTATGACTTTTCTAAACTTAAAAAGCTTACAAGATTATCAAAACAAGCTTCGGTTCAATTAATCATTTTTTAAGTTTATCACTTTAATTAATAAAGTGTATGACTTTGAAATGAAACCAACAAAAACGCCATTTTCTAAAAACTACCATTTTGTCAAATAAGTTTACTTCCATTCTTTGCTTGAAATCATGTAAATAAAGCTTTATGTCTTTTGGAAATTGCGAAATATTGGATTGCATATTTAATTGGTAATAAGCCCTTTTATGATTAATTGATTTACTTGAGGTAATTATATGACCTTGGATTTAATCTCAATTAGATTGATTAACCATAAACATGAAGTATTTAAGTTTCTAGTGCTTGGGATAATTAAGTTAGGTACCTTGTTGACTTGCTTTGATTATGCTAGGAACTTGAAGCTTTGTGCCACTTACCCTTATTTAGACATAAGTTGATAAAAGTTTTTGGATTTGTGATTGGTTGCGGTTAGGTTTAGCAATTTTAAAATTTCTGGATATGCCCATTTCTAAAGCCTACATTTCCAATTTTTTCTGAAAATCTGGAAGTACTTTAGCATATCCATTAATATATCACTATTATGGTCTAATGTTTTCTTGTCTTTTGTCACAGATGGATAATTGCCCACCTTCACTCAGCTACTTGGCCAAATCTTCAAAGAATAGGTCACTCATTCGCCAGTGGTTGCAGCAACCGATAGGCAGTAATCGGTATGTGGTATGGAAAGACATGATTAAGCTAGGGATCAGGGATGAGTTGAAGAGTTTGTTGATGTATGAGACCGATGGTCAAGTGAACAATGCCCTTCTCCGTCTATTCGATATAGATGAATATGCATACCGAGAAGTAGTGACAGAGTTCATGATTGTAACACCCCCAAATTTAATGATTTGCTGAAGCATACTTGGGTGTTACTAATCAATATACAAAGCACAAGGTATACAGCAAACGACCTCTAAATGAGACGTTTTGTAAAATAATTACATTTCATAATTAAATCGTTTGAAAACATATAGTTTTCTTTACAAAAATATGTAAGCCTAGAGTCCGCGTATGTGGCGGGAGATTCTATTACATAACCATAGTTACAAAAGATAATGCCAAAGAATCTCCGTTAAATGCAGTTTGGGAATCATGCGACTCTAGCTAGTAATCCTGGAGTGATCCTACTCCGTAAGTATACCTGAGAATACATGCTAAAAGGGTCAACCAAAAGGTTGGTGAATCTCACAGGTTTATCAGTAAATAATCAGTTTGAACACAAGATTTCATCAGTAGTGCCCGTAGGCGTATATCAAGTATTTGCAAATCTCGCAAAAGTAAAGAAATCATGTTATACCGTTGCCATGAGGCTCATAATCGAAGCTTAACCCGTAAATAATCAGTTGCTCCCGTGACATGCTCGAAATTGAGCAAGCATAAGTAAACGAAATAATAGTCGCCCGTTTATACATAACGGTTCGTGGTAGCGCTACTACCCCGGACGGGGAGGGTCATTTCCCTAATGGATCCATTAACTACTGTTCGCGCTTAAGTACATAACTAACGATATATGATGGAGAGACTTCAGTAAATAGTAAGTAACTCATGCAATTCCGTTTGGTATAGTAAACAGTTTAGTACTTGTGTTCAAGAAAATCAGTAGCATGCATCTCCCCCAATAAGTTAAAACAGTAAAAGTGGGGCCGTAAGACTCACCTGAGTCAAGCGGTGGTAAATAGCAAGTAGTAGTAAAGCAAGTAGGTTCTCCGAACCCGTGACCTGCTAGTGCCTAAACACGTAAGGTTAAGTAAGTAGATGTCTCGCAAGACCATCTAGGCTAGTTGTTCATACAACCCGTTGTGTTTAAATGTTGGTTTGTTCGCGTTCGTAACAAAGTATACGGCCCGTTGGTGATTTGTTATAATTAAAGTTTGTCATTCAATACGCAAATTAAAGTAATTGTAATAGGAAGGTATGTTTTATTATGATTGTTAGGTCGTATCGTATAAGTATTTGAGGTTGTAAAAGTTCGACACTTAGTGAAAATGTGAGTTTTCAAGGTTCTGGTTTGTGCGACGTAGCATGCGACGTTGCAAGCGACGTAAGGTGCGACGTAGGCAGGTACGTCGCATGATGCGACCTTCGCAAATCAATGCGACGTAGGGGGCGACGTCGCTAATGCGACGTTGGTTCGGTTTGCGACGTTAAAGTCTACGTCGCTACGTGCGACGTCCGCAAGTTAATGCGACGTAATAGGCTGCGTCGCTAGTGCGACGTTGAGGTTTTTGTGCGACGTAGGTCGCGACGTCGCAGAGGCCCCTGGCCAGGTGCGACGTAGCGGTCTGTTGGCCGGAAAATGTGCCGAAAATGAGTTTTCCGGTTTCCGTTCGGTCCAAATCTTTTACCCAACCCTTATATGAACATAATAAGCCTAATTAAACCATAAACTAGTAAAAATGATCAAAAACGAGAGATGTCGGGATTTGTCGGAAACTTACAAAGTGTCGGATTGAAAATCCGAAAAGATAGGAAGGTAGATCGTGTTGCGGTGGTCGTGAATCTCTAAAAATATTGATGATACGGTTGCGTTTCGTGGTGTTATTTGCGATTTTTAATGGTTTTTGGGGTGTGTTGGTGAAAGAGAGAAAAGAAAAGAGAGAGAGAGAAGAAATAGATAAAGTGAAAGAAAGAAAATGGGAGGTGGGGGTTTATCCCCACTTTTCAGCTTTCTCGCCCCGCGTTTCGCGTGGTGTTCGTTTGCTCCGTCGTTTAGACGTTAAATAACTATTTTAAATATTAAAGGTGCGTTTTTAAAATACAATTTATTACGCGATATTTTATTTAAATGTTTTACAATTCAATTTATATTTGAGTTATAAGGTATAAGTTATTTCATTTAATTTGGGCGTTTTAATATTTTAAATTGTGTAAGGTTTGTTTGTACGATACGAATGAATACGAAATATTATCATAATAATATTTTTGACATAATAACGTTATTTAATAAAATTGGTCACCAACGTCCGTATTAAATTGAATCGAAATACATTCGATTTAAATTGCGTACGATTTAACCAAATCGCATTTTCGTATATATTCAACAATATATTTAATTCGATACATAAATTAGCCTAACACAGAACTAATTACATGTATTAACAAAGAATTAGGCACTAATTCTAGTCCTAATTTGCCGGTTGTTACATTCTCCCCCTGTTAAAGGAATTTCGTCCCGAAACTTAAGTCGAAGTCGCGTTAGGGGCAAAATCGGTGAATAAGTGTGGATACTTGAGTCGTATTTGGTCTTCCCGTTCCCAAGTGAATTCCGGACCGCGCCGTGAATTCCATCTGACTTTGACGATTGGAATACGACTTTGTTTCAGTTGTTTGACCTCACGGTCCATAATTTCGACGGGTTCCTCAACGAAATGTAGTTTGTCATCGATGCGAATCTCGTCAAGGGGTATAATAAGTGTCTCGTCAGACAGACATTTCTTTAAGTTAGAAATGTGAAAAGTAGGGTGCACGCTGCTGAGTTCAGAGGGCAGCTGCAATCGATATGCCACTGGACCTATTTTCTCAAGGATCTCAAAAGGTCCAATGTACCTGGGGTTTAATTTTCCGCGTTTGCCGAATCGGAGTACGCCTTTCCAAGGCGATACTTTTAAGAGTACTCGATCCCCAACTTGGAACTCGAGTGGCTTGCGTCTCACGTCAGCATAGCTTTTCTGACGATCACGCGCGGCTTTGAGTCGGTTTTGGATTTCAACGATTTTCTCTGTGGTTTCATGTATGAGTTCAGGACCAGTGAGTTGACTCTCTCCCACTTCAGTCCAACAGATCGGTGATCGGCACTTACGACCGTACAGTGCCTCAAAAGGTGCAGCTTTAATGCTGGCGTGATAGCTGTTGTTGTACGAGAACTCGCACAACGGTAGATGTCTTTCCCAATTTGTACCAGAATCAATTACGCAGGCTCGTAGCATGTCTTCCAGTGTCTGAATAGTTCGTTCGCTCTGGCCATCGGTCTGAGGATGGTACGCGGTACTCATATCGAGACGGGTACCCAATGATTTTTGGAGTGATTGCCAGAAGCGAGATGTGAAATGGGCATCCCTGTCAGAGATAATCGAGAGAGGGACACCATGTTGGCAAATGATTTCTTTGATGTAAATTTGTGTAAGGCGTTCCATTTTGTCGGTTTCTCTGATTGCCAAGAAATGAGCCGATTTAGTGAGACGATCGACGATCACCCAAATGGTATCGCAACCGCTCGCCGATTTAGGTAGTTTGGTTATAAAATCCATGGTAATTTGCTCCCATTTCCATTGAGGAATTTCAGGTTGTTGGAGCAGTCCGGAAGGTCTTTGGTGCTCGGCCTTGACCTTGGAACAAGTTAAGCATTTGCTGACGTACAAAGCAATGTCAGCTTTCATATTCGGCCACCAGTAAAACCCCTTGATGCCGTGATACATTTTGTCGGATCCCGGGTGGATAGAATATTTGGACTTGTGAGCTTCATCCATCACCAAGTCTCGAAGGTTCCCGAAATTTGGCAACCAGATTCAGTTAGAGAAGTACCTAACTCCGTTGGGTCTGATCTCGAATTGTTTATCCATGCCTCGCAAGGCCTCGTTCTTGAAGTTATCGGGTTTCAGGGCTTCGAGTTGGGCAAGATGTATTTGGGTGGTGAGGTCGTTATGAATGGTAATACTGAGTGCCCGGACTCGGAGTGGTTTTGTTCGTTCCTTACGGCTGAGAGCATCAGCAACCACGTTTGCTTTGCCCGGATGATATTTGATCTCACAGTCGTAATCGGTGAGTAATTCAACCCATCTACATTGCCTCATGTTAAGATCTTTCTGGTTGAAAATGTGTTGGAGGCTTTTGTGGTCGGTGAATACAGTGCTGCGGGTACCATAAAGATAATGTCTCCAGATTTTTAAGGCGAACACCACGGCCCCTAGCTTGAGGTCGTGAGTTGTGTAGTTTTTCTCGTGAACTTTAAGTTGTCTGGAGGCGTAGGCAATGACCTTGTCTCGTTGCATCAGCACGCAACCGAGACCTTGGTGAGAAGCATCGCAGTATACCACGAAGTCATCGGTGCCTTTGGGTAGGGATAGAATGGGTGCACTGCAAAGCTTGGATTTCAACAGTTGAAATGCCGACTCTTGTTTCTCGGTCCAATCGAATTTCTTTTCCTTCTGAGTCAACACGGTGAGGGGTTTGGCAATTGTCGAAAAGTTTTCGATGAAGCGGCGGTAGTAACCGGCCAATCCCAAAAATTGGCGTACCTCGGTTGGAGTAGTTGGCGCTTTCCAGTTCTTGATTGCTTCGATTTTCGACGGGTCTACATGAATTCCCTGACTGTCGATAACGTGTCCAAGGAATTGAACGGTGTTTATCCAGAACTCACACTTAGAGAATTTGGCGTAAAGCTCCTCGTGTCTAAGTAGTTCCAGGATGGTTCTGAGGTGTTGTGCGTGTTCCTGTTCGTTTCGCGAATAGATAAGGATGTCATCGATAAAAACAATAACAAACTTGTCGAGGTAAGGTTTGCACACCCGATTCATAAGATCCATAAATACAGCCGGTGCGTTGGTTAGGCCAAAGGGCATTACTTGGAATTCGTAGTGCCCGTAACGGGTTCTGAATGCGGTTTTTGGGATGTCAGCATCGCGAACACGCAACTGATGATAACCGGATCGAAGATCAATCTTTGAATAACAGCTTGATCCTTGGAGTTGATCGAACAGATCATCGATTCGAGGGAGTGGGTATCGGTTCTTGACGGTTAGTTTGTTCAACTCTCGGTAGTCAATGCACATTCTGAATGAACCGTCTTTCTTTTTGACAAATAAGACCGGAGCTCCCCAAGGTGAAGAACTCGGTCTAATGAATCCTCTATCCAGGAGTTCCTGTAACTGAGTGGACAACTCCTGAAGTTCAGATGGAGCTAGGCGGTACGGTGCTCGGGCCACCGGTGCGGCACCCGGCACGAGATCAATCGAGAACTCTACCTGTCTAGGTGGAGGTAAACCAGGTAGTTCTTCTGGAAAGACTTCGGGAAAGTCTCTAACGATTGGCATATCTTCAAGTCGCTTCTCCTCCGACTTTTTCTCCGTGATGTGCGCGAGTATTGCGGGGTAACCCTTTCTCAGAAATTTTCGGGTTTTTAAACAGGAGATTAAGTTTAGTCTCGACCCACCGGTCTCCCCCTGTATGATTAAGGTACTACCGGCGGCGAGAGGGATTCGGACGATTTTATCGTGACAAACAATTTCGGCCCGGTACTTGGACAACCAGTCCATACCCACGATGACATCAAAACTTCCTAGTTCAACAGGCATTAGATCGATTGAGAAGGTTTCGTTTGCGAGGTTTAAAGTGCAATTAGGTATCACACTACTGGTTTCTATGAGTTTACCATTTGCGAGCTCTACAGTGTACTTAACATCTAAGGCCGAAGGGGTGATATTAAGTAGTGGGCAAAACTCATCAGATATGAAACTTTTATCAGCACCGGTATCAAATAATACTGAAGCAGTAAGATCGTTGAGAAGAAACGTACCCGTTACAACATTCGGGTCTTCCCTAGCTTCCCCAGCTTTGATGACAAATGCTCTGCTACAAGCTGGGTTGTTGTTCCGTTTGTTGTGGTTGTTGTTGTTTTTCTGCTTAGGGCAATTATTCTGAAAATGCCCAGGACTTCCGCACCCATAACAAGTCTACGGGGCACTGGTGTTTCGACAATCCTTGGCCAGATGCCCAAAGCGTTTGCAGTTTGTGCAAGGGCAGGAACCGTCGTGGTGACGATTGCATTTGGGACAGTAGGGCCTGCTTCCAACGTACCCTTTCCTTTCAGAAGTGCCGGATGAATAAGCCCTAAGGGGCTCAGGCTTTCGGTTGGTGATTTGGTTGGATGAGTTGGGGTTTCCTTCCCACTTTCGTTTGTTGTTTGCAGGTGGGGCTGAGGTTGTGTTACGGCGGATAGCGTTTGCCGTAAGTTCATGGGCCATACGGATGGCGTTCTGGATAGTACCTGGTTTGGATGAAGTCACCAGATCCTGGAGTTTTTCGGGCAATCCATCAATATATTTCTCGATCCTCTTGTACTCAGGATCGACCATGGTTGGGCACAGAAGTGCCAGCTGGTGGAAACGGTTGGTGTAACCGGTGATATCATTACCTTGCATCTTATGGTTCCAGAATTCCAGCTCCAGTTGTTTCAGTTCATCCCTGGGGCAATATTCACCCCTTAACATCTCCTTCAACTCCTCCCACGGGAGTTTGTAAGCATCGGCAACGCCCACAGTTTGGGCATAGGTGTTCCACCACGTGAGTGCGGTGTCGGTAAAAGTACTAACAGAGAACTTAACTTTGTCCCCCTCCGCACAGTTGCAGATAAGGAATACCGATTCAACTTTCTCGATCCAGCGTATTAGACCGATTGCTCCCTCGGTACCTGCAAAGTTTAGAGGTTTGCAGTTCTGGAAGTCCTTGTAAGAACAAGGTTTAGCAGCAGTGGTTTCAGCGGCATCGCTGTTTCTCGAGGAATTTGGTGGAGTATTCCGAGCCAAGGCTTCAGTAACAGCCTGGGTTATAAGGGAGGTAATCTGGGCGTCGGTGTATGGTCGTGTCTTTGGCGGCATGATTCTTCAATAAAAGAAATGAAGATACATGAGATTTTGTATGAACTGTAATTGTCACAGATGTACATGTATAAAAGCAGTAATACATAACATCAACATGAAAAATGACAATTAATGTGAGTTGAGATAACAAGTGATATTTGATAGACAAAGTGAATTTTAAAAGTTACATCCTACAGGGATATTACAAAAGGTGTCGGGAATTGTTACATCCGACTAGTTTATAGAGTAGTGCTAGATAGTCCTTAGATTACAAGATAGATTACAAGACAAAGGCTACGCTAGTCTTGTAGATTAATTTGTTCCATTAGCGCGACAAGGCGGTCCACAGTTTCTGCTAGTCGGTTGGTTTGCCTGGCGTTGTCTTCCACCAAGGCCAGTCGTTGTGCTAATGTTCGAGAGTGATCCGCAGTCTCCTGTGAACGCTGTTCACATTCTTCTAGTCGGTTTCTTACAAGTTCATCCGCACCTAACTCGGCGGTCATGGAATCCTGGATTATGCTTACAGAGAGGTTGGTATCCTCTTGTTCTCGCTGTAGTTGTGATATATGGTCAAGAGCTTGACGAAGCAGGTAAGTCATTCGGTGTTGTTCCAGTTCAAGATTTTCGAGTCTTTGCTCCTGACGGCGGAATTGGGTAGCCAACATCGGCACCGTGGGATGTGCCGAGTTCTGAGAGTTATGTACAGGATAAGGGCTGGTTCGAGGTGACCTTGTGTTCCTCCCAGCTACTCGTGGGTTCCGTGACCCATGGGAGTGAGAGTGTGTCGGATTAGGTGGTATGTTTGCCATTCCTGTGGCAGAGTGTAAGTAAGACGAGGCTAATATACATATACATATATCATATCCAGCCTAGTGTCTAGCACGTATCAAGTAATGGTCCGGTTCTCTCGTGGTCAGAGTCAACTAACGCATTCCTGTTCGACACAGCCATTTCAGACCTCACATCATCTTTCCTTAATTGTACATAGTTGATCAGGCTATGTTAAATTAAAGTCGTATGATGTGATTCCTGAACCAATTATGCCTAGTAAGGGAATACTGCCTAATGGTCATAGTCTAGGTCCACTAAATGCAACCTAGTTCACTATAACCTTAGGCTCTGATACCAATCTGTAACACCCCCAAATTTAATGATTTGCGGAAGCATACTTGGGTGTTACTAATCAATATACAAAGCACAAGGTATACAGCAAACGACCTCTAAATGAGACGTTTTGTAAAATAATTACATTTCATAATTAAATCGTTTGAAAACATATAGTTTTCTTTACAAAAATATGTAAGCCTAGAGTCCGCGTATGTGGCGGGAGATTCTATTACATAACCATAGTTACAAAAGATAATGCCAAAGAATCTCCGTTAAATGCAGTTTAGGAATCATGCGACTCTAGCTAGTAATCCTGGAGTGATCCTACTCCGTAAGTATACCTGAGAATACATGCTAAAAGGGTCAACCAAAAGGTTGGTGAATCTCACAGGTTTATCAGTAAATAATCAGTTTGAACACAAGATTTCATCAGTAGTGCCCGTAGGCGTATATCAAGTATTTGCAAATCTCGCAAAAGTAAAGAAATCATGTTATACCGTTGCCATGAGGCTCATAATCGAAGCTTAACCCGTAAATAATCAGTTGCTCCCGTGACATGCTCGAAATTGAGCAAGCATAAGTAAACGAAATAATAGTCGCCCGTTTATACATAACGGTTCGTGGTAGCGCTACTACCCCGGGCGGGGAGGGTCATTTCCCTAATGGATCCATTAACTACTGTTCGCGCTTAAGTACATAACTAACGATATATGATGGAGAGACTTCAGTAAATAGTAAGTAACTCATGCAATTCCGTTTGGTATAGTAAACAGTTTAGTACTTGTGTTCAAGAAAATCAGTAGCATGCATCTCCCCCAATAAGTTAAAACAGTAAAAGTGGGGCCGTAAGACTCACCTGAGTCAAGCGGTGGTAAATAGCAAGTAGTAGTAAAGCAAGTAGGTTCTCCGAACCCGTGACCTGCTAGTGCCTAAACACGTAAGGTTAAGTAAGTAGATGTCTCGCAAGACCATCTAGGCTAGTTGTTCATACAACCCGTTGTGTTTAAATGTTGGTTTGTTCGCGTTCGTAACAAAGTATACGGCCCGTTGGTGATTTGTTATAATTAAAGTTTGTCATTCAATACGCAAATTAAAGTAATTGTAATAGGAAGGTATGTTTTATTATGATTGTTAGGTCGTATCGTATAAGTATTTGAGGTTGTAAAAGTTCGACACTTAGTGAAAATGTGAGTTTTCAAGGTTCTGGTTTGTGCGACGTAGCATGCGACGTTGCAAGCGACGTAAGGTGCGACGTAGGCAGGTACGTCGCATGATGCGACCTTCGCAAATCAATGCGACGTAGGGGGCGACGTCGCTAATGCGACGTTGGTTCGGTTTGCGACGTTAAAGTCTACGTCGCTACGTGCGACGTCCGCAAGTTAATGCGACGTAATAGGCTGCGTCGCTAGTGCGACGTTGAGGTTTTTGTGCGACGTAGGTCGCGACGTCGCAGAGGCCCCTGGCCAGGTGCGACGTAGCGGTCTGTTGGCCGGAAAATGTGCCGAAAATGAGTTTTCCGGTTTCCGTTCGGTCCAAATCTTTTACCCAACCCTTATATGAACATAATAAGCCTAATTAAACCATAAACTAGTAAAAATGATCAAAAACGAGAGATGTCGGGATATGTCGGAAACTTACAAAGTGTCGGATTGAAAATCCGAAAAGATAGGAAGGTAGATCGTGTTGCGGTGGTCGTGAATCTCTAAAAATATTGATGATACGGTTGCGTTTCGTGGTGTTATTTGCGATTTTTAATGGTTTTTGGGGTGTGTTGGTGAAAGAGAGAAAAGAAAAGAGAGAGAGAGAAGAAATAGATAAAGTGAAAGAAAGAAAATGGGAGGTGGGGGTTTATCCCCACTTTTCAGCTTTCTCGCCCCGCGTTTCGCGTGGTGTTCGTTTGCTCCGTCGTTTAGACGTTAAATAACTATTTTAAATATTAAAGGTGCGTTTTTAAAATACAATTTATTACGCGATATTTTATTTAAATGTTTTACAATTCAATTTATATTTGAGTTATAAGGTATAAGTTATTTCATTTAATTTGCGCGTTTTAATATTTTAAATTGTGTAAGGTTTGTTTGTACGATACGAATGAATACGAAATATTATCATAATAATATTTTTGACATAATAACGTTATTTAATAAAATTGGTCACCAACGTCCGTATTAAATTGAATCGAAATACATTCGATTTAAATTGCGTACGATTTAACCAAATCGCATTTTCGTATATATTCAACAATATATTTAATTTGATACATAAATTAGCCTAACACAGAACTAATTACATGTATTAACAAAGAATTAGGCACTAATTCTAGTCCTAATTTGCCGGTTGTTACAATGATGACTTACCAGCTGAATCCAAAAATGAGCATATTCGACAAAAGAAAGATTTCATTCAGGTTTCAGGAACAGATTCATCATATCTCAGTTGCCGACTTGGGAGTGTATCTTGGTTTATATACAGAGTCTCAGGTCAACTCTGCATGGTTCAGAAACAGTATTCAAGACATCTCCAGCCTACCAAACAGGAACCATAAGGATATTTGGATGGATTTAGCAGGATCAAACTTTAGGAGCTGTGTTAAGTCATCCACTTTCATCAAGCCGGTTCATCACATCCTTCACAAGTTGCTAGCATGTTCTATATTTGGAAAGAAGGAAGGTGGAGCTGTGAGTGCCGAAGAGTTGAAGTTCATGGAAGCAATCATAGGAGGGAAGAATCTGAATGTTGCTTTCTTGCTCGCTGAGAGACTTGGGGATGAGACAGACTTGGATATGCACATGTTCATGGGGTCGATTATTACTAGATTACTGTATAGTATGGGATTGTTGACTGTGGCCCACACTGAGGAGTTTACTGTTTGTTCTCGTTCTTTGCCATTCAACTTGGACTACTGCAAGTTGATCCATCTTGTCAGGGTAGATGAGCAGAGACAGTGCCTATGGAAGAACACCAAACAGATCATTCCAGGATGTCATCTCCCTAGGAAGCGTGTTAGAGGATCCTCACCTGTTGCAGATACTGAGGATGGCCCATCTGATAGAGCCCGAGCACCTACTACTCATGCTAGTGTCCCGCATAGAGGAGCTGAGACAGCCGAGCCACCAGCTCAGGCTACTGTTCACTACACAGATCCAGTGACCTCGCTGACACAGTATTATCTTTTGCATGCTCTTCAGGTTAGCCGTTCCCATCAGCTGTTGATTTCCAGGAAACTTGGTATTCCTGACCCAGAGCCTTACATGTACCGATGCAGTCCACCACCACCAGCCAAAGCACCACCACATACATCCATCCCATCACATACCACCCATACACCATCACCCGCTATCCGGACCACACCAGTACCAGAGCAGGTCCAGTCAGTTGAGACCGAGATACCGGTAGTTCAGCCAGTGATTTCTGCGCCTGTGATTTCTCATCCTGCCCAGCCAGTCGCCAGTGGATCTTACCGTGCTGACACAGTCTACTTGGGCACGGATGCTGTATCTTTTAACACTTCCGGGATGCTATTAAACTTGGGACCGATCACTTCCTCAGCTATACCGACAGAAAGCATGCTACGTCAGGCTTACATGACCTTACTAGAGCAAGCAGGGGTTACTTCGGCTATTTTGCTAGAGTGGGGCTACACTGATCCGATGAGACTGCCAGCAGCTACCCTCAGAGACATATTGATTCAGCTCAAACTGATCAATGCTGAAGAACAGGGACAGAGAGTATCTAGTGGCCAGCAGTCAGTCGCAGGAACATCTGCAGCACCAACTCCTACTCTGCATACTGATGCACCTGACCAGGGATCCCCAGCCTCATAGTTCTACCCCATTTGCATCATTTGACTTTGGTTTCAGACATTATTACTATTATTATCTTGTGTTTGTTTGGCTACTGTTGAACCTTACTTTTGGAACTTATTTATATCAGCCACTAGTTGGTTGATCACTCTATCCGTATTTACATTATGCTATTACTTATTATGTTTTATTTTCTTTCCGTTAAATAAGTAGAAATGTTGTGATGAATGAACGTGGAAAAAGGCGAGATGACGCACTTTCAAGAAGAAAATCCGTAAAGTCAAAAGGCAACCCGAACCAGCTTTCAATACTTGCAGACTACGGAACATTCAACATCTCATGGAGGGGCCTCGTTCTTCTCAAAACTTCCTTGTTTCTAAGCACTTCAAAGAACTAAGTGTGGGATCACTCCCCACACCACAAACACTTATCAAAATCACTTCAACGTCTTCAAAACCTAAAATATGGGATTCTACACCGTAAGAATCACTACTTAAAGAGTTGGATTGGATTTCTGATAACGTTGGATACATGACACCGGATAACCCCATATGAAGCTTGTTGTCCTTCAAGAAGAATGCAGTAGAAAGCTCGCTTCGACTCTCTCTCTCCTGCAAAACTTCATATGCTTCAAAACGTTATCTCGGGAGTTTCTTAACCTTCTATCCATTTCATGATCACATATATTCTGTCTTGTTAGCTTGTTATAATCTATACCCTATCCTGAGCTTATCACTAAGTGTGGGATTCAAACCCAAATTTAACACTTAAGAAACATTTTCTTACATGTTTAAACTCTAAGTGTGTGATTTTACCTCCAGTAAAAACTCAACTCAAGAGAACATTAGGGACAATGTTCCTCTAAGTGTGGGATAGCAAGGTATAGAATACCTTGGATAATTTTTAGGCGATTTTTATGTCCAAAATAGCATTACTCAGAAAATGTTTTCCCAAAACAAACTTTTTCAAACAAAATTTTTCAAAAAAAAATTTTCGAAAATTTAAAATTATGAGTTAAATTATGAAACTAAACTCTAAGCTTTTGAGTTAAATACTTTCGAAAAGAATCATTCTAGAAATATGAGTAAGGTATTTTGGAATATAGGGAAAATAAGGTAGAAATTTCTCGAGCAAGAAACAATAATCTGAAAGGAGCATGGCTAGGCACAAACAACCCTATTTTGTAGTGAGGTATCTTGAGCCTAAAAGCATTCATCTTTAATGCTTCACTTTCATTTCTTGTGTGTGCCGATGCTTGCATCTCTGAATTAGAACTTGCTCCAGACATACGTTTCAAGACCACATTGGTGTGTACCGTACGCGGTATAGGTGCAGCTAGATGACCTTGACATTCCTTAGGATTTAAACCCAATTCTTACATATCTCTTCAAGCCCAAAACCCTTCCGATACTTATTTTCAGTATCGATGATCCGCCTAGTAAACCCTGTTGAGCCTAAACCTTTCATTTCGCAAAAACCCTCGTACTAAACCCCCACTCAACCAAAATTCCCAAAACCTTATCTTAGAATTTCTAAGGTCGTGAAAAACATCTTTTGGAACATCCTCTTCAATTATGCTCCAAAGTCTTCCTCTTCTGTGTACTCTAAAAAGTCAAAAGTGCGAAAAATTGGCACGACAAAAGAAATTGAAGTTCAAGATCAAAGATCATAGTTCCGAAAAGGATTTCTGAAAGGATCAACATAAAATATCCTTAGAAATTCTCTGGCAAAGAAGTTCTGAAGAAGAAAAGAAAAATAAAAAGTAGAAAATCAAAGAAAAGAGAAAGAAATAGTTCCATCAAATAAAGCTGAGTGCTTCAAGTATCACCTTCTCAAGGAAAATTCGATAGAAGACAAGCAGCTACAAAATCCTCCGTTCCGTTCTGAAATAAAGTTTTTCACTATCTTTGAGTTTTAAGATAAGTCAAACCCTTACAACCAAACATATACCACTATCCATACCCTTAAACCTCACCAAACACTACCACCCATTGAATGTCTTGGGATAGTTAGCACCGTCCTCACATAAGTGGTGGAGATCCAATTCTCGACCAAGCCTATGACGATGAGAGCTGCATGACTGGCTTATTTGAGCGATTTCATTTGTTCTAGATTGTTACGGAACCCGATACACTTGGAGTGAATTGAGTGACCACCTTTAGTGAGATCGCCTAGTCATGTGTACTCCAAGATCACAAGGATTGGTAGTATGCTTGGTGATAATTGTTTCTTGCTTCTGAAAGGATCATCTTATCCTTTCCCTTATTCTTAAACAGTCTTAATCATATTAGAAGTGGTATCATTTTGAAATTATTTTGACTCGCCCCTTAAAAATCAAATTTTAAATGTTTTTCTAACTGAGTGTTGCTTGAGGACAAGCAACGCCTAAGTGTGGGATAACTTGATGTGACTCAAATAGTCATGTTTTTAAGGGCAATATTCCGCACTTTTTGGACGTAACTTTAGTGAAAACATTCCAAAATGATCATTATTTACTAAAATTCACTAAAGTGTTCTAAATATAGGCGTTGCTGCAAAAATCACCTAAAACGTCCAAATAACAAGCAAATCAGGGCGAATAAACGTGCACAAAATCCTCTGGCCTCATTTACCTTATATATATCACATTCTAACTTCATCATATGATAAAACATGTAAAATCGAGACGGGAAAATCAAGAATCATGCAAATCAGATAAAGAACGAAGAAGACTGAGCAGTATCAGACCCTATACAGTCATTTCAGCTATGCTTGAGATATACACATCCAATTTCAGTGAATTTTGCATCATTAGAAGCGTAACGGAATTATGAAGACACAGGCGAAAGAATCAGGTCAAACAGACGCATAACGAAGGAGATACGCGCGTTTTAAGCAACGAATGAAATCCGACGGACACCGTATACCGCCTTGGCAACCGTATACGGCCTACCTAAGACTGTATACGGCCTCTTACACACCGTATACGGCCCCACCAAGGCCGTATACGGCCCCCTGCCTCCGTATCGTGCTTCGTTTGCTTATACGTGCTGTTTTGCGAGTTGTACGGCTGATTTTTGAGGTTTGCCTATAAATAGGGAGTCACCCCTCCTCATTCTACACACTTTAACACATTCACACACTCTCACATTTCTCTCATTTTCATTTCTCTCTTTCTTTCACTTTCTCTCTCTAACTTTCTCTCTCTAGCACTACTCTTAGGAGTTAGAGGAGAAAGGTTAGGGTTGAGCTTACGGTTCGAGTCTAGATGAAGGTTTAGCTTGGTAATCTTGTTGTAACGAGTTTTTCAAGTTCAGACTATTTGTAATCCTCTGTATTACGCTGCTGTATTCCCGGTGATATCTAAACTTTACTTACTGTTATAATGCTTGTGCTTTATGTTATTTCAGTTTGTATTCCGCATATTGCCATGTTTATAGAGTAGTTTAATATTGTGATTGTTGAAATGTAGATATTAGGAGTAGGGATGATGTTAAATTAATGTTTCATTTATACGATTGGAAATTGTTATGCTGTGTATCTGGTTAAGCTTATCCTGAATATAGATCTAGTCTCTCATCACCTTTTCCAGACTTTCACGTGACTGTTGCCCTAGGATAGGATCTGATCAACCCTAATACTATGAATATACAGTTATCTCCAGTTACAGTATGAAACTATGAACTTTCCTTTAAAAGGCACGGTACTTCGTATAGCGTTGGAAACACCTCGTGTGGAGTACAAATACGTGGAAGCTAAGGAAATGCCATGGATTGTTTCATTGTGAATTACCTAGAAGTGATCCTTCTAGAACTGTGGTCTAGGAATCAAAGCTGTGGAAATGCTTGTTGCACTGTACACCGTTAGTACACCTAAGATCTGGAACACTGTGGAAATGCTTAAATGCCCAGTACACCGTCAGTACATCTAGGGTTTGGAACACTGTGGAAATGCCTAATTGCCCTGTACACCGTGATTATTCCTAGGGATGAACGCCTGACTGTAAAGGAGGGTCTATATTCATGATGGTTAAGTATGTGCTTCAATAGAAACAATACAGGGTAGTGTCAATCATATACCTAGACATGCAAAACCCTAATCACACCAATAGTTTAACATACACAGGATACAATCAGTATTTGCTAAAAGTAAATAGATGATTAGGTGTTAAGAAAGGTCAGTAAATACAATTGCGGTCTGTTGCCTTATGCCTGATCCCTAGAACATTTAGGGTGACTTTGTCTTAGTTAAGCAAAGGCTCAGGTGGGTTTGAAAACAGCCTGATCTGATCAGAATCATGATAACCTAGGATTCCAGTGACATATGTTTCTAGGATTTCACCTGAACGTAGGGTCCTAGTGTTTACACCGAAAGTTTGTTTACTCTTTATCTGGTAAATCTCCAATCAATTTTATAATGAACATCATCTCAAAACCCTAGTATCCAAGTTTCAGCAATCACATCTCTACCTGTCTGCTTAAACCCTAATTTCATTTCTCGTTATTTACTTTTCTGCATTTAGGATAATTATAAAACAAAACCTTCCAAACAAAAATCTATCTACCTACCCCCATCCAAATTGCGACCATAATCTTTGGTGACCCGCTTTATTTCAATTCGCTCCGATTTAAGAACGACCTCGAGTTATACTTACTGCTTGCTCCCAAGGTAGATAGTACTTATAGTTTGAGCCCAGTTCATATAAATTTAAAACTCACTGTCCGCCGCTTCTGTTGCTGTTGGAACAACGACCGGAGCCAAATCCGACCGACCGATAGGAGCCGCGACAAGAACATTACGGACAATGTTCCTCTAAGTGTGGGATAGCAGGTATAGAATACCTTGGATTGGATGTTTACAGATTTTTATGTCCGAATAGCTCAACTCATAAAATGTTCCTCAAAATTTTTAACAAAACTAATAAAGTATGGGCTAAATCAGTCGATTAGCTCTGCTATTTTTGAGTTATAATATCTTTCAGGAGGTACCATTTTCTAATATGAGTCAGTTATTCAGGAATATTAGGGAAATTAAAGTAGAAATTTCTTAAATAAGTAATGATAATCTAAAAGGAGCATGACTAGGTACATACAAACCATATTTGCAGTGAGGTTTTGAGCCTTAAAAGCATTCATCTTAAATGCTACATTGTCCATTTCTTGTGTGTGCCGATGCTAGTATTTCTTAATTAGAACTTGTTCCTGGCATACATTTCGAGACCACATTGGTGAGTACCGTACGCGGTATAGGTGCAGTTAAATGATCTCGACATTCCTTAGGATTTAACCCATTTTTACATCCTTTTCAAGCCCAAAACCCTTCCGATACTCATTTTTAGTATCGATGATCTGCTTAGAAAACCCCGTTGAGCCTAAACCTTTCGTTTCTTCAAAACCCTACATTTTTAACCCACTTATCCAAAACTTCCAACAACTTATCTTAGAATTTCTGAGGATTATGAAAAACATCTTGAAGAATCTTCTTCTGAATTGATCTACTCCTTCGTGTTCCCCAAAATTGAAGAAAATCAAAGGTGCGAAAAATTGGCACCAAAGAAAAGACTCAAAGAAGTCCGTGATAAGAAAGAAAAGATTTTCGAAAGAAAAGCAAAGAAAAATATCCTTGGAAGTTCTCTGGCAAAGAAGTTCTGAAGAAAGAAAAAGAAAATAAAAAGCAAAAAAAGAAAAAGAAAAGAAAATAAAGCTAAGTGCTTCAAAGTATCAACCGTTTAAAGGAAGATCCGACAGAAGACGAGTAGCTATCTTCTTCGTTCTACAATAAGTTTTTCATGATTCTTAGGATGCCTAAGATAAGCAACCCTTTCAACCAAAAATCACCACTATCCATACCCCTTAATCCTCACAAACATTACAACCCACTTGAATGTCTTAGGATAATTAGCGTCGTCCTCTTCCTAAGTGGTGGAGATCCGATTCTCGACCAAGCTTATGATGATGAGTGCTGCATGACTGGCTATTTGACCGATTTCAGTTATGCTAGAATGATAGGAAACCCGATACACTATGAGTGAATTGAGTGACCACCTTAAGTGAGATCGCCTAGTCATGTATACTCCAAGATCACGAGATTTGGAAAGTATGCCTGGGAAAGTCAGTACTTATTTCTGAAAAGATCATCTTAACTTTCCCTGTGTTCTCTAAATAATTTTCCCATATGACAAAGTGGTGACTTCTTGGAAATAATTTTTACTTACCCAAACTATTATAAAAATGTTTTCGCTGGACATAACTGAGTTGTTGCTTGAGGACAATCAACTTCTAAGTGTGGGATACTTGATGTGACCTAAAAAGTCATGTTTTTAAGTACATATTTCCGCACTTTTTGGACTATTATTTGGTGAAAACATTTCCAAACCATCATTATTTACTAAAAATCACCAAGATAGTCTAAATATAGACGTTGCTGCAAAAATCGGTTAAAACGTCCAAATAACACGCAAATCGAGGCAAAACTATCACCTTAAATATTCCCTTCTTGATTTTCTTATGTAATTAGATCTTAATTCATATTTTATGATTCCATCGGAAAATACAAGACAGGAGGTGAAAGAATCAGAAGAAACGGATGAAGAACGAAGAAGATGTGCAGTCTAGAAGCCCGCCGATCGTCATCCGGAACACGCAAAAGTTAAATATCTCCAAATTTGGCAAACTTAGTGTCAATAGAAGCGTAACGGAAAAAT
Organism: Helichrysum umbraculigerum; assembly: GCA_949592205.1. Classification (NCBI taxonomy): domain Eukaryota; kingdom Viridiplantae; phylum Streptophyta; class Magnoliopsida; order Asterales; family Asteraceae; genus Helichrysum; species Helichrysum umbraculigerum. The sequence continues at coordinate 305,482,883 of CATIUR010000001.1, read as the reverse complement.
GAATCCAACGGCGCAAGAATCAAGCAAAACGGACTTCAAACGAAGAAGATACGGACGAACCAAGCAACCGAGGAATCAGCGGAGGCCAAATGGAGCACCAAACCCCCCCCCCCCCCCCCCACCTGAAAGACCGCCGGATCTACAGCTGATCGAATTCTTGTAATTGAGATGAAATCAATCACAAATGTAAAACGTGAATCGATAACTAAATCGGAATCGGAAAGCAAAAGCTAAATAAAAGTTGATAACTTTTATTTCTTGATCATGAAGTTTACACAATCAGCTTGAATTCTCTCTCACAAGCTCTCTCTAAACTCTCTCTAGATATGGAAGTGAAATTGTTACCAAATGAAAGAGTTAACACAAATGAATTACAACACTCCTATTTATACTAAAAGTATAAAATCCGAAACTAAGCAATCCGAAACTAGCTAGTCCGAAAGTAACACTTTCGGACCTTCTGTACATTCAGATCTTGCTACATTCAGAATCTTCAAAGTGTTGTAATTCATAAACAAACAATCTAAGCTAAAAGTCTATACAAACTATTGTCACAAAATGTTAGAACTTCATGTTCTAACACTACCACCAAGGGTGCCGTATACGGCACCTTAAGTGCTGTATACGGTACCTAGGGTGCCGTATACGGGGTCTTTTGCCTTGTGAGGTGCCGTTTGAACACCCCCCCCCCCCCCATTGGTCCGCTTGTCCCGTATGATGCTTTGGTGCTTAAGGACTTGTACCATGGCTACCTCCCTTCTCCTATAAATAGTGGCTTCATTTCCACCATTCCACACACCTCATTCTGTCATTTCTTCTTTATCTCTCTAGATTAGCATTCTCTCTCTAGCACTACTCTTAGGAGTTAGAGGAGAATTAATAGGTTATAGGTTCTCTCTCTAGTCTTTCTCTCTAGTTTCTTGCTAGGGTTTTAAACCCTTGGACTAGTGAGATGATTAGGGAGGGAAACCTTTCTTTTAGATTAGTTATGTAGTTAATTAGTAGAGGCTAGCTTATGTAATGCTTGGATATTAATGAAGAAATACAAGTGTTATTCTGCTCGCAATTCCTATCGGTATTTTCTAACCTTTCTATTATTAATTTGTCATATTGTTCTTGTTTGATGTATGTGATTTATTAATATTAGAAATGTCTATTGCTATGCATTGTGAGTAGTGTGCTTGTATGTTTGCCATGATTAATGAGTAGTTTGTTGTGATATATCTAATTGGGATAATATCGTTATGAAACAATGGAGGTAACGTCATACGGCTTTCATTTGTATAGCGCCGGAAACATCACGAATGTGTGAAGTACGGAATGTGGAAGCTATGAAAGTCGTGGGCACAATCCGTTGTGGAATAATGTTCCCGATTATTATATATTACGATTGAAAACTTGTGGTGCTGTTTAACTATACATTTATGATTTCAAACTAAACTATCACATTTCCTCCAATAAACGTGGTTAGAACCTTTATGACAAGGAGTATCTAACCATTGATCAAATGGTCACTACCTATCTATGTTTTCCAAAATAAGTATGGTCTGATTTTGAAGCTGTGGAAATACTGCCCAACTTATCGTATAGTACACCGTGAATTAATCAGGGATTTATTGGGTTGGGATTTATAAAGTGAACGGGTTGTTTAGCTATCATAGATGGTTTTACTGTAATACAAGCTTAGATATATTGAGTTCAGATAGCCGTAAAGTATGTAATCCAGGATAAAGCCCTAAAACGTCCGAGTATCCGGTAAGCCGTGGAAAGGCCGTAGGCTGAACACTGTATTACATCCTGGTGTAGTCTGTGATCCAGGAAAGACTGTAAAACGGGTGAATACACAATGTAACCGTGGAAAACCTGTAAGTCGAAGACTGTATCACAGCCGAATAACGCTGAACTCAATCATAACCATAAATGTATAAGTTAGCAGTCACCAATTGTCTTAATCTTAAATGCCTTGCCCAGCTTAGATATCTCTGTATGTGTTAAAGAAAGGTCAGTGGATAAATTGCTGACTGTCGCCTTATTCCTGCACCCCATCTGGAGGGTCACTTGGTCTCATCACAAGAGACGGTGAGGGGGGTTTCAAGGCAGTCCGATCTGACCATACTCTCGATAACCTAGCACTCAGTGACATACTGATCGGTTCACCTGATTAGTAGGGTGCTAGTGTTTACACTACAAGATATCTACGTGAAAGCAAGACACAAATCTTTAAAAGACGTTTTCAAACTAAAACATCATCTCAGTTATTCTAAGTCATGGTGAACCACGTCTTCGTCATCCTTAAGTGTTATATATGCTAGTCTCCCTTTAGTTTATTGTTTTATTAGTTCAGTAGTTTAGTTTAATTAAATATAAAAAACCAAAACAAAACCCTTCCAACTTATTAAAACGCTAGCTTAATTACTGATTAATCGGAACTAGCTCTGTTTCAATTCTGCCGTCGTGAGGAATGACCCTGGATCATTCTTACCACTTACTCGTATCAGGTATTCATACCAGTTCCAGTAGGTAGTACGGAGGATTAGGCTCCCCCCGACTATTATAAATTTAAAACTACCCTGCCGTGTGTCTCGGTGGCCGGACCAACGACCGGAGTAAAATCCGACCGACCGCTGGGGGTACGACAGTTACCAAATACTTTGTAAATATTATCAACATAATATTTAATAAACGTTTATGTTATTTAATAATTTCATTTTATTAAATAGTTTTGTTCACCAACAGTCGTACATTTTTGTCGCGTTTGTTCCAATTGTTTTGTGCGTAATTACAACTAATTACGAAATGTAATACTGCGCGTAATAACTAGTTGGGCTCTGCTAGACTTATCTCTAAAATGTGTTGTGAATTCACTCAAGTTAGGGAATTAGCCTAAAATGCAAATGTTTAGTGTACGTAATCGCGTTTAAATTTTCGAGGTGTCACACCTGGTACACGTGCTAGACCTTTTCTCAACTTTAGGGTACACGTGCTAGAACTTTCCGCGCTTTAGGGTACATGTGCTAGACCTTTATCGCCTTTTTTCTAACATGAGCCCCAAGTTGCTAAAATGCACCAAAATTCAAGTATAAATAGGTGCCTTTGGTTCATTTGAAACACACACCTCATATCTTACACCAAGATATTCTTATCTTTCTCATTCTTGTAAACCCGTCTGTAACACCCCCAAATTTAATGATTTGCGGAAGCTTGATTTGGGTGTTACTAATCAATAACAAAGCACAAAGATATATAGTAAACGACTCTATATGCGTCGTTTTAACAAAATATATTGATAATTGAAATGTTTACAACATTTAAAGCTTTACATAGCTCGAGTTTAAATGAAAGGAGATTTCAGTACATAAGTACTTGTACAAAATATACTAATGCAAGAAAATCTCAATCGTCTGTATGCTGACTCGAGCTAAAGTCCTGAAGCAGAAACATCCTACTGCTTGGTACCTGCGATATATTCTAAAAGGTCAGCTAAAAGCTGGTGAGCTCACAGGTTTGAATTCAGTTAATATAGTATGAACCGCAAGATTTAAATAATGAATTGCATCCAGCAATTAAATGATAGTAATCGTGTATACAGCCATGAGCACATAGTTGAGCTTAACTCGAGGGCCGGGTCCCCTATAGAGAATTCCGGGCGAGGTGCCTCCACGAATGCCTAATCCACATTCGTCTTCCCAAATATTAGTACGTCCGTTTACCCGGTTAGTGCTTGCTAACCCGGACGAGGTGGGTCAATCCTATATGGTACCATATACTAATATTCACGCTACAACGTATTAACAACTATGCTGACGGAGGACTTTAAATGATTAGTTGTGAAAAACTCATGTAGTATATGAAATGTTTGTACTTGCGTTCACATGTTAAAAATGAGCAATATATCACACCCCTGAGTAAAACAGTAAAAAGAGGGGCTATAAGACTCACCTGAGTCTTGTGAGTTTAACTTAATAAACTTGAGTTGATTAGCCGAGTATGAAGTCCAAAGACTTGTAACCTGAGGGTGTCCACGACACGCGATGGTTATAAACATGATTGGGTATCTCAAAAGATCACCCTTGTAGTTGTTACACAACTATATATATGTCCAAATTACTACGATTTGGTTGATTTGTTAAGTGTTTGAAAACATGTACGGCCCGTTGGTGATGGATTTGAAATAATAATCTCAACTATTATTATTTTGATTTCGTGGCGTTTTACTTGAAAAATGTGTTTTGATTGTGTTTTAGAAGCCGTTACGGAATCTAAGTACGGGGGTCCGGAGGCAGCGCCCCTGGTAGCGGGGTCCAAGGGGCGGCAGCCCCTGGCGGGGTCCAAGGGGCAGAGCCCCTGGCTGGGGTCGAGCTGCCAGGTCAGCTTGGAAAATTTTTATTTTTACTATATTGCTTTGTTGAAAAACGCAGCTGGGATTTGAATTCGGGTAAAATCGAGTGATAAATTTCGAGTCTCGACACTTAGTAAAAATCTGAGTTTTATGTGTTTTGCGACACAATATGCGACACAAAAGTTGTTATGCGACACAAGGGTTGTGTCGCATAGAAATGCGACACAATGTCTATACGACACAAGGGTTGTGTCGCATAGATGCGAGATGCTGAATCAATAGCGACATAGTGATAGTGTCGCATAGTATTTGCGACACAAGGTACGACACAATATTGTGTCGCATAGGGTACGACATAACTGGTTTCATACGACACAATATACGACATAAGAGGCAAAATACGACACAACATGCGACACAAGGCTTGTGTCGCATGGAAGAACACCAGCCCAGAAAGTCCGGCTGTCATGATTTTTCCGGCCAAAAATCCGATTCAAACCCGTTTTTAAGCTATGAAATCGTGTTCTATACTTAGTAAGGGGCATATACAAGTTATAATAACAACTACAAGTGAAGAATGCTAAGAATCGAGTGATTTCGGGATTTTGTCAGAAACTTACAAATTGCCGAAATGGAAATCCGGAAAGGTAGAAATGTAGATCGTTGCGAGGTGGTCGTGAATCTCTAAAAATATTGGTGATCCGAGTGCGTATAATGGCGTTATTTTGCGATTTTGTGAGTTTGTGGTGATTTGGTGATTTTGGAGAAAAAGAAGAGAGGAGATTGAGAAATGAGAAAAAGAGGAAGAAAGGTGGAGGTTATCCTCCACTTTTCGGCTCCGCCCCGCGCTCCGCGTGGTGTTCGTTTTCTCCGTCATTTAACGTTAAATAATTATTTTATATTTTAAATGGCAAGTTTTAAAATACGAATTCATTACGCGTTATTTTATTTAAATATTTTACTAATCAATTTATAATTGAGTTATAAAATGTAAGTTAGTTTGTTTGCGCGTTTTACATTTTTAAATCGTATAAGTTTTGTCTGTATGATCCGAATGATTTACGAAATATTATCATAATAATATATTAATATAAAAACGTTATTTAATAAAATTAGTCACCAACGTCCGTATTAAATTGAATCGAAATACATTCGATTTAAATTGCGTACGATTTAATCAAATCGCATTTTCGTATATATTCAACAATATATATATATAATTCGATACATTAATTAGCCTAACACAGAACTGATTACATGTATTAACATATGATTAGGCACTAATTACCAGTCCTAATTTGGCGGGTGTTACATTCTCCCCCTGTTTGAAGAATTTCGTCCCGAAATTTAGTTCGAAGTCGCGTTTGATGTAGAATCAGTGAATAGTTGAGGATATTTGAGTCGCATTTGGTCTTCCCGTTCCCAGGTGAATTCCGGACCACGCCGCGAATTCCATCTGACCTTGACAATGGGAATACGACTTTGTTTCAGTTGTTTGACCTCACAGTCCATAATTTCAGCGGGTTCCTCAACGAAGTGAAGTTTATCGTCAACACGAATTTCATCTAGTGGGATAATAAGTGTCTCATCAGACAGACACTTCTTCAAATTCGAAATATGAAAAGTGGGATGCACGCTGCTGAGTTCGGATGGCAGCTGCAATCGATAAGCTACGGGGCCAATCCGTTCGAGGATCTCAAAAGGCCCGATGTACCTGGGATTTAACTTCCCGCGTTTGCCAAAACGGATGACACCTTTCCAAGGCGATACTTTTAAGAGTACTCGATCCCCAACTTGGAACTCGATTGGTTTGCGTCTCACGTCAGCATAACTTTTCTGACGATCACGTGCGGCTTTGAGTCGGTTTTGGATTCCCACAATTTTCTCAGTGGTGGCGTGAATGAGTTCAGGACCAGTGAGTTGACTATCTCCCACTTCAGTCCAACAAATCGGTGATCGGCACTTACGACCATACAGTGCCTCAAAAGGTGCAGCCTTAATGCTGGCGTGATAGCTGTTATTGTACGAGAATTCGCACAACGGTAGATGTCTTTCCCAGTTTGTACCGAAATCAACTACGCAGGCGCGTAGCATATCTTCCAGGGTTTGGATGGTTCGTTCACTTTGGCCATCGGTTTGAGGATGGTACGCGGTACTCATATCGAGACGGGTACCCATTGCTTTTTGAAGTGACTGCCAAAAGTGAGAGGTGAAACGGGCATCCCTATCAGAGATGATCGAGATTGGAACGCCGTGATGAGAAACGATTTCCTTGATGTAGATTTGTGCAAGGCGTTCCATTTTATCGTTTTCTTGGATTGCCAGGAAATGAGCAGATTTAGTGAGGCGGTCAACGATCACCCAAATGGTATCGCAACCGTTCGACGACTTGGGTAGTTTGGTTATGAAATCCATGGCAATTTGTTCCCATTTCCATTCAGGGATTTCAGGTTGTTGGAGTAAGCCAGGTGGTTTCTGATGTTCGGTTTTGACTTTTGAGCAAGTAAGGCACTTGCTGACATAAGTGGCGATTTCGGCTTTCATGTTCGGCCACCAATAAAATTCCTTGATACCGTGGTACATCTTATCGGATCCCGGATGGATAGAATATTTGGACTTGTGAGCCTCATCCATCACCAAGTCTCGTAAGTTCCCGAAATTAGGCAACCAGATTCGGTTTGAGAAATACCTAATCCCGTTAGATTTGATTTCGAATTGTCTGTCAATACCCCGTAAGGCTTCGTTTTTGATGTTTTCAGGTTTCAGGGCTTCGATCTGAGCGGTATGAATCTGAAGGGTAAGATCGTTGTGAACGGTCATACTGAGGGCTCGAACTCGAAGTGGTTTTGGTCGTTCCTTTCGACTGAGGGCATCGGCTACAACATTAGCCTTCCCTGGGTGGTACTTGATCTCGCAGTCGTAATCGGTAAGCAACTCGACCCATCGACGTTGCCTCATATTGAGATCCTTCTGATCGAATATATGTTGGAGACTTTTATGATCGGTAAAGATTGTGCACTTAGTGCCGTAGAGATAATGTCTCCAGATTTTGAGAGCAAAAACGACAGCTCCAAGTTCGAGATCATGAGTGGTGTAGTTCTTTTCGTGAATTTTTAGCTGTCGTGAGACATAAGCAATGACTTTGTCTCGTTGCATCAGCACGCAACCGAGACCTTGGTGAGAAGCATCGCAGTATACCACGAAGTCATCGGTGCCTTCGGGTAACGATAGAATTGGAGCACTGCAAAGCTTTTGTTTTAATAATTGGAACGCTGACTCTTGTTTATCAGTCCAATCGAACCTTTTGTCCTTCTGAGTCAGTACCGTGAGTGGTTGAGCTATTTTGGAGAAATTTTCGATAAATCGCCGATAGTACCCAGCAAGACCCAAGAATTGTCGTACTTCAGTTGCAGAGGTGGGTGCTTGCCAGTCTTTGATAGCCTCGATTTTTGATGGGTCAACGTGAATTCCCTGACTATCGATCACGTGACCAAGGAATTGAACGGTTTGAATCCAGAACTCACACTTAGAGAATTTTGCATACAGCTCCTCGTGTCTAAGTAGTTCAAGGATGGTTTTAAGGTGTTGCGCATGTTCTTGCTCGTTGCGCGAGTAAATGAGTATGTCATCGATAAAGACAATGACAAACTTATCGAGGTACGGTTTGCACACCCGATTCATGAGGTCCATGAATACAGCCGGTGCGTTGGTTAGACCGAAGGGCATCACTTGGAATTCGTAGTGCCCGTAACGAGTTCTGAAAGCAGTTTTTGGAATATCGGTGTCGCGAACTTGTAACTGATGATAACCTGATCGCAGGTCGATTTTTGAGTAGAAACTTGAACCCTGAAGTTGGTCGAATAAATCATCAATGCGAGGAAGTGGATAACGGTTCTTGACGGTCAATTTGTTCAACTCTCGATAGTCGATGCACATTCGGAATGAACCGTCCTTCTTTTTAACAAATAAGACCGGAGCTCCCCAAGGTGAAAAACTCGGTCTAATGAATCCTCTATCCAGAAGTTCCTGTAATTGGGCAGACAACTCCTGAAGTTCGGATGGGGCTAAACGGTACGGTGCGCGGGCCACAGGTGCGGCACCCGGCACGAGATCAATTGAGAACTCAACCTGTCTAGATGGAGGTAAACCAGGTAGTTCTTCCGGAAAGACTTCGGGAAAGTCTCTAACAATTGGCACATCCTCAAGTCGTTTCTCCTCCGACTTCTTCTCTGTGATGTGTGCGAGTATTGCAGGGTAACCCTTTCTCAGGAATTTTCGGGTTTTTAAGCAAGAGATGATATTGAGTCCCGTCCCACCGGTCTCCCCCTGTATGATCAAGGTTCCACCGGCAGCGAGTGGAATGCGGACGATCTTATCGTAACAAACGATTTCTGCTCGGTGTTTGGACAACCAGTCCATTCCAATGATGACGTCGAAACTCCCGATTTCAATGGGTACAAGGTTGATTGAAAAGGTTTCATCAGCTAGGTTTAAAGTGCAATTAGGTATCACACTATCGGTTTCTATAAGTTCTCCATTTGCTAGCTCTACAGTGTACTTAACGTCTAAGGCAACAGGATTGATGTCAAGTAGTGGGTAAAAGTCATCAGAGATAAAGCTTCTATCAGCACCAGTATCAAATAGAACAGAAGCATTTAAGTTGTTGAGGAGGAACATACCCGAGACCACATTCGGGTCTTGGCGGGCGTCCCCAGATTTGATGACGAAGGCTCTGCTTCGGGTGTTGTTGTTGTTGCTGTTGCGGTTGTTGTTGTTGTTGTTGTTGTTGTTATTCTTCAGCTTTGGGCACGTGTCTCTGAAGTGCCCGGGTTTCCCACACTCAAAGCAGACTTTGGGTGGTCTGGTGTTGTTGGAATTGTTGTTGGCAGGAGAATTGCAATCTTTGGTGAGGTGGCCGTACCTCTTGCAATTGTTGCAATAGGGACCACAGGAGCCTTCATGGTGGCGATTGCACTTGGAACAATAGGGTTTGTTCCCAGTGTAGCCCCGTGTGATGTCGGTGGTGGTGCTGTAGGCTTTGATGGTGTCGGGTTTCTTGTTTTGTTGGTTGGAGTGGTTATCGTGGTAGTCGGACCACTTTCTTTTGTTGTTGTGGGAGGATGAAGTGAGTGGTTCAGAATCTTGGCTCATGGACATCAGGTCTTGGGCCAATAGGATTGCACCGTCAATGGTGGTTTGGTTTGAAGAGGCGACGTGCCCCCGAACAGGCTCAGGAAGGCCAAGGATGTACTTCCTGATTTTATCAGGTTCTGTGCTTACCATGGCTGGGCGGAGGGCAGCGAGTTGCTGGAATCTGGTGGTATAACCATCGATATCACCACCCTGAACCTTCAAGTTTCAGAATTCCTCGTCCAGCTTTTGGAGTTTGGCGATTGAGCAGTATTTGGCAGTGAGTTTTGCTTTCAAGTCCTCCCAAGAGAGTTGGTAGGCAATGTCAGCACCCACTGATTGGGTATATGAGTTCCACCAAGAGTGGGCATCATCTTCGAGAGAGCAGGTGGCGAAGTTTACTTTGTCGTTCTCCGCGCATTTGCTGACACGGAAAACAGTTTCCATCTTTTTGAACCACCTGATCAGTCCGATGGCTCCTTCAGAACCCTTGAAGCTTGAGGGTTTACAGCTCTGAAAGTCCTTGTAAGAACAAGGTTTAGTAGCGGGGGTTTCAGCGGCATCACTGTTCCTTGTGGAATTTTGTGGGGTATTCCGTGCCAAGGCTTCAGTCACAGCCTGGGTTATGAGTGATGTAAGCTGAGCGTCGGTGTATGGTCTTGTCTTTGGCGGCATGATTCTTCAATAAAAGAAATGAAGATACATGAGATTTTGTAGGAAAGTTGTATTTGTTATAGATGTACATGTATAAAAGCAGTAATACATGACATCAACATGGAAAAATGACAATTAATATGAGTTGAAATATCAAGGGACATTTGATAGATAATACGAGTTCAAAGGTTACATCCTACAGAGTTATTACAAAAGGTGTCGGGAATTGTTACATCCGACTAATTTATAGAGTAGCGCTAGATAGTCATTAGATTACGGGATAGATTACAAGACAAGGACTACACTAGTCTTAACGTAGATTAATTTGTTCCATCATCGTGACAAGACGGTCCACAGTGTTTGCGAGTCTGCTAGCTTGTCGGGCGTTATCTTCTGCTAGTGCTAGTCGTTGTGTTAGTCCACGGGCATACTCTTCTGCTTTATGTGAGCGCTGTTCACATTCTTCCATCCTTTGTCGCAGAAGGGCATTTTCCACGCTTATTTCTATTACTTGGTTGCGAAGGACATCCATGTTGTTGTTTGTGGTTTCAAGGTCGTCGGAGACTTGTTCGATGCGTTCAAGGGATGTAAGTCTCCAGTTTTTGTTCGTTTCCTGCAGCACGACATCCATGGTGCGAAGTCGCTGCTCGTGTTGGTTCACCCTAGCGGCTAAGGCCGGCAAGGTGAAGTGAGTGGAGTACGGGCCAGCTCGAGGCAACCTGTTATTCCTCCTAGCTACCCTTGGGTTCTGCGACCCGGATTGAGAGCGAGTTGAGTTTGATGGTGTGTTTGCCATTTCTGAGACAAAGCGTTAGTAAGATTGAGGCCTATATTCATATAGTTCCTATATAATATAGCCTATTGAGTGTCTAGCATAAACATGTTTAAGTCTCGGTTCTCTCGAGGTCAGAGTCTTCTATCGTACCCCGTTCAGCCATAACTACTTTCAGATCTTACATCATCTTTGCTTAATTGTACATAGTTGATCAGGCTATGTTAAATTAAACTCGTATGACGTAATCACTGAACCAGTTATACCTAATAAGGAATACTACCTAATGGTCATAGTCTAGATCCACTAAATGCAACCTAGTTCACTATAACCTTAGGCTCTGATACCAATCTGTAACACCCCCAAATTTAATGATTTGCGGAAGCTTGATTTGGGTGTTACTAATCAATAACAAAGCACAAAGATATATAGTAAACGACTCTATATGCGTCGTTTTAACAAAATATATTGATAATTGAAATGTTTACAACATTTAAAGCTTTACATAGCTCGAGTTTAAATGAAAGGAGATTTCAGTACATAAGTACTTGTACAAAATATACTAATGCAAGAAAATCTCAATCGTCTGTATGCTGACTCGAGCTAAAGTCCTGAAGCAGAAACATCCTACTGCTTGGTACCTGCGATATATTCTAAAAGGTCAGCTAAAAGCTGGTGAGCTCACAGGTTTGAATTCAGTTAATATAGTATGAACCGCAAGATTTAAATAATGAATTGCATCCAGCAATTAAATGATAGTAATCGTGTATACAGCCGTGAGCACATAGTTGAGCTTAACTCGAGGGCCGGGTCCCCTATAGAGAATTCCGGGCGAGGTGCCTCCACGAATGCCTAATCCACATTCGTCTTCCCAAATATTAGTACGTCCGTTTACCCGGTTAGTGCTTGCTAACCCGGATGAGGTGGGTCAATCCTATATGGTACCATATACTAATATTCACGCTACAACGTATTAACAACTATGCTGACGGAGGACTTTAAATGATTAGTTGTGAAAAACTCATGTAGTATATGAAATGTTTGTACTTGCGTTCACATGTTAAAAATGAGCAATATATCACACCCCTGAGTAAAACAGTAAAAAGAGGGGCTATATGACTCACCTGAGTCTTGTGAGTTTAACTTAATAAACTTGAGTTGATTAGCCGAGTATGAAGTCCAAAGACTTGTAACCTGAGGGTCCACGACACGCGATGGTTATAAACATGATTGGGTATCTCAAAAGATCACCCTTGTAGTTGTTACACAACTATATATATGTCCAAATTACTACGATTTGGTTGATTTGTTAAGTGTTTGAAAACATGTACGGCCCGTTGGTGATGGATTTGAAATAATAATCTCAACTATTATTATTTTGATTTCGTGGCGTTTTACTTGAAAAATGTGTTTTGATTGTGTTTTAGAAGCCGTTACGGAATCTAAGTACGGGGGTCCGGGGGCAGCGCCCCTGGTAGCGGGGTCCAAGGGGGTTGCAGCCCCTGGCGGGGTCCAAGGGGCAGAGCCCCTGGCTGGGGTCGAGCTGCCAGGTCAGCTTGGAAAATTTTTATTTCTACTATATTGCTTTGGTGAAAAACGCAGCTGGGATTTGAATTCGGGTAAAATCGAGTGATAAATTTCGAGTCTCGACACTTAGTAAAAATCTGAGTTTTCTGTGTTTTGCGACACAATATGCGACACAAAAGTTGTTATGCGACACAAGGGTTGTGTCGCATAGAAATGCGACACAATGTCTATACGACACAAGGGTTGTGTCGCATAGATGTGAGATGCTGAATCAATAGCGACATAGTGATAGTGTCGCATAGTATTTGCGACACAAGGTACGACACAATATTGTGTCGCATAGGGTACGACATAACTGGTTTCATACGACACAATATACGACATAAGAGGCAAAATACGACACAACATGCGACACAAGGCTTGTGTCGCATGGAAGAACACCAGCCCAGAAAGTCCGGCTGTCATGATTTTTCCGGCCAAAAATCCGATTCAAACCCGTTTTTAAGCTATGAAATCGTGTTCTATACTTAGTAAGGGGCATATACAAGTTATAATAACAACTACAAGTGAAGAATGCTAAGAATCGAGTGATTTCGGGATTTTGTCGGAAACTTACAAATTGCCGAAATGGAAATCCGGAAAGGTAGAAATGTAGATCGTTGCGAGGTGGTCGTGAATCTCTAAAAATATTGGTGATCCGAGTGCGTATAATGGCGTTATTTTGCGATTTTGTGAGTTTGTGGTGATTTGGTGATTTTGGAGAAAAAGAAGAGAGGAGAGAGAGAAATGATTGAGAAATGAGAAAAAGAGGAAGAAAGGTGGAGGTTATCCTCCACTTTTCGGCTCCGCCCCGCGCTCCGCGTGGTGTTCGTTTTCTCCGTCATTTAACGTTAAATAATTATTTTATATTTTAAATGGCAAGTTTTAAAATACGAATTCATTACGCGTTATTTTATTTAAATATTTTACTAATCAATTTATAATTGAGTTATAAAATGTAAGTTAGTTTGTTTGCGCGTTTTACATTTTTAAATCGTATAAGTTTTGTCTGTATGATCCGAATGATTTACGAAATATTATCATAATAATATTTTGATATAAAAACGTTATTTAATAAAATTAGTCACCAACGTCCGTATTAAATTGAATCGAAATACATTCGATTTAAATTGCGTACGATTTAATCAAATCGCATTTTCGTATATATTCAACAATATATATATATAATTTGATACATTAATTAGCCTAACACAGAACTGATTACATGTATTAACATATGATTAGGCACTAATTACTAGTCCTAATTTGGCGGGTGTTACACCGTTCATAAGATTGTTTATTCAACAAACTATGCCATGATTCGGACATCTCTGACGACCGAGATTGGGGAATGGGATTCGAGATTAACTGTTGGATAATATGGACATACATTTGAGAGAACTTTCGGTGTATGATTTAATATATTCTGCAACCCACGTGACATTCTGTTTGCCTGATTGTGGACACCTCCGCGTTAGCCCGATAGAAGGACTGTAGTAATAGCTCACATTAACTTACGAACTTATCATCATTAGAACTCCTCATATTTAACATCACCTAAACCACTTCATAGTAGACAATCGCTTTAATTGCTGAACACCCGAAGTAACCTCCACTCTTAGTTTAGTTTAAATTAGGATAGAAAACCCAAAACCAAAACCAACTCTCTTATCCCTAGCTAAATACATAAAAGTTATCATGTTGGAACCTTCAATTTCTCGAATCATCATCAACACATAGAGAAAAAAACTCCCCCACGTTCTCTCTCAAGTTGGGCGATTTTTCCCTAACCAAAACCCTAATTCGTTTTTGCCCTTTTTCATGAAATCTCTTCAATAATCTTAATTGATTTGCTGATTAACTTGTTCATCAATTAATTCCTTTTGGTGTTAATCTCTTGAACGGCTCATTAGCAATTGTTTAGGGTTTTTGTTAGGCGATTTTTGTTCTTGTGGTTTAATCGAATTAGGGTTTATTTCGTTTTGTTCAGATCTGGTTGAAAGGGACTGATTCGTTATCATTTTCTATCCAACATACAAAGGGGCGATTTAGGGTTTTTCTTATGACCTTAAGCCGATTCTAATACAAACTAATCTGGCCGAAATTCTTTTTTAGGGTTTGGCCGTTTTGGAATGGATCTGATCGGTTTTTAGGGTTTATTTTTTAATCGCCATTATATCTTTCCTAATCTGGTTTGTGATTACATAGTTAATAACATTATAAACGATTGCTAATCTTTAATTGGGTTAGGGTTTCTATCCTAATTCGGTTTTGGGTTCCTGTGTATTTGGTGTGATTGTGATAAAACCTTATTAGATCTCATGATGTTCATTCAGTATGTGGTTTGTGGCTTCTTGATGGCCGATTAGGATTTGGGAATCTGGTTTCAGGTTAATGGTTTTCTGTTGGAAGAGCTGTTGGGTTTGAGAGTCGTTGAACGGGGTGGGGGGGAGGTGGAGCTGGTCTGATTGGGGTTGATCTGGTTGTTCTTGGATAGTTCATGGAGCGTTTGTGTTGATTGGTTCGTGTCCCTGTGATGCGTCTCATATCAACCTCCATTGATGGTTTGTATTTGAGGTTGAGGATGGTGCGACTTGGATATTATGGATTCATTTGGGATCAAGCTATTTAAGTCGATGGGTGGATTTGGGGCTGATTTTAGCCTGTTTTGCAGCTTAAAAGTTGCCTTGCTTTGGGGTTGCTGGTGGTTCCTCTCTCCGGTTAGGGTTTCACTATTTGGATGTTTCAGCTAGGTCATTTGTTGTTTTGGCTTATGCTGCGTGTGGGTATACCTGGACCTTTTGCCATTGCCGGAATTTGTAGGGCAGGTGTATACAAATTATGGGAGTTGGCTTGGACCTTTTGCCAATGGTCATTGGGACGTGTTGGTAGGGCAAGTTAGCTCAACGCATTGTGATTGCTGCGTGTTGCAGCTTGGATATTGGTATTTCCTCTCATGAGTCAAGATACGAAGATTACTGAAGACTGAGTCGATCACCGTAGAAGTGGTTCTATGAACCTGGTGTTTACATTTAGATTGTTTATTTTAAATGTAATTGTAACTGCGTTTAGTAGGATGGTTATTGGTTATGTGCTGCGTTGCAGCTGTGTTGTGCTATGCGGTTAGCAGATTGTTTTGCTTAGTTGTATAGGTTGAGTCTAATCGCCTATGTAACGGGCTGAGGGCATGGGATGTACGCTCATGTCAATTGTACTTCAATGAGTTTGGGAATATATTTGCCGGGTAAAATTTTACCCTTTACCAAAAAAAAAAAAATACATAAAAGTTTCTAAATCCCCTAGTTTCAATTCGTCGCGCTTTGAAGAACAACCATATGTCATACTTATCCTTTGCTAGCCCTTTAGATTAGCAATAATAGTAACCCTAGGCTCCAACTTTATAAATTTAAAACCCACTGTTGTAACCGGTTAGGCGGTTAGTCATCGTTAACGACACCGACCTAATCGGGTGCAACATTTTTCTAGTTATTTTTCATTTTCAACATTATTGTATAAATGGTTCAAATAAATGAAAATAAGATGTAGAAGCAAAAGAGTCCGTGATCAAAGTTGTTCGTAAGAAGAATCGTAAGAGGAAAAGATTGTCATGTATAAGGTAAAAGAGTGTTGCCGGTATTACACAAAGTTGTTATAGCTTAGAGAGAACTTTGTTTTAGCTCAATGTTGGTCTATAAAACTTGCAAATTACCAAAAGTTGTACATAACATTTATTTGAGTGAGCTGAGTTCAACAAAGAATCTCAAACAATTAATAAATGGAAGAACTTACTTAAGTAGGAAAGGAGGGTACAATTACTATTGTCATAAAAAAAACTCACGTTGACGAACATTTTCTAAATTTAAACATCTCAATAATGAATAATCAAAAAATTCTAAAAATTACGTGATAAGAATTGCTATTTTTTTCTTTTCGATTTAAGATATCAAATGGTATACTTTTGACGAATTTTATTTTTTCTATATTTTGCGAGTCTTCAAATTGAGCACAATAAAATCACATGTGACTTAACAAGTGATTTAGATTTTGCACATGATTAGTGATAGTTAATTTATTTCACACATGATACAACTTAATTTTTAGTCATGTAGTTAATTTATGTTATTCATGGTAAGACGTCAACAACTTTATGTTGATAATAGTGCAATTTGAAGTTTGCATACAATTACGTTATAATCATATGTGATTATTGCTTCATATGATACTCATATATGATTATAACTAATGTTTTTTTCTTGACTTTTTAATCGTCGAATATTATTCATGTTAGATTATAACTGGTATTTTGAAGTTTGGATGTAATAAATGCAATGTCACATGTGATTAAATACCATACAATAATAGTTATGATCAAATGTGATTATGGTTACAATATAATATGAAATTAGTTATAATTACGTGTAATTAAATACCCGTAGGTTTGAAAACCTACAAATCTGTATTAACATGTGTTATATCATTAGTTATAATTAAATGTAATCAAAAATAGAACAATACTACCTACAGTCACATGTGACTCTTAATAATCACATGCATATTAAGTTATTAACCATTGGTCCGTCACTATGGTGATTTAGCTGTAATGAGTTTTGATTTTCTTATAAAAGGTCTTCGATTTATTTACCTCTTTAGGTAAATGAATGGTCGAGATTAATTCCTACATTTAACCAAAGTTTTCATTTGCCTATAAACTCAACAAATTGAGGTAAATCATAGAAACCCAACATAATATACAAATTTGTTTCTGCTTTGGTCATGGTAGGCATATAGTTTACTGGTGTTTTGTATTTTAGATTTGTATACACCAAGGAAAATGCATAATAAAAAGAAAATGTTATCACTATCAATGCCTAAACACTGTCACGTCGAGATCATCAGATCACCATATGTCCGGCGAATATAATCAACAACTTTGTTTTAGCTAAAACCCCGTATACAGTTAATTCTTTATTAGTCAATCTCTGACTTTTGCTTGGATGACTTTTTTAGTAATATGTAAGAAGTTGTCTGAGTACAAACATAAAAGATATTTCACTTTATATAAAAAAATAATAATGTATGACCAATTATCAAAATTATATATGACCTGAAATGTATTTGGACATACCAACGGTGACGAGTAGATCCACACGGTTGATTATATAGACTACTAATAATTTTATGTTAAAGATTTGATTTCAAATTTTAAGTGATAGCAACTAATAAATTGGCCGCTTTTTATATAACAACTACAACACCCTACCGACCGAGCAAAATCCAAATTATGTAACAAACACAAACCATGGGTTAGAACACCATTGATCCCAAGACTTCGAAACATGAATACTTCTCGAGGAGAGCCAGAGGAATGACTTGCATCTAATCATACTAATTATCTCACCCAACAATGGGTTATGACCATTGAACACACAACGGTTGCGAAAATCCCATAAAGACCAAGCAAAAACCCATAAAGTTGCTTCCCAACCCAACTTTTGCAGTTCCGAGCGATGACCAACCTCCATGAAATGCAACAGATCATGAACAAAATCAAGGGCCAGGAAATCTAAGCCCCGCCAATTGAAAATAGATCACCAAACATGGACCGCGACTTTACACTTAATGAAATTGTGGGAAACGTCTTCCACCGAATCTTGACAAAGAGGGTTAAATAAACACTCAAGTAAAATTTTATTTAGGAAAACTGTATATGTTTTTAGCAAAATTATACTAACTTCTATACCGTAGGACATATAGGATTAGAAAAGAATGTATTAAAAGAAAATATATGTAAAGAAAAAAGAAAAGATAAATGAAAATATAGAGCCTCAAATAATAAGTCAATTTATTCTTGGAAAAAATACTCCCTCCGTCCCAATTTTATTGTCACCAGACAAAAAGACACGCAGTTTAAGAAAATATAACTATCTCTCTCTTACTTTTTGATAAAATGACAGTTTTACCCTCTACTTTTTACCTATTTTTTTGTCTTATATATATACACTAGGGGTAAAAAAGAACTTTATTTCCTTAAACTTTCTATTTATGGAAGGGACAATTAATTTGGTACACCCCAAAATGGAAATAATGGACAATAGAAATGGGACGAAAGGAGTAGCTTTTATGATTAAAACCGACAACCACATAAATGTGTTCTAAATTTTAAAGATAAAAGCATCATGCTAGTTTGCCACTTATGCTAGCTATCTTATATCTTTACCCATTAAACTATTATTTATAGATATTTAAATAGAAGTCAGAAAAAGACAAAAAAAGATTACTATTCATAGAGTTTAACAATTGATATTATCGCATTTATAGATATTTAAATAGAAGTCAGAAAAAGACAAAAAAAATTACTATTTAGAGTTTAACAATTGATATTAGGCGATGATAATAATAATAATAATAATAATAATAATAATAATAATAATAATAATAAATAAAAAGTCAAGTTTAGTCTTCATTAAGTTAAGATACGATTAAAATAACCAATAAGAAATCAAGTTTTGCAATTGACTTCTGTGATATCTTGCCATCATATTGAATTTGTTTGTTATGTCATTTAAACAACTATATCAGAGGCCATTGAACATGGGTGATTTCGACCCGCTTGACCCGTTTCTCTAACCAACTGTTTCACCCATTTGACCTGTGTTAGATAAAACACAATCAGATCCGTCTTATTCGAAAGAAAACAGTGATGTAAGCGCCTCATTTTTTTCACTCTAATCATTTGTACCTGAATTACAACGAACTTACAAACAATTATATACAAATATATATAGGATAGTCAAGAAAATCAATCGCCAAGGGCTGAAAACTCATCAACTATTTCATCATCTGAAAATTCATCAATGATTTCATCCCCCAAAAGTTCATCATCAATTTCATACTCTGAAGAGTTATCATATGAAGAATCTAAAGCAACATTGTTTGAGAACCCAGATTCGAACATTTGGCGCCTTTGAACAGCAGCCTCTACTTTTTGATGAAACTCATCATTTGAGCTCGAGAGCATGTAACGCAGCTTGAAATTTACACGATTATCCATGAGAATCTTGTGCCGAGGTATGATTCGATCTTCAAGAGAATAACTAAAAAAGCTGCCAACAATTACTTACCATCATCAGTATCTTGATATTTTCAGACCAATTGTACTAATAGAAGGTCAGTGAGAAAAATGTTATTGATTTGACTTTTAGGGTCAAATCTAGTTTTGTCCCTTATCATCATTAGAAATTGCATTTAGTATTACAAGGTATTCCTAATATGTCTAGAGAGGACTCTAAACATAAACATCAAGTCCATCACACTTCCTAGGAACTAATAGTCATCAAGTTCAATGTAGTTACCAAGTTTTGGAGGTGGCAAATTTGACCCGCTTATATGCAATCGGGTCGGTTTGTATTGACCTTTTATAACCAATCAGATGAGTATAATAGACAATATTAGCTATCACGAAAGTAGATTGAACGTGTTAAACGGATCAAAAGTTGTCTAAATTGCACAGTTGCACTCAAAGTGTTAAAAGTTACAACCGCTTAAACCGGTTTACATATGAAAAACAGATTAACATTTTAAGAATACTATAGCAATTTTGATACTTTAATTAGGTAACACAAAAATAAAAAAGAAACAAAAAAAAGTAGAGAGCCAAACGTTGTCTTCCCATTATACAAGCATTGTAACAATCAAAGCAAACTACTCAGCCACTTTTAAGCAAGCAATAATAAATCAGCACATAATATTGGAAATTTGAGCATACCGTGGAAACTCTATGAGATCATTCAGAGGACGGACCATGGTTCTTCTTAGATACCGATATTTTGGGCGAAGGATGTCAATATTGTACCGCAGCAGCATGGGGAAGTCAGCAATCATTTTACCCAACGTTTGAAGGTCTATACCAAGTGACAAAAAGTATTTGACATTAGGTTCCAATTTCTTTGATATACTGCATCCCAAGAGCTCCGGACCCAATGCCATTACTTTTCCAATATCCGTGCGGGAAACTCCAGCTTTCGTCAACAAAAATATTACCTGAAACAATTAAGCAAAACAATGTCAAACCAAGTATAGGGTGGCAAAATGGGTGAGTCAGGTTGGACCAAAACACTTTTATTAAGAGAAAAGTAATGATACACAATAAGTGTATCAAAGATTATTACAATTACAAATGGTACATTATTTAGATAAATAGTCAAGAATACTATTTGTGTTTAAAGAGGTTTTCAGTATTTTAAAAATAAAAAATAAAAAACATACAAAATCACACACACTAGCGACACATCCCTATTTTCAGCTGAAATATTTAGTATCACATGTACAATCTGCTAGAGCTGAAGTGTAACCCAAATTGACCAATTGATAAGTAAGTAGGTCGCAATGGCAGTATGTTAACACAAGAGCCTAGCTAACAGTAAACGTAGGTAAGGAACTAAAACCTACGATCCATTTTTTAAGACACAGATTGAACTTAAACAAGGAATCATACCACAGGGCGTATCTTTTTGTATAGGCTGTAAGATAGTAACGATGGAAACTTGACAAGCATACTAGCAATTCCCTTCTCTTCAACACCTATGTCACGAAAGAATTGTACCTTCAAGAACAAAGGGCATCATGTCAATTTATAATATTCAAGAACAAGATTCTAAACAAACAAGATAATAGAAACTGGGAATTTGGGATATCAAGTGAAGCTCCTTTTAAATAGCTTACAATAATAATAGTAATCAAAGTATACTTGGTATTAATTTGTTAGTATCACTCAATAAATTTACAAAACATTTCCTATACGTCAACGCGAATATCAAGCTAATTGTAGCAGTTAGTCATGATATTGATATAAGTCAGATGTAAACAGTAGTTGAATGAGAATATCAATACGAATTGATAAGTATTCTCTCAATTTCTTCTGTGTGTACTCTGTTTGATTTACACCATTGATGAAACTTATCACTATACGAATATTTTGTGATTCGCTGAGGATGGTGAGCCAGTAATGAAAAAGGAGAGCCTCTACCAATAGTCAACAGTTAAGGGTATCGCAATGTATTAGAATTTACACTTTTTCTATTGCATGTATCCATGTTTTAGAAGTTCTATTGTGTGTATGAAATTTCGTAAAATGTCTAATGTATGTAGGAGACTATCTAAAAACCTTCTGTGTGTATATCGGCGACCAACATAAATACATAACATTTTAGAAATTTCATACACACAATAGAATTATTAAAACATGGATACATACAATAACAAAAAGCGTAAACTTTAATACATTACCATACAATTATTCCAAGGTTAACTCTTAAGTTATTAAAGAATATAGAAATAAGGAGTAACATTGAATGATTGATCTATCAAAAGAAGGAGCATACCTTTTGAACAATATTGCTTTCAAGGTCAAAGCAAAAAACTATAGGTTTTACAGTAAGAATTCTCCTCATGCCATCTCGAGAAATCCCAAGGTAATAAAGGTACTTAACAAGAGGCTTCCATCTTTCTTCAATGTTACATCCCATCAATTGTGGTCTAAATGCTAGTAGTCTCCCCACATCTTCGTTACCGAGACCAAACTCTTTAAGATATGCAACCTGAAAAAACATAGTGCACCGACTATGAGGTTCTACGTTTTCTACATTCATCTCAATTATCAGCCCCTCCTACAAATTAGTCTATTTCAACTCTAGATGATCAGAAAATCGATATTATCATCGGTTTAAAACTCTACAGTTATTACTCACTTTATACGAGAATCCAAACAGCCAATTAGTATGAAAAACAAAAAGCTTTCATATATATAGGGTACCACTTTGCAAAATATACTGTACATAAGGAAATTGTTTGATGAATACTCATCCACATAGAGTGAGCATATAGATAATATGACCTACTACAGGCCACAAGATCAGAGTGTAACCTGTATATACGTGGTGAAACTGGTCATGTCGGGTTGGGTTGACCCGTAAACATGTTTTTGTCAATTTCTATAAAATCATGTTATAAATATTTAATGTCATAATTATGGTTGCAAGAATAAAAGTATTATAATGCTAATATAGACATCTAATAAAACTTTTTAAGAGGTTGTATATATATTATCAGAGGACTTTGGGAAACTTTCAAGCCTCTTGACCCATTTGAGATAAAACACAGCTCCAGTTAACTCATTGATATAATGCTGACGGGTCGAAACTGCATGTGACATGTATAAAAAGCACAAACTTGAAATACCTTTTGGTTCATTTCGTCAAGAGAAAAGAACCCAAGTATTTTGGGGAAGTCAAAAACCATAGTTCCAAAGTCTTTCTCATTCATACTCATATCGAAGTAAAAGTTCTTGCGAGTCTTGAGTTCCTCCAAGCTAAAAGTCAATAACTCAGGACACCTGCTTACTATATAACCCATCCACTCCATTTTGACTCCATTTTTCTCCAGATACCAAACAATTTCATCCAATTCTTCAGTGCTGCGTTCTAATATATTGTCTCCAGCTCTAAGTAATGCAACCCCAATAGATCTCCCATTCACATGGATTGACTTGAGCCAGTCAGCAGTATTCCGGATAGATTCAATATTCCCTCTTGAATTGCAAATTAGCTTCCCAATTTGCGGATATGATAATCCATTGTGTTTCAACCATCTAGATGTATACAAATCCATTAGTAAGTTGTTCCCATATATAATTTGGCACCTCCTTACATGATCATGGGATTTGTTCAATACAAATAATTCAAATGCAACATTATAAAGGGAAAGTTTATATCGGTCCCAACCTTATTCAGTTCAAAGGCATTTTAATGGCAAATATCATGTTCTCGTTCTCGTTGAATATGAAAAATTAACGTATTGCCTAGTATACCACCATACTCTTCAATTGTCCCTTCCACAACATCAAACTATTTTTGGTCCATTTAATTATTATTATATTATGATGTTTTTCTAAGAAAAAGATGATTTCAAAAATGACAATCTTTTATGACTGAATGTTAACTTTATGCACAAAATTGTTACTTTTACGACTTATAACGATAAATACAAAATAACTGAATTGAAACCTTCTGATAACTTATTTAAACAAAAAATGTTGGACTGCCTGGAATTATTCTAGGCAATAAACCCCAAAGAATGGTTAAACTTTGACTTTCAAAAGTCAAAATGCATCAATTTCTTGTCAGGAATAATTTAGGATATTGCTATAAGCTATGTAGTCTGATAACTGAACATGATGTATAACATACATATCAGTACCCACTAATCAATTAAAATCTTGCAAAAGAACCATTCAAAACTATATAGCATCTCATAATTACACAAGCATCATACAAAGTAATAACAATAATAAATAAATAGTCACCAAAAATTGTTTAGTTTTACCTAATTAGAGAAACAACATTGGATGTTTGTAAGCAATCTTTAACACGAACATTAAACGACGAATTCGCAAACTCGGGCAATTGCTTCAATGATGCAGCTTGAATCATGACAAAATCAATGAATTCAGGGAACATTTTAGAAGCCAAATTAGTAGCATAAGTAATCCCAAATCTCCCTTCTTTCCTCATAACTTGAATAAATATCTCTAATGTCACTTGCCTTCTAATTTCAAGTGCTCTCATAATAACTTCATAATCATCATCATTATTAGTGTTATCATCATCAAAAATTTCTTGAATTGTTGATGGGTTGTTTTTGTTTTGGTAAATTGAACCTGGGTATTGAGGGGTTGTTTTAGATAGTTCCAAAAGGTTAAAGATTTCATTTTGGGAAGTAGTGGTGGTTTGGAAGATGAGTGAGGTGGATTTTGCGTTATGGGTTCTGAAAATTTTATTGTTATTGTTATTGTTATTTTGGTTGGTTGTTGTTGTTGTTGTTGTTGGGTTTTGTTGTTGCTGGTGGTGGTGGTGGTGAAGGGAGGATGTGACGGAAATGGGTGGTGGTGGATGGCATCGGCGGATGAAGGAGGGATTATGGTGGTAGGACATCATCTTCTCTTTTTAGGATAAGAGTGGAGTTTTGATACTTAATTTCGGATGCTTCACTCATATTAGCATACACATTACACAGAGCACAGTATGGCGGGCCTGTTTTACTAATCCAAGGACCAAAGGCTCCCACCTTGACTCCAAATCTCCGACTCTAGTAAAAAAAAAAAAAGTGGTGATATTTCCACCGTTTCATTTGATAAATCCAACAAAATCATGCATTGAGAACCTGTACTGTACAAACTATAATGTACTGTTTTGGTGGATTTATCAAATAGAATGGTGGAAATATCATCACCCAAAAAAAATATTTTAAAAGTAGAAATTATGTTCGAGTTCAAGTTTTATCTAATAAGTTTGAATCTAATATCTATGTCGTAAAAGTCGCTAGTCATGGATTAGTCGGTCGTGACCTTGTACGGATTAATTGATCAAGTTGGGGATTAGTTAGATTTGACTTTTTTCTTTACGTTTAAATTAAAAAAGTTAGAATTTTAGAGTAGGGTTCAAATAAGTACAAACATTTAGGGTGAAAATGAGGGAATGCACATGAGCCATTGGATCTTGTAAATCAATGGTCTAAATTAATCCTCATTTTTATTTAAAAAAAAAAGTTTATATTGGAATTTGGGCGGAGGGGTAGGATGGTAATTTTACCATTCCTTTAATTTATTTCCTGTAAATATTATTTCAGCAAATATATATATATATATATATTCTCTCGCTCTTGTTCTCTCTGGCGCTTCATTCCTCAAAACCCTAACACAAAAAGCTTCGCAAATCGTTGATTAGCATATTGAATCTTTGAATTCGTTACACAAATCATCATCTTCTTGCATCACGATTGTTTGAATCATCTTTCTCATTGATATTTTATCCGTTTTCAGTTGCGAGAAACCCTAACTCTCAAAACCTAATTAATAAATCGATTAAACACATATTCGTTCGTAAAAATGGATGCTCGTGAAGATATTAAGCGAGCAATATCATCAAAATCGCCTATTAAATGTGGTTCTTCTCAAATCCCTTCCACTTGGTAAGTTTTTTCCTTTTGTTCTATATTCTTATTATATACAACTACTAATGAATATTTGAACCAAAATGATGTTTTGCTATCTTGTTAGAGTTTTATGATTGTGATATACTTGTGATCAGATTGAAATTTGTGTATTTGGAAAAGTTAAAGTAAACTTGCATATAAGGTGTTTGATGAAATGTCTCAATGAAATATGATTTTACCTTTGTCATTCTAGTATTTGATTAGCACAAAAATTTAGCATATGGAACTGCCAAAATGGATATTCTGAAGATTTGGTTGAAAAAACTGATTGATAGAACTTATTGTCAAAAATGTGATGTCGTACTGTATCACATGTGTTACTAAACTGTTATTTACATTTACACACTTTGTTGTATATTCTTCATAGTAACACATGTATTACGATATTGTATTGATACCTCATAGGTTGAGATGAATGCTATTTTTTTATACATAGTAACAATATGATATGTATTCATGTTTATCTATCTATGTATATGTATTTATGTTTATCTATTCATAGTATCACATGTGGTACTATACGGTATCACAGGTGGTATTGATGACTATCATGTACATGTGTTCATTGATAATATCACATGTGTTACAGATTCTACCATATGTGTTATTGATTTACATTAATCTTTAATTGATTTATGTTACAACTTTATTAATCTATTGGCAGATCAGTTGCGTTACTTTCTCGTTTGATAACTTTAATACATATACAATGGAGTAAAAGTTTGGAAATGCGTGCATAAAAGTGACTTCACAGGCTGCTCACGATGTGTTTGAGATCGCTTTGGGTGGTACTCCAATATGTCTTTGCTGGACGTAAATTTGGAAGATCCATGTTTGGCGGAATGAAATAAGACTTTTCAAGCTTTCCAATGGTGGCGATCCGTTCGAGGGATATTATTTTATGTTCTTGGTTGGCATAGTTAGATATGATTTTCAATTACAATCTTTCAATAACAGTTTCATTAGATATCTATAGGTTTTTAATCGATGTAAGTTCGTTGTTTTTGGTGTTGGATTGTTTGTATTGATTGTTTTAGTTATTAGTATTTTCTTTAACAGATGTGTGTTACTGGTAACACATGTGTTACTTACCGGTATCACATGTGTTAGTTACTGGTAACACACGTGTTACTTACTCCATATGTACCAAATTTTTATTTATCATTACATGCAATGTTTATATTTGTTTTATTTGATCTGTATATGTATAAGCTTATATGTATAGTATTTGCAAGATGCTTAAGTTTGTAATGAAATTAAATAAGTTAGAGAGGGCATCATTGATACATTTGAAGTGGAATACATTAAAAAGCCATTTGTGACTGTGGAGTTTTTGTATTGATACATATGGATTACGAGGGTGGTTTGCAGAATATGCAATTTATCCGTTTGAGGATCAAGTGAACTACAAAAAATGTATCTACATGTGGAAAAAATTTACATAGGTCGTGTGCACATATTTTTTGATCATTTTATGCATGTCTACTAGCGGAACTTGATAAAGAAGCAAGTCAAAGATACCATTAGAACCCACCAAAAGGAAGTTGTTGACTTGTTAAGTGCTGTAGAAGACCTTGTTGAAGAAAATGCTAGGGAGCCTATTTTAGAAAACTATTAGTAATATTTTGATGATGTTATCGAATTACAACTGTTCAACTTAATATGGTGTATGCTTTTTCGAATTGGATGTGTTGGCTATAATTTACTTATACTTTTTTTGTTGTTATAATGCCTTTTGTTTTAGATCCATTTTAGGTCTTTTTTGTCAGTTGATTTTTCATTAAATCATGCATTTTTTAATACCACTTGTGATAGTAACCAATATCACAAGTGATAGTAACTTACTAACACATACGATTCTTAAAAGTAGTATCACATGTGATAGCAACCGGTAACACATGTGGTACTAAATAAGTAACACATGTGTTACCACCAGTAACACATGTATGTATGAAAATACTATATTTTTTTTGTTATAATGCCTTTTTTGATTTAGATCAATTATAGATTTTTCTAAATCGTTCTATGTTGATTATGATTAGATAATTTTTGTGTTGACGTAGAGTCATGCGCTATTTACTAACACTTGTGATAGTAACCGGTTGCACAAGTGACATAAATTTGCTAACATATATGATACCTTAAAGTTGTATCACACGTGGTAGCAACCAGTAGCTTGATCTTAACAGACATAAAAAGTAAAATTTATCACTATATTTATAAACAACACACAAACAAGTATTACATATCACATATTAATGGTAACATAGTGATAGTAACATATGTGTTACTAAACCAGTAACACGTGTCGTACTAAACAAGTAACACATGTGGTACTAAACAAGTAACACATGTGTTATCAACCAGTGACACATGTGTTAGCAAACAATAACACATGTTGTATGAAACATGTTATATTTCTAAAATATCAAATCAATTTGAATTTATCAAGTTTATGAAAAAATAGTATTCAAGATGAAGTACTACATGTAATTGAAAGTTAAACAACTATTAAATGTTTTCAACTTCTATAATATAGCATCACATGTGATACATGAAGTATCATATGTGATATTAACTATCAAAAGCAATCAATTTCCATTTTCCTTCGCATGTTCTTCTACTATCTTCCTCGCATCTGCTTTTGCTTTCTCCCTTCTTTTGGCTTTGGTTTTTCCTTAGCCTCAGCTCTCTTTCTATCACACGAGCGATTGTTATGGCCCTTACCAAATCGTCCATAAACTTCATATTTTATATAATACAAGTATACGTCTTAAAAACTTCTCAAATACTTGTCATACGTATGGTTTTATTTCATCCGGAGCGTCCAGTAGCCAGTGTAAAGTCTCACCTGGTGTTTAAATATCATTTGATACATATGGAATGGTTTTTAGTGTAAGTGTTGAACTTGTAAAAGAATTTATACATAAGATTGTACACTAACACATGTGGTAGTAGCAAATATCACATCTCACATTATGATATTATGTAGTAACGCATTTGTTATTACCAGTACCACTTGTGATATATCCGAAATATAAAAACACTTATTATATAGTAACACATGTGTTAGTAACCAGTATCACATGTGTTAGTAACTATTGATTGTCCCATTTTATCATCACATTTTTTATCATATCATAAGTGTTACTATTTTTTATTCTTTTTTCAGTAGATCACGTGTAGTTATTTTATAAATAAGCACAAATGAGCCAAATATTATTGCACGTGATAGTATCAGAAAGATAAAAGCACTTGTTAGCTAGTGTTACTAACCAGTACCACATGTGTTAGTAACTATTGATTGTCCCATTTTATCATCACATTTTTGATCATATCATATGTGTTACTATTTTTTATTCTTTTTTCAGTAGATCACGTGTAGTTATTTTATAAATAAGCACAAATGAGCCAAATATTATTGCACGTGATAGTATCAAAAAGATAAAAGCACTTGTTAGCTAGTGTTACTAACTAGTACCACATGTGTTACTAATAACTATATAAATGTGTTACAATAAGTTGGAAGAAAGATAAAAAAAACTTATTACCTACAATATTTACTTTAATCTGTTACTCCACATAGTTTGGCTTACATTCTTCTATTACTACCATTTTAGTGTTCTACACCATAATTGTTTTTGGATTATTAAGTAACACGTGTGTTACTGATTACAAATTCATGAGCTGTAAGTTTTTTTTCCAGTTGTATTTTATAAGCTCAACTGAAACACACGAATTACAGAGGGTACCAAATCTTCAATTGATACTACTAACACATATGATACCGAAGTAATCTTAGTTGTGATCTAATTCAATAGAGTTTCATGATCGTCGTGATTGTCGTACAATTTCGCGCTTTTTTTGAATTGAATGAAAATTGATTGATGAATCAATAGAAATCAGTGTACAACTACGTTTTTGTAAATCAAATCGTAAATACCAGATCATATCTTGATTGAAATCACCTCCATTCGCAAGAAAACGATTGATGAAACTCGCACAATTAAAACCTAATTGAATCACAACGAATATGTAGAAACGATTTGTTCGTGGTTTCAATTGATGTATTTTGATTCGGATTAACGAAAATTGTACCGTTGATTTGTTGTTTTTTGAGATGGAACTGAAGAAGTTTGGAAAACCCTAGAGAGTTACGTATGTAAGTGTGTGTATGTATATCCTCTGTATGTATATGTCTCTAATAATAAATCATTTATATTTGTTTTTTTATTTTATTTTTCTATTATTTAATTTGTATTATTTAAAATGTATTATGACTAAAGTGCCCCTCCATCCCTAATGATAATGGAGCATCCTCATTGGTTCCCCCATTCTCACAAATTTTGTCATTCTCATTTGAACCCCACCCTAGAATTTTACCCCAAACTCAATAATTGTATTAATACCAAATACAAATATAATAATAATTTAGATAACACCTTTAATTTAAATAATAACTTGTGAAATTTTGAGGTGATATATATATATATATATATATATATATATATATATATATATATATATATATATATATATATATATATATATATGTATGTATCTATGTATGTACATATAGGGATCGGTTATTATGAAATAAAAGTTATCATATAATAAATAGAATAAAATCTGGACCGTTGGATCATCCAATTAATTAATTAATTTGAATTTATATTATCCGATTTTTCTAATTAGTTAAATGAGTCACATGGGTTATATATGTAATTTGGTAATTAGTTCAATGTTTTAAAATTCAGTTCAACTGGACCGGTCGAACTTGTTAAACCAGAAAAATGAAGGTTTACGGTTCGTTATAAACCGGTTTTTGGCCAGATATGAAATATGCGAGAACTGTCCGGTTCTACGGTGGAACTGAAAACCGGAACCCATGTTGGGCCAGTTTGCCTTCTTTAAATGTCGGTATTAGTTTTCAAAACAAAAAAAAAAGTTGCTTAATGCATTTCTATTGTAACCCAAATTTGTTTTGGGTGGTGATTGCTTGGTGATATGGTGGTGGTGGTGGTTGTGGTGGTGGTGTGGTTATGGTGGTAGTGTGGTTGTGGTGGGAATCAACCTTGACTATAAATTTTAACTCAAAATTCTTGCAGGAAACTCACATGCATGGATCTATCATCTTTAGCAATTATAAGATTAAAATAAAAAATAATAAGTTTCAAAGCAAGCTATCATAAAGGCATTTATTTTAAATCTCAACTTCATACAAACACCTTTGTGTTAAAGGATGTGATAAAATGTGTGTGAGAAAAGTGATAATTATTGTAAAGAAATTGAGAGGATAAAGTTATCATACATGTGTATAAATAGAGTAAAAGAAAATGACAATCAAAGATAAAGTAAATAAAATACGGTTTGAGACTTTGAGTGACTAATCACTATCATTAAACCGATTGAACTGGAACCGGCACAATGACTCAGATAACTAGAAAACCGGTTTTCAAACATAATGAGGATTATGAGGTGTTTTTCAATAGCATCAGTGTTGGAAATAAATGTACATAAAAGTAACATTTTTGGGATTAATGTGGAATCGGAAAGGGTAAATGAAGTTGCTAAACGGATTAGATGTAGGGTGGGTAATTTTCCTTTTGAGTATCTTGGGCTAAAATTGGGGGCAAATATGAATCGTTGCAAAAATTGGTCGGATGTAATTGATATTTTTAAGTCTCGTTTATCCTCCTGGAAAGCAACGAGGCTCTCTATTGCTGGGCGGGTGACCCTCATTAAGTCTGTTTTGGACAGCCTACCCGTGTATCAATTCTCATTATTTAAAGCTCCCCAAAAGGTAATTGATATTTTAGAAAAAATAAGGAGAAATTTTCTTTGGGGAGGGAATGAAAGAAACTCTAAAATATGTTGGGTATCGTGGAATAGAGTGATTGCTCCCAAAGATGAGGGAGGTCTCGGAATTGGTTCACTTAAACATATTAACACGGCCCTCTTGATGAAATGGTGGTGGAGATTTCAACGGGAATCTAATGCGGTTTGGAAGCAAGCTATTAAGGCGATTCATGGGAGTCAGGATAATTCGTCCTTGATTCCAATTAAAAAGGGGTTTGCGAGTCCATGGGTTAACATTGGTAAATTAAAAAAGGGATTAGAAGAATATAACTTAGATATCTCAAATATGATTATATCAGAGAACGATAAGTGGTTATGGAAGGGCGACTCTTCAGGAACATTTTCGGTAGCATCGGCCAGGAAGATACTGATTAATTCATTTGCTCGTGCTAAGGAATTCCACTTCATTTGGAATAGATGGGTGCCAGGTAAAATAAACATCTTTGCTTGGCGAGCTGAAATGAACCGTGTGCCAACAAAGGATGCTTTGCTTAAAAGACAAATCCAGGTTTCATCTAATCTTTGTTGTTTATGTAATCAATTTGAAGAAACTATCGAGCATCTTTTAATATCATGTGAATTTGCTAACATGTTGTGGTGTTTTATAAGTACATGGTGTAAAATAAACCCAATATTTGTTTTTTCTATCCGGGATATTATCTGCTACTCGGAAAAGGAGCTTGGTGATAATCAACAGGTCATTCAAGCAATAATTCTTTCTGCTTGTTGGTGTATTTGGCAACTAAGGAATGATGTATGTTTTAATGGAACTACCCCATCTTGGCAAAAATTAAAAGAGGATGTCCAACGACTTAGTTATGTATGGATAAAGAACAGAGCTCGCATGTCAGACTTATCATGGAAGCAATGGTGTGAATTCAAACTCTCAAATGTGAAATCAAAACAGTCTAAGGATAAAGAATGAGGCTGGACGATTTAAATGGATTTTTCCAGGATGCTGAATACTTACATTCCAAGAATGCTCCTGCTTTTCTGACATACAATAGAAGTTAAAGGTCCTGTTGTGGACGTGGGGCTCATAGTTTTTACCTGTGGGCTTTGGTGTCCTTTTGGGCTAAAGTCTGAAGATCATTATACATTCTCTTATTGTATATAACTAGTTTATTGACCCGCGAATACACGGGACTATTTATGAAATTTTTTAACATCCGATGCACCCTTATACATTAACATATTTGTGGTATATTTTATAATTCATATTATAATATACGATTTGGTTGTGTATGTTTTTAGATTGTTATGTCTAATTGAAACCTTTAAAGAGCAATATTATATATAACTTAAATATAGATTGATGAGATCGATATAAGTTAGATGCTCATATAAGTTAGATGCTTGTATAAGTTAGATGTTGATTATTAAGATTTCGACTTTCTGAATAATATAGTAGAATAATATTTTGAATCAATTGGTATGATGTACACAACTGATAAATAAATGAATTACTTAAAAATCTGTTACTATTCAATATAGTAAAATATCCATGAATAAACAATTGATTGTCGTTCTTTATATTTCACTTTGTTGAAGCCTTAGTACATGATATTAGACAAAGTTAATCACTATTCTAAAGAACATTCCAATTATGAGCCAATAGTTACAATCCCGAAGAATCGACAAAAATGAAACATCAAAGTATGTACAACAAAGTATGAATTTAATCAATTAGAAAAGACTGAAATTAATGTTTAACATTCTACAAAAAAAGACTAATATTATTAACTGATAACATGTCCAACAAAGCTAACACTACAAATGCAACCCCAATTATTTCATCTCAACCACACAAGCAAATGTGAGAAAGTTATCTTTTATTTTATTTGAGCTATAAGTCATATAAAACCTTGATATCTTTTATTTAGCCTATGAGTGATCTTCAAATTGTATTGCACATGGATTGACTTAAACCAAAATTGTTAGTGAAAAAACATGAAAATAAGGGTTTTTAACTTTCTTTATAACTGGTATGGATATCTTATAAAAAGTTTTTTGATTGATAGAGTTTGTAAATGAAATTTTTGAAAGAACCAGAAAATATGGACACGATGTGTGTCTTTAAATTGCCTTTCGTTGATTTTTTTGTAGTGGAATAAATATCAATAAATTGGATGGAGGGTTAAACATGTAAACATTAGAAATGTTAAATCTAACTTAAAAATATTTCAAAGGTAAAAGGGGTAAGTGTACATTTATAGGTTAATATTGATACATATAATAGTTTATAAGGGAATAAAATGTAAATTTTAAAGGGATTAATTTAGATTATCAATTCCAACTAAGAGGATTAATTAGCAAAATAAAAATTGTGTTTATGTAAACACTTGTAATTACATCCATTGATTATAATTTGGGAAAAGAATAGAAGGGTAAGATCTTTCTTAATTATCCTCTTTTATTTAATATATTGATTGTTATATTGGTGAATAGTGGCTTATATCATGTTTTATCTCTTGGATCTATTTGGGGTACTATCAAAAACGAAGTAGGGTGAAAACCGGTGGCTCGGCCTCTACTTTCGGGGATTTTTTCCTGGAATTCTCAGGTTTTTTTCATCCTTTTTAGTACCCTCGTAGTTTAGATTCGGAGATGTGGAGTCTAAGAAGTAGTGGTGTATTATTAGTTCATGTATGTTGAACTCTGGTGGTTACTTAGCGATTTGCTAGTAGCGGTATATATAATATTTTCTGCTTTTCAAAAAAAAAACCTTGATCTAGTTTCAAATTTCAAAAAAAAGTCTCGGTTGAAATTTTTATTTTGTTGACAAAGTCAACATTCTCATTAATTGTTGTGCATCATTTTAGGGATTAAGCTTTCAAACAAAATAGGAGTAGAGTTCTATCCAAATTTCATAAACATCACGTCTTCAAAAGCGAAAAACCCGTGGGACGAAATTCATCATTGATCGATTACTAATACTAGCATATTACCCGCACAATGCGATTATAATAGTCAATTTTCATTTTATTATGTTTAATGGTATATTCGTTAAACATGTCATCACTGAATTATAGTACTGTAAGAAAATTTCATCTTATTTTGTGGATAATAATAATGTTCTAATTTGTTAGAATAATCTTTTTGTTATTACAATAATAAATGTGAAAAGAATTGTATTTCGGAATGAAAACTTTCCTAAGTTGAGTAAATTATGGAAAATGATTGACAGACCTAAATATATAAACCTAAATCTAGACTTAAAGATTTGATTGGTAGATGTGAAAAATTGATTGGATGAGATAAAGAGAGAAAAAAAAATCAACCAATGAAAAAGTTAGGTCTGTTTTTAGATCTACGTAATTAGTCCTACCTAACATTACTCGTAAATTATATTTATGAGACTAAGAGGGGTAAAATGGTAATTTTAATTTCTTTTAAGGGTTTAAGATTCAACATCTAAAATGCTTTATCAATGGTATTAGATTACCAATTCTACAACATTAATATACGTCCCCAAAGAGTTGATGCACAACCAGTTACTCAATTTTGATCGACAAAAAATCTGTGTAATTCACAAACTATAATATTCAAAATAATCAAACTCTAAAGTTTAAAAAATCTAACGGCAAACAATCTGATACAATGATTCAAGAACAACGGAGTATTACAATGATTCACAGACGATATGATTTACAAATTATTAAACTATAAAGCTAAAAAATCCAACCACAAACAATTTGACAAAATGATTTACAACTATTTGATTCACAAACTATTACAATGACAGAGATGACTGTTCACTCGCATTACGTGTGGCACAAATGTTCGATGTATGTGGGGTCTGACTGTCGTAATTTCGACACTAGTGTTCAACAGATGTGGTAGAACGGAGATGAACATGACAGAGTTTTCGATCGAGATAGAAGAGGCTAGCAAGTAGCAACATTTGTAGGTGGAGGTGGAGGTTCCTCAGTTGACCCGTTGTTGCGGCTCTGGTCCGTTGTTTGGCCGGCATGGTTCGATGCAGTTGTGTCTGGTTGGATGATTGTATCGTTTAATGGCCCACGGTGGTGTTTGCAGTACAAGGTTTTGACGAAAGTTGGTTATGGGTGTCGTCTGATGTATTGACGACAGTTAGGGACGGTTTTGAGGGGCAGAATTTGAACGGTTGGTGCCTAAAAAGTAGGAAGATTTTTTCATTTCTATTTTATTTATTTATTATATTATACTAGTTGATGATGATAATTATGAAAGTAAAAATCGTAAAATACCCTTTGACTGAATGTCATTCTATTTATTTTATTAAATACATTTATTTTATATTTGATTTGATTGATTCAAACCCTGTATATATATATATTCGTTTAGCCTTTCCCCAACATTTGGAAATCTCTATCAATCTCCCGCCGGCCACACATACCGTCGCCGTGGTATCGAGGTGTACTATTTTGGTCTATATTTTATCAGATCCCGTTAGGTTTTATAACTATTAGATTAGATTAGATGATCATTATATCTTGGTATATTCATGTTAATTAATTGCTGTTTAGTTACTTTGTGATTTTTATTAGGTTTTGGCGTGTTTTAGGTATATTATTTGACATATTTACTTATACATACATTGTATAGATTTAGTAGGTTTATAGATGGGTTTTTGGTTTGAATGTTGATATGTTTATAACCGGACTCATATCAATGTGAATACCAGATGGTTAATTGATGGAAATGGAAGGGTATATATATATATATATATATATATACATAGATATTTGTTTCTGAGTAATTTCTATTTGAAATTAACAATGATTTGTTCAAGTCTTGCTTGTGTAAAAGAACATTAAATTTGTGTTTACGTATGGGATATAGATGAATAGCGATAAAGTTGATGACATATTTGAGTACCTTACAGGGGACTAGGCTTTGGTTTGTATAGAAGATGTAACTTGTTATTGTTTTGTTTGATACAGGTTGATTCTTCTGTAAAAGAATAACCTTCTTCCGCACGGGATCAAGATATGGAGGAAACCCTTATTGCAAAAATGAATGTGGTACGCTATATTTACCACATTAGGGAGAAGGTATTTTATTTGATACTATTTATCATGTCAAATGTAAGAAAAGCCCTTCTTGGTTTGTTGAAATTGTCAATTAGGCTCCAAGTTTTTTTTTTATTTGATGTTGTTGTTCCTGTTAGGGCTGTTAACGAGCCAAGTAACTGGAAATTTGAGCTCGACTCGTTTAACATTTATTCGACTCGAATTTGATTAAATATTTAAAACTGTGTTTGTGACACCCGTCAAATTAGGACTAGTGATTAGTACCTAATCAAGTTTTAATACATGTAATTAGTTCTGTGTTAGGCTAATTAATGTATCAATCAATATATATATATTGTTGAATATATACAAGTATTATACGATTTGATTAAATCGTACAAGTTTCAAATCGAATGTAATTCGGTTCAATCAAATACGGACGTTGGTGGACAATTTTATTAAATAATGCAATATTATTTAATGACACAATTATATCCCACACATTATTTTAATGATATTACAATTCAATTTCGTATCGTACAATAACGTTTACATAATTAAAATGTTGAACGCACAACACTAACAAAACAAATTAAGTATGTTCTATAACTCAATCATAAAAAAATTTAGTGAAATATTTCAACAATAATATCGAGTAATAATTCGTATTCTAAAACGTGTATTCAGATATGTTAAATAATTACTTAAACGTTTAAACGATCGAG
Organism: Helichrysum umbraculigerum; assembly: GCA_949592205.1. Classification (NCBI taxonomy): domain Eukaryota; kingdom Viridiplantae; phylum Streptophyta; class Magnoliopsida; order Asterales; family Asteraceae; genus Helichrysum; species Helichrysum umbraculigerum. The sequence continues at coordinate 305,445,797 of CATIUR010000001.1, read as the reverse complement.
AAAACAAACACCGCACGGAGCACGAATGCAGGAGACGAAAAATTGGAGCAAACCACACATGGGTGGGGCCCATGTGGGCCGGACCCCATGCCACAAAATGGGGATATCCCATTTTTGTTTCCCCACTTCTCATTTTCATCATCTTCACTACATCTCTCTCTCTCTCTCTCTCTTCTTTCTTCTTTCAAAACCCACCACCTCCATCACACAAAATTAACAAATAACACATCCAAACGTCATCAAATCATCAAGATAATTAGAGAAAAAGAACCACCATACAACGATCTACAACCTCATCTTTCCGGATTTTCATTCCGACACTTTGTAAGTTTCCGACAAAATCCCGAAACCTCTCGTTTTAGCTTGTTTTTACATATTTATGGTTTATTTAAGTATATAAATGTCCATTACACAAGGGGAACATGATTTTATAGCTTAAAAATGGGTTAGATTTGAGTTTTGGGTCGAAAATTATCGACAGTCACTGGGTTCTGTTTTGATGTTCATCTTTGCGACACAAGCCTTGTGTCGCAGGTTGTGTCGTATAAAACCTATTGTGTCGTATTTTGTGTCGTATTTTGTGTCGTAAAAACTCAGTTATGTCGGACCTTCTGCGACACAATATTGTGTCGTACCTTATGTCGCAAATTCCATGCGACACAATCGCTATGTCGCTGTTAAATCAGCATTATCCACTTATGCGACACAACCCTTGTGTCGCTAAGCTCTTGTGTCGCACTTCTATGCGACACAACCATTGTGTCGCATTATCAACTTTATGTCGCATATTGTGTCGCATAAAACAGAATGTTTAAAAACTCAGATTTTCACTAAGTGACGAGACCCAAAATTTTATCACTTGATTTCACCCAATTTCAAATCCCAGATGCGTTTTTCACCAAAGCAATATAGTAGAAATAAAAATTTCTCAAGCTCACTTGGCAGCTCGACCCCAACCAGGGGCTCTGCCCCTTGGACCCCGCCAGGGGCTACCGCCCCTTGGACCCCGCTACCAGGGGCGCTGCCCCCGGACCCCCGTACTTAGATTCCGTAAGCACATTTCTCACCAAGTGTCAAAATTGTACAACTTCAAAACGCTTATATGATACAACTTTTCAAACATAATGGAATTTGCTTTTCAAGTATAACGCTTCGAAATCAATGTGATAACATCAAGACTATTATTACAATTAATCACCAAAGGGCCGTACACGTTTTCAAACATACAATTCAATCAACCAAATCGTAGTAATTTGGACAAGTCAATCAACCAAATCGGGGTAATTTGGACAAACAACTACAAAGGTAGTCTTTCGAGATGCCTAAACAATTAATAACCATCGCGTGTCATGGACACCTTCAGGTTACAAGTCTTCGGACCACACTTCAAGGCAAATCAATCCAAGTTATTTATTCAAACTTTCAAGACATTGGTGAGTCTCATGACCCCTATTTTACTGCTTTTCAATCAGGGGTGTGATATTATTGCTCGTTTGTTTTACAAGTTGAACGCAAGTACAAATCAAATCAAATACTACATGAGTTTCAAGCTAATCAATTTAAAGCCCTCCATAGCATAGTCTGGTAATACGTAGTAGCGTGAATGTTAGTATATGATATCATATAGGATTGACAATCCTCGTCCGGGTTAGCACGCACTAATTGGTCAAACGGACGTATTAGCATTTGGGAAGACGAGTGTGGATTAGGCACTCGTAGGAGGCATTTCAAGTTAGGTTTCCTTAAGTGGGCCTGACAACTCAAGTTAAGCTCAGACTATGTGCTCATGGCTGTTTAACTTTTATTTTGCTTAATTGCATTTTAAATTCAATTATTAAATCTTGCGGTTCATACAAACATATGTGTTGACATACAAACCTGTGAGCTCACCAGCGTTTCGCTGACCAATTTTAGCATGTATCACAGGTGACCAGCAGTAGGTTGGACTGCTCAAGTAAGGATCAATTAGCTCGAGTCATCATGCAAACAATCAGAGATTTAGCTGCATTATTATATTTTGTATAGATTAATTATGTACTTAAATCTCTCAATTTCAACCGAGCTAATGTAAACAATATTATTGATGTAAACTTTTGGTTTTATCAATACAAATGTAAAACGACGCATATAGTGGTCGTTCATTATATATCTTTGTGCTGTGATTATTGATTCGTAACACCCAAATCGTGCTTCCGCTAAACAATAAATTTGGGGGTGTTACAGTGTTCGAGCTCGAGCTTTAAAATCTAATTAATGTTCGACCTAGAGTTCGATGCTCGTTTAATTTTTAGATAGTTTTGCTGTGAAACTAGCTTTTGAGCTCAAATAAACACGTTAGAAAACATATAAAAACATTTAAACTTGAATAATAAAAGTCTATATATAAAACACTCTTTTGACGATTCTTTTGGCTCAAAAGTTGAATGTTAATTGGAATCAAAAGTTAAAACCCAATAAGTAAGTATCTAAGTGAATACTTGAGTCTTGTATTTATAGAGTTCTGAGTTCTTGTAAATACGTTTTTTCACTCGTTCAATGTGAGATGCAAAAAGTAAGCGATGTTTATTCCAAGTAGGAGGTGAGAAACAAAAATAAGAGAATGGGAGTATTATAAATAATTAAATATGAAGTCAAAGGGGTGAAAGTTAAGTTAAGTGTGCTATTTCGTTGGCTTTAGTACAATTTTGTGTTTATCTAGCTATACTATAAAGTTTAAATCTTAATACTGAACACCTATTCAAATTAAAAAATATAAAATAAAAAAAAATTGTGATATGTATGTTCGTTTAGCTAGCTCGACTCGATTAAACTCAATTAGCTCGTTCGACTCGAGAAAGTTAAACGAGTTTCGATCGAGTCGAGCCGAATATTAATGTTTTCGAGTTCGATTTGTGAAACTAATCGAGTAATTAATTATTTATGTTCATAGTTGTGTTTTGTTTTCTTGGAATCTTTGGAAGAGCAATTGTGGAGGCTTGCCTTAATGTGTGACACCCGTCAAATTAGGACTAGTTTTTAGTTCCTAATCATTTAGAAATACGTGTAATTAGTTCTATCTATTAGGCTAATTGTATGTATCAAAATATATATTGTTGAATATATATCAATACGCGATTATATTTAATCGTTCATTTTCAAATCGGTCAAATTTCCGATTCATTTATACGGCATTGGTGAAAATCAAATATTAAGTAATACCGAATGATTATTTAATATCCACATATTTATTATATATTATTTTGATAATATATAAAGTATTTGTATCTTACTAATGTAAAACATTCGCGACAAAACATATAAATAATGTATTATTATCGGAGATATTAATTATTATTTACATTAGATAAAACAAAACATATTTCGTTTTATAACATTTTACTCAAACGCAACGAAACCACTCGAATAGTATCCGTCTCTAAAACATAAAACAAAGATATATTTTTATATCTCATTAAAAGTATCTTTATTAAAATACTTCGATTAAAATACGTACGATATCAATTATAGAAATTTATCGATTTAAAACATTTTACTATTTTTCGATCGGGTACAAAAACACGGGTATTTTGTACCACGAATGGGAGCCCAACCGACTCCAATAATTGGAGCCGGATGAACAAACCCAACGCACCCTTTGTTTCATTTCATTCTCCATCTCATTCTCAACTCTCTCGGCTCACTCTCTAAATCAAAACAACAACAACAATAACAAATTACAACAAGAAGTAGCAGCTGGAAATCATCATCATCTTTATCGTTCATCATCATCATCCGTCATCATCTTCTTCACCATCACCACCTAGCTCCATTTCGGTTCCAATTTCAATTAGTAAGAATCATCACCTCTCTTTCGTTAAATTCATGTTTATATAGCTTAGATTATCATATAGTAACGTTAGGATTGATGATTGCTAGTTAAATTGCGGATTAGATTGGGTTTGGGTATGATTTTGAAACTACAGACTTGAATCGGCCCTCGGAATACGGCGTATTCAAGGGAATACGGCGTATTCCTGCCCAGACCACATGAATACGGCGTATTCAAGGGAATACGGCGTATTCCCGCCCAGAAAACATGAACACGGCGTATTCAAGGGAATACGGCGTATTCCCTCTATTTTTCATGAATACGGTCGTATTCAAATGAATACAGCGTATTCCCTCTATTTTTCATGAATACGGTCGTATTCAAATGAATACGGCGTATTCCCCACAAAAGCCACCAATACGGCGTATTCAAATGAATACGGCGGATTCCCCCTATATATTTCATGATGCAACGGATCAATAAACTAGCCCTGCGAATTCTAGCTAAAACAGAACATGTAAATTTTCGAAAACGTCGACGATTTAACAACATAAAACAGGGTAGCTTCTCGATGAAAAATTTATTATAACGGATTGAGCTCAAATTCGCAAGGTCACTCGAAAACAACCCAATGGTCAAGGCTAAGTACCTTAGCCTAGTCAGTTTTAAGCCATCCGGAGTCATCTAGGGGTCGAAAATGGCATATTTTAGTATTCGGACCCCCCGTTTTTCCATAAACTTAAAACTAAAGGTTTACACTGAGTGTCAGACATCGCGACATATTTCATACTTATACGATACAACAATTAAACACTTCAAATATGCTTTTATAAGTTCACAACAAATGAAAGTAGTAATAATAATTGAAGAATTATTATTTCAAACAATCACCAATGGGCCGTAAACATTTTCACAACTCGAACGTAATCATTAAACCAAAGTATTTGGTCAAAACTAGTTAAGGGAATAACTAGCATAGATGGTCCGTAGTGTCATCAAATCAATTAAACCTTGTGCGTTTAATACGCCCGACAGGTTTCAAGAATCTAATCATTTATCAAAACCTTGCGCGTCTAAGACGCCCTGCAGGTTCAGTCGTTGTAACGACATCAAATCATTGTGAATCATTGTAATTGTTGGCTAACAATTCATTAGGCTCAGGTGAGTCTCATAGCCCCTTTTTAAATACTTTTACCTAGGGGTATGATTTCATTGCTCTGTTTTGTTTTACAATATGAACGCAAGTATCATCAAATCAAATACTACATGAGTTAAATTCACTAATCATTTTTAAAGCCCTCCATCAGCATAGTTTGGTAATACGTAGTAGCGTGAATATTAGTATATGGATCCATATAGGTTTGACCAGCCTCATCCGGGTTAGCACGCACTAACTAGTAAAACGGATGTATTAATATTTGTGTAGACGAGTGTTGATTAGGCACTCGTAGGAGGCACCTCGATCAGGATACCTTAAATGTGGACCTGACATCTCGAGTTAAGCTCAGACTATGTGCTCATGGCTGTATAACTTTTATTTTGCTTAATTGCATTTTAAATTCAATTATCATTAAATCTTGCGGTTCATACAAATATGTGTTGACATACAAACCTGTGAGCTCACCAGCGTTTTCGCTGACCCATTTTAGCATGTATCACAGGTGATCAGCAGCAGTAGGTCTGCCACTCAAGATGCCTATTAGCTCGAGTCACATTCAAACATCAAGAGATTGTCATGCATTACTATATTTTGTATAATTTAGTTATGCCATAGAATCCCTATCAATCGAACTCAGGAGCTTTTGTAAACTATGTTATAACAGTGTAAAACTTTTATAATATCAATGTATTTGTAAACGACGCATGTAGTGGTCGTTCATTATGTAATCTTGTGTGCTTTGTATATTGATTAGTCGCGCCCCGAACCGACCCGCTTCCGCATCATAATTTGGGGGTGCGACATAATGTTTCTGCTTGATTATGTTGTGGTCTCGATGGCCTCTTTATTTTTTTGTTTGTAGTTGTGTTGTGTTTTGTCTTGTTCTTGTTTAGTTTGGCTGCGTTGGTCCCTGCAGTTGGTAGTTTGATGGTTTTGGCCTTTACAGCTTGTGAAGGTTGTTTTTGAAAGTTTATTGATAATGCCTTGCATCAAACATTACATTAGGCTCCTATATATAGAGCTAGGAACACACAAAACCTAAAACCCTTGAGCCCATTGGGCTTTACATTGGGCTAAGAACAATAATGTAACTGGGCTAAAATAGAAATTAATAATGGACTAATAATAATACACTAATATGCCCCCGCAGTTTGAGCGTTAGAAGGCTGTCGAACGTTCAAGCTGGATCGAAACTCAATAAACAGGGGTGAAGGCAATCCTTTCGTGAAAATATCTGCATACTGATAAAGAGATGGAACATGAAGAACTCGGACTTGACCATTAGCAACTTTATCACGAACAAAATGAATATCGATCTCAATATGCTTAGTCCGTTGATTCAGAACTGGGTTAGAGGACATGTAGACAGAACTGACGTTGTCGCAATACACAATGGTCGCCGTGAAGAGGGGAGTATGAAGTTCACGAAGAAGATTACGTAACCATGTCGTTTCGGCTACTGCATTAGCAACTCCTCTGTACTCGGCTTCAACACTGGATCGAGACACTGTATGCTGGCGTTTGGAAGACCAAGAGAGCAGGTTGTTACCAAGAAAAACACAATATCCAGAGGTAGATCGTCGTGTAGTGGGGCATCCACCCCAATATTCAGGTGGGAGATGAGCTTGGAATAAGAGGGTACGTACGACATTATTGATGGTGCGAATCATGCGTTCGGACTTTCCATTTTGTTGAGAAGTTTGATGTCGCACCCCCAAATTATGATGCGGAAGCGGGTCGGTTCGGGGCGCGACTAATCAATATACAAAGCACACAAGATTACATAATGAACGACCACTACATGCGTCGTTTACAAATACATTGATATTATAAAAGTTTTACACTGTTATAACATAGTTTACAAAAGCTCCTGAGTTCGATTGATAGAGATTCTATGGCATAACTAAATTATACAAAATATAGTAATGCATGACAATCTCTTGATGTCTGAATGTGACTCGAGCTAATGGGCATCTTGAGTGGCAGACCTACTGCTGCTGATCACCTGTGATACATGCTAAAATGGGTCAGCGAAAACGCTGGTGAGCTCACAGGTTTGTATGTCAACACATATTTGTATGAACCGCAAGATTTAATGATAATTGAATTTAAAATACAATTAAGCAAAATAAAAGTTATACAGCCATGAGCACATAGTCTGAGCTTAACTCGAGATGTCAGGTCCACATTTAAGGTATCCTGATCGAGGTGCCTCCTACGAGTGCCTAATCAACACTCGTCTACACAAATATTAATACATCCGTTTGACAGGTTAGTGCGTGCTAACCCGGATGAGGCTGGTCAGACCTATATGGATCCATATACTAATATTCACGCTACTACGTATTACCAAACTATGCTGATGGAGGGCTTTAAAAATGATTAGTGAATTTAACTCATGTAGTATTTGATTTGATGATACTTGCGTTCATATTGTAAAACAAAACAGAGCAATGAAATCACACCCCTAGGTAAAAGTATTTAAAAAGGGGCTATGAGACTCACCTGAGCCTATGAGATGCTACTAAGCACAATTGATGATTCACAATGATTTGATGTCGTTACAACGACTGAACCTGCAAGGCGTCTTAGACGCGCAAGGTTTTGATAAATGATTAGATTATTGAAACCTGCCGGGCGTATTAAACGCGCAAGGTTTACTTGATTTGATGACACTACGGACCATCTATGCTAGTTATTCCCTTAACTAGTTATGACCAAATACATTGGTTAATGATTATGTTTTGAGTTTGTGAAAATGAATACGACCATTGGTGATTGATTTGAAAACGAGATCTTGATAACATAAATATGTTTGTTTCGTATAAATGAACTTTGTTTTGAAAACGTATCGTATCGAATATAAATAATTTGAGTTCGTATAAGTATAATACGTTGTGAAAATTATTTATAGTTGTTTGGATTTTTAAACGTCTCTAAACTGAATACTTAGTAAGAATCGCGACATGAAAAGTTTCTGAAAAATCACACGATCCAGGAAACAAGATCACGCGATCGGCCGAGGATTATCACGCGATCGCGTGGAACTACAAATGACGCGATCGGTTTGAAATGTCACGCGATCGGTTGGGTTTAACAAATGACGCGATCGGTTGGAAACTCACACGATCGGTTTGAAATTAAGGATGACGCGATCGGTTGAACTATCACGCGATCGCGTGGGTTAAAAAGTTACGCGATCGGCTGGACAAATCACGCGATCGCGTGGTTTGTCTGGGTTTGCAGGTCTGTGACGAACAGCAGGTTTAATTCAAAAACTTATGTTCGATTTGGGGACATAATCAGTTTGTAAAACATCCTAGCATGCTAATATAAGTAGTATAAACATGTAAAATTAACAAAAACGTAAACGAATCCTTACAATTAATTTGATGAACGGATGATGGTGATGATGAACGATGAAGATGATGAAGATTGATGACGATCACGATGATGATGATGATAATATTGTTGTTGTTAATTGTTATTGTTGTTGTTGTTTTTGAAAATGAAATAGACCGAGAGAGATTGAGAGTGAGATTTGAGAATGAAATGAAATGATCGAGGGTTGTGTTTGGTTTGTTCATCCGGCTCCAATTATTGGAGTCGGTTGGGCTCCCATTCGTGGTACAAAATACCCGTGTTTTTGTACCCGATCGAAAAATAATAAAATGTTTTAATTCGATAAATTTCTAAAAATGAATTCGTACATATTTTAATCGAAGTATTTTAATAAAAATACTTTTAATGAGATATAAAAATATATCATTGTTTTATGTTTTAGAGACGGACACGATTCGAGTGGTTTCGTTGCGTTTGAGTAAAAGGTTATAAAACGAAATATGTTTTATTTCAACCAAAGTAACTAGTAATTATTATTTCAAATAATAATTCATTGCTTATGAGTTTTGTAGGGAACGTTTTGATTTGTACGATACGTAATACTTGTTATATATTATCAAAATAATATATAATACATAATGAGTTATTAAATAATAATTCTTATATTATTTAATATTGTTTTTCACCAATGCCATATATATATGAATCGGAAATTCGGCCGATTTGAAAATGAACGATTAATTCTAATCAAGTATTGATATATATATTCATCAATATATATATATTTTGATACATACAATTAGCCTAATACATAGCACTAACTACATGTATTACATTATGATTAGGAGCTAAAAACTAGTCCTAATTTGACGGGTGTCACATTCTCCCCTTGTTAAGATAATTTCGTCCCGAAATTTAACTTCGATTTGATGCGTGAGTGGAGTCTGAAAATAGATGTGGATATTTGAGTCGCATCTGATCTTCCCGTTCCCAAGTGAATTCCGGACCACGCCGCGAATTCCACCGAACCTTGACTATAGGGATACGACTTTGCTTAAGCTGTTTGACCTCACGGTCCATGACCTCCACTGGTGTCTCGACAAAATGAAGTTTGTCGTCGATTTGAATTTCCTCGAGCGGGATAATGAGTGTCTCGTCAGACAGACATTTCTTAAGTTAGAAACGTGAAATGTGGGATGCACGCTACTGAGCTCTGGAGGTAGCTGCAATCGATATGCGACAGGACCAATCCTTTCAAGGATCTCAAAAGGTCCGATGTATCTAGGGTTTAACTTCCCACGTTTACCAAAACGAATGACACATTTCCAAGGTGATACTTTGAGCAATACTCGATCCCCAACTTGGAACTCGAGATGCTTTCGTCTCACGTCAGCATAACTCTTCTGACGATCACGTGCGGCCTTCAGGCTTTGTTGGATACCAACTGTAACACCCTGTTTCTGGGTCTAGTAGTATTTAACATTTTCTGACTGTGAATTATTATGAAGTGTGTCAGAAAATAGGTGTGCTGTATTATTTGAAATAAATAGTGATAATAGTCGAATAATTTATTGTGACTAATAAATTATTCAGTGTTTTAATTTTATTTAGTTGACGGTAAAATAAGATAATGTTTCCCCGCATATGGTTTTTAAGTTCCAGACAATAATAAGTACGGGGGACAAAACTAGTACACATATTATCATTTATATGTGTAAAACCTTATCCCTATCACCTAAAAACATTCCAGAAAATTCGGGAGAGAACGAGAGGTTGATCCAAACCTTAAACCTCATCAAAATCATCATCAATCATCAAAATCTTGTGGAATTAATCACTGTTCTTCCTTGTTCTTGGTCTGGCCGAACCGTACGCACCATAGGGACGATTCAAAAATTGTGAAACAAGCTGTGAGGTTAAATTGAGCTTATAGAACTATGATTCAAGCTTCAAAAACGTGATTTGATCCTTCTATCATCATCATAAACAACTTGTAAGTGTTGATTTCTTGATTTCTTATAAACTTGAAAATGGGTTCTTGAGTATTTGAAGAAATTAGCTTGATTAATCTTGAATTTGTGTTTGTAGTGAGTATAAAATGGTTAGTTGATGCTTATTCCATGATTATAACATATCCCTTAGCTTAGAATTGAAGAAATTGATTAAGTGTTCTTGAGGGCTATAGTGCTTACGATGAGTAAGATGAATTAGATGATGAAGTTAGTATTGTTTATGATTGGGAACACTTAATTGATAAGTAGAAAGTAAAATTATAACTTAGTTGGTTAATTACTCATAAAACTTAATATTTGTGATTGGGAGAATTAGTGATATTGGAGGTTGATAATCTTGTTATATGATCTCATGATGTTAATTAACAATGATTAAGGTGTATTAATATGATAAGGTGATCATGGGAATCATAAACTTGTTACATGATTATGAATTAATGATGTTAATTGGTTATTCATAATCTAGAGATGAAGTATGTTGAATTGTTGTAAATAAGTAACAATTTATGTGAATTGTGGTAGAAAGTGATTATTATGATTGAATGATGGTATTATATTGGATATTAAATATGTTGTTTGATGAAGATGAATTAATATGATGTTATATATATATTTTAAAACAAGTAACTAACTTGTTCTATTTTGTTGTAATTCCAGTTGAGCAGAAGACTCAGTGATATTAGACTACTGAGTGGATGCCTGAGGTGGTCGGTGAGTGGATCTCTAATCCTCAGTATAACTTGGTTGTAACGAGTTTGGTTACAACAAGTAACATATTATTACTATTATAGTTGCCATGATGATTATTAGAGTTAGTAATAATATGGTTGATATAATAACGTTGACCTGATGAATATGTGATTTGTTGTTTATGTGATCACTGGACTTGTTGTTGGCCTTCGGGCATCAGTTGTTAATGAGGTCAACGAGTTGTTGAACGGTTGGTTGGGCTAGTCGGTTATTCAAGGTTTAACACACCTCCTGTGTTAGTTGAGAATAACCACTAGCTATCGGTCTCGTCCGTTATGGCCATACGGATATGGTTGGGTAAGTGTTCTTGGGGAGCCTCCCGGGTATTATGGTTATCCCCAGAGCCACCGATGCCTCATTATGAAGTCCGTTGCTTGTTGAATAGTTGCTTTGATGATAAGTTGACCAGTTGAACAGTTGCCCTGTTGCTTTGCTAAATGGTGGTATTGTCTACTTTGTTGGTTATGTGTTAATTGTTGTATGCAAAGTTGTTGAGCTAAGTTAGCCTGTTGATTAGTTATCTACTCACTTAGCTTTATGCTAATCCCCCACATCAACACTTCTTGCAGGTTTTGGCTTTAATATTGTGTGGGCAAGAAGTTGGACTAGAAGGAATGTTTGACTACGAGGCTCTACTCTGATAGTTAATTTGTATAAAATAATGTTTCATCATGTTTTTATATAATACCTCGGTTGAAGAAATTATAGTTTTGAAAAGGTTAAATTTTATAGCATTGATAAAAGGATGTAAATTATTACTATCTATTTGGACTTACGCTTCCGATTTACTATATTTAAATAGGTATAAATTGAGGGGTGTTATAAGTTGGTATCAGAGCATAAGTTTGGGTGAATTGTACATTATAAGATGTTCAATCCCAAACTTAGAATTGTATCAAGTCAAACATTCCAGGGGTGGGGATTAGTGGTTGCATGAGAAAGTTGATATTGAATGTGTACTAACCTAAAACAAGATGCTAGAATGTTGTTTTGGTTGCAGAGACGGAGGAATATGAGGAACCGACTGGTATTCTCATTGATTCCTCGATTGTTGCTGGCTTAAGTGCATCAGGTGATTCTCGATAACCTTGTTGAATTTAATTCAGTTTGAATTGTGTACTTTGCTATGATGATGTTGATCTACCCTAAAGTAAGTTGAGTCAGACTGATATGATTCCCTAGTTTTGAGTCAATTGATGTTATTCATATGTTGTGAAATAAACTGGGTAGTTTATGTTGAACTTGAAATTGTTAAAAAGGTGTTAAGTCGTGTAGAAGGTGTGTTGAATAAGTTGTTAATAGTGATTTTAATGTGAATTGGTGCTTTAGAGTTATAGCATGCCACTAATGGTGAAAAAAAAATAGTTTGTTGGACTTAGAATAGTCAACGTAATGTGGAATGGTTGTTGGAATAGTGGTAATATGAGTTGAAACCCAAATGGGTTGTTAAAAGTGCCCAATGGGTCACTTGATGGTTAAAAGGTTAAAATGAGTAGTGGTCTGATTAAAAAGAATGTTAAAGTGACTTTAAGTCATAAAGATAGTAGTAAAAGGTGATGATAATGATTTGGGTAGTCAATGTGATTATTTTCTTAAAAGTGCCCATTTGGACCCCTAAACGGGTCAACGTGTCAAAACAATGTAGAATGAGTGTTTGTAGGTGATGAATATGCCCACACGTCCCAAATGTATATAGAAACATGTTGGCAAAAGGTTGAAATCAGAAAGTAAGCCATTTGGAATATGGCGTGTCAACCAAAATGGTCGAAAATGGTCAAAAATGAGTCGTACGTCCGTTTTATCGTAAAACGTGTAAATTGAAAAAGTGTAAAAAGGGAAAGTTTCATTTTGGCATAGTGGACGTGCCTGCAAAATTTTAGAGTCTAACTCTAAACGAGTAAAAAGTTATACGCGATTGAAATTGGCTAAAAATATGAATTTTGCTGAAACTCAGATTTCTACTTGGGAACGCGATCCCAACAATCTTTTCTGGATCGCGTTCGTATGTGTTATTTTGTCACAGATTATTTTATGCTTGGGAACGCGATCCCAGCCATTTTCCCGGATCGCGTTTGTGTGTGTATTTCGGGTCCAGATGCGTTTTCTCTTGGGAACGCGATCCCGCTCACTTCTCCGGATCGCGTTTGTATGCTTAATTTGGTTACAGAACATTTTTAACTAGAGAACGCGATCCTGACCCGTTTTCCCGGATCGCGTTAGTTAGTATAAAAAAAAAAAAAAATTTTTTTTTTTGCGACGTTCGACGTAATACTTGACGTAGAAAATTTTTGAAAATTTCGGTGTCCGATTAAGACAAAATTTACAGGGTCACTTGGAAACGGCTCAACGGTCAAAGCTCATCGCTTCGCCATGAGCCCTGTCAGTTTTCGGCACTTCAGGGTCGTTTGGGGCCCGAAAATCGCATTTTTTTTGTTTTTCGGACCTTATTTCGGACTTTTAGCTTACGTTTTGTATTAGGCTTTTGTTTCTTTATGCCCAGAGATCATTCTTGTGACTATATGCAATATTAAAACTTGTTTTAAGAGGTCTATATGGTTCATTGTGTATGAGTTGGTTGTAGGCGGTTTACTTAACTGCAAAGTATTCCAGTAAGTGGTATTGTTGACTATTGCTAACTAGGGTTAGTAAACATTGATTATGGAATTATGTGGATCATATTATGTGGATAAATTGAAATATGATAAAGTATTGAATCATATAGAGTAATATAAAGTGTTGAATCGAGCATAAAAAAAAAAAATATATATATATATATATATATATATATATATATATATATATATATATATATATATATACATGAGCTCATAATTATATGTTGATTGATGTATGTGTATTAGACATTACACATGTGTTAATGATATAGTGAAAATGGTGTTGAATGTCTGTGTTGTATATATATACCTGATTGATATGAGTAGTTTACCTTTAAAGTGATAAGTTGAGAATAGTAGCGAGTTAATACATAGTTGTATACCTGTTGCACGATGTTGCTATATATGTGTAAAATGTTGATATCATTGTTGTGAACTATGAGAGAGTAAAGTAATAACTTTGAAAATGAATGGTATGAAGTGACCTGAGAATAAAGTGTGATTGACATAATATGACGACGTTTGGCCAACGTATTTATATTATGCCAGTTCACATGGAGTTGTTGAGGTTACTAAGTACCAGAAAAAGTTAAGTGGTTGTAAATTAACAGGTAGGATATGTTGACTTGCAGTTGGGTGATAGTCAATGATTGACTAAAAGAAAAGAATAATAGACTGTTAATCTGTTGTTGCTAATGTTGTATTGAACAAGTGATGTGTATAGGTGATGCATTGCCAATAGTATGAATTAAAAGATGATTTAAGCAAAGTAGAGGTCAGTTGACTTTGAATTATTTGGTTGTTAATAATGTTGAATAGATGATTAATGACTACACCTTGTGATGTTAAAATACCATTGATGATGATGCATGGTATTAACAGGTGTTGTCTTAGCATCCAAATTGGTGTAATAGGATGCTAGTTGATTATATAATAGTAGTTTTAACCATAAGAATTGACCTCTACATACTGCTTATTGTTTATTCTATATGTGATTATGATTATATGAATTGTGATTCTTTTCGAATAAGAGTTTCATATAATCAAGTTGTATTTATAATTACAAGTTGTAAAGTTGTAATTAGCTAGTTGCGAAAGTGAAAATTTCTAGCAAGTTGTTAGCTAAAGAAATATATGGTTATTAGCTAAATTGCTAGTTGTGAATATAATTGAACTTTTGTTGTTAAGGTGCATATGGTGGTATTCACTACCACTTGTTGTAATTGTTGTAAAGTTGAGACGTTCACAGGGATATGTGTTACATTGAGTACTAGTGATTACGTGTTTAAATTGTTTACATGATTAAGTATGACTGATCAAGTAAGTGGTCATTTGAACTTATTAGAGACAGGATGTAGGAGTAATGCTTGTACATTGGAGTATATAGAAAACATGTGCATGTGGATATGTGCATAAAGAAGAATTGAAATTGTGTACATATACTATGAGTTGTCCTTGTTGCTGGATAGTGTAATTTGTGATAACAAAATTAAGACACATTATATGTGTTTGAGTGATTTTAATTGAAGTACACCCTGGTGGTGTGTGAGTTGATAAATAATACATATTTGGGTAAATAGATTGGAATGTATACACATTGACGTTATGTAATTAGGGGTATGCATGACGGTTGTATATATATATATATATATATATATATATATATATATATATAAGTTATTTTAACTTGTACTCCTCTCGTGTGCATGTAATAATGAATAAGTATGTGGTTAAAAGTGTGTAAGAAAAAGATTATTAGTGAATTGAAATGAGAATAAATGGTGGTTGTGTTAAGCTATATAGACTAAGTGGGATTAGATTTCGAGGACGAAATCTCTTAAAGGGGGGAAGATTTGTAACACCCTGTTTCTGGGTCTAGTAGTATTTAACATTTTCTGACTGTGAATTATTATGAAGTGTGTCAGAAAATAGGTGTGCTGTATTATTTGAAATAAATAGTGATAATAGTCGAATAATTTATTGTGACTAATAAATTATTCAGTGTTTTAATTTTATTTAGTTGACGGTAAAATAAAATAATGTTTCCCCGCATATGGTTTTTAAGTTCCAGACAATAATAAGTACGGGGGACAAAACTAGTACACATATTATCATTTATATGTGTAAAACCTTATCCCTATCACCTAAAAACATTCCAGAAAATTCGGGAGAGAACGAGAGGTTGATCCAAACCCTAAACCTCATCAAAATCATCATCAATCATCAAAATCTTGTGGAATTAATCACTGTTCTTCCTTGTTCTTGGTCTGGCCGAACCGTACGCACCATAGGGACGATTCAAAAATTGTGAAACAAGCTGTGAGGTTAAATTGAGCTTATAGAACTATGATTCAAGCTTCAAAAACGTGATTTGATCCTTCTATCATCATCATAAACAACTTGTAAGTGTTGATTTCTTGATTTCTTATAAACTTGAAAATGGGTTCTTGAGTATTTGAAGAAATTAGCTTGATTAATCTTGAATTTGTGTTTGTAGTGAGTATAAAATGGTTAGTTGATGCTTATTCCATGATTATAACATATCCCTTAGCTTAGAATTGAAGAAATTGATTAAGTGTTCTTGAGGGCTATAGTGCTTACGATGAGTAAGATGAATTAGATGATGAAGTTAGTATTGTTTATGATTGGGAACACTTAATTGATAAGTAGAAAGTAAAATTATAACTTAGTTGGTTAATTACTCATAAAACTTAATATTTGTGATTGGGAGAATTAGTGATATTGGAGGTTGATAATCTTGTTATATGATCTCATGATGTTAATTAACAATGATTAAGGTGTATTAATATGATAAGGTGATCATGGGAATCATAAACTTGTTACATGATTATGAATTAATGATGTTAATTGGTTATTCATAATCTAGAGATGAAGTATGTTGAATTGTTGTAAATAAGTAACAATTTATGTGAATTGTGGTAGAAAGTGATTATTATGATTGAATGATGGTATTATATTGGATATTAAATATGTTGTTTGATGAAGATGAATTAATATGATGTTATATATATATTTTAAAACAAGTAACTAACTTGTTCTATTTTGTTGTAATTCCAGTTGAGCAGAAGACTCAGTGATATTAGACTACTGAGTGGATGCCTGAGGTGGTCGGTGAGTGGATCTCTAATCCTCAGTATAACTTGGTTGTAACGAGTTTGGTTACAACAAGTAACATATTATTACTATTATAGTTGCCATGATGATTATTAGAGTTAGTAATAATATGGTTGATATAATAACGTTGACCTGATGAATATGTGATTTGTTGTTTATGTGATCACTGGACTTGTTGTTGGCCTTCGGGCATCAGTTGTTAATGAGGTCAACGAGTTGTTGAACGGTTGGTTGGGCTAGTCGGTTATTCAAGGTTTAACACACCTCCTGTGTTAGTTGAGAATAACCACTAGCTATCGGTCTCGTCCGTTATGGCCATACGGATATGGTTGGGTAAGTGTTCTTGGGGAGCCTCCCGGGTATTATGGTTATCCCCAGAGCCACCGATGCCTCATTATGAAGTCCGTTGCTTGTTGAATAGTTGCTTTGATGATAAGTTGACCAGTTGAACAGTTGCCCTGTTGCTTTGCTAAATGGTGGTATTGTCTACTTTGTTGGTTATGTGTTAATTGTTGTATGCAAAGTTGTTGAGCTAAGTTAGCCTGTTGATTAGTTATCTACTCACTTAGCTTTATGCTAATCCCCCACATCAACACTTCTTGCAGGTTTTGGCTTTAATATTGTGTGGGCAAGAAGTTGGACTAGAAGGAATGTTTGACTACGAGGCTCTACTCTGATAGTTAATTTGTATAAAATAATGTTTCATCATGTTTTTATATAATACCTCGGTTGAAGAAATTATAGTTTTGAAAAGGTTAAATTTTATAGCATTGATAAAAGGATGTAAATTATTACTATCTATTTGGACTTACGCTTCCGATTTACTATATTTAAATAGGTATAAATTGAGGGGTGTTATACCAACGATCTTCTCGGTGGTTTCATGAATGATTTCCGGGCCGGTGAGTTGGCTATCTCCAATTTCGGTCCAACAAATAGGCGATCGGCACTTACGACCGTACAGTGCCTCGAATGGTGCAGCTCCAATGCTGGTATGATAGCTGTTGTTGTATGAGAATTCACACAATGGCAAATGATGTTCCCAATTTACACCGAAATCAATTACGCAGGCGCGTAACATATTTTCCAGTGTTTGAATAGTCCTTTCACTTTGGCCATCGGTTTGTGGATGATAGGCTGTACTCATATCTAAACGAGTACCCAATGACTTTTGCAATGACTGCCAAAAGTTAGATGTGAATCGGCTGTCTCTATCAGAGATAATTGAGATTGGAACGCCGTGTCGGGATACGATCTCCTTCAAATAGATTCGTGTGAGACGTTCCATTTTGTCGGTATCCTTCATGGCAAGGAAGTGAGCAGATTTGGTTAGACGATCAACTATTACCCATATAGTATCGCAACCACTTGATGTTTTCGGGAGTTTAGTGATGAAGTCCATAGCGATTTGCTCCCATTTCCATTCTGGAATATCCGGTTGCTGTAGCAAACCGGTGGGCTTCTGATATTCAGCTTTAACTTTTGAACATGTGAGGCACTTGCTGACATACGTGGCAATCTCTGCTTTCATGTTTGGCCACCAGTATGATCCTTTGATGCCATGATACATCTTGTCAGATCCAGGATGTATAGAATACTTAGACTTATGAGCTTCATCCATCACTAAGTCTCGAAGATTCCCAAACTTGGGTAACCAAATTTGGTTTGCGAAGTATTTGACCCTATTGGGTTTGGTTTCCAATTGATTCTCCATATTTCGCAAGGCCTCTTCCTTGATGTTTTCAGGTTTCAATGCTTCGAGTTGAGCAGTGAGAATTTGAATGATTAGATCATTATGGATGGTTATGCTAAGGGCTCGGACTCGAAGTGGTTTTGTGCGCTCTTTGCGACTTAGGGCATCGGCAACTACATTTGCTTTCCCCGGATGATACTTGATTTCACAATCATAGTCGGTGAGTAGCTCGACCCAGCTACGTTGCCTCATATTAAGATCCTTCTGATCGAATATATGCTGGAGGCTTTTGTGATCGGTGAAGATGGTACACTTTGTGCCATACAGATAGTGTCTCCAGATCTTAAGTGCGAACACTACGGCTCCTAATTCGAGATCATGAGTAGTGTAGTTCTTCTCGTGAACTTTGAGTTGTCGGGAGGCGTAGGCAATAACCTTGTCTCGTTGCATCAACACGCAACCAAGACCTTGGTGTGAGGCATCGCAATATACCACGAAGTCTTCATTGCCTTCGGGTAATGATAGAATTGGTGCACTGCAAAGCTTTTGCTTCAATAGTTGAAATGCTGACTCTTGTTTATCAGTCCAATCGAACTTCTTTTCCTTCTGAGTCAGTACTGTGAGAGGTTGAGCTATTTTGGAGAAATTCTCAATGAAACGCCTATAATAACCTGCCAGTCCTAAGAATTGGCGTACTTCGGTCGGCGTTGTCGGTGCTTGCCAGCACTTGATAGCCTCAATCTTTGATGGATCTACTTGAATTCCTTGACTATCAATCACATGACCAAGGAATTGAACAGTTTTCATCCAGAACTCACACTTGGAGAATTTAGCATATAACTCTTCGTGTCTAAGAAGTTCTAGAATGACTTTAAGATGTTGCGCGTGTTCCTGTTCATTGCGCGAGTAAATAAGAATGTCATCGATAAAAACAATGACAAACTTGTCTAGATATGGTTTGCACACACGGTTCATAAGGTCCATGAATACTGCCGGTGCGTTAGTCAAACCAAATGGCATCACTTGGAACTCGTAATGTCCATAGCGAGTTCGGAAGGCAGTCTTTGGGATGTCGATGTCACGAACTCGTAACTGATGATAACCTGATCTTAGATCTATCTTCGAATAGATACTTGACCCTTGAAGTTGGTCGAATAGGTCATCAATTCGAGGAAGTGGGTAACGGTTCTTGACGGTCAACTTGTTCAACTCTCTATAGTCGATACACATTCTGAATGAACCGTCTTTCCTTTTCACAAACAGAACCGGAGCTCCCCATGGTGAAGAACTCGGTCTAATGAATCCCTTATCCAGAAGTTCCTGCAACTGAGTAGACAACTCCTGGAGTTCTGAAGGGGCTAAACGATATGGTGCTCGTGCAACAGGTGCTGTCCCCGGCACGAGATCGACCGAGAACTCAACTTGTCTCGGTGGTGGAAGGCCAGGTAAGTCTTCGGGAAAGACTTCTGGATAATCTCTAACAATGGGCACATCCTCAAGTCGTTTCTCTTCCGACTTTTTCTCCAAGACATGTGCGAGAATCGCCTGGTACCCTTTCCTAAGGTACTTGCGAGTTTTCATGCAGGATATGATATTCAGTCTCGTCCTACCGGTCTCCCCTTGTATGATTAGAGTACTACCGGTGACAAGAGGAATACGGACGATTTTGTCATAGCAGACAATTTCAGCTCGGTGCTTGGATAACCAATCCATTCCAATAATGACGTCGAAACTTCCAATTTCAACGGGTATAAGGTCAATAGAGAAGATTTCATCAGATAGATTTAAAGTGCAATTTGGTATTACACTGTCAGTCTCAATTAACTTGCCATTAGCTAATTCTACCATGTACTTAGCATCTAAGGCAATAGGGGCAATGTTAAGCAATTTACTAAACTCATCAGATATGAAGCTCCTATCAGCACCAGAATCAAACAGAACATAAGCAGTAAGATTGTTGAGAAGAAACGTACCCGAGACCACATTCGGGTCTTGACGGGCCTCTCCTGAGTTCAGAACGAAAGCTCTTCCCTTCGCAGTGTTGTTACCCTTGTTCTTCAGCTTTGGGCAATCATTCCTAAAGTGCCCAGTTTCTCCACACTCATAGCAGGACTTTGGTTGGCTGGTGGTGGTGTTGACGGTAGTAGACCTACAGTCTTTGGTCAAATGTCCATACCTTTGACATTTTCCACAAGGTGTGCTGCAAGGACCATCATGATGACGGCGACACTTTGAACAGTAGGGTTTATTTCCAGTGTAACCCTTGTTGAAACCAGAACCAGTGTTGAAGGTCTTATCAGACTCAGACCTCTTTGATGATGATTGGTTTTGAGTGGTGTTTCCAGACCACTTTCTCTTGTTGTTGTTACCAGAAGATGGAGCAGATGTCTCACGGCTGACAATCATGGCCATGAGTTCATGAGAAATTTCGATAGCTCTATCAAGGGTGGTTGGTTGCGCTGAGGCGACATTACCCTGGATATTCTCTGGAAGTCCGCGGATGTACTTCTTGATACTTTTCCCTTCCGTATCAACCAAACCTGGGCACAACAGAGCGAATTGCTGGAACTTGGTGGTGTACCCAGCAATATCGTTCCCTTGTACCTCCAGATGCCAGAACTCCACTTCCAGTCGGTGTAGTTCTTCCTCGCGACAGTACTTCTCCCTTAGCTTTTTCTTCAATTCAGGCCAAGGAAGTCGGTTTGCGATCTCGACGCCAATAGAGTTTGCGTGGGTGTTCCACCATGTTAGTGCACCTTCTTGAAAGGTGTAAGCAGCAAACTTGACCTTACTATCTTCAGCACAGTTACAGAGACTGAAGACAGATTCCATTCTTTCAATCCATCGGATTAAGCCAATAGCACCTTCCGTGCCTTTAAAGTAGAGTGGCTTGCAGCTGAGAAAGTCCTTGTAGGAACAAGGTTTGATAACAGGAGTAGAAGTGGCATTGACTATTTCGGTACTCCTTTGAGCGTCTCGAGCAGCCATGGCTTCGGCTACAGCTCGGTAACCGCAGCATTGAGTTCAGCTTGACTGAAACCATTCCTCTTTGGCGGCATGATTCTGACAAAGGCAAAGAGAGTGGATGAGTTGTTTGCACCAAAACATGATACATCACATATGCATATATATATTTATGAGGTAATATACAATGACACCAGTGATAATCACATTTGACCAACAACATAGTTGCATACTAGATGCGAGTTTGCGAGTAGATGGGGTATGGTTTTACGTATGGAGCCTATAGCCCTTCCAACAATAAGTTCCATTTGTGATTCTAAGGAAATAGAATGCTTGAGGAAATACGAAATGATATACTCCTCGTGAAAATACGATGGTACAGCGGAATTGTGTTGTGAGATGTTATGTGCGTATAAAAGGGATAGACGAAAGTAATTCATACTCATCGTCTTTGGTAGTGAGAGTGTTAACGAGTGTATTATCGTGTGTGACATATATATATTCGATATATATAATAGCTTAGAAGATAATACGCGAGTGGGGCTTAATCATATATCTTCAATATATAATAGCCTATAAGGTAGCACATAAATGAGGCCTATGTATGTATATACGCCTATATCACATAATAGCCTAATGTGTGTCTAACACTAATCAAGTATTATTCACGGTTTCTCTCGTGGTCAGAGTCAACTAATGCATTCCTGTTCAACATAACCCCTTTCAGATTTCATATCGTACTCATTTAATTGTACATAGTTAGCTAAGCTATGTTAAATTAAACTCATATGACGTGATCACTGAACCAGTTATACCTAATGAGGAATACTGCCTAACGGTCATAGTCTAGGCCCACTAAATGCAACCTAGTTCACTATAACCTTAGGCTCTGATACCAATCTGTCGCACCCCCAAATTATGATGCGGAAGCGGGTCGGTTCGGGGCGCGACTAATCAATATACAAAGCACACAAGATTACATAATGAACGACCACTACATGCGTCGTTTACAAATACATTGATATTATAAAAGTTTTACACTGTTATAACATAGTTTACAAAAGCTCCTGAGTTCGATTGATAGAGATTCTATGGCATAACTAAATTATACAAAATATAGTAATGCATGACAATCTCTTGATGTCTGAATGTGACTCGAGCTAATGGGCATCTTGAGTGGCAGACCTACTGCTGCTGATCACCTGTGATACATGCTAAAATGGGTCAGCGAAAACGCTGGTGAGCTCACAGGTTTGTATGTCAACACATATTTGTATGAACCGCAAGATTTAATGATAATTGAATTTAAAATGCAATTAAGCAAAATAAAAGTTATACAGCCATGAGCACATAGTCTGAGCTTAACTCGAGATGTCAGGTCCACATTTAAGGTATCCTGATCGAGGTGCCTCCTACGAGTGCCTAATCAACACTCGTCTACACAAATATTAATACATCCGTTTGACAGGTTAGTGCGTGCTAACCCGGATGAGGCTGGTCAGACCTATATGGATCCATATACTAATATTCACGCTACTACGTATTACCAAACTATGCTGATGGAGGGCTTTAAAAATGATTAGTGAATTTAACTCATGTAGTATTTGATTTGATGATACTTGCGTTCATATTGTAAAACAAAACAGAGCAATGAAATCACACCCCTAGGTAAAAGTATTTAAAAAGGGGCTATGAGACTCACCTGAGCCTATGAGATGCTACTAAGCACAATTGATGATTCACAATGATTTGATGTCGTTACAACGACTGAACCTGCAAGGCGTCTTAGACGCGCAAGGTTTTGATAAATGATTAGATTATTGAAACCTGCCGGGCGTATTAAACGCGCAAGGTTTACTTGATTTGATGACACTACGGACCATCTATGCTAGTTATTCCCTTAACTAGTTATGACCAAATACATTGGTTAATGATTATGTTTTGAGTTTGTGAAAATGAATACGACCATTGGTGATTGATTTGAAAACGAGATCTTGATAACATAAATATGTTTGTTTCGTATAAATGAACTTTGTTTTGAAAACGTATCGTATCGAATATAAATAATTTGAGTTCGTATAAGTATAATACGTTGTGAAAATTATTTATAGTTGTTTGGATTTTTAAACGTCTCTAAACTGAATACTTAGTAAGAATCGCGACATGAACACATTTGGTTTAAGTTTCTGAAAAATCACACGATCCAGGAAACAAGATCACGCGATCGGCCGAGGATTATCACGCGATCGCGTGGAACTACAAATGACGCGATCGGTTTGAAATGTCACGCGATCGGTTGGGTTTAACAAATGACGCGATCGGTTGGAAACTCACACGATCGGTTTGAAATTAAGGATGACGCGATCGGTTGAAC
Source organism: Helichrysum umbraculigerum (assembly GCA_949592205.1). NCBI lineage: Eukaryota > Viridiplantae > Streptophyta > Magnoliopsida > Asterales > Asteraceae > Helichrysum > Helichrysum umbraculigerum. The sequence continues at coordinate 305,421,945 of CATIUR010000001.1, read as the reverse complement.
TATCACGCGATCGCGTGGGTTAAAAAGTTACGCGATCGGCTGGACAAATCACGCGATCGCGTGGTTTGTCTGGGTTTGCAGGTCTGTGACGAACAGCAGGTTTAATTCAAAAACTTATGTTCGATTTGGGGACATAATCAGTTTGTAAAACATCCAAGCATGCTAATATAAGTAGTATAAACATGTAAAATTAACAAAAACGTAAACGAATCCTTACAATTAATTTGATGAACGGATGATGGTGATGATGAACGATGAAGATGATGAAGATTGATGATGATCACGATGATGATGATGATAATATTGTTGTTGTTAATTGTTATTGTTGTTGTTGTTTTTGAAAATGAAAGAGACCGAGAGAGATTGAGAGTGAGATTTGAGAATGAAATGAAATGATCGAGGGTTGTGTTTGGTTTGTTCATCCGGCTCCAATTATTGGAGTCGGTTGGGCTCCCATTCGTGGTACAAAATACCCGTGTTTTTGTACCCGATCGAAAAATAATAAAATGTTTTAATTCGATAAATTTCTAAAAATGAATTCGTACATATTTTAATCGAAGTATTTTAATAAAAATACTTTTAATGAGATATAAAAATATATCATTGTTTTATGTTTTAGAGACGGACACGATTCGAGTGGTTTCGTTGCGTTTGAGTAAACGGTTATAAAACGAAATATGTTTTATTTCAACCAAAGTAACTAGTAATTATTATTTCAAATAATAATTCATTGCTTATGAGTTTTGTAGCGAACGTTTTGATTTGTACGATACGTAATACTTGTTATATATTATCAAAATAATATATAATACATAATGAGTTATTAAATAATAATTCTTATATTATTTAATATTGTTTTTCACCAATGCCATATATATATGAATCGGAAATTCGGCCGATTTGAAAATGAACGATTAATTCTAATCAAGTATTGATATATATATTCATCAATATATATATATATTTTGATACATACAATTAGCCTAATACATAGCACTAACTACATGTATTACATTATGATTAGGAGCTAAAAACTAGTCCTAATTTGACGGGTGTCACATTTGAGGACAAGAAAAGCGAAACTGAATACCATTAGTGACGAAGAGATCATGCATGGATCGGTTATCAAATTCTCCACCATGATCGCATTGAAAAGCTCGTATGTCACAGTTAAACTGAGTACGAACGAAGGCTCGAAACTGAACGAATTTGGAGAAGGCATCGGATTTTCGTTGAAGAGGGTAGATCCAAAGAAAGTGAGAGAAGTGATCTAGAAACAACACATAGTATTTAAAACCACTCATGCTAGGTATTGGAGAAGTCCAAATGTCAGAATGAATGATGTCAAAAGGAGACTCAACTACAGACTCAGAGCGATAAAAGGGGAGTTTGATTTGTTTACCTAATTGGCACGCATGACACAAAGTATGTGTTTTATTTTTATGGTATGAAATGAAACCTTTGGATGCAAGAGATTGGAGGATTGTATCCCCGGGATGTCCTAAACGCTGATGTCATAAAGAATGGTTTTGATTTTGAGAGATAACAGAAAAGGCAGAAGCATGATGAGAAGAAATGGGATAGAGATCTTCGGTGCTATTAGATCGAAGAAGGAGTTGTCGAGTTTTTAAATCTTTTACCGAGAAGCCATAAGGGTCAAACTCGATTGAGCACTTATTATCTTTTGTAAACTGACGAATAGAAATAAGATTTCGAATAATTTGTGGGGTAACAAGAACATTTTTGAGATACAGAGGACGATATGGGTTTGGTATTTGGCTATGTCCTATTTGGGTAACAGGGATGTGGGATCCATCACCTACAACTACAGACCGAATAGTGCTAGAATTAAAATGAGAATTGAGATTACCTGCATGTGAAGTGAGGTGTGAAGAAGCCCCGGTATCCAAGATCCACGATTGCTGATTTCTGAACATTTTTTTTTACTGAAAGTTTATTGATAATGCCTTGCATCAAACATTACATTAGGCTCCTATATATAGAGCTAGGAACACACAAAACCTAAAACCCTTGAGCCCATTGGGCTTTACATTGGGCTAAGAACAATAATGTAACTGGGCTAAAATAGAAATAATAATGGACTAATAATAATACACTAATAGTTTTTAGTGTTGTATGGTTGTTTGGTGAACAATTTTGCTAATGATATTTGGTCTGCTTTTTCCAAAAATTTATTTATGTTCGAGTTTGACTCGAGCTTGAAAATTAGAATGCTCGAATTCGAGATAAATGAGGTCGAACTCGAGTAAGTTGTTAATTGCTCGACTCGTTAACAGTTGTAGTTGCTGCTAAAGCCACTCAAGTTTGTCTATACGTGTTGAGTCAACTGCGTTGCTTTGATAAACTCTCGTAAATGAACCTTGACGTAGAGCAAATCTCACATAAGCCCACATCATTTTCTAAAGGTTTTGACTGTTGAATTAGGTCAACACATGAAGATATTCTTCATTTTTGTAGTGATAAAAAGTATATATATATAGCGTCTAAAGTGAAAATGTGACAAACTATATGGCTTTGTAGTATTTTGAAAAAGAACTGGAAGACGCTTTTGAAGAAGACATATTTTTCAATGATTTTAGCGACAAAGAAAGTTGTATAGTGGCTAGATTGACAGTGTTAGTAAATTTTATGGGGCTTTTCTAACATTTTTATTTATATGTGATATACGTCCTTGATAGACACTCACAATCTACCTTTTTTTACAGTTTCGTGGTACGTTGCCCGACTTTGTTACGGCTTCTGAGAGAGATGGATTTATTGCTAAACTGCAAGAAACAGAAAGCTGGTTATACGACGATGAGAAGGATGAATCTAAAGGTGTGTATATCGCCAAGCTTAATGAGCTAAAGAAGGTTTGTTATCTTCACATTCATCTTTTATAATTATTACAAAGTTCAAGGTGCCCATTTAACATCGGCGAAACAATCGCAGCATGGTGATCACATTGAGCAGCGGTACGAACAGTGGTACAAGAAGCAAGAAGAAGAATCTGTTAATGAACTTTTGGCCGTCATTGATCACTACAAGAAGGCTGCAGAATCTAATGATCCAAAGCAGGGACAAATTGACTTTGAACAGAAAAAGATGGTAATCATCCCAAAATTATCATCAAGTGTTGACTTGCATTGTTCGTCCTTTTCTTTTCTCACTTAGCTACTCTTGATCCAGGTATTGAATAAGTGCTCAGAAGCCGAAAAGTGGTTGAGAAACCACAGGACAGATCATGACTCTCTTCGTAAACATGCTGATGCGGTTCTTTTATCATCTAATATAAGTTCGAAAGCAGAAGAGCTTGACATGTATATTATAGTTGCACGCTAAATGATCTGTTATTATTGCTAACTTATTTTTTGAACGAGAATATCATCTCAAGAGGTCTTTGTTGATGTGTACAGATTATGCAGGCGAATAATGGCAACATCCAAGCAGCCAGCAAAGGCGGCTGCTCCCGATGCCTGCACCTACCCGGTCATCAAGCGCAGATTGCTTTTTCTGGAATTGTGCAGAAGTCGATCTTGTAGAACTGAAATGGTACCACTGCTAACTGGAAGCTGAATACTTGGTCCTTTTTTTTAGATGCTCCTGTAATATCAAAAATTATCAGCTCTCAAAACTTGCCTTTGTTTTTTGTTTGTTTAAATGAATCAACATTTTTTTGGGAAGGAATTATTGTGGAATGACTAGTACTAAGTTTGAGTCGGGGGTCATGATCTTGTTTAGGACCACACTGACAAACCTTTTCATTGCACACCCTCATCACCAACTGTCTTCTATGGTTGACATGGTGTATTGGTGGTCTTGACTGTCATGCCTTGCCTTGGTGCGATCTAATAATTGGATTGTAGAAACTTGGACATCCTTTCTGGATTTAGAGACAAAATTTCTAATTCATTAATTTGATGTGCAGGTGGAAAGTCCGAAGAAGAAATCAAGAATGGATGATGTACCTGCAGATGTGCTGGAAGCAGTGGAAAAAGAAGTTGAAATGTATTTAGATTTAAAGGACCAAGCTATGGAAGAAGAAATCACAGATGAAATGCAGGATGTCAAGGCCTACGTTTATTACATGAGGATCAAGGTAATTTTGTTGATAGTAGTTATTAGGTCAAATGTCAGGAAATTTAGGCGTTCTAAGGGAATTTTTTTATTTTATTTTTATTATTTTTTTGTTAAGCCACTCAAGTTTTTTTCTAAAATTGTTGATTTGACAAACTATGTGGCTTTAATTACATTTATTAAAAAAAGAGCAGGTATACAATTTTGAACAAGACAAATATGTTTCACTTTTTTTAGCGACAATGAAAGATCAGTAGTGGCTATATTGACCGTTTAGTAAATTATATGGTGCTTCTCTAACATTTTTCTCTCTATATATATGATATACCTCCTTGATACACAGACTCACAATCTCCTTGATTTTAGCTTCAAGATAATTTGCGCGACTTCGTTACGAATTCAGAGAGGGAAGCTCTTATCGCTAAAATGCAAGAAACAGAAGGTTGGTTGTCTAAAGTTGGGCGGAATGAAAATAATTATGTATATATCGCCAAGCTTAATGAGCTTAAGAAGGTTTGCTTTCCTCGCTTCCATCTTTTGCTACAAAGTTCAAGCTGCCCATTTGACTATGGCAAAATTATTGCAGCTAGGTGATCCCATTGAGCAACGGTACGAACAATGGTATAAGAAGCAACAAGAACAATCTGTTAATGAACTTTTAGCCGTCATTGATCGGTACAAGAAGGCTGCAGAATCTGGTGATCCAAAGCATGGACAAATTGACTTTCAACAAAAAAAGATGGTAATCATCCCATAATTTCGAGTGTTGGATCTGCATTTTATGTCCTTTTCTATTCTCACTTGGCTACTACTGATCCAGGTCTTGAAGATGTGTTCGAAAGCTAAAAAATGGTTGAGAAACAACAGGAAACATCAACACTCGCTTCATAAGCATGCTGATGCGGTTCTTTTATTTTCTAATATAAGATCAAAAGCAGAAGAGCTTGACATGTATATCCTAGTTGCACCCTAAATGATGTTTTATTATTGTTAATTTTTTTTTTTGAATAAGAATATCATCTCAAAAGGTTATTGTTGATGCATACAGATTATGCAGGCGAATTATGGCAACATCCAAGTCACTACCATAGGCGTCTGCTAAGGACACTTGCACCTGCTCACTGTCATGGTTCTTTTATCTTTCACTGCTGTCGGCATTTGGCATTTAGGGAAGTTCTATTGGTGTAGATTCTTGTTATAGTTTAAGCGATTTCTGAATTGGTGTTATCGTAGTTGTCTTGTTTTTTTTTTTCCGAGCTAGTTTAAATTTTAGGGATGGGTTGTTATTGTTTCAAGGGTTTGTGTTACTAACGTATATTAGCAATTGCAACCTATAGCTTCTTGTGTTACTAGATTTTATGTGCTGCGAGTTTTGTTTCGAATTTTCAAAACTTTTTGGCCAATGGTGATTTACACATGGAGCTTTTTAATACACACGAAAGATTTGAATATTATGTTTCGAGCAAAAAAGGGAATTATAAATGGATAATAGGACTGCTAGAGGTCATGTTTGTATTCATATGACAAATACTTTATGATCTTTTTATCAACCTAAACTCTGCCAAAACTATTTGGAAACCCCTGGGAAAAAAATGTGGTGCAGATGATACTAGTAAAAAGAAATATGTGGTTAGAAATTATTGTTGTAGTTAGACGTTGGTTACAACTTACAAGAAGGATTTCTATCCCGCTTAATATTTGTAAAAGATTTTTATTAGAATTTCAGCTATATTTAAAAAAAAAAAAGGGCAATGCTATATCCTTATTCTTTAGGGTTTATTGTTTCGCTATGTATTAAATTTTACACTTTTTACTATTGTATGAGTTGAACTTTGAAAACTTCTATCATATGTATTTAACTTGTAAATATGATCTATTGTATGTAAAATTTCCTATTTGGGTAAGGCTCAAATATGATCGTTTCTTTTTTTAGCTTTATCCAAAAAGGAAATAATACATACAATACACCATATTTACAAGTTCACTACATACAATAGAACAAATGAAAGTACGTCACATACAATAGTAAAAAGTGTAAAGTTTAATACATAACGAAACAATAAGCCCTATTCTTTAAGATATTTTCTCATTATCTTCAACCTATATTTAATAGGGTTTATTGTTTTAATGTATTAAACTTTACACCTTTTACTATTATATGCGACATACTTTCATTTGTTAAATTGTATGTAGTGAACTTGTAAATATGGTCTGTTGTATGTATTATTTCCTTTTTTGGTAATTAAGGCCAGAAAAGGAAACTTTCCTATTTGGGTCTTACCCAAAAAGAAAATTTTACATACAAAAGACCATATTTACAAGTTTAATACATACATTAGAAGTTTTCAAAATTCGACTCATACAATAGTAAATAGTGTAAAATTTAATGCAGAACGAAACAATAAATCCTCTATAATAACACATTAGCTCTAGTTTTTTGGATGCACTCTTACATTTTTCTAAGTTCATCTGGCATGCTTATATGTTCCTTGTTGCTTGAAATCTGTAACAGGTTCACACGATTATACATTTTCTTGTTTTCCTTGTGTTGCGGTGCGTCTCTTTTTTGAAACGCTCAAAAAAAATTTTTTTTTGTTATACATACGCGATTTTAGACTCACATTGGGATCGTGTACTTATACTGAAAAAATCAACTGTTACCAAATTACACTTACATACGCGATCCTGGAAATTTATTGGGATCGCGTACTTACTAAGAAAACTCGAATGTAACCAAATTTCACTAACATACGCGATCATGGAAATTTGTGGGGATCACGTACTTACAATGAAAACTCAACTGTGACCAAAAACAACTAAGGTACGCGATCCTACTTCCTGGTGGGATCGCGTATGCACTAGATTCTGCAGTTCATTACCAAAGTCACATCTTTAACCCAAATTCGGAAGCGCATAACTTTTAACTCGTTAGGAGTTAAGACCTGAAATTTTGCGGACACCTCCACTATACCAAAATGAATGTTTGCCTTTTTGCATTCTTCGAATTTTCACAAAAACGATAGATTTGGACGTGTGACTAATTAAATGAGCATTTTGACCACATTTTGTATACAAGTCATTATGCAATACACTTGCATTCTGACTTGCACCTTTTTCCAACTTTCACAATACATAATTTGAGTTCTAATTTAACAACTAACACACGTACACCTTTACCTTGACTCGTTCTAGACTACGGGGGCATTAATGACCCATTTGGACCCTATGTGACCCATTTAACCAAAATAACAACAAATCAACATGGATCATCTTTCTACTTCTAATTCCACACACAATAAACCATTTTAAGATGATTAACCAAAAGTCACTATCAAACTTTACCAAAAGATCATATTCCACATTTATCCGTTTCTCGTCTAATCCACATACTTCCCATTCCTTACATAACCCAACAAAATGACTTATATTCACTTGTCACTTTCAAAATACATATTAACTATTATCACAACATCAATTTTTTTTTTGATGGGCGACTTACACAAGTGATATTACAAAACGACAATTTAAAGAGAAGGATCTTGCTACTCACACATAAGCAAAGCTAATCCACGCTACCCTTTCACTATGTCCTTCCCTTTTCCACTTCCTCTTGTACCTACACATTTGACAACTTAACGAATAAGCATATAGCTTAGTGAGAATATGAATGACTAATCAATTTATTACTAATCAAACATAATGTACTACTATAAACACAATCAAAATAATGAACAAGGTATATAGGTTTCTTCCCTTAATTGGATCCACTTTCTCTTTCGCTAATCATATGTGCACATATCTAATCATTAACCTAGCTAATATCAATTAGCTAGTCTAATCGTATTTTAGCCAACATGAGTTAGCTACTAATCTTGAATATAGCTAACCATGGTTAGCCAATCTAATCACTACATGGCTAACATGTGTTAACCATTCTAATCACTTGAATCTTTACTATGTTCATTTCATATCAAATGAGCTAATCCTTAATTTAACATGACTAAATGGATCTCTTGCTCGGAAGCAATCCGAATCACTTAATCATTATCTAATTACTTTCATATAACTCACCTTGGTATGTTGAACAACTTGTGGCTAATTGATCAATTGAAGGTTGCACTTCTTTAACACCTAATACATGTACATACAACACATTATTTAATAACTAATCACACTTTCAACTAATAATTATTTCAAAGCTCTTCCTCACTTCAAATTAACTTGCTAAACTTTAACTAATCTAACTAATTACACTTTCATAATCATATTTAAGATGTTTATATTTAATTCACTAATCTTTCTTATTCAACATCATCTACAAACATTTTTAATAACACTTTAAGCTAGCTAACATGATTTCATAAGGGTTTGTCATGATTCATGAAAATCTTCATGAACCCTAATTACAATCTTTCATTTCTAGACTTGAAATCAAGTAATAATCATTACTAAAACACTAACTAACACTAATTTTATACACATAAACCCTAATTTCGGATTAATTCCCACTAATTATCTAAAACCCTTGAAAACCCATTTCTAGGTTAAAATATGAGAAGAAATTGCTTACAATTGATTTACAGGAGGATAGGAGATGATGAATTGCTTCTCTAACACTTGAATTAAGGATTAGAAATTGAATTTAATTCTAGGTTTTGCTTCTGCGATTTTTCTCTCCTCTGTCTCTCTTTCTGGAATGTTTTAGACTAAAAGGGAATAAGGGGAAAGTGTAATTTAGTATGTATATTTTATTCCCTTTTAATTCCTATTGTCTGGAACTTAACAATTATTCGCGATTTGTAATATTTCATATTATTTATAATAATAAAACTTAAAATAATTATATGTAACTGTTCACTAAAATAATACCTTAAAAATTGGGGTGTTACATTTTTACAAATCCGAGTTGGTTTACATATGAGAATGAGAAAGCAGTTGATCAACTATTATCTGATCCAGCATCCAACACTGAGATCATCAATGAAGGCGTTGATGATGAGTTCTCAGATGCTGCTGCATTTGAAGTGCCTGATCCACAACCTAGTTCAAGTGATACTAGTGTAGATAACTCGACAGATGATGCAAGACCTACGGTGACCGATAAGCCTGTTAAATCACTTGAAGAAAGAGATTATATTGAACCATCTGATGCTGGACCATCTCAGCCTTTAACAGATGACCTCTCGCCATCTGAATCTGAACCTGAACCTAAGCCAGAAGCTTCACCGTCATAGCCAGAGGATGATACTACATGCAAAAGTGATGTAACCAGTGATGTGATAGATGCTGAAATACGACCCCACAACATTAACGATTTTCTGAAACACAAAGTGATGGGACTGGAAAGGATCAAGTTTGTTCACTTGACCATGCAGAGGAAAAGTAATTGATGGTTGTGATTTTGAGATTAGTCATGTACATTGCTAACCAAAATATGGACAACGATTCTTTACCCCATTCGTGTAAAGGAGTAGGTGCTACTGAAGTGGAAATAGGGTTCACTTTTCATTTTTGTTAGAATCATTGTTCAGTACTTGTGGAATATGAGGTACAATGAAGAGATTTTGGGGTGATGTGTTTTGTTTAAGGTACAGTGAACATTTTGTTATTTTGAAATGAACAGGTGCTATCAAAAGTTCATTGTGCAATGATGCATTGTGTTTTGAGTTCCAAGCATTATGTTTAAATTTGAGTTTTGAGTCTTTTTCAATCCCACCATTATGGTTAGTTTAAATTTTGACAGTCTGAATGGTTTTCGTACCCACAATAGTGGGATATCATTCAAACCCATTATATAAATTGGGTTTAGAAAGCTCATTCATCTTTTTAAGTTTTATTGAGTATACTAGTTTATAGAACCGTGGCTACGCGGACTAAATATTTCAGTTAACAAAATGATGAACTAATTGTTGAATAATAACACATAAGGTTAACGAAAAGGTGGAATTTTAAAAGCTAATTATAGGGTAAAAACATAAAGTTACATGAACAATTAATAGACATATATCTATGATTTTCCACTGATGGACAAAATTTCAAATTAATATATTTCAATAAACTTAATAATAATGATTTCAATAATATCAATGGCCAATCATATATTACATAGTTACTATTATTTGAATTTTGAAATTTTTAGAATTGTCTTTTAAATTAACTAAACCCTTTAATAGTTTATTATAGCTTATGTTCAATCTTATATGCTACTTTTATAATAAATGTGAGTTTCAAAATAAGTGTAGACAAATGTCACAAATAATAAGACTTAATACTAAGAAAAATAATATGTATGTCAAAACTTGTAGGCAAATGTTGATTTAAAATTGTGATCGAGGATATGAAAAAAATATTGGATGAGATTAAAAGAGAGAATTTTTTTCAACCAATAAGAAATTAAGGTATAGTTTTTGTTGAGTCACTAGTCGCTGACCAACTCAGTAATTAGTAAACTCGTTGAAAGAAATGATTAAGTCAAAGCTGTTGAAGTCAAAGCTGTTGTTGCTGAAGTTTATACTCGCAGGTCTCTGTTCGTTCTACTCAAAGAATTTGATATGCTGAAGCATATTAAAACTCAACTTTGTGTATCGCTGATTCAAGACTGGCAGCGAGAGTTTTATATCTTCAAATGAATAAAGGCAAAAGTAACTGCCCTAATAAGAGCCAGTCACTGAAGATTTATATTTCAAGTCACTCTACAAGAGCATGTTAGCTCGCAGTGAATGAGGTGAATTATTACATCTTTAGAGACTCCACGAAATAAAATTTCTACACAAGTACAAGTCGCTCATCATTAAAACATCAGCAAGTGTTCCTCGTACCCTTAAAATATTTGCGGAATTACGTGGCAACAAATGATTGGTGTTAAGGTAAATCAGATATTCGCGGTAACAGAATTGGGACCCAAAGAATGTCAGTTAGAAGGAGATCAAGCCAATCAAGCAGCGACACGTGTCATTCAAGATCTTATTTTATAGGAGATATTTACGGGATATTTGTACTATATAGAGCAGTACGTTGTACTTAGAAACCAGTCGTCTGTACGTGTTAATCACTTGTTTGTTCAGTGAGTAGTTAGTCTAAGCACGTAGCAGCGATCAGCGAGTGAACAGTTGGTTTGTTTGTCAGCTACTGTTCATCTCATTTTGTAATAATTAGCTTAAGTATTTGATTTAGATTAGCTTTGGCTAGTCTATTCCGCAATCAGCACTCAGTGAATTTTATGATTAATAAAATTCATCCTTCAGCTATTATTGCATCTTTACTTAATTGTCATATTTGTCTGTGATACTCTATTTTTATATATTCATCATTCACAATCAAATACTTGGCTAAATAACTTAGTTAAATTCTAAAAAAGTTTTTAATTGTATTCAACCCCCCTTCTACAATTAAACTTTATTTATTGCGATTCCAAATCACTAACTAATAGTGATTCAGGGACTCTCAATTGGTATCAGAGCAGAGTTGGTTTAAAATAATTAACCTCATCTGCAATGGAATCAGTAAAGTACAGTTGTGTGGATTCTGAGTATTAAAAGGGAAATGGTTCTACTACCAAACCTCCAGCGTTTGATCCTTCTAGGATTGAAACCTGGATATCCCGGATGATGATGTTTTTGGATCTTGTTGATGATCGTCTCGGTAATATTATAACCAATGGTCCTCATATCCCGACCACTATTATTCCTGTTGTTGCAGCTACTGCAACTACCCCGGCTATACCAGAAGTGGTTGTGCCAAAGAGAGAGGAACAATGGTCGGATGAGGACAAAAGGTTAATAAGATTAGACAAACAAGCTAAAATCTACATAGGCATGGCACTTCCTGATGAAGTGTTTGAATCAATTAGGCTCTGTAGGACTACTAAGGATATGTGGGATACCCTTAGGAATATATACATTGGAACTCCTGATATTATTCGATGCAGGGAAGTTAATCTCACTCGCCAGTATGAGCTGTTTGCAATGGAACCAAATGAATCTCTGTCCTCTACTTACACCAGATATCAATCACTAATGAATAAGATGGAGAAGGCTGGTATAGGAAAGGAACGGAGATTTGTTGTTGAAAAGTTTCTGGAACTATTACCAAGAAAAATCTGGGGAACTATTGCTACTTGTACAAGACAGAGAAATGATTATACCACTCTTAATCTAACTCAAGTCTATGGTATTTTGCTCAACTGGGAGTAGTCTGAAAAGCAAGCTGATCAAAGTGAGCACATTCGTGCAACACTTGGCAGTCAAAAGATTTCAAATACCCTTGTAGCTGAGCTTGATGAAATTTCAAATGTCACAACCCCAAATTTACTGTGCGGAAGCGGTTCGGGTAGGGGCGTGACTAATCCGGTAATCATTGCACATAATCATAAGCAAACGACATCTAAATGAGAAGTTTGAAAATACATTACATAATGTACTAAGTTTTACAAAACAACCAGAGTTCGCTAAATGATTCTAGAGATTTCATTTCATAATTAATATTACAAAAATAATGCAACGAAATCTCCGAATGAGTGTATGCATGCGACTCAAGCTAGGACCCTGATGGGCCGATCCTATTATTCCTGTGTACCTGAGAATACATCCTAAAAAGGGTCAACAATATTGTTGGTAAGCTCATAGGTTTTCATAGTTATAATCGAAGTCAAAACTACAGTAAAATTTGTAGTTCAAATCATAGTAAGACTCACAGTTAAAAACCATAGTAGAAATCATAATTTAAAATCCATAGTTGAAAATATAGTTACAAATCATAGTTGAAATCATAGTAAAAATCCTAGATTAGCTCGTAGTCTATATCAAAGTTTAAATCGTAGTTCAAATCATAGTCGAAAATCGTGGATAATTCTCCAGTTTTCAAAGTTTCCCAAAGTTTTCCAAAATCAAAGTATGCCCTTTTCTAAATCCGAAGTTTTATCATAGATGGAATCGTAGTTGTTATCGTAGTAGGACTCGTAGTTGTTATCGTAGTTTCCCCTGTAGTTGTTAACGTAGTTGTTATCGTAGTGGGACTCGCAGTTGTTATCGTAGTTTCCCCTGTAGTTGTTATCGTAGTTGTTCTCGTAGTTGTTCTCATAGTTGTACCATACAATACGTAAAAGTGTTTTCACAAAAACTGTACAAAATCATTTCGTAAAACAGAGATAACACAGTTGATAAAACAGAGATAACGTAGTTCATAGAACAGAGTTTCAAATAGTTCATAAATCAGAGTTCAAGTAGTTCGTAGTAAAGCATAGAAAACGAGCATTAAGTAGTTCACAAAACAGTTCATAGAGCGTTTTCAAAGTATCTCATAAAACACAGCATAAAGTAGTTCATAGAACATAGCTAACGTTGTTCGCAAAACAGTTCCCAAGTAGTTCGTAAAATAAAGACAAAGTAGTTTATAAACAGAGCATGTATCTCACCCCAAAACAGTTAAAAACAGTTTAAAAAGTGGGGCTATGAAACTCACCTGTAGGTGCTAGCGTTCCTAAACGCAAGTAATATCCAATCCGTAACCTCCTAACGTCCTAAATGTAAGAGATATATTAACATGAGTATTTGAATGTTTGTCAAAGCATACAAATGATTTAATTGTTTTAAAAGATCGTTTGGGTTGAAACGTGTACGATTCGTTGGTGATGATACTTTGAGAATTATTAATGTCTCTAGAGTTGAAAACATTTTTATCTCGAGTTGTGTCATTGGTTATGCGTATGTATATCTACATATACATATATACTTATATATATATATATATATATATATATATATATATATATATATATATATATATATATATATATATATATATATACACACACACATACATATATAGATCGTTCCAAAAATCATTTATTGTAGTATTCAAATATTATACAAATATTTGTTGTGCGAAAGTGTATATATATACATATATATATGTATATATACATATATATATGTATATATATATATATATATAATTCGTTTTAAGTTCATTGAATATATGACACGTTTGAAAAACATCCATTCGTCAATACTAGTTATATATATATTTATATATATAACATTTATCATTGTATGTAAATATGTATGTGTATATATATAGATAAACTTAGTCGTTACCTATATAAAATATTGTCCCCAAAAGTTGTCATAATAATATATTTTCATTCTGGTATAAGTACACAGTATTCGGGTATGGGTGTCAGTACCCGTTTAACTTTCTCATTATGTATATATATATATATATATATATATATATAATTAATTGTAATAATAATAATAATTAATATTAATGTTAATTATTGTAATAATAATAATGGATAAGTAATAATAATGAATAAGTAATAAAATATTAATGATATGCTATAATTAGAAAGTAACAAAAGTAGTAAGAACAAGAATAGTAGTAGTTCGGTTTTCATAACTTAGCAGTTAGGCTATCATACACTAGCCGTTCATCTATGTATACATAGCCATACGGCTCCCTTTCCCTAGCTGTTCGGCTCTCTAATCCTAGCCGACCGGCTGGGATTTCCCACCCGATCGGTTCACTTTTCTGAGCCGTTCGGGTATGTGTGTTCTTGCTCTGTACTCTGTTCGAAACCCAGTTTTTAACCCAAAATCAAAACATGTTTTTGCTATGATTTTTGTTATGTTCTTTTGCAATTGTTATAGCAACAATTTATTTTACTATGTATTGATTGGTTTAAGGTTTCAATCTATCATAATTCATCAACATATAACAATGGTAACAACAATTTATGTAAGTATTTTGAAGAAAAGGGAAGTTCCTTACAATGATGAAATTATGGTGGTGATGATGATTATGTGAAGATGATGATGAGATGATGGTGAAAATGATGAAGAACAAAGGATGATGATGGTGAAGAACAAATGATGGAGATGAAGCCAAGTTGTTGCTGCCTTCAACTCCCTTCCTTCCTTCTTCTGCTTTGCCGATTGATGAAGAAGGAGAACATGAACTCAAATTATTTGAGTTTGGTGTGGGTGTGTACTGGAGGGAGTATAGATATATAAAAGTAATACGGGTTACCAGTTTTTAACGGAGGGAGTAAGGTTCAGTATAGAAGTTGTCTAAGATATTTAGATTGTAGTGTAAGTTTCAGTGTTTTGCCCCGCTAATTTCATGTACGGGTCCAATTATGTGTAAATTTACATTTAATATTTGTAAATTTATTTCTGAGGTATTTCTCCAAATACTTTATTATGAATAATAAAAATAACATTTTTATTATTTTTGACTTTTGGGTACGTTTTGTATTGTTTTAGTTCGCGCACAATACGTTTTATACAACGTATAATTATTTTGTTTTCTTTTCATATTTCGTTGCTCACGAAATATTTTCAACTAAATAACTATTTAAAAATAGTTTTGCGTCCTCTTTAAATTTTTTATCACCAACAATCGTACTTTGTTCTTGTCGGGTTCCTTCCGATAATGTTTTGTATAATTAATTTATAATTATAAATAATTATAAATAAATTATAAATTTCGTAACACTTTTTGTCTCAAAAGTTTTGGGCTCGCTAGATTTGCTTACATTCACAATTTTGTTTTTGTTTTCGTAGGGAATTAGCGTAATTTATAAACTAAACGACCGTAATTACACAGTGTTTAAGCACTAAATATAGTCCTAATTTTGGCGGGTGTCACATTCTCCCCTTGTTAGGAGAATTTCGTCCCGAAATATTTGTTAGACGTAGCAGTCCGTGTGTCACCTAAGAATAGTTGTGGCATGTGTCGAGTAGTGTGACGTTCAGTTGTGTTTGCCTTCCTCCCCTTGTTTGGCTAGCGCCCTACTGGCAACTAAAGAAAAAGAGAGGAGGGTTTTGATTTGATGACCTTCCACGTCCGAGGGACTAAGGCCGGTTCGTTAGTTCACTAGTGCATAGTTACAATTTGTATTAGTAGCTCAGAGTGACTCTGTTAATCATCCGTGTTCATAGAGTCTAAGTTTGGTGGTGGTATCATAGGGTAAGCTATACCCTGTAGGCATAGTAAAAGAATTATGATAACTAAGTCATTGTAGAGGAGCGTACTCGTACCAAGGTCTAGATCTTGTCAAGCGTTGTTGTTAACTTTTGGACAGTCATTCTTGAAATGTCTAACGATTCCACACTCGAAGCAGACTTTTACTCTACAGTCCCTAGTCTGATGTCCATAGTTTTTGCACTTGTTACAAGGGGTGCCACATGGTCCTCCATGGTGACTGTTGCACTTGGAGCAGAAGGGCTTGCTCCTTTTATACCGATTCTCTTCGGTCCCTGCAGTATAGGCCCTGACAGTTTCTGGCCTCTTTGCCAGTTGTTTATCCTGATTTTGATTGTCGTTCCCATCCCACTTTCGTTTCTCAGCCCCAGTGCTTCTGTCCTCCGTATCATTCGGTGCACCTTTTCCCGAATTAGCTTCATCTTTCAACGTTTCCATCCTAACAGCTTCATCAGTCAAGCTTTGAGCTAACTCAACAACACTCTTAAAGGTGGTAGGGCGGGAAGAGGTTACTAAACTCCTAATTTGAGGTACTAATCCCCAGATGTACCTCTCAATGCGTTTGTATTCCAGCGTCACCATGTGTGGTACCAGGCGTGCTAGTTCCTGAAATCTGGTAGTGTAACTCATGACATCAGCACCAATCATCATAATGTTCCACAGTTCCATTTCAATATTTTGCAGCTCGCTACGGGGACAGAATTCATCCATGATCATAGTCTTTAGATCTTCCCATGAGAGTGAGTGAGCAGTTGTTCGTCCAAGTGCTTGAACCTGAGCATTCCACCAGGTTAGTGCCTTGTCGGCCAGTGTGCAGGTGGCGTACTTCACCATGCAGTCACGGGAACAATTGCTAATGTCGAGCACAGACTCCATCTTCTCAATCCAGTGAATGATACCTATGGCTCCTTCGGTGCCATTGAAGTTGCTCGGGTTGCAGCCTAAGAAGGTTTTGTATGAACACCCTCGTTGAGTACTCATAGGAGTTTCACCATTCACAGGGGTAGTTCCGCTGTTATTTACAACGGTATCGCGGGTGCGACTTGCCTCATACTGGGCAATGGCTACAGCTACACGTCGCTCAATGATTTGTTCAGTAGTTTCAATGACAGGAGGTGTAGTCGCTCGTCGACTGTTTCTTTCTTTGCTTTCGTGGCATGATTGAGTTCTATAGTGAAATGAAATGCAGAAGTCAATGTCAAAGTAAGGAATGCGAAGAATGATATTTCACATTGGGGAGGTCCAATAAAGCACAAAGAGGATAAAGGATATCTTAGTTGTTATACTCATTATTAGTACTAGGTGTTCCGTTCATGTGATTGTCGAAGTTTTATTCTAAGAATACAGAGAGACTTCGCGGACTCCGTTGAGTCGTCGTTGCCCTAAGCGCGCGGGAGTGTTTGTATCGTGGATGTCATTACTGTGGTCGGTAAGTGTTAGATATCGCCTTCAAAATCATGAGTCGTTCTAGCGGAATGTTAGTCGCCAATTCCATGGCAGTAGTGGTATCTATCGAGGCCTATACATACATGTATCATATATATTATAGCCTATACATATGCATACTGATGCGTGTGAAAGCGTCTAGTTTATTAATTTATAAAATGGAAATACCATATATATACTTCTCACACAACCAGGCAAGAATACCCGATCGAATGTTAGTATAGACTTGGTAAGTCCGAGTCGAACACAGGGAACGGATGTTAAATTAAATAAATTGGAAATTGATACAATTAATGAAAGCAGTAAATATTGGGGGCGTTTTAGTTCCGATCGAACAATTTATTAACAATTATAAAAACTAATTTATTAAATAAAACTTAAAAGAAAATAATTAATAAACAATTAATCAAATAAAATTACTTGATTCAAATGATAGAAGAAATGTATTCACTTAGACTACTTTCCTTAGAATCTGGTTATCACTTTATTGATTTGCTTCAAACATGGATTTTATTGCGACATAACTAATAAGATAACCCCCTTTACGAGGAAAGTTGACCTAATACAATTAAGAAAGACACTAGGTTGTTTTCAACACGTTAACATTCAAGTAACGTTGCCCACCGAATTGCATTCTATATTAAACCTACGCCGTTTATGTGATTTACTCTTATGACTTGAATCAACAAAGTCTATAACTAATAGTTATCTTATTCATTAATGATTACTCTTGATTATTAACCATAACCTGTCAAACTCAATCTATTCAGCAATAATTGCTAACCAAAATCAACAATTACCAATAATCTCTTAACCAAATGGAACTCAATCACAATCAATCAAGAAACCACGCTAGGTAATCAACAATAATCAATCAATAACTAAGGATCATCAAATAAACACATAAACATTCATAAAATCCAATGTATTTATAATTAAACCATAATCAAAGTATTATCATCTAAGTGAATACAATAAAGATTTAGCCAATCATGTTGTTACAGAAACTCAGATCCATAAACATAACCGAAATCATAATCAAATGAAAAGCATTAAAGTATTCAAACCGAGAAACCGAAATAATGATTGAACGAATGAAAACCTTCGATTCTTCTTGCTTTCTACCTTCAAAACGCTCCCAAAATGGAGGGAAAACCCCCTCTGGTCGGCTGCTATTCGTCTTAGGGTTTGGTGATCAAGTTATCAAGTGAAAACCCTAAAAACGGACTTAAATAGCTGAAAAAGTCATCCATACGGCGTATGGACATCCATACGGCGTATGGATGCAAAAGCCCATAAATCTAACCCGCGATAATAGGTTTCAGCCCAGTTTTCAATCCATACGCCGTATCGATATCCATACGGCGTATGGATGCATTTTCACAAAAAATGGTAAAAACGAAAGTTGTAGCCCTCTGTGTTAGCTAAATTCTCCAAGTAGAATCACCCCAATCGGAGTTCGTATGAAGAAGTTATGGTCAAAATACTAACAGCGCGCAGAAAACTCAGCTTTTACACTTTTCTTCATTTTCAGCTCATCTTCCGTTTTATTTCCGATTCAATCTTCATATACACTTATTCCAATCCTCTCATGTCTATCTTCACTCTTTTAGCTACTTTTCTTCATAAAAAGCTAATTTTCCGTTCCTTTTCGATCCAAGCTCCATTTAAACTCCTAAATGCAAATACGAACGAAGTAAGTATCTTATTCATACATAATGCATTAGAAACCTATCAAACAATGGGTAAATTAGTACTATAAATTAGTACATTTTGGCATTTATCACATACCGGAGAATATGAAACAACGTCTTCCTCGCGAGTAAGTGTTGGTACTGTGGTATGTGTTGTCATTTGTCAAAACAAATGATTTTTGGTACGGTTTTTCGGTAACCAATACGTACCGACTACAATGTCGAAACCTCCTAACTCTACCGGTAGTAAGTCCATTTCGAAGAGATAACCCTCTAAAGCTAGGGTACATCCCGGTAATATTTTTTCTGACTCGATCAACTTACCATCGGCAAGTCCTAAGGTGTATTTGTTGTTTAGCTTAAGAGTTTTAGTTTCTAATAGTGGTCTAAACTCGGTAGACACGGAACTTAAGTCAGCATCCGAATTTAATAACGCAGCGGCATGATTTAGACATAGTACAGATGGATGGCATTAACGATTTTGCGCTGTTAAGCCAACATAAATCGCTCCTGTACGCAAATACGTCGTCTGTGTAGTGAACATATGTATTAAGTGTGCGATAGGGTCGTGCGGCGTTTTCTTGTGTGCCGACGTGTCATTGTTACCATATTTACATATATATCTGCCTAGTAAGTATGGTGCATAATAGTTTCTGTCCCGTTGCTATCGTAATCCAAGTCTACTACCATATCTCTGTTCACTATAACCATTTAGGACCTCTCATCAATTCTCCTTTAATTGTACATAGTTGATCAGACTATGTTAAATTAAAGTCAAATGATGAAACTGCCGAACCAATTATAATAAACAAAGTATACAACTTAAGAGTTATAGTCTAGGGTCACTAATGCAATCCTAGTTCGCTATAACTATGGCTCTGATACCAATCTGTCACAACCCCAAATTTACTGTGCGGAAGCGGTTCGGGTCGGGGCGTGACTAATCCGGTAATCATTGAACATAATCATAAGCAAACGACCTATAAATGAGATGCTTGAAAATACATTACATAATGTAATAAGTTTTACAAAACAACCAAAGTTCGCTAAATGATTCTAGATATTTCATTTCATAATTAATATTACAAAAATAATGCAACGAAATCTCCGAATAAGTGTATGCATGCGACTCGAGCTAGGATCCTGATGGGCCGATCCTATTATTCCTGTGTACCTGAAAATACATGCTAAAAAGGGTCAACAATATTGTTGGTGAGCTCATAGGTTTTCATAGTTATAATCGAAGTCAAAACTACAGTAAAATTTGTAGTTCAAATCATAGTAAGACTCACAGTAAAAAACCATAGTAGAAATAATAGTTTAAAATCCATAATTGAAAACATAGTTACAAATCATAGTTGAAATCATAGTAAAAATCCTAGATTAGCTCGTAGTCTATATCAAAGTTTAAATCGTAGTTCAAATCATAGTCGAAAATCGTGGAATAATTCTCCAGTTTTCAAAGTTTCCTAAAGTTTTCCAAAATCAAAGTATGCCCTTTTCTAAATCCGAAGTTTTATCATAGATGGAATCGTAGTTGGATTCGTAGTTGTTATCATAGTGGGACTCGTAGTTGTTGTCGTAGTTTCCCCCGTAGTTATTATCCTAGTTGTTCTCGTAGTTGTTCTCATAGTTGTACCATACAATACGTAAAAGTGTTTTCACAAAAACAGTACAAAATCATTTCGTAAAACAGAGATAACACAGTTGATAAAACAGAGATAACGTAGTTCATAGAACAGAGTTTCAAATAGTTCATAAATCAGAGTTTAAGTAGTTCGTAGTAAAGCATAGAAAACGAGCATTAAGTAGTTCACAAAACAGTTCATAGAGCGTTTTCAAAGTATCTCATAAAACACAGCATAAAGTAGTTCATAGAACATAGCTAACGTAGTTCGCAAAACAGTTCCCAAGTAGTTCGTAAAATAGAGACAAAGTAGTTTATAAACAGAGCATGTATCTCACCCCAAAACAGTTTAAAAAGTGGGGCTATGAAACTCACCTGTGGGTGCTAGCGTTCCTAAAAGCAAGTAATATCCAATCCGTAACCTCCTAACGTCCTAAACGTAAGAGATATATTAACTTGAGTATTTGACGGTTTGTCAAAGCATACAAATGATTTAATTGTTTTAAAAGATCGTTTGGGTTGAAACGTGTACGATTCGTTGGTGATGATACTTTGAGAATTATTTTTATCTCAAGTTGTGTCATTGGTTATGCGTATGTATATCTACATATACATATATACTTATATATATATATATATATATATATATATATATATATATATATAGATCGTTCCAAAAATCGTTTATTGTAGTATTCAAATATTATACAAATATTTGCGCGAAAGTGTATGTGTATATATATATATATATATATATATATATATATATATATAATTCGTTTTAAGTTCGTTGAATATATGACACGTTTGAAAAACATTCATTCGTCAACACTAGTTATATATATATTTATATATATATAACATTTATCATTGTATGTAAATATGTATGTGTGTATATATATAGATAAAGTTAGTCGTTACCTATATAAAATATTATCCTCAAAAGTTGTAATAATAATATATTTTCATTCGGGTATAAGTACACAGTATTCGGGTATGGGTGTCGGTACCCGTTTAACTTTCTCGTTGTGTGTGTGTGTGTGTGTGTGTATATATATATATATATATATATATATATATATATATATATATATATATAGATCGTTCCAAAAATCGTTTATTGTAGTATTCAAATATTATACAAATATTTGTTGCGCGAAAGTGTATGTGTATATATATATATATATATATAATTCGTTTTAAGTTCGTTGAATATATGACACGTTTGAAAAACATTCATTCGTCAACACTAGTTATATATATATTTATATATATAACATTTATCATTGTATGTAAATATGTATGTGTATATATATAGAATAAGTTAGTCGTTACCTATATAAAATATTATCCTCAAAAGTTGTCATAATAATATATTTTCATTCGGGTATAAGTACACAATATTCGGGTATGGGTGTCGGTACCCGTTTAACTTTCTCGTTGTGTGTGTGTGTATATATATATAATTAATTAATTAATTGTAATAATAATAATAGATAAGTAATAATAATGAATAAGTAATAAAATATTAATGATATGCTATAATTAGAAAGTAACAAAAGTAGTAAGAACAAGAATAGTAGTAGTTCGGTTTTCATAACTTAGCCGTTAGGCTATCATACACTAGCTGTTCATCTATGTATACATAGCCGTACGGCTCCCTTTCCCTAGCCGTTCGGCTCTCAAATCCTAGCCGATCGGCTGGGATTTCCCACCCGATCGGTTCACTTTTCTGAGCCGTTCGGGTATGTGTGTTTTTGCTCTGTACTCTGTTCGAAACCTAGTTTTTAACCCAAAATCAAAACATGTTTTTGCTATGATTTTTGTTATGTTCTTTTGCAATTATTATAGCTACATTATATGAGTTTCTTAAAGCGATTTTACACATTAATTTTACTTGTATACATGCTCAATATTTTGTACAGAGTATATATATATTGTTCCTCAAAATCATCATCACCAACAATTTATTTTACTATGTTTTGATTGCTTTTAGGTTTCAATCTATCATAATTCATCAGCATATAACAATGGTAACAACAATTTATGTAAGTATTTTGAAGAAAAGGGAAGTTCCTTACAATGATGAAATTATGGTGTTGATGATGATTCTGTGAAGATGATGATGAGATGATGGTGAAAATGATGAAGAACAAAGGATGATGATGGTGAAGAACAAATGATGGAGATGAAGCCAAGTTGTTGCTGCCTTCTACTCCCTTCTTTCCTTCTTCTGCTTTGCCGATTGATGAAGAAGGAGAACATGAACTCAAATTATTTGAGTTTGGTGTGGGTGTGTACTGGAGGGAGTAAGGTTCAGTATAGAAGTTGTCTAAGATATTTAGATTGTAGTGTAAGTTTCAGTGTTTTGCCCCGTTAATTTCATGTACGGGTCCAATTATGTGTAAATTTACATTTAATATTTGTAAATTTAATTCTGAGGTATTTCTCCAAATACTTTATTATGAATAATAAAAATAACATTTTTATTATTTTTGACTTTTGGGTACGTTTTGTATTGTTTTAGTTCGCGCACAATACGTTTTATACAACGTATAATTATTTTGTTTTCTTTTCATATTTCGTTGCTCACGAAATATTTTCAACTAAATAACTATTTAAAAATAGTTTTGCGTTCTCTTTAAATTTTGTATCACCAACAATCGTACTTTGTTCTTGTCGGGTTCATTCCGATAATGTTTTGTATAATTAATTTATAATTATAAATAATTATAAATAAATTATAAATTTCGTAATACTGTTTGTCTCAAAAATTTTGGGCTCGCTAGACTTAGCTCACATTCACAATTTTGTTTTTGTTTTCGTAGGGAATTAGCGTAATTTATAAACTAAACGACCGTAATTACACAGTGTTTAAGCACTAAATATAGTCCAAATTTTGGCGGGTGTCACATCAAAAATCTCAAAGCTAAGCTTAAAGTCGCTGATAGCTGATGAAGAAGGTGAAAAATCTGAGAAAGAGTCAGAGTATGAATATGATGAGGTTCTAGAGAAGCTGGAAAGAGAGATGGCAATGATGGTTGCAAATTTCAGAAGTAATACCAGATCAAAAAGATTCACTGGTGCTCCATCATCAGATAATTTCAAATCAAAAGGTGATTGCTACAAGTGTGGCAAACCTGGTCATTTCGCTGCTGACTGTAGATCCAAGACAATCAATCATATCCCTGAACCAAAGCTAAGCTTTGGAAATAACAAGTACAACAAGTACAAAGCAAAGTACAAAAAAGCTGAAGGCAATGTCCAAATCTGGAAAGAAGAAGGGTAAAGGGTTTGTCGCTAAAGAAGGTTCCTTTAGTGGCTCTGACTCATCTTCATCATCTGATGAAGAAGAAGCAATGATCTGTTTGGATAAGGATTATTGTTTGATGGCTGATGATGCTGCTTTCCATGAGGACATCAAAGAAGTAGCTCATAAATGTTCAGCATCTGGATGGGATCCTGAAACTCTCTACAAGGCTAAAGCAATTTTAGGAGGAGATTATGAACATGCTGCTTCTCTCGCTGAGTCAACAAAAGTTGATCCTATCTTTAATTCTGATGGAACTTTTTCAGAAGTTGTACTTGAACCAATATTAGTCATCTGTGAGCCAAAACCAAATTACTTTACAAAAAGCCTTTTGGTCACTGATGCTCATGATATACCAAAGATGTTAATAACATCAAAACAGTCTCTGTTGATCAAAAGATCGTCAGCAACCTCTCTGACACTGTTTCAGTCACTGATACATCTGTCAGTAACCATAAGTAAATGAAACAAGAGGTTAATAACATCAAGGAAAGTTGCAAGCAAGTGTCAGCTCAGCAACTTAAATCAAAGCAAAGCAAGAAGTCCATTTATGCAAATAAGAAGTGTTATAAATGTGGTGAAAGACAACACTTATCATCTGAATGCTCAGCAACTACATTTTGAAAATATTTCATCATCAGTGAGCATTCAGATATCATTTATGCAAACCAGTGGAAGCCAAAACCAAGGCTCAGCCACTATGAACCCATCTCAGGATGGGTTCACCAGTTGAACTAATCTTGTTTATTGATGCAGGGCATTCTTAGAGATCCATGGTATCTGGACAATGGTTGTTCCAGACATATGACCGGAAGTAAGTCCCTGCTCAGTGACTACCAGGATGAAAGAGGTCCCGATGTAGTGTTTGGTGATAACAAAGTTGGAAAAACAAGATGTTATGGTGTCTTAACTAATGGGAATGTGATGTTTAAGCGAGTTGCTTATGTAGAAGGACTGAAGCACAATTTATTGAGCATAAGTCAGTTCTGTGACTCAAAGAACAAAGTGTTATTTGATCATGAAGCTGGTGTTGTTTACAACAAGAAAGGGAGTGCTGTATTAGCTGCTAACAGAAAGGGAAATACATACGTGGTCAATATGGACTCAGCTCAGTCAGGAACATGCTTTTATGTAACACCCCCAAATTTAACAGTTTGCGGAAGCGATGTTTTGGGTATTACTAATCAATAATCACAAGCACAAAGGATACAATGAACGACTCTAAATGAGACGTTCGAAAAGTTATTACATTAATACATAAGTAATTCAAATTACAAGCTCAAGTTTCGTGTAAATTCCTAGAGATTCTAATACATAACAACTAGTACAAAAGTAATGTAATAAAATCTCCAAGCTTGTATATGCATGCGACTCGAGCTAAGTAAGTTTATCCTGCTGGGCATCCCTACTGATGCTGTGTACCTGAGAAGCTTTACTAAAACGGTCAACCAAAAAGGTTGGTGAATCTCACAGGTTTGTAAGGAATTAAATAGTTTGAACACACGAGTATTATTTGTAAATCGTAAGCCAGCCAGTAAGTAACGATCGCAGGTCATGCTAATCGTTCACTTAAGTATTGATTGCAGGTCATGCTAATCATCTGTAAGTATGTGGTTGCAGGTCTTGCTAACCATTTGTAAGTGGGTGGTTGCAGGTCTTGCTAACCGTAATGAGTAACGATCGTAGGTCATACAAATCGTTCACTCCGTAATGATTGCAGGTCATGCTAATCATGCGTTTCCACGAACTATCATAATAGAAACTTAACATACAGTAGATAATAGTACTCCTGTGAATGTAGTCTTACATTCATATTAAACAAGTAAGAAAATGCCACAAGTCACCATGATTGCAGGTCATGCTAATCATGCGATAACTCGGCCATTATCAGTATTATGAAAACAAGTAAGAAAATGTCCTAGGTCACCATGATTGCAGGTCATGCTAATCATGCGTTAACTCGGCCATCATTAGTTTTATGAAAACATGTAATGCATCTCACCCCTGGGTATAAAACAGTAAAATAGGGGCTGTAAGACTCACCTGAGTCTAGTGGACAATGCAGTAAGCAAGCAAAGTAGTATCCCGAACTAGCAACCCTTAGCGTCCTAATACGCATAAGGTTTAGTAAGTAAATGGAATACTTGTAAAGTATCCATGCTAGTTGTTCCCAAACTAGTAAATGTCCATTTGTTGTTTGTACGTTTGTATTTGTTTGTAAGTTGTAGTTTGTAGAAAAGTTGTACGGCCCGTTGGTATCGGCGTATAATAATAATCTCATCTATTATTATTATCTATTGGTAGAAATTGTATAGTTGTAATGTACTTTGGTATTGCATTGTGTAACGTTCAAGTAATGTAAATCCGAGTGGGTGTAACCCTAAAGTGTACGAGTGAAATCTCGTATGTGTTCGAGTGTAAGTTCATATCAGTTAGCGTGTAATCCCACACGTAAGTAGTGAGTGAACTTGTAAGTTCGTATCGGGTGCAATCCCGTGTAGTGTACAAGTGTATGTTCGTTGGAGTGTAATTTCCTAAGTATTTTCGAGTGCAGTCTCGTGTGTGTGAATGAAATCTCACGTTCAGTTAAGTATAATCTTGTACGTATTCGAGTATTTGTGTATACTTCCAAAAGTATAGTATTTTCATGTATAAGTCGTATCGTATTTGATTTGGTTGTTGAAAAGTGATTTTTAGACACTTAGAATGTTTTTGGCCTCTGTTTTTAGGTTTTTGCGACACAGCCCTTGTGTCACATGATTTATGCGACACAACCCTTGTGTCACATGATTTATGCGACACAACCCTTGTGTCACATGGATGCAACTTAATGCGACACAATATGCGACACAACCCTTGTGTCACATGATTTATGCGACACAACCCTTGTGTCACATGGATGCAACTTAATGCGACACAATATGCGACACAATATGCGACACAACCCTTGTGTCACATGATTTATGCGACACAACCCTTGTGTCACATGGATGCAACTTAATGCGACACAATATGCGACACAACCCTTATGTCACATGGTTGCCATGCGACACAACATGTGACACAAGCCTTGTGTCACATGAAAGTTTGGTCCTATGCAACACAGCGACTGACTTCGTTTTTAAGCTCGGTTTTGGGTCAAACGACATCGGTTTGACCCGAAACTTTTACACAAGTTCTAAAATGACTAGATAACACTAGAAAAATTATTGTTTCGTTTCGGGAGGGTCTCGAGATGTCGGTTTTCATTTAACGTCACCAAAACACACATACTTGTACAAATCGATTTTTCTAGCAAAATGAGGGCATTTTGGAGGTAAACTTTCTTCACGAAAGTTGTAGGCAACGAAAAGAGGAAGATTTCATGTTTAGGTTATATTTGCTAGTTTTGAACGTACGATTTTCTAAAAATTCGAGAAAGGGACTGTTTGGAGTTTACGGTTTCGGTTTATACTTTCAAGTTTTAAAAACGAGTTTTAACATATCATTTGGACATTATAAAGCTAGGGGAACAACATACATGCAAAATAATTAAAATCGGAAAGTTTCGGAAGTCGCCGGAAAACTTACAAAGTTGTCGAAATGAGAAACCGAAAAGATGAAGTTGTAGTCCTCGTTCTCGTGATCACTTTTCTCCAAACCGACCCTAGCTTCCGAGGTGTTTTAGTGGTGTTTTTAGGGTGTTTTGGGGGTGGCGGTTTAGAGAGAGAGAGAGAAACCGTGAGAGAGAGAGAGGAGAGGGAGAGAAAAGGTGAAGTATGGTTGTGTTTGTGTGTGAGGGTGAACAAAAGGGTGAGGGTGTGATATCCCCTCACCTTGGCCGGTTGGGGTGGGGCCACCATGGTGTGGTCTCACCAATTTTTGCTTCCTCGCGTACGCGCTTCGTGCGGTGTTCGTTTCCCCGGTCGTTTAAACGTTAAAATCATTTTATACGCGATTAAATATACGTTATAAAATACGAAATATCATCCGATAATTTACTTGAAGTATTTTAATAAAATACTTTGTTTTCAAGTTAAACAATATAACTTAGTTTTGTTTTGTCGGTTGGTCGGGTTTTCGGAGAGTTCGGTAATGTTTTGGTTAAAACGTACGTTTTCGTTATATTATAAACATAATATAACTTAGTAGTCAAAGTAATTAAATAATTTCACATTATTTAATAATTGTTTTACCAACGTCCGTATGTTTGTACAATTGTAGTTTTATACGATTTGAACGAATCGTATACATGTATATATATTCCATCCATATATATAATAAGTAAGTAACGTATTTAATCCTATTTCATATTAAATACAAGTAGTAAACACGTAATTAGGGAAATTTTAAATTGGCCCTAATTTTGGGGTTGTTACATTCTCCCCTTGTTAGGAGAATTTCGTCCCGAAATTTGTTTGAAGTAGTAGTTGATATCGTTTGGGAAAGTTGGTAAAAAGTATCGACCATTAGTCCATGGGACATGGTCAGTTGAGAATCAAGTGAAAGTGTTCAAGTTCCCGATCTCAATCAGTGTGAGATGTTTGGGAAGGGAGTTAGTTCAGGGAAATCAAGATGTAATACAAGTTATATGGTCGGAATCCGTATAGTCGGTAGTTTCCTAATCCTATTGGGTACTAGGATCTAGGAAAGTACATAGGACGCAAGGCAATATACATAAGTTGTTAAGCAGTTCGGGTAATCAAAGAATGAGCGTACCCGGGTTGAGCAAATCACAAAGTCTCGGATTTGGGTCATCCTCCCTAGCGTTAATTACATAGGCTCTACTCCTTGTGTGGTTGGTTCGGAGTTTCAGTTTTGGGCAATCCTTCCTGAAATGCCCGGTACCGTTGCACTCGTAGTAGGTTTTGGGTTCAGGGGTATCAGTGCTGGTGGGGTTGGTTCGACAGTCTTGGGCCAGGTGCCCGAATTTCTTGCAATTGGAACAGGGACATGGGCCATCATGGTGTAAACCGCATTTGGAACAGTAAGGTTTGCTCCCCTTGTAAGCCTTTGAGTCATTGGCATTGACTGTTGTAGGCTTTTTATCAGAAGTCGGGTTGGACGAGTGGGGACTTACTTCCCATTTGCGTTTGTTATTTGCAGGTGGGGTTGAAGTCGAGCCACGGCGGACAGAATTGGCCGTTAACTCATGGGCCATGCGAATGGCGCTCTGGATAGTTCCTGGTTTAGATGAAGTCACCAGATCTTGAAGTCGCTCAGGAAGTCCATCGACGTATTTCTCGATCCTTTTGTACTCAGGATCAACCATAGTTGGGCAGAGAAGTGCCAGCTGGTGAAAACGGTTGGTGTAACCAGTGATGTCATTTCCCTGCATCTTGTGATTCCAGAATTCTATCTCCAGTTGTTTCAGTTCATCTCTTGGGTAGTACTCGCCCCTCAGCATAATCTTCAGCTCATTCCATGGAAGTTTGTAGGCATTGGCAACACTCACAGTCTGAGCGTAGGTGTTCCACCAAGTAAGGGCAGTGTCAGAAAATGTGCTGGCTGCGAACTTGACCTTGTCGTCCTCAACGCAGTTGCAGATAAGGAATACTGATTCTATCTTCTCGATCCATCGTATTAGACCGATTGCTCCTTCAGTGCCTGCAAAGTTCAAGGGTTTGCAGTTTTGGAAGTCCTCGTAGGTGCAGGTTTTGGGTGGTGGTGTGTTGTTAGCCGTATCTTCGCTACCAGGAGTGGTTGCTCGGACAGCTAAGGCTTGAGCCACACTACGGGCAATAATACCCGCAACTTCGGCTTCAGTAAGTGTGATTTGTCGTCGAGGAGGCATGTTCCTTGAAACAACAAATAAAGAACATGTGAAGGTTCGAGCAAGAATTATGATCGTGATGATCGGTTTCGTACAAAGAAATTACGCCAAAAGTTGATACGTGGATAGTTTAACAAAAGTAGTAGGATTGTTATAATTGAAACATAAAAGTTAAGTAAGGATGGAACGACGAGAATCGAGTTGTCGTTTGTTTGGTGTAATTTGAAAAAGAATTTCGCAGTTGTCGAGAGAGAATATTGTATCGGGGAAAGAGGCCTATGTATATATATATATATATATATATATATATATATATATATATATATATATATATATATCACATAACCGCCTAGTAAGTGTCTAGCACAATCAAGTAAAAGTCCCGGTTCTCTCGAGGTCAGAGTCAGCTAGTGCATTCCTGTTCAACATAACCCCTTTCAGAACTCACATCATCTTCATTTAATTGTACATAGTTGATCAGGCTATGTTAAATTAAACTTGTATGCTGTAATTCCTGAACCAGTTATACCTAATGAGGAATACTGCCTAACGGTCATAGTCTAGGCCCACTAAATGCCACCTAGTTCACTATAACCTTAGGCTCTGATACCAATCTGTAACACCCCCAAATTTAACAGTTTGCGGAAGCGATGTTTTGGGTATTACTAATCAATAATCACAAGCACAAAGGATACAATGAACGACTCTAAATGAGACGTTCGAAAAGTTATTACATTAATACATAAGTAATTCAAATTACAAGCTCGAGTTTCGTGTAAATTCCTAGAGATTCTAATACATAACAACTAGTACAAAAGTAATGTAATAAAATCTCCAAGCTTGTATATGCATGCGACTCGAGCTAAGTAAGCTTATCCTGCTGGGCATCCCTACTGATACTGTGTACCTGAGAAGCATTACTAAAACGGTCAACCAAAAAGGTTGGTGAATCTCACAGGTTTGTAAGTAATTAAATAGTTTGAACACACGAGTATTATTTGTAAATCATAAGCTAGCCAGTAAGTAACGATCGCAGGTCATGCTAATCGTTCACTTAGGTATTGATTGCAGGTCATGCTAATCATCTGTAAGTATGTGGTTGCAGGTCTTGCTAACCATTTGTAAGTGGGTGGTTGCAGGTCTTGCTAACCGTAATGAGTAACGATCGTAGGTCATACAAATCGTTCACTCCGTAATGATTGCAGGTCATGCTAATCATGCGTTTCCACGAACTATCATAATAGAAACTTAACATACAGTAGATAATAGTACTCCTGTGAATGTAGTCTTACATTCATATTAAACAAGTAAGAAAATGCCACAAGTCACCATGATTGCAGGTCATGCTAATCATGCGATAACTCGGCCATTATCAGTATTATGAAAACAAGTAAGAAAATGTCCTAGGTCACCATGATTGCAGGTCATGCTAATCATGCGTTAACTCGGCCATCATTAGTTTTATGAAAACATGTAATGCATCTCACCCCTGGGTATAAAACAGTAAAATAGGGGCTGTAAGACTCACCTGAGTCTAGTGGACAATGCAGTAAGCAAGCAAAGTAGTATCCCGAACTAGCAACCCTTAGCGTCCTAATACGCATAAGGTTTAGTAAGTAAATGGAATACTTGTAAAGTATCCATGCTAGTTGTTCCCAAACTAGTAAATGTCCATTTGTTGTTTGTACGTTTGTATTTGTTTGTAAGTTGTAGTTTGTAGAAAAGTTGTACGGCCCGTTGGTATCGGCGTATAATAATAATCTCATCTATTATTATTATCTATTGGTAGAAATTGTATAGTTGTAATGTACTTTGGTATTGCATTGTGTAACGTTCAAGTAATGTAAATCCGAGTGGGTGTAACCCTAAAGTGTACGAGTGAAATCTCGTATGTGTTCGAGTGTAAGTTCATATCAGTTAGCGTGTAATCCCACACGTAAGTAGTGAGTGAACTTGTAAGTTCGTATCGGGTGCAATCCCGTGTAGTGTACAAGTGTATGTTCGTTGGAGTGTAATTTCCTAAGTATTTTCGAGTGCAGTCTCGTGTGTGTGAATGAAATCTCACGTTCAGTTAAGTATAATCTTGTACGTATTCGAGTATTTGTGTATACTTCCAAAAGTATAGTATTTTCATGTATAAGTCGTATCGTATTTGATTTGGTTGTTGAAAAGTGATTTTTAGACACTTAGAATGTTTTTGGCCTCTGTTTTTAGGTTTTTGCGACACTAAATGCGACACAGCCCTTGTGTCACATGATTTATGCGACACAACCCTTGTGTCACATGATTTATGCGACACAACCCTTGTGTCACATGGATGCAACTTAATGCGACACAATATGCGACACAACCCTTGTGTCACATGATTTATGCGACACAACCCTTGTGTCACATGGATGCAACTTAATGCGACACAATATGCGACACAACCCTTGTGTCACATGATTTATGCGACACAACCCTTGTGTCACATGGATGCAACTTAATGCGACACAATATGCGACACAACCCTTATGTCACATGGTTGCCATGCGACACAACATGTGACACAAGCCTTGTGTCACATGAAAGTTTGGTCCTATGCAACACAGCGACTAACTTCGTTTTTAAGCTCGGTTTTGGGTCAAACGACCTCGGTTTGACCCGAAACTTTTACACAAGTTCTAAAATGACTAGATAACACTAGAAAAATTATTGTTTCGTTTCGGGAGGGTCTCGAGATGTCGGTTTTCATTTAACGTCACCAAAACACACATACTTGTACAAATCGATTTTTCTAGCAAAATGAGGGCATTTTGGAGGTGAACTTTCTTCACGAAAGTTGTAGGCAACGAAAAGAGGAAGATTTCATGTTTAGGTTATATTTGCTAGTTTTGAACGTACGATTTTCTAAAAATTCGAGAAAGGGACTGTTTTGAGTTTACGGTTTCGGTTTATACTTTCAAGTTTTAAAAACGAGTTTTAACATATCATTTGGACATTATAAAGCTAGGGGAACAACATACATGCAAAATAATTAAAATCGGAAAGTTTCGGAAGTCGCCGGAAAACTTACAAAGTTGTCGAAATGAGAAACCGAAAAGATGAAGTTGTAGTCCTCGTTCTCGTGATCACTTTTCTCCAAACCGAGCCTAGCTTCCGAGGTGTTTTAGTGGTGTTTTTAGGGTGTTTTGGGGGTGGCGGTTTAGAGAGAGAGAGAGAAACCGTGAGAGAGAGAGAGAGGAGAGGGAGAGAAAAGGTGAAGTATGGTTGTGTTTGTGTGTGAGGGTGAACAAAAGGGTGAGGGTGTGATATCCCCTCACCTTGGCCGGTTGGGGTGGGGCCACCATGGTGTGGTCTCACCAATTTTTGCTTCCTCGCGTACGCGCTTCGTGCGGTGTTCGTTTCCCCGGTCGTTTAAACGTTAAAATCATTTTATACGCGATTAAATATACGTTATAAAATACGAAATATCATCCGATAATTTACTTGAAGTATTTTAATAAAATACTTTGTTTTCAAGTTAAACAATATAACTTAGTTTTGTTTTGTCGGTTGGTTGGGTTTTCGGAGAGTTCGGTAATGTTTTGGTTAAAACGTACGTTTTCGTTATATTATAAACATAATATAACTTAGTAGTCAAAGTAATTAAATAATTTCACATTATTTAATAATTGTTTTACCAACGTCCGTATGTTTGTACAATTGTAGTTTTATACGATTTGAACGAATCGTATACGTGTATATATATTCCATCCATATATATAATAAGTAAGTAACGTATTTAACCCTATTTCATATTAAATACAAGTAGTAAACACGTAATTAGGGAAATTTTAAATTGGCCCTAATTTTGGGGTTGTTACATTCTCCCCTTGTTAGGAGAATTTCGTCCCGAAATTTGTTTGAAGTAGTAGTTGATATCGTTTGGGAAAGTTGGTAAAAAGTATCGACCATTAGTCCATGGGACATGGTCAGTTGAGAATCAAGTGAAAGTGTTCAAGTTCCCGATCTCAATCAGTGTGAGATGTTTGGGAAGGGAGTTAGTTCAGGGAAATCAAGATGTAATACAAGTTATATGGTCGGAATCCGTATAGTCGGTAGTTTCCTAATCCTATTGGGTACTAGGATCTAGGAAAGTACATAGGACGCAAGGCAATATACATAAGTTGTTAAGCAGTTCGGGTAATCAAAGAATGAGCGTACCCGGGTTGAGCAAATCACAAAGTCTCGGATTTGGGTCATCCTCCCTAGCGTTAATTACATAGGCTCTACTCCTTGTGTGGTTGGTTCGGAGTTTCAGTTTTGGGCAATCCTTCCTGAAATGCCCGGTACCGTTGCACTCGTAGCAGGTTTTGGGTTCAGGGGTATCAGTGCTGGTGGGGTTGGTTCGACAGTCTTGGGCCAGGTGCCCGAATTTCTTGCAATTGGAACAGGGACATGGGCCATCATGGTGTAAACCGCATTTGGAACAGTAAGGTTTGCTCCCCTTGTAAGCCTTTGAGTCATTGGCATTGACTGTTGTAGGCTTTTTATCAGAAGTCGGGTTGGACGAGTGGGGACTTACTTCCCATTTGCGTTTGTTATTTGCAGGTGGGGTTGAAGTCGAGCCACGGCGGACAGAATTGGCCGTTAACTCATGGGCCATGCGAATGGCGCTCTGGATAGTTCCTGGTTTAGATGAAGTCACCAGATCTTGAAGTCGCTCAGGAAGTCCATCGACGTATTTCTCGATCCTTTTGTACTCAGGATCAACCATAGTTGGGCAGAGAAGTGCCAGCTGGTGAAAACGGTTGGTGTAACCAGTGATGTCATTTCCCTGCATCTTGTGATTCCAGAATTCTATCTCCAGTTGTTTCAGTTCATCTCTTGGGCAGTACTCGCCCCTCAGCATAATCTTCAGCTCATTCCATGGAAGTTTGTAGGCATTGGCAACACTCACAGTCTGAGCGTAGGTGTTCCACCAAGTAAGGGCAGTGTCAGAAAATGTGCTGGCTGCGAACTTGACCTTGTCGTCCTCAACGCAGTTGCAGATAAGGAATACTGATTCTATCTTCTCGATCCATCGTATTAGACCGATTGCTCCTTCAGTGCCTGCAAAGTTCAAGGGTTTGCAGTTTTGGAAGTCCTCGTAGGTGCAGGTTTTGGGTGGTGGTGTGTTGTTAGCCGTATCTTCGCTACCAGGAGTGGTTGCTCGGACAGCTAAGGCTTGAGCCACACTACGGGCAATAATACCCGCAACTTCGGCTTCAGTAAGTGTGATTTGTCGTCGAGGAGGCATGTTCCTTGAAACAACAAATAAAGAACATGTGAAGGTTCGAGCAAGAATTATGATCGTGATGATCGGTTTCGTACAAAGAAATTACGCCAAAAGTTGATACGTGGATAGTTTAACAAAAGTAGTAGGATTGTTATAATTGAAACATAAAAGTTAAGTAAGGATGGAACGACGAGAATCGAGTTGTCGTTTGTTTGGTGTAATTTGAAAAAGAATTTCGCAGTTGTCGAGAGAGAATATTGTATCGGGGAAAGAGGCCTATGTATATATATATATATATATATATATATATATATATATATATATATATATATATATCACATAACCGCCTAGTAAGTGTCTAGCACAATCAAGTAAAATTCCCGGTTCTCTCGATGTCAGAGTCAGCTAGTGCATTCCTGTTCAACATAACCCCTTTCAGAACTCACATCATCTTCATTTAATTGTACATAGTTGATCAGGCTATGTTAAATTAAACTTGTATGCTGTAATTCCTGAACCAGTTATACCTAATGAGGAATACTGCCTAACGGTCATAGTCTAGGCCCACTAAATGCAACCTAGTTCACTATAACCTTAGGCTCTGATACCAATCTGTAACACCCCCAAATTTAACAGTTTGTGGAAGCGATGTTTTGGGTATTACTAATCAATAATCACAAGCACAAAGGATACAATGAACGACTCTAAATGAGACGTTCGAAAAGTTATTACATTAATACATAAGTAATTCAAATTACAAGCTCGAGTTTCGTGTAAATTCCTAGAGATTCTAATACATAACAACTAGTACAAAAGTAATGTAATAAAATCTCCAAGCTTGTATATGCATGCGACTCGAGCTAAGTAAGCTTATCCTGCTGGGCATCCCTACTGATGCTGTGTACCTGAGAAGCATCACTAAAACGGTCAACCAAAAAGGTTGGTGAATCTCACAGGTTTGTAAGTAATTAAATAGTTTGAATACACGAGTATTATTTGTAAATCGTACGCCAGCCAGTAAGTAACGATCGCAGGTCATGCTAATCGTTCACTTAAGTATTGATTGCAGGTCATGCTAATCATCTGTAAGTATGTGGTTGCAGGTCTTGCTAACCATTTGTAAGTGGGTGGTTGCAGGTCTTGCTAACCGTAATGAGTAACGATCGTAGGTCATACAAATCGTTCACTCCGTAATGATTGCATGTCATGCTAATCATGCGTTTCCACGAACTATCATAATAGAAACTTAACATACAGTAGATAATAGTACTCCTGTGAATGTAGTCTTACATTCATATTAAACAAGTAAGAAAATGCCACAAGCCACCATGATTGCAGGTCATGCTAATCATGCGATAACTCGGCCATTATAAGTATTATGAAAACAAGTAAGAAAATGTCGTAGGTCACCATGATTGCAGGTCATGCTAATCATGCGTTAACTCGGCCATCATTAGTTTTATGAAAACATGTAATGCATCTCACCCCTGGGTATAAAACAGTAAAATAGGGGCTGTAAGACTCACCTGAGTCTAGTAGACAATGCAGTAAGCAAGCAAAGTAGTATCCCGAACTAGAAACCCTTAGCGTCCTAATACGCATAAGGTTTAGTAAGTAAATGGAATACTTGTAAAGTATCCATGCTAGTTGTTCCCAAACTAGTTAATGTCCATTTGTTGTTTGTACGTTTGTATTTGTTTGTAAGTTGTAGTTTGTAGAAAAGTTGTACGGCCCGTTGGTATCGGCGTATAATAATAATCTCATCTATTATTATTATGTATTGGTAGAAATTGTATAGTTGTAATGTACTTTGGTATTGCATTGTGTAATGTTCAAGTAATGTAAATCCGAGTGGGTGTAACCCTAAAGTGTACGAGTGAAATCTCGTATGTGTTCGAGTGTAAGTTCGTATCAGTTAGCGTGTAATCCCACACGTAAGTAGTGAGTGAACTTGTAAGTTCGTATCGGGTGCAATCCCGTGTAGTGTACAAGTGTATGTTCGTTGGAGTGTAATTTCCTAAGTATTTTCGAGTGCAGTCTCGTGTGTGTGAATGAAATCTCACGTTCAGTTAAGTATAATCTTGTACGTATTCGAGTATTTGTGTATACTTCCAAAAGTATAGTATTTTCATGTATAAGTCGTATCGTATTTGATTTGATTGTTGAAAAGTGATTTTTAGACACTTAGAATGTTTTTGGCCTCTGTTTTTAGGTTTTTGCGACACTAAATGCGACACAGCCCTTGTGTCACATGATTTATGCGACACAACCCTTGTGTCACATGATTTATGCGACACAACCCTTGTGTCACATGGATGCAACTTAATGCGACACAATATGCGACACAACCCTTGCGACACAAAGATGAAGTTGTAGTCCTCGTTCTCGTGATCACTTTTCTCCAAACCGAGCCTAGCTTCCGAGGTGTTTTAGTGGTGTTTTTAGGGTGTTTTGGGGGTGGCGGTTTAGAGAGAGAGAGAGAAACCGTGAGAGAGAGAGAGAGGAGAGGGAGAGAAAAGGTGAAGTATGGTTGTGTTTGTGTGTGAGGGTGAACAAAAGGGTGAGGGTGTGATATCCCCTCACCTTGGCCGGTTGGGGTGGGGCCACCATGGTGTGGTCTCACCAATTTTTGCTTCCTCGCGTACGCGCTTCGTGCGGTGTTCGTTTCCCCGGTCGTTTAAACGTTAAAATCATTTTATACGCGATTAAATATACGTTATAAAATACGAAATATCATCCGATAATTTACTTGAAGTATTTTAATAAAATACTTTGTTTTCAAGTTAAACAATATAACTTAGTTTTGTTTTGTCGGTTGGTTGGGTTTTCGGAGAGTTCGGTAATGTTTTGGTTAAAACGTACGTTTTCGTTATATTATAAACATAATATAACTTAGTAGTCAAAGTAATTAAATAATTTCACATTATTTAATAATTGTTTTACCAACGTCCGTATGTTTGTACAATTGTAGTTTTATACGATTTGAACGAATCGTATACGTGTATATATATTCCATCCATATATATAATAAGTAAGTAACGTATTTAACCCTATTTCATATTAAATACAAGTAGTAAACACGTAATTAGGGAAATTTTAAATTGGCCCTAATTTTGGGGTTGTTACATTTTATTCCAGAACTGTTTCAGAAGAAAAATAGTTATGGCATAAACGACTTTCTCAACTGAATCTAAAAGCTATCATTAAACTAAGCAAGAATGACCTAGTCACTGGACTTCCAAAATTGTCTTATGATAAAGATAAGCTTTATGCAGCATGTGAAAAAGGAAAGCATCACAGCTTATCTTTCAAGAGTAAACAGACATCATCAATTACTGAATGTTTTTATTTGCTCCACATGAATCTCTTTGGTCCAGTGAGTACTCCAAGTCTTGGTGGAAAGAAATACTGTTTGGTAATAGTGGATGAATAATCCAGATACACTTAGGTATTCTTTCTCAAAGCCAAAAGTGAAGGTGCCAGTGAGATTATATCATTTATCAAGAAAATGGAGAACTTAAATGGTAGTTTGGTAAACATTTAAGATGTGATAATGGCACTGAATTCAGAAATGTTGACCTGGAAAGTTATTGTGATTCAAAAGGTATTTCTCAAAAATTTTCAGCACCAAGGACACCTCAACAAAATGAGGTAGCAGAAAGGAGAAATAGAACCTTAATTGAATCTGCCAGGTCAATGCTCATTGATGCTGGTCTTAAGACCTACTTCTGGGTAGAAGCAGTAAGTACGGCCTGATTTACTCAGAATAGGTCATTGATTGTCAAAAGACATGATAAGACAGCATATGAGGTATTAAGGGGGGAGAAAACCTGATATAAGTTTTCTCCATATTTTTGGCAGTACCTGCTATGTCTTAAACAAAAGAGATCACTTAGGCAAGTTTGATCCAAAAGCTAATGAAGGTATATTTGTTGGTTACTCACTGATCTCTAAGGCTTTCAGAGTCTATAATAAAAGAAGAGAATGCATTGAAGAATCAATGGATGTTACCTTTAATGAAGCTTATGATGAGTCACTCACTTATCCAAAAGATTATGAGTCCCTTGATTTTAATGAATTCACTAAAGTGGATGGTGACTCATCAATCAACAAAGTTAATGATGAGAAATATCAAAATTTCTCATCAGATTCTGAAAGGGAAGATGGTGTCCCTGAAAGTAATTCTAGCTCTACTTCAGCTATGAATAATTTAGGAACATCATCTTTGCCAAATCACAATCAATCATCAACAACTCACTGTCCAAACCAAAGCACACAAAATAATAACACTCACTGTTCCACTGCTGATCAGTCTCCAGGACAAACAATGGATAAAACAGTCACTGCTGAACCTCATCGAATGACTAAATGGACAAAACATATTGATAATCAATTGATTATTAGTAATCCAAAATTCAAAGTCCAGACTAGATCAGCAACTGCTAACTTTTGTTTGTTTGTTAGCTTTGTTTCACTGATGGAACCAAAGAAGGTAGATAACGCACTTACTGATCATAACTGGATATCATCTATGAAAGAAGAACTTGCTCAGGTTGAAAGAAACAAAGTGTGGAAATTGGTGCCTCAGCCTGCTGGTAAATCAGTGATTAGAACACGATGGGTGTTCATAAATAAAATGGATGCTGATGGTGTTAGAAACAAGGCTAGACTGATTGCACAAGGTTACTGTCAGCAAGAAGGCATTGACTATGACGAAACCTTTGCACCAGTGGCTAGACTTGAAGCAATCAGGCTATTTCTAGCCTATGTAGCTCACAAGAAATTCAAAGTATATCAAATGGATGTGAAGAGTGCCTTTATAAATGCCAAGCTGCAGAAAGAAGTATATGTCAAACAACCACCTGGATTCACTGATCCTAAACATCCTGGTTATGTTTATAAACTAGATAAAGCCCTATATGGACTAAAACAGGCTCCCAGAGCTTGGTATGATACTCTCTTTGTCCATCTAATAAAATGTGGCTATGTCAGAGGTAAGATTGATAGCACATTGTATATTAAGAGAGATAAGAGAGATGTCATATTAGTTCAAATATATGTTGATGATATCATTTTCAGGTCTGCTAACAGTGACATGTGCAAGGAATTCTCTGATCTCATGACCAAAAGTTATGAGATGAGCATGATGGGTGAATTAACATTTTTCCTTGGCTCGCAAATAAAACAAACGAAAACTGGAATTTTTATAAGTCATGGAAAATATGTTAAAGACTTATTAAAGAAATTTGAATTCACTAACTGCTCATCCCTTGCTACACCAATGTCACCTGCAGTGAAACTACATGCTGATTCTGATGGTAAATCTATAAACATCACTGCCTACAGAGGTATGATTGGATCACTGATGTATCTCACTGCAAGTAGACCAAACATTATGTTTGCTACATGTCTATGTGCCAGGTATCAAGCTGATTCAAAGGAATCACATCTACTCGCTGTCAAAAGAATATTCAGATATCTGAAGGGTACACCAAATCTTGGTCTCTGGTACCCATCTGGTTCAGAATTTTCGCTGAAAGGATATTCTGATTATGATCATGCTGGATGTAAACTGGATAGAAAAAGTACTTCTGGTAGCTGTCAATTTCTTGGAGAAAAGCTTGTGAGCTGGTCTAGCAAGAAACAAAATTCAGTCTCAACATCAACTGCTGAAGCTGAATATGTCGCTGCTAGTGCTTGTACTGCTCAAATCCTCTGGATGAGAAATCAACTTGCTGACTATGGGTTTGACTTCACTAAAATACCAATTTATTATGATAGTCAAAGTGCCATAGCCATTGCAAATAATCCAGTGATGCATTCAAGGACAAAGCACATAGATGTAAGATATCATTTCATCAGGGACCATGTGATGAAAGGTGATATTGAACTTCACTTTATTCCAACGGATTACCAACTCGCTGACCTGTTACAAAACCTTTGGATGAGAGAAGATTTAACTTTCTTATCAGCGAGCTTGGAATGTTAAACTTAAATGAATAAATAAATTCTTTAAATTTATTTATTTATTTTTGTTTTATCCTTTAAATTGCTTTGAATAAAAAGACTTTATAAATTATAACTTTAGAAGGACATATTCACTGATCAACTAACTTTAACTGATCTATTTAGCAAGTTTGATAATCAGATTAAATATGTTTTTCTATTTGATATAATGTATAAATGTCACATGAATATCTACTTATGTCTTGAAGTTAAGTTAATATCATAACTCTATGTTATTTCTAAGCTGATCCAGTCAGTATTCTAAGTTATGATTAGATCAGTAAGTTCTAATATAGTGATTTGATATACATTTAACTAAAAACATAACCTGATATTCATCTCTTTTAAATAAAACAATATATAATTATCTAAAGTTGATGAATTTAATTTATATCAAGACTGAAATTAGTTCTCAATGATTTAATCAGTATTCTAAGTTGTGATTAAGTCAGAGAGATAAAATTTCAGCGAGATAAAATATCAGATTTATCTTTTCATGATAATTATATTCTTTTCGGTGGATAATCAATTTATTGATAATATATATCAGGGACTCCCTGTTATAGCTTTTACTGGTGGTAAATCAATCGATAAATACTTGTTTTATTTAATACATTATGTATTTAATTTAACGGATTTCAAAATAAATGTTTTATGGTACAACGAAAAAGTCGCGTTTTCTGACACCCTCTTTCCTACGTCAGCGCACTTTTCCGGCGCACCTCTCCCATCACCATTAATGCCACCACGCTCCACCATCATCACCCCTATGCCACTACCATCATCCACCACCATCGTCCACGACGATCCATTTTCAACCACATGATCATCAAGTGGCGTACCCCTATATAATCAGGGACTTAATCAGTTTTCACTTTTTACGCATACTTGATTTTCATTTTACAAATTTACTTTCCATATCAAATGTCGCACCCCCAAATTATGATGCGGAAGCGGTTCGGGTCGGGGCACGACTAATCAATAATCATAGCACATAAGATATAATGAACGACTCTATATGCGTCGTTTTACAACTTGTATTGATAAAATCAAAGTTTACATCAAAATATAGTTACATTAGCTTGGTTGAAATTGAGAGATTTAAGTACATAATTAATCTATACAAAATATAATAATGCAGCTAAATCTCTGATTGTTTGCATGCTGACTCGAGCTAATTGATCCTGATTGAGCAGTCCAACCTACTGCTAGTTACATGTGATACATGCTAAAATAGGTCAGCGAAACGCTGGTGAGCTCATAGGTTTGTATGTCAACACATATTTGTATGAACCGCAAGATTTATAATTGAATTTAAAGTGCAATAAAGCAAAATAAAAGTTATACAGCCATGAGCACATAGTCTGAGCTTAACTTGAGTTGTCAGGTCCAATTAAGGAAACCCAGCTGAGGTTGCCTCCTACGAGTGCCTAATCTACACTCGTCTTCCCAAATGCTAATACGTCCGTTTGACCAGTTAGTGCGTGCTAACCCGGACGAGGATTGTCAATCCTATATGATATCATATACTAACATTCACGCTACTACGTATTACCAGACTATGCTTTGGAGGGCTTTAAACTGATTAGCTTGAAACTCATGTAGTATTTGATTTGATTTGTACTTGCGTTCAACTTGTAAAACAAAACGAGCAATAATATCACACCCCTGATTGAAAAGCAGTAAAATATGGGCCATGAGACTCACCTGAGCCTTGAGTGTTTATCGAAATAACTTGAATTGATTAGCTGTGAATTGATGTCCGAAGACTTGTAACCTAAGGGCGTCCAATA
Source organism: Helichrysum umbraculigerum (assembly GCA_949592205.1). Lineage (NCBI taxonomy): Eukaryota > Viridiplantae > Streptophyta > Magnoliopsida > Asterales > Asteraceae > Helichrysum > Helichrysum umbraculigerum. The sequence continues at coordinate 305,379,016 of CATIUR010000001.1, read as the reverse complement.
CGCGCGATGGTTATTAATTGAATAGGTATCTTAAAAGACTACCTTTGTAGTTGTTCGTTTAACTATAATGTCCAAATTATCCCCATTTGGTTGATTGACTTGTCCAAATTACTACGATTTGGTTGGTTAACTTGAGTTTAGAAAGTGTGTACGGCCCGTTGGTGATTGTTTGTAATAATAATTTTCAACATTATTATTTTGATTTTTGAAGTGTTGTACTTAAAAAATGTTTACAAACTTTTAGGTGACGGGGGTCCGAGGGCAGCGCCCCTGGTTAGCGGGGTTCCAGGGGTGGCAACCCCTGGCGGGGTCCAAGGGGCTGGCCCCTGGCTGGGGTCGAGATGCCAGGTCAGCTCAAAAATTTTTTATTTCTATTAAATTGCTTTGGTGAAAAACGCATCTGGACTTGAATTGGGGTGAAATCAAGTGATAAAATTTAGGTCTCGACACTTAGTAAAAATGAGTTGTAAACATTCTGTTTTTAGCGTCACTTATAGCGACACTCAAGGGTTTAGGCGACACTTAGGAAGTGTCGCATGGAATGACGGATTCTGATCTAATGGCGTCACTTGTACAAGTGACGCATAAAGTGCGACACTTAAGGAAGTGTCGGTTGTAAGTGTCGGTACAAGTGTCATGAGTCACTAAGGTTAGTGACGGGTGAAATCAGTTCTCGATTGTAGGCGTCACTTAAACAAGTGACGCTATAAGTGTCGGTTGATAGTGACGGGTATTGAATTTGCGACACTTAGGCAAGTGTCGGGAAAAAGGGGTTTTATGCGGCACTTAGGCAAGTGACGCAAAATTAGGGCTTTTAGCGACACTCAATGAGTCACTTAAGTGACGCACGAAGTGATGCTATACTGCAGTCATCGTTGCGACACTTAAGTCTGATGACGAACTTTTTGTCAAAAATGAGTTTTCCGGCCACCGGTCGGCCCAAATCTTTTACCCAACCCATATGTGGACATTATCAACTTATATAAACAACAAACACGTAAAAATGGATGAAATCGGAGAGTTTCGGGTTTTTGTCGGAAACTTACGCGGTGTCGAAATGAAATTTCGAAAAGATGAAGTTGTAGATCGTTGCACATTCTCCCCCTGTTAGAAGAATTTCGTTGTATTAAACACAGAACTAATTACATGTATTAAAACTTGATTAGGCACTAATTACTAGTCCTAATTTGACGGGTGTCACATTCTCCCCCTGTTAGAAGAATTTCGTCCCGAAATTTAACTTGAGGTTGTATTTGGAGTAGCGTCAGTGAATAACTGAGGATACTTGAGTTTCATTTGATCTTCCCGTTCCCAAGTGAATTCCGGACCACGCCGCGAATTCCACCTAACTTTGACGATGGGAATACGACTTTGTTTGAGTTGTTTGACCTCACGGGACATAATTTCGGCGGGTTCTTCAGCAAAGTGAAGTTTGTCGTCAATACGAATTTCGTCGAGTGGAATGATAAGTGTCTCATCAGACAGACACTTCTTCAAGTTTGAAATGTGAAAAGTGGGGTGCACACTGCTTAGTTCGGGTGGCAGCTGCAATCGATATGCCACTGGACCTATCCTTTCGAGGATCTCAAAAGGTCCGATGTATCTTGGGTTCAGTTTCCCACGTTTGCCGAAACTGATTACGCCTTTCCAAGGCGATACTTTGAGTAGTACTCGATCCCCAACTTGGAACTCGAGTGGTTTGCGTCTCACGTCAGCATAACTTTTCTGACGATCACGTGCGGCTTTGAGTTTGTTTTGAATTTCGACTATTTTCTCGGTTGTTTCGTGAATGATTTCCGGACCCGTGAGTTGGCTATCCCCAACTTCGGTCCAACAGATAGGTGATCGACACTTACGACCGTACAGTGCCTCGAATGGTGCAGCCTTAATGCTGGTGTGATAACTGTTGTTGTACGAGAACTCACACAATGGTAGGTGTTGTTCCCAGTTTATACCGAAGTCAACTACGCAAGCCCGTAGCATGTCTTCCAGTGTTTGAATGGTTCGTTCACTTTGGCCGTCAGTTTGAGGATGGTATGCGGTACTCATATCGAGACGGGTACCCAATGACTTTTGAAGTGATCGCCAAAAGTGAGATGTGAAACGACTATCCCTATCGGAGATAATCGAGATTGGAACACCGTGTTGAGAAATGATTTCCTTGATGTAGATTCGTGTGAGGCGTTCCATTTTATCGGTTTCCTTGATAGCCAGGAAATGAGCAGATTTGGTGAGACGATCGACGATTACCCAAATGCTGTCACAACCGCTCGATGACTTGGGTAGTTTGGTTATGAAATCCATGGCAATTTGTTCCCATTTCCATTCAGGAATGTCGGGTTGTTGAAGTAAGCCAGAAGGCTTTTGGTATTCGGCTTTGACTTTCGAGCAAGTAAGGCACTTGCTGACGTATGTGGCGATTTCAGCTTTCATGTTCGGCCACCAATAAAATTCCTTGATACCGTGATACATTTTGTCGGATCCCGGATGGATATAATATTTGGACTTGTGAGCTTCGTCCATCACCAAGTCCCGCAGGTTCCCGAAACTAGGCAACCAGATTCGGTTTGAGAAATACCGAATTCCATTAGGTTTGATTTCGAATTGTTTATCCATGCCTCGCAAGGCCTCGTTGTTGACGTTATCGGGTTTGAGTGCTTCGAGTTGAGCAGTGAGGATCTGAATGTTTAGGTCATTATGAATAGTCATACTGAGGGCTCGGACATGAAGAGGTTTTGTTCGTTCTTTTCGACTGAGGGCATCGGCAACCACATTTGCCTTCCCTGGATGGTACTTGATTTCGCAATCGTAATCGGTAAGCAACTCGACCCATTGACGTTGTCTCATATTGAGATCCTTTTGATCGAAGATGTGCTGAAGACTTTTGTGGTCGGTAAAGATTGTGCACTTAGTGCCGTAGAGATAATGTCTCCAGATTTTGAGAGCAAAAACGACTGCTCCAAGTTCGAGGTCATGAGTTGTATAGTTCTTTTCGTGAATTTTGAGTTGTCGTGAGGCATAAGCAATGACCTTGTCTCGTTGCATCAGTACGCAACCGAGACCTTGATGTGAGGCGTCGTAGTATACCACGAAGTCATCGGTGCCTTCGGGTAGGGATAAGATTGGAGCACTGCAAAGCTTTTGTTTCAGAAGTTGAAATGCCGACTCTTGTTTTTCAGTCCAGTCGAACTTTTTGTCTTTCTGAGTCAGTGTCGTGAGTGGCAAGGCTATTTTTGAGAAGTTCTCGATGAATCGTCGATAGTAGCCGGCCAGTCCTAAAAACAGCCGTACTTCTGTTGGAGTTGTCGGTGATTGCCAATTTTTGATAGCCTCAATTTTTGAAGGATCTACATGAATTCCTTGACTATCGATAACGTGCCCAAGGAATTGAACAGTTTGTATCCAGAACTCACACTTGAAGAATTTGGCGTAAAGCTCCTCGTGTCTAAGTAGTTCTAGAATGGTTTTGAGATGTTGCGCGTGTTCTTGTTCGTTTCGTGAATATATGAGGATGTCATCGATAAAGACGATAACAAACTTGTCGAGATAGGGTTTGCACACCCGATTCATAAGATCCATGAATACAGCCGGTGTGTTGGTTAGACCGAATGGCATCACTTGGAATTCGTAATGCCCATAACGGGTTCACAAAGCAGTTTTCGGGATATCGGTGTCGCGAACACGTAGTTGATGATAACCTGACCGAAGATCGATCTTTGAATAAAAACTCGACCCTTGAAGTTGGTCAAACAGGTCATCGATGCGCGGAAGTGGATATCGGTTCTTGACGGTTAACTTGTTCAACTCTCGATAGTCGATACACATTCGGAATGATCCGTCCTTCTTTTGACAAACAAGACCGGAGCTCCCCAAGGTGAAGAACTCGGTCTGATGAATCCTCTTTCCAGGAGTTCCTGTAATTGGTTGGACAACTCCTGAAGTTCGGATGGGGCTAAACGGTATGGTGCTCGGGCCACAGGTGCAGCACCTGGCACGAGATCGATTGAGAACTCAACCTGTCTCAATGGTGGTAGACCAGGCAGTTCTTCGGGAAAGACTTCTGGAAAGTCTCGAACGATTGGCACATCCTCAAGTCGCTTCTCCTCCGACTTTTTCTCCATGATGTGCGCGAGGATTGCTGGGTAACCCTTTCTCAGAAATTTCTGGGTTTTTAAGCAAGAGATGATGTTCAGTCTCGTCCCACCGGTCTCCCCCTGTATGATCAAAGTTCTACCAACGGCGAGAGGAATACAGACGATTTTGTCATAACAGACGATTTCAGCGCGGTGTTTGGACAACCAGTCCATACCAATGATAACGTCAAAACTTCCAATTTTGACAGGCATAAGATCGATCGAGAAGGTTTCGTTTGCTAAGTTTAAAGTGCAATTAGGTATCACACTATTGGTTTCTATCTGTTTGCCGTCCGCTAATTCTACAGCGTACTTAACATCCAGGGCAACAGGTGTGATGTCAAGCAATGGGTAAAATTCATCTGAAATAAAGCTCCTATCGGCACCAGTATCAAATAGAACAGAAGCAGATAAGTTGTTGAGGAGGAACATACCCGAGACCACATTCGGGTCTTGACGGGCTTCCCTAGAGTTGAGTACGAAGGCTCTACCTCTGGCGTTGTTGTTGTTGTTGTTGTTGTTGTTGTTGTTGTTGTTGTTGTTGTTATTGCCCTTGTTCTTTCGTTTAGGACATTCATTCCTGAAATGTCCCGCCTCTCCACATCCATAGCAGGATTTAGGTTGTTGGGTATTTTTGTTGGAGGAGTTGTTGTTGGTTTTGGGTGCTCGGCAATCCTTGGTCAGATGCCCGTACCTCCTGCAGTTGTTGCAGGGAGTACTGCATGGACCGTCATGGTGGTAGTTACACTTGGAACAGTATGGTCTGTCCCCAGTGTAGCTGCGTTTGGTTTCAGAATTGGTGTTGTAAACTTGGATGGTGTTGGTTTTCTTGTTTGGTTGGTTTTGGTGTTCAGAGGATTTTCGCTTATTGTTGGAGGAGGTATTGGATGTCTCACGGCTGACGACCAGCGCCATGAGTTCGTGTGCTAAACGGATTGCACTTTCAGTAGTGGTTGGTTTTGATGAGGCGACATTCCCCTGAATACTCTCTGGGAGGCCGCGGATGTATCTTTTGATGCTCTTCTTCTCCGGATCAACCAGACCCGGGCATAACAACGCAAATTGCTGGAATTTGGTGGTATACCCAGCAATATCGGTCCCCTGCACGGTCAGGTGCCAGAATTCTTCCTCCAACCGGTGTAGTTCCTCTTCAGGACAATATTTTTCTCTGAGATTTTTCTTCAGTTCGGCCCAAGGGAGTTGGTTTGCTATTTCGATGCCTACTGAGTTGGCGTGGGTGTTCCACCACGTAAGTGCACCTTCCTGAAAGGTTTAAGCAGAGAATTTGACCTTGTTTTCCTCAGCACAGTTGCAGAGGTTGAAGACGGATTCCATACGTTCAATCCACCTGATTAGACCGATAGCACCTTCAGTGCCCTTGAAGTATAGAGGTTTGCAGCTAAGAAAATCCTTGTAGGAACAAGGCTTGATAACCGGGGTGGTATTGACGGTTTGATCACTAGATTGTTGGGAGTTTCGAGCAGCCAAAGCATCAGCTATGGCTCGGGAAACAATAGCATTGATTTCCGCATCACTTTAACTTTTCTTCTTGGGCGGCATGATTCTTCAAGAAAGAAACAAAAGGTACATAAGAAATTGTACCAGAGTGAAAATTACAACAGATGCATATATGTAAAAGCGGTAACATACGACATCACAATGTAAAATCAATAATATTGAATAATCGAGGGGAATTGTCAATTGATATTACGAGTTCAAGAAGTGATAGACAATTCCAAATTACGAGTTCCAAAAGTTACAGGATTAGATGTTTTACAAAAGTACAGGGAATTGTTACATCCGGTCGAATTACATAAGTCCTACAAAAGCATAATAGAATACAGATTCAGCCTAAGCTAATTCCGACGTAGATTGAGTTGTGGCAGCAGTGCGTTGAGATGGTCCACAGATTCTGCAAGTCTGTTGGCCGTTCGGAGGGCGTCCTCGGTTTCCCTTAGACGTGTCTCGCACTGATGTAGCCTTGATCGTAAGTCAGAGATTTCATTTCGGTTGTCAATCACTTGGTTGTGGACAACCTCCATGGTTTCGACTGTTTCTCCCACTTGATTTTGAAGAGTGTTCATGGTGTTGACAGTGTGCTCGTGATCTTCAGAGACTTGCTCGATTCATTCCATAGTTGTGAGTCTCCAGTTTTCGCGAGTTTCTTGGAGTTCGATATCCATAGCGTTAAGTCGTTGTTCGTGGTGATGTACCCTAGCGGCTAAGTCGGGTAGAGTGGGGTGAGTTGGATATGGGCTAGCCCGAGGCGACCCGGTGTCCCTCCTAGCCACTCTTGGGTTTCGTGACCCAGATTGAGAGCGTGACGAACTGGGTGGTGTGTTTGCCATTCTGAGACAAAGAGTTAGAAGGAATGAGGCCTATATCCATATAATATATAATATAGCCTAAGATATTGAGCGTGAGCGAGGCCTATCTATGTATATATATATCACATAATAGCCTAAGGAGTCTAACACGAACATGTTTGAGTCTCGGTTCTCTCGAGGTTAGAGTCAACTAGTGTATTCCTATTCAACATAATCGTTTCAGACCTTACATCATCTTTCCTTAATTGTACATAGTTGATCAGGCTATGTTAAATTAAAGTCATATGCTGTAATTCCTGAACCAGTCATGCCTAATAAGGAAATACTGCCTAACGGTCATAGTCTAGGCCCACTAAATGCAACCTAGTTCACTATAACCTTAGTCTCTGATACCAATCTGTCGCACCCCCAAATTATGATGCGGAAGCGGTTCGGGTCAGGGAACGACTAATCAATAATCATAGCACATAAGATATAATAAACGACTCTATATGCGTCGTTTTACAACTTGTATTGATAAAATCAAAGTTTACATCAAAATATAGTTACATTAGCTCGGTTGAAATTGAGAGATTTAAGTACATAATTAATCTATACAAAATATAATAATGCAGCTAAATCTCTGATTGTTTGCATGCTGACTCGAGCTAATTGATCCTGATTGAGCAGTCCAACCTACTGCTGGTTACATGTGATACATGCTAAAATAGGTCAGCGAAACGCTGGTGAGCTCACAGGTTTGTATGTCAACACATATTTGTATGAACCGCAAGATTTATAATTGAATTTAAAGTGCAATAGAGCAAAATAAAAGTTATACAGCCATGAGCACATAGTCTGAGCTTAACTTGAGTTGTCAGGTCCAATTAAGGAAACCCAACTGAGGTTGCCTCCTACGAGTGCCTAATCTACACTCGTCTTCCCAAATGCTAATACGTCCGTTTGACCAGTTAGTGCGTGCTAACCCGGACGAGGATTGTCAATCCTATATGATATCATATACTAACATTCACGCTACTACGTATTACCAGACTATGCTTTGGAGGGCTTTAAACTGATTAGCTTGAAACTCATGTAGTATTTGATTTGATTTGTACTTGCGTTCAACTTGTAAAATAAAATGAGCAATAATATCACACCCCTGATTGAAAAGCAGTAAAATATGGGCCATGAGACTCACCTGAGCCTTGAGTGTTTATCGAAATAACTTGAATTGATTAGCTGTGAATTGATGTCCGAAGACTTGTAACCTAAGGGCGTCCAATACGCGCGATGGTTATTAATTGAACAGGTATCTTAAAAGACTACCTTTGTAGTTGTTCGTTTAACTATAATGTCCAAATTATCCCCATTTGGTTGATTGACTTGTCCAAATTACTACGATTTGGTTGGTTAACTTGAGTTTAGAAAGTGTGTACGGCCCGTTGGTGATTGTTTGTAATAATAATTTTCAACATTATTATTTTGATTTTTGAAGTGTTGTACTTAAAAAATGTTTACAAACTTTTAGGTGACGGGGGTCCGAGGGCAGCGCCCCTGGTTAGCGGGGTTCCAGGGGTGGCAACCCCTGGCGGGGTCCAAGGGGCTGGCCCCTGGCTGGGGTCGAGATGCCAGGTCAGCTCAAAAATTTTTTATTTCTATTAAATTGCTTTGGTGAAAAACGCATCTGGACTTGAATTGGGGTGAAATCAAGTGATAAAATTTAGGTCTCGACACTTAGTAAAAATGAGTTGTAAACATTCTGTTTTTAGCGTCACTTATAGCGACACTCAAGGGTTTAGGCGACACTTAGGAAGTGTCGCATGGAATGACGGATTCTGATCTAATGGCGTCACTTGTACAAGTGACGCATAAAGTGCGACACTTAAGGAAGTGTCGGTTGTAAGTGTCGGTACAAGTGTCATGAGTCACTAAGGTTAGTGACGGGTGAAATCAGTTCTCGATTGTAGGCGTCACTTAAACAAGTGACGCTATAAGTGTCGGTTGATAGTGACGGGTATTGAATTTGCGACACTTAGGCAAGTGTCGGGAAAAAGGGGTTTTATGCGGCACTTAGGCAAGTAACGCAAAATTAGGGCTTTTAGCGACACTCAATACGTCACTTAAGTGACGCACGAAGTGATGCTATACTGCAGTCATCGTTGCGACACTTAAGTCTGCTGACGGACTTTTTGTCAAAAATGAGTTTTCCGGCCACCGGTCGGCCCAAATCTTTTACCCAACCCATATGTGGACATTATCAACTTATATAAACAACAAACACGTAAAAATGGATGAAATCGGAGAGTTTCGGGTTTTTGTCGGAAACTTACGCGGTGTCGAAATGAAATTTCGAAAAGATGAAGTTGTAGATCGTTGCGTGGTGAATCTTTTTCCCAAAAGAGCTTTGCGATTCGTGTTCGTATGGTGGTGTGATTTAAGGATTTAAGGTGGTGGTTTGATGTTGGTTTTTGAAAGAAATGGGAAAGAGAGAGAGATTAGATAGGATGGTGATGATGATGAATGAGGAAAGGTGGGGGTTTCCCCCTCCTTGAGCTGATTTTCGGTGGGGGCCCACCAAGGTGTGGGTCTCCATCTTTAATCCCGTATATTCGCGCTCCGTGCGGTGTTCGTTTTCCCGATCGTTTAAACGTTTAAATATTTTTTATGTACGTTTAATTATAAGTTTGAAATACGAATAATTACTTGATATTTTTATTGAAGTATTTCACTAAATACTTTATAATTGAGTTATATAATATAACTTATCTTGCTTCGCTTTGTTTGTGCGTTTAATATTTTAATCGCGTAAACCTTGTTTGTATGATACGAAATTGAATTGGAATATTATCAAAATAATATTTTGGTTATGATAGCGTTATTAAATAATGTATTTACTTAATTAAACTTTTCACCAACGTCCGTATTTAATTGAACCGAAATACATTCGATTTGAATTGAGCACGATTGAATCAAATCGTATACTTGTATATATATTCAACAATATATATATATATATATATATATATATATATATATATATATATATATATATATATATATATATATATATATATATATATATATATATATATATATATTAATCGATACATTAATTAGCCTAACACAGAACTAATTACATGTATTATAACTTGATTAGGCACTAATTACTAGTCCTAATTTGACGGGTGTCACATCAAAAATCCCCAAATCATCATTTCAACTTAAAACAAGGGTTCAAATGGCAAAATCAATTTTTTTTCTAAACTCTTACACACCAACGATAGAGATTAAAGCTCTTCGAGCCTCTACAGTGAGTGATGATCTTGTCATTGCTATCCCAAAATCAAACTATTTGGGAAATGTGACTTATACAAAAACAGAGTAAGCAGAGATAATAAAATTTTTAAGTAATCACTTTATTCTCCCTGCTCTCACCTTATCGCCTGGGGAGATGAACCCAGAATGGCTTAGTGAGTTCTGGTATACCTGTACTCACTCAGTTGTTAATGATGTTTCACAAATTCAGGGTTTTATCGATAATGGTGGTACAACGATTTTGATCACTGCAGACATCATCCACATTGTTTTACAACTACAAGTGCATAGTATTTACCAGCCATTGCCTGATGGAGACACAGCCAAGGGTGGCATCGTCAATCTCACTGGGATTGAGTGTAAGCACTCCATCGACTCAAATGGCAACCGTAAGTACTTCACTGTTCATAAATCAAAAATGGATGGTGTTTGGAATGCATTATTTTCAAATTTTATTCAGTGCCTGGGCACTAAGACAGGGAGCTATGATCAATTCAGCACCCTAGAGGCATAGATCAGTTGGTCACTGGTCAACTCTCTAAGAGTTGACTATGCAAGTGTGATCTTTGACGAACTGGTCAACAAAATCGCTGAGCCTACCAGGGCAAAATATATACTATAACGCCCCTCATTTAATACAACAATATAATATTAAAACTGGCGGAAGCGACTACTTGAAATACATATTCTATTAAAACCTGCTAGAAATTTTCGCAACCCTTTGTACAATATGTTTAACTACTAAACAACCATAATTAACATGTTTACAAACCCGGGGCATTATATACTATAAAACATTATTTATTACAAACTGGATCAGAGTTGCAAGTTTCAAACATTCCCAGCATCAAAACATCCTTCCTGACTACCCACATAATATACATTACCTGCAGGAAGTAAATTGAGGGATTAGCACGAAGCTAAGTGAATGAATAATCAACTACAATTCACTTTAGCTAGCAATCTGCTCACAATCAATAATGCAACAAATATCGTCAAGAGGAACGGTGGTTCCTAGAGACCCTGTTCCGGGTGGCCCCATCAGAACACTTAAATCAACTGTAGGCCAAAACAGTGATTAACCGCTAACTAAATGCTAATCTCCATCAACACATGTACACAACCCTGTGTTGACCAACATTAGCAATCAAGTCCAACTGACAATCTAGTTGACCTCTGGATTATACATTTCAATTCAATGTTCGTCAAACAACCAATCAAATGGCATATCATTTCAAAGTTAGCATACTATCAATAGTAATCCTATAATTACTGATTGAAATCAAACTGACACAACCAAATCAAACTGTGAGTCTCAAATCCACTCACCTGATTCGTCTCAGTTACTTACTCAGCAGTCTTATCTCGCTGAGCCCTTGGATTATCTGAGAACATAAAATCAATCATAAGTTAGTAATTTGTTTTCAACTAATGGTACTTATGTAGTTAAACACATTACATAAATAATCACATCATTAATCAATTCCAACATACAACAATACTATTTATATATAGTATTTATTTAAGTTCACAAACTAAAATGATCATCAATTTTATTCATGCAAACGCGATCCAGGCAAGGGTGGTGGGATCGCGTTCACCCTTTGCAAAAAGTTCTGTCACCGTTTTACACTTAGCAACGCGATCCGGAAATAGGGCTGGATCGCGTTCACAAGAAGAAAACGTTATGGAATCAATTTTTTATTAGGCAACGCGATCCGGGCAAGACTTCAGGATCGCGTTCCTACGCGTTTTAGTTCAGGTGCAGACCTGCAAACACACAGCTCAAACCCAAATTCCGAAAATTATACAAACTAACCACAATTCAAGTACAGCAACAGTTTTCAGCTCACAATTCATCATATATACATACCATAACATGTTTAAAGCATAAGTTCAATATCAATTCATGTTAAAACTTCAAATGATCATAACCATGAATTTGAACATGAAAACTAACTTACAATCAAGGAATTACCACTAGTAGATGATGATGAGTATGATAACACAAGATCACAATCAGCTCAAGATCACCACAAAGTCTTTGATTCACTTGATTTCTAGCTTAAGGGTTTAAGAGTTTAGAGCTTAGCTTTAGGGTGTAAGGTTTCCAAAAAGGGAAAGTTACCAACTTTCCTAAAAAGGAAATATTTAAGGCGGTTAAGATTTTACACCGACCCGTATCCACTTAAAACTAGTCCCTTTTTCAATCTATTGCCTGGAACCTAAAACCCATTTGCGAGAAACTTCTTTTATTGCACCGTCAACTATAGTAAATCAAAACAATCAATAATTTACTAAGCACAATAAGTCCTAAGGCTTATTTAATTAAGTTTCGCAAATAAACAAATAATATCAAATAATTTCTAATACAATTAAATATAGCAATTTAAAATTAGAAATTACCGGACCAGAAGAGAGGATGTTACAACTCTCCCCCCCTTAAGAAGATTTCGTCCCCGAAATCTCATCACGATCAAACAATCCAGGATATCTGGATCTCATACTATCCTCAGTTTCCCAAGTTAGGTTTTCACCTAAACTATGTTTCCATTTCACTAATACCATGGGAATCTGTTTCTTCCTAAGTTTGGTCACTTTTCTGTCAAGAAGTTCTACTGGTTCTTCAACTAACTTCTGACTCTGATCAACTTTCAAATCTTTCAAAGGAAGAATCTGAGTCTGGTCTTCAACGTTACATTTCCTCAAATAACAAATGTTAAACGTATCATGAATACCAGCAAGCTCTGGAGGAAGATCCAATGTAACAGACTGATCATTAACAATCTGTCGAATTCTAAAAGGTCCAATATACCGAGGAGCCAATTTGCCACGTTTTCCAAACCGAATTACCCCTTTCCAAGGCGAAACTTTCAAGTAAACAAGTTCACCTTCAACAAAAGTAACTGGTCGACGTTTAGGATCAGCATATTGTTTCTGTCTATCACGTGCAGCTTTCAACTTTTCACGAGCCACTGCCACTTTATCAGCTGTCATTTGAACAATGTCTGGACCTGCAAACTGTTTCTCACCTGCCTCTAGCCAACAAGTTGGAGTTCTACAACGGCGTCCATAAAGCATTTCATATGGAGGCATGCCAATACTAGAATGATATGAGTTATTATAAGCAAACTCAACCAATGGCAAATGAGAATCCCAAGAACCACCATATTCCAGAATACAAGCTCTTAACATATCCTCAAGCGTCTGAATCGTGCGTTCTGACTGACCATCGGTTTGAGGATGATAAGCTGTACTAAAATTCACACGTGTACCCAATTCATGCTGCAAACTCTGCCAGAAATGAGATACAAACCTTGGATCTCTATCAGATACAATCGATAATGGAATACCATGCCGAGTAACAATCTCATTCATATACAACTGTGCAAGCTTACTCAGAGATGCAGTATCACTAGTAGCTAGAAAATGAGCACTCTTGGTCAATCGATCAACAATGACCCAAACCATGTCATTTCCTCGGGCAGTTCGAGGCAACTTGGTTACAAAATCCATAGTCAAATGTTCCCACTTCCATTCAGGAATCTCAAGCTGTTTCAACGACCCATACGGCTTCTGATGTTCAGCTTTAACTTGAGAACAAATATGACAAGAACTAACCAACCTTGCTACATCCATCTTCATTGTAGGCCACCAATACAAAGGTTTCAAGTCATTATACATTTTAGTGCTTCCTGGATGTACAGACAATCTGGACTTATGGGCTTCATTCAGAATAATATCCCGAAGACCACCAAACAAAGGTATCCAAACACGAGACTGAAAGGTTTTTAATCCTCTCGAATCATCCAATAACAATTCCTTTCGATTCAACATAATTTCAGATTTCAAATTATGATCTAACAAAGCCTTTAACTGTGCAGCTTTTATCTGAGCCACCAAATCAGAAGAAACTTCTAAACGCATAACATAAACTCGATCAGAAGTTACCTTGCGGCTTAAAGCATCAGCAACCACATTGGCTTTCCCTGGATGGTATTTAATCTCACAATCATAGTCTTTGATTAGCTCTAACCATCGTCTCTGACGCATATTCAACTCTTGTTGCGAAAATATATACTGAAGACTCTTGTGATCTGTACAAATAACACATTTGGTACCATACAAGTAATGCCTCCAGATTTTCAAAGCAAACACAACTGCTGCGAGCTCTAAATCATGGGTAGGATAATTTCTTTCATGAGGTTTGAGCTGACGAGAAGCATAAGCAATCACACGATCTCGCTGCATTAAAACACAACCCAAACCAGCAATCGATGCATCACAATAAACAACAAAATCATCGGACCCGTCTGGCAATGCTAACACAGGAGCCTGACATAACAACTGTTTCAGAGTCTGAAAAGCAGCTTCCTGTTGTTCAGTCCATACAAATTTTTCATCCTTACGGGTTAGTTTAGTCAATGAACCGGCAATTTTAGAAAAATCTTTAATAAACTTCCGGTAATAACCCGCCAAACCAAGAAAACTTTTTATTTCTGAAGCAGACTTTGGAGCTTTCCAATTCATTACAGCTTCAATCTTTGAAGGATCAACTTTAACACCCTCATTACAAATGATATGACCCAAAAACTGTACTTCCCGAATCCAAAATTCACATTTCGAAAATTTTGCATACAAATGTTCTCTCTTTAAGGTTTCCAATACCAACCTCAAATGCATTCCATGCTCTGATTCGGAGTTAGAATATACCAAAATATCATCGATAAACACAATCACAAATTTATCAAGAAAAGGTCGACAAACACGGTTCATCAAATCCATAAAAACTGCGGGAGCATTCGTCAAACCAAAAGGCATAACCAGAAATTCAAAATGACCATATCTGGTTCTAAATGCAGTTTTAGGAATATCACAATCCCTAACACGAACTTGATGATAACCTGATCTCAAATCAATCTTTGAATAAAATGAAGATCCCTGCAACTGATCAAATAAATCATCTATCCGAGGCAGAGGATATTTATTCTTTACTGTCCTTTTATTCAATTCCCTATAATCAATGCACATTCTAAAAGACCCATCTTTCTTTTTCACAAACAGAACTGGTGCACCCCAGGGAGAAGAACTAGGTCTAATAAACCCTTTATCCAACAACTCCTGTATCTGATTCATCATTTCACGTATCTCAGACGGAGCTAATCTATAAGGGGCTTTGGCTATAGGTGAAGAGCCAGGAACAAGATCAATCTGGTATTCAACTTCCCTAACCGGTGGTAAACCAGGTAATTCATCAGGGAATACTTCCGGATACTCAGAAACAACCGGTACATCAGAAAGAGACTTCTTTTCTAACTTAGCATCAATCACATAAGCTAGATACGATTCACAGCCCTTAGACAAAGATTTCCTAGCTTTCATCATACTAATCAAAGGTATACAAACATTATCCCGTTCTCCTCGAGCCACGACATATGACTTTTCAGAGATTGGAATTCTAATCAGCTTATTGTGGCAATCTATGCTTGCTTTATACTGACTTAACCAATCCATACCAATAATCACATCAAAACTAGCAATTGGCATCAACAGAAAGGAAATTGGGAAAGTCTGGCTATCTATCATAATACTAGCTCCAATTACCGAGGTGGTAACAGGAACCGATTTGCCACTAGCTATTTCTACTTCAACTGGGTTTGTTATCACAGTAGGCATCATTTTCAACTTATCACAGAAGTACACAGATACAAACGAACAATTTGCACCAGAATCAAACAAAACACGAGCTGGTACAGAATTTACAAGAAAAGTACCCGTGATCACGTCATCTGTATGGACAGCTTCATCAACTGTCATTTGAAAAGCTCTACTAACTGCAGATGGCGGAGTCTTCCGCTTCTGACCGGAAGAAGCTGATGAACCAACAACTGTCCCCGAACCCTGTCTCTTAGCCTCAGAACACTGATTTGCACGATGACCTTCCTTATGGCAATTCCAACACACATAAGTAGGGAAAACACAATCTTTGGCTTCATGCCCAATCACACCACATTTGACACATCTAGTGGTTTGCACAGTACACGGCCCAAAATGTCTAGCTCTACATTTAATACACCAATTGGGACGATCAGAAGTACCACCACGTCTTTCTTGTTTCTTACCCTGCTGATTTCCTTGCCACTGTTGCTTACCTTTACCAGAAGATTCACTCCTAGATTTCTGAGAAACTATTTCTTTACTTGGTACTTGTTGAGGTTTCAAATCACTGTCAACAGATCGAGCTAACATAAAAGCTTGAGGAAGAGAGCTCGCTAATCTCACTGAAGTTCGATAATGATTAGGTAAAGTACCCACAAACTGTTCTATTTGAGTTCTCTCATCAGGAACCCACTGCTGAACAAACCTGAGTTTCTCTGTAAACTGATTTATCAAATCATCCATTGACATGTTATCAGTTAACTGCAAATCCATAAACTCCTTTCTAATTCGAGCTATATCATAGTTTGAACAATACTGCTTACAAACTTCATTACGAAAATCAGACCATCGGATAGATGCTTTCTGAAAAGAAGTTAATACCGAAGTAATCGAATCCCACCAATTCATAGCTGCTCCTTTCAAAAGTTGAGTTGCATACGGAACTTTTAGTTCTTCCTCACATTGACAGACTTCAAATTTCTTTTCAACATCTCTCAACCAATCTAGAGTTACAGAAGGATTCGTACTACCCGAATACACAGACGGATTACTGCTCATAAAGGTTTTAAATGAACACACCTTTTGTTTTGACGGTGAAATCGTACCAAACACAGGATGAGATGCTTCAGCCTCTTTTTGTTGTTTATACATTCTAAGTGCTTGGTTTTCCTCTTCCAATTGAAGCAGATACTGATCCCTTTCTGCCTCCTCTCTAGCATGGAAAGAAGTACCAGCATTCTCATTCCGGTCATCATGAGTCTCAGCAGCAACTTCAGGCCTTGAGGCATTATTAGGGTTAACAGGTAGTTGCTCGTTATCCGCCATATCTGTAAACACCACAACAGCTTACAAATCATTAGTCGTTAGCACCTATTCTACTAACCAATTCACATTCAGTACATAATCCCTTTCCCAAGAATGCTTGACACAACACAATCAAAGTTTAGGATTAAACATACAATCATATTCAATTGCCCCAAACTATTGCTCTGATACCAACTTATAACGCCCCTCATTTAATACAACAATATAATATTAAAACTGGCAGAAGCGACTACTTGAAATACATATTCTATTAAAACCTGCTAGAAATTTTCGCAACCCTTTGTACAATATGTTTAACTACTAAACAACCATAATTAACATGTTTACAAACCCGGGGCATTATATACTATAAAACATTATTTATTACAAACTGGATCAGAGTTGCAAGTTTCAAACATTCCCAGCATCAAAACATCCTTCCTGACTACCCACATAATATACATTACCTGCAGGAAGTAAATTGAGAGATTAGCACGAAGCTAAGTGAATGAATAATCAACTACAATTCACTTTAGCTAGCAATCTGCTCACAATCAATAATGCAACAAATATCGTCAAGAGGAACGGTGGTTCCTAGAGACCCTGTTCCGGGTGGCCCCATCAGAACACTTAAATCAACTGTAGGCCAAAACAGTGATTAACCGCTAACTAAATGCTAATCTCCATCAACACATGTACACAACCCTGTGTTGACCAACATTAGCAATCAAGTCCAACTGACAATCTAGTTGACCTCTGGATTATACATTTCAATTCAATGTTCGTCAAACAACCAATCAAATGGCATATCATTTCAAAGTTAGCATACTATCAATAGTAATCCTATAATTACTGATTGAAATCAAACTGACACAACCAAATCAAACTGTGAGTCTCAAATCCACTCACCTGATTCGTCTCAGTTACTTACTCAGCAGTCTTATCTCGCTGAGCCCTTGGATTATCTGAGAACATAAAATCAATCATAAGTTAGTAATTTGTTTTCAACTAATGGTACTTATGTAGTTAAACACATTACATAAATAATCACATCATTAATCAATTCCAACATACAACAATACTATTTATATATAGTATTTATTTAAGTTCACAAACTAAAATGATCATCAATTTTATTCATGCAAACGCGATCCAGGCAAGGGTGGTGGGATCGCGTTCACCCTTTGCAAAAAGTTCTGTCACCGTTTTACACTTAGCAACGCGATCCGGAAATAGGGCTGGATCGCGTTCACAAGAAGAAAACGTTATGGAATCAATTTTTTATTAGGCAACGCGATCCGGGCAAGACTTCAGGATCGCGTTCCTACGCGTTTTAGTTCAGGTGCAGACCTGCAAACACACAGCTCAAACCCAAATTCCGAAAATTATACAAACTAACCACAATTCAAGTACAGCAACAGTTTTCAGCTCACAATTCATCATATATACATACCATAACATGTTTAAAGCATAAGTTCAATATCAATTCATGTTAAAACTTCAAATGATCATAACCATGAATTTGAACATGAAAACTAACTTACAATCAAGGAATTACCACTAGTAGATGATGATGAGTATGATAACACAAGATCACAATCAGCTCAAGATCACCACAAAGTCTTTGATTCACTTGATTTCTAGCTTAAGGGTTTAAGAGTTTAGAGCTTAGCTTTAGGGTGTAAGGTTTCCAAAAAGGGAAAGTTACCAACTTTCCTAAAAAGGAAATATTTAAGGCGGTTAAGATTTTACACCGACCCGTATCCACTTAAAACTAGTCCCTTTTTCAATCTATTGCCTGGAACCTAAAACCCATTTGCGAGAAACTTCTTTTATTGCACCGTCAACTATAGTAAATCAAAACAATCAATAATTTACTAAGCACAATAAGTCCTAAGGCTTATTTAATTAAGTTTCGCAAATAAACAAATAATATCAAATAATTTCTAATACAATTAAATATAGCAATTTAAAATTAGAAATTACCGGACCAGAAGAGAGGATGTTACATATACCCTATCCCAGGTTTCCGTCACTGATCTTTAAAGATCAGTTCGAAGCCTATGATAGAGTATCTTTCACTGGTTTTGAACCAACCCTAGTTGGAAGTCAAATCTTTTCAAAACCATCGACAGTGTCTCTCCCTGCTTTCATGAAACAACAGGGGATACATGCATCCCAGCCAGTAACTTCTATACAATCGTCTGCTCCTGCCCCCCATCGGCCACGTCACTGACCACACCCCTAGTGACCACTGTGGCTAAACCACTAATCAAGAAAACCTCCACTGCTCTCAAGAAAAAATCCAAATTAGGGTCACTGACATTAAGGGATCAGGGACGTAGCAAAAAGAAGACATCTACGGATGCTAAGGGTGAAGCAGAGACTGAACGTTCAGTCCCTGCGGGCACCCTTGATCAATCCAAACCTACAACTGCTTCACTGGACTCCCGAAAGTCCAGTGACTCTACAAAGGGCAACCTACAGACAGCTGCAATGGCTCAAACCACTATTAGCAGTGATTCAGGTGCATCCCACACCCTTCAATCGAGTCTACCCATCAGCCACTTGTCATCCTCACGAAAGGATGACATTTCAAGCAAAGGGCTAGTGACATCAACGGGTGATAACACACCCATTGTTGATGTCACACCACTGGCTATAGACCCGGGTCACCTCTCATCTAGCACTGCACTGACCGCCAATGTCTCATCACAGTCACATGATGAGATACAGGTCAACATTTCTGTTTCCGATGATCCATCAGCTAGAACACAAGGTGGTGATGACGAGGAAGCCCAACCGATGGACATTTCCACCTCCGACGATGACGTACCACCACCACCATCACCACCACCATATGCACCATACATTACTACTGTTGCTGCAACTGCACCTCCACGTACCACTACTGCTCCACCTGCTGACCTTCCCATTTCACCGATACAAGAGTTAGATGCAATGTCTCTCTCTAGTGACAACATATCAAAGGTAGCTGGTGATGATCCCCTTGCTGAGACTGACATGGGTGTAGGGGATCATGGAGCCCAATCTCAACCACAACAAATCCTATCATCATCTCCAGCAAAGCAATCAACACCACCACCATCTCCACAACAACAAAAAAATTCTCCACATGCTGAACAGTATAAAGCATCATCCTCTACCTCCTCCACCGTCAGTTGCTGCTAGAGTATATTACCTCATCTCAACAACACATCAAACTGCTCACTGAGGAAAGGGATACACTGAAAGGCAGTGTTACTGAGCTGACAGAAAAAGTTCATGCCCTTGCTGCTGCATATGCCTCCATTCCTCCCTGGAGCTCTGAGGTTAGTGAAAAGGTTAAAATACTAACTGCAGCTGGCATTGATAATTCCTCCCTGCTTCAGACTCAATCAAAAGCACTTTCTGAGCTTACTACTACAACAAGGATCAATCTGCTCACTCATGATGAAGCTATCTCCTCTCTCACTACTCAACAAAAAGAAATGGCTTCTTCAATGCTTGACTACATCAAATCCACTGATCAGTTAGTTGTTGCCATTCCAAAGATGGCCTCTCATCAACAAGCTACAAAGGCTGAAGTTGCTGCCCTCCGAATAGACAACAAAAAATTATATCGTTGGATGAAGGAGTGTGTAGCAGCTTTTTATTATGATAACAAGGGGGAGAGAGAAGTAGCTGAAAATGATGTTCTCCTAAATCAAGCTGCTGATAACAGGGAGATTCTATTAGAATCTTTCTCTCTTCGCCCAATCGTTGAAAGGCCTGATGAAGAGGCAAAAGCAGTTGCTGAGCTGTCATGGGCTGATATGGATACTGATGATGATGAGTATGACTTTGATGAGATTGCATTTCCTGAGTTTCATCCCGATGAGCTCAGGATGTGCGATGGAAAGATTAAGGAGTGGGCTGCTGATGACGTAGCTAGGATTGAGGGGGAGTCAATGAGCTATGAATTGGCTCGCTGGCAATGGATGAACATGGATGATGATGATGAACATGATGTGAATATGGATGATGGAGATGATGGGAATGATGGTAATAATGATGATGACAATAATGATGGGAAAAATGGTGAAGAAGATGATAATGATGAAAACATGGAGGATCAGCAACATATCTCTTCTATCCGTACAAAAAGAAAAAGAACCAGTGAAACTTCTACATCAGGGTCTACCTCCTCCAAACACAGAAAGAAAATGACCACCGAGGAGGATATATCAGCAACCATGTCTCATCTTCAAACAATTTTAGAAGACCCTGATACACCACAAGCAACTCAATCAAATACTGTCATATCAGAGATCAACCCACAATCAATTACCACAACAACTCCTCAAATCACCTTACCAATAACAACCACCAGCATCACAACTGAAGCAACAACAATCACAACAACAGCAACCTCATCTCCTCTTCCTACTGTAACACAAACACTAGAGATCTCAATGCCAGAAACATCAGCTCCTTCCCTTCTACTCTCTTCAGACTTTACATCAGGAAGTCTCCATCCTGAGGAAACAAAAGAGCAGCGGATAGCAAGAAAAATAAAAGCTAGGCAGGATAGGGAGCGAGAAATGATTTTGAAAATACAAGATGATGCTGAGATAAGAGAAGAAGAAGAAAGAAAGAAAAGATTAAGAGAACAATTTGATGCAGACAGGGCATATATGTTAAAGCTAAGTAGTGAAGAGGCAGAGGAAAGAGAGAGAAATGCGCATAAAGAAAGATCTTGAAGAAAGTGATGCTGTATTTGCCAAAATCTTACAAGAGGTTGAACATTCTGAGCAACAGCGAAAATTAGCTGTTGCTGGTCCTAAAAAGAAAGGGGGAGTAAAGTCATCTGTTGACAAGTTATGAAGCGAGATAGATAGAAAGAAATATGCAGTGAGAATGACTGGAAGATCTAATCCTGATTTTATCACAAAGGTCAACTTGAAAAAGCCTAAAAACAAATCTCAAGCTCAACTACTCGTTCACAGAGGATTAGTGACTCAAGCTATAACGTTAGATCAAGTCTGCAAGCTGCACAGAGAAGAATGGAATGAAATTCGACTTGCAGTAAGTCATTCCTCTAGTTCAGCGAAAAAGGAAGTGTTGGATGAGATTGATAGGTTATTCAAAAAGATGATTGATCTCCTGCTCCTCAGGCCAGAAGATACTGTCATACTTGGCGAGGAGATTATAAGACCACCAAGCCCAAGGTTTCAATCAGGGACTCAAACCATATACAGAATTCCAAATACTTTAAAGCTTAATCTTTCAATCCCTGATGGTGTACCAAGAATAGAGGGCACTGAGGTTACAGAAGGTGAAAAGGGCCTAGTCTACAGAGACCTAAACGGCAACTTAAGATTTCAAAGGGAAGCTGAACTTGAAAAGATAGATCATGAACAGCTGGTTCATCTGATCCGATCAGCTAACATGCTTTCAAAAAGCTCAAAGATGAGAAAAGCCATACTTGATGAAGCCTTAGCAAGACAGTTCAGATACCTGCCCTCCGTAGAAAAGTATGAGCTTGTTGATGAGCTTGGATTGGTTAAAGATGAGGAGATATGGAGAGATTTGTGATCATTTTTGTAATAGTTAGTAAACTGTAACTGATCATCAATGTAATATTTGCTATTTACAGTTTAATAATATATGATCATTTTTGAGAAAACCAAAGTGCAAAACTCAGATCATGTCAAAAGAATCCAAAAAAAATAAATAAATGAATGGATCACAAGTATAAGTCACTGAATGTTTAATCTTTAAACACTGACTATAAACTCTTGCAGCAACTAGTTTGTCTAGGGAGCCTTGATCACAATCATTTAGGGGGAGATTGTTGAGTCACTAGTCGCTGACCAACTCAGTAATTAGTAAACTCGTTGAAAGAAATGATTATGTCAAAGATGCTGTTACTGAAGTTTGTACTCGCTGGTCTCTGTTCGTTCTACTCAAAGAATTTGATATGCTGAAGCAGATTAAAACTCAACTTTATGTATCGCTAATTCAAGACTGGCAACGAGAGTTTTACATCTTTAAATGAATAAAGGCAAAAGTCACTGCCCTAATAAGAGTCAGTCACTAAAGATTTATATTTCAAGTCACTTCACAAGAGCATGTTAGCTCGCAGTGAATGAGGAGAATTATTACATCTTTAGAGACTCCACAAAATAAAGTTTCTACACAAGTACAAGTCGCTCATCATTAAAACATCAGCAAGTGTTCCTCGTACTTAAAATATCAGCGGGATTACGTGGCAGCAAGTGATTGCTGTTAAGGTAAATCAGATATTCGCGGTAATAGAATTGGGACCCAAAGAATGTCGGTTAGAAGGAGATCAAGCCAATCAAGCAGCGACACGTGTCATTCCAGATCCTATTTTATAGGAGATATTTACGGGATATTTGTACTATATATAGAGCAGTACGTTGTACTTAGAAACCAGTCGTCTGTACGTGTTAATCACTTGTTTGTTCAGTGAGTAGTTAGTCTAAGCACGTAGCAGCGATCAGCGAGTGAACAGTTGGTTTGTTTGTCAGCTACTGTTCATCTCATTTTGTAATAATTAGCTTAAGTGTTTGATTTAGATTAGCTTTGGCTAGTCTATTCCGCAATCAGCACTCAGTGAATTTTATGATTAATAAAATTCATTCTTCAGCTATTATTGCATCTTTACTTAATTGTCATATTTGTCTGTGATACTCTGTTTTTATATATTCATCATTCACAACCAAAAACTTGGCTAAATAACTTAGTTAAATTCTGAAAAAGTTTTTAATTGTATTCAACCCCTTCTACAATTAAACTTTACTTATTGCGATTCCAAATCACTAACTAATAGTGATTCAGGGACTCTCAGTTTTAGGTTTAAGTACATAGACATGTATAACATTATTATTCCTAATATTATATATATATATATATATATATATATATATATATATATATATATATATATATATATATATTATGAAGTAATTTAAAGTATAAGGATTAAATATAAATACATAAGGATCAAAATTGTTATTTACGTAAACTTTTGGACACGCCTCTAAATATTGAAGATGGAGCTAGGAAAGGATATACTCCATTGGATCGAAATGGATGAAACTCTATTAGGCCATCTCGAACCATCTTTAAATTTCCAATTGTAAATATGGAGGAAAAAGATATATTTAAAGCAGCGTATTATATCTTCAAAACATATTCATCTCCAACCATGTACATTATAAACATCCTCCAAACACTTTAAATTAATTTATTAATGTAAGACAACCAATAAAAATATATGATTTGACATTTGGAGTATGAATAGTGATACTTCATATTTTGAGTATTTTTTACCATACTCCAAAAATCCCTCCAAATATGGTCGGAGAAGCTATGTATACTCTAAACTCTAAATTTGGATCGAAAGTGTTTTTAGAGTAAGGTTGGAGATGGTCTTAAAATTCCAGTTGAGCAATCCTATACTTTTTTCTTTTATATAGATAGATAGCTTTCATACTTTATATGTGTTATTCACTTCTTGAAAGTAATTAAAATTGCTTTATGTCGTCTGTTATAA
Organism: Helichrysum umbraculigerum; assembly: GCA_949592205.1. Classification (NCBI taxonomy): domain Eukaryota; kingdom Viridiplantae; phylum Streptophyta; class Magnoliopsida; order Asterales; family Asteraceae; genus Helichrysum; species Helichrysum umbraculigerum. The sequence continues at coordinate 305,354,732 of CATIUR010000001.1, read as the reverse complement.
GTAAATGGGTCATTATATAGTTATTGTACAAAATTAGTTATTTCATCATTCTTTGAAACAATAAACTTCCGCTTGGCATTGTCAATAGCATGTAATTTAACAAATGTACAAATTTAATTTTGTAATGTCATTAATTTTGTATATTTTGATGATTCAAAAATATTTCTCTTACTCAAAGTTTTTAATCAATAATATTTCATACGGCATGAGATTATAAAAAGCAATCATAAGGATGAAACATAATATTTGCAACATTTAAAATAAATGAATATAATAATTAAACAAACAGAACTAGCCTCATCAACATGATTACTTTTCAAATAGTTACATTTTGGATCAATTAGGTATCATCTCTTTCTACCAAATTTTTTTGGTATTGTTAACAGAAGCTTTTAGGTTTTTTGTTAAGGCTTTCAGACATGCGATTTTGTACCTTCTCAATATCCAGAGTCAAAATAAGTTCAAGGGAGACAAAAACTTTATCATGGTTATAATACAATATATAATGCATGTCTGTAAGTATTAACAAAAGCCCTAAAGATTTCCGTTATCATAACCCAAATTTCTTTATAGAAAACAGATACTTCAAATCAACACAATTACATTCATTACATTCGGAAAGATATAATTACCTGAAACTCACATTAACCGTACCTTTTGATCCATCATTATTTTTTCCCATAAAAAACTAAATTTAATAATAGATGTAGCTCAATTTTTTTTTTACCACAATACAAATAGAGAAATAATAAGTTCACATAAATTTTTTACAAATAAATACCTACAAAATGATGTGGACATAGAGATGAATCAATCAAAATTGTTCTTTTTTCTCTTTAACTTCTCTCTCATCAAATAATTGATCCAAGAAAATGTGTAAATGTTTTTTTTATAATTTTTTTGTAAGCCTACCAGGTCGTCATGCAAATAACTTGATTTCGGGGATGTTTTGGGAGCTTATTTTTGTTGCTTATTGATTAATGCTTATAAGCAAATAAACTAGAAATATTGAGCTTATTTCAAGTTTATGAAATTCCCCTTACAAAGAAACAAATAAGCTAATCAAATAAGTTTATCCAAACAAAAAAACAACACAAAAATATAAGCTTATTGTGTTGTAATAAGCAAATAGAGAAGAGTTCAATTGAGACCATTTATTTTGTGTGAGAATGAGGGAACCAACCACAATATGTCATGTGTCACTTTTTTCTCTCTCATCTACGTTTTTAAAAATTAAATATCTCACAAACGACAAGTCGAAAAATCATGAAAATTGCACCATATTTTTCAGCGTTTTATCCTCTTCGATTTGCCGTCCATCAAGGCATACTTCCGATGAACTTTTTTTTTTTCATTTTTTTGGTGGGTTTTACATATTAGTAACACATGTGTTAGTGATTGATTATACATTTGATTTAGGGTTTAGGGTTAGGGTTTAGCAGGGTTTAGTGTTAGTGTAACACCCCCAAATTTGATGATTTGCGGAAGCTTGATTTGGGTGTTACTAATCAATAACAAAGCACAAAGATATACAGTAAACGACTCTATATGCGTTGTTTTAACAAAATATATTGATAATCGAATGTTTACAACATTTAAAGCTTTACATAGCTCGAGTTTAAATAAAAGGAGATTTCAGTACATAAGTACTTGTACAAAATATACTAATGCAAGAAAATCTCAATCTTCTGTATGCTAACTCGAGCTAAAGTCCTGAAGCAGAAACATCCTACTGCTTGGTACCTGCGATATATGCTAAAAGGTCAGCTAAAAGCTGGTGAGCTCACAGGTTTGAAATCAGTTAATATAGTATGAACCGCAAGATTTAAATAATGAATTGCATCTAGCAATTAAATGATAGTCATCGTGTATACAGCCATGAGCACATAGTTGAGCTTAACTCGAGGGCGGGTCCCCTATAGAGAATTCCGGGCAAGGTGCCTCCACGAATGCCTAATCCACATTCGTCTTCCCAAATATTAGTACGTCCGTTTACCCGGTTAGTGCTTGCTAACCCGGACGAGGTGGGTCAATCCTATATGGTACCATATACTAATATTCATGCTACAACGTATTAACAACTATGCTGACGGAGGACTTTAAAATGATTAGTTTCGAAAAACTCATGTAGTATATGAAAAGTTGGTACTTGCGTTCACATGTTAAAAGTTGAGCAATATATCATACCCCTGAGTAAAACAGTAAAAAGAGGGGCTATGAGACTCACCTGAGTCTGAAAGCGTTTAAACAAACGTAAGTTGATTAGCCGAGTATGAAGTCCAAAGACTTGTAACCTGAGGGTCTCCACGACACGCGATGGTTATAATCATGATTGGGTATCTCAAAAGATCACCCTTGTAGTTGTTCATTCAACTATAATGTCCAAATCTCCACTATTTGGTTGATACGTTTAAGTGTTTGAAAAGTGTACGGCCCGTTGGTGACGGATTTGTAATAATAATCTCAACTATTATTATTTTGATTTCGTGGCGTTTTACTTGAAAAATATGTTTTGATTGTGTTTTAGAAGCCGTTACGGAATCTAAGTACGGGGGTCCGGGGGCAGCACCCCTGGTAGCGGGGTCCAAGGGGCGGCAGCCCCTGGCGGGGTCCAAGGGGCAGAGCCCCTGGCTGGGGTCGAGCTGCCAGGTCAGCTTGGAAAATTTTTATTTCTACTATATTGCTTTGACGAAAAACGCATCTGGATCCGAATTTGGGTAAAATCAGGTGTTAAAATTTTAGGTCTCGACACTTAGTAAAAATCTGAGTTTTCTGGTTTGTGCGACGTTGGGTGCGACGTCGCAGGTAAGGATTGCGACGTTGAGCATGATGTCGCTAAAGGCGACGTTTCGCAATTTAATGCGACGTTAAGGATGATGTCGCTATACGCGACGTTGTTGATTCTAGCGACGTAGTAGGCGACGTCGCTATGTGCGACTTCGCAATTCAATGCGACGTTATGTGCGACGTCGCTAAGGCGACGTTATTGATTTCTGTGCGACGTTATACGCAACGTCGCAAAGGCTCCAGGCCAGATGCGACGTTACGGGCTGTTGGCCGGAATTGTGTGTCGAAAACGAGTTTCCCGGCCACCGTTCGGTCCAATATTTTTACCCAACCCTTTTATGGACATTATGAGTTGTTACAAACTACTAACAAGTGAAAACATTTAAAAACGAGAGATTTCGGGATTTGTCGGAAACTTACAAAGTGTCGGATCAAAAATCCGAAAAGGTAGGATGATAGATCGTGGTGTCGTGGTCGTTTTTCTCCAAAGCGATGCTATGATCCGAGTGCGTTTAGTATGTTTATTTGGTGATTTTGTGAGTATTTTGGAGGTGGTGGTGGTTAGAGAAAAGAAAGAAAGAGAGTGTAAGAGAGAGAGAGTGATAAGAGAAATGAGAAAGAAAATGGTGGGGAATGGGAGGTTAAGCTCCCATTTTTCGCCCCGTGTTCCTGCTCCGTGTGGTGTTCGTTTACTCCGTCGTTTAAACGTTAAATAATTATTTTACATATTAAATGGTACGTTTTAAAATACAAATTATTACGCGATATTTTATTTAAATATTTTACAATTTAATTTATATTTGAGTTATAAAATGTAAGTTTGTTTATTTAGTTTGCGCGTTTTAATATTTTAAATTGTGTAGGTTCTGTTTGCACGATACGAATGAATACGAAATATTATCATAATAATATTTTTGATATAACAACATTATTTAATAAAATTGGTCACCAACGTCCGTATTAAATTGAATCGAAATACATCCGATTTAAATTGCGTACGATTTAACCAAATCGCATTTTCGTATATATTCAACAATATATATAATTCCATACATTAATTAGCCTAACACAGAACTAATTACATGTATTAACATCTGATTAGGCACTAATTACTAGTCCTAATTTGGCGGGTGTTACAGTTAGGGTTTAGCAGGGTTTAGTGTTAGGTTTAGCAGGGTTTAGGGTTTAGGGTTTAGTATGATTTAGGGTTTAGAGTTTTATAAAGCTTTTAGGGTTTAGGGTTTGAGGTTTAGGGGTTAGGGTTGGGAGTTTGGGGTTTCGGGACGAAACCCCAAACTCCCAACCCTAAACCCTAACCCCTAACCCCTAAACCCCAAACCCTAAACCCTAAACGCAACACTATAACACACATGTTAGTAATGTGAAACCCACTAAAAATAATGAGAGAAAAAAACTCGTCGAAAGTATGTCTTAATGGACGGCAAATCGAAGAGGATCAAACGCTGAATCTAATGGTGCAATTTTCATAATTTTTCGATTTGTCGTTTGTGAGATATTTAACTTAAGGGGTAAATGGGTTTTATATTCTCTTTGTACACATAGCACTATATCATTGGTTCCTCTATTCTCACACAAATTTTTAGTCTCATTTGAACCTTAAATAAGTTAACAAAAAATAATAATAATAATAAGGCCATCCAAACATCCCCTTCATTACAATTTGTTTTTGCTTCCTTTTCTTCTAAAAATTCGTTTATTTTGTTCTGCAAAAAGCCCTTTATTACTCCCAATTTTCATATCAAATCACCAAATTCCGTCATCAATTTCAAATCATCAAACCAATGTTGGGTGGATTATACGGAGACCTGCCACCACCATCATCAACATCAACAACAGACGATGATTCCCACACTAACAAAACCCCAAATCCATCATCAAATGTTTGGTCAAGTACTGTTAAAATGGCCCCACCAACACTCCGTAAACCCTCAACATCAATCTTAATCCCACCTCCCAAAACCCTAATCAAACCCCAACAAATAAAACCCAAAATTGTTAATTCATCAGTGCCCCCAGTGGGATTAGGGCCTACTGATGTGATTTCCAGAAACCAATCTTTCCAACCTGCACTTGTGGGTGTTACGTCTTCGGTACTTGAAGAGTATGATCCTGCGAGACCGAATGATTACGAAGAGTACAAAAGGGAAAGGAAGAGAAAAGCTGCTGAGGCCGAAATTAAACGTGAAATCGATCGTAGGAGAAAAGAGGAAGAAGAGAGGGAAAAAAGAGAAAAAAGTGATAGTAATAATGATAAAAATTTGGACTTTAATATCTCTGGCGAGGAGGCATGGAAGCGGCGGGCAGCGATGAGTGGCAGCAGCGGTGGAGGTGGGAGAAGGTCGCCGTCACCGGGAAATGGCGGCAGTGGTGGTGGTGGGGATGGGTTTAGTATTGAGAAGTCGGAAACGGGTGGGTTGGGTGTTGTGGCGGGCGGGCAGATGACGGCTGCCCAGAGAATGATGGCAAAAATGGGGTGGAAAGCAGGGCAGGGGTTGGGGAAACTAGAGCAGGGGATTACGACACCATTAATGGCGAAGAAAACGGATCGGAGAGCTGGAGTTATTGTAAATGCTAGTGAGCAAAAGCAGCAAGTAGAGAAGAAGGTAAAAGGTGTTAGTTTTAATGGGCAGCCTACTCGTGTTGTGCTTCTTCGAAACATGGTAAGTATCTTAGATTTTTTCTTTTTGGTATTTGAATTGATTTGCTAACGGCTGATAGAAATATAGAATATATATTGTTGTTAAAAAGTAGAAGTAATAGTGTGCAACTGTGCATTATATAGTTCTAGTGATTAGGAGTATAATTATGATTATATAGTGACTAGTTAAAATTATGTGGAAAAGCTCTTAAAATGCATGCACAAGTTTGGGTAGTAAGTATAACAAGATGATACCTTTACTTGTGACTTGAGAAGTGTAATGTTGCCACATTTGTAAGACGTAAGTCAATGTGTGATGATGGTGTCTAGTTCATTTGATGAATAGTTATATGAATCTATATTTGACTTCATGGAAATTTTGGAACATCCTGTGGTTATTACTTATTACCTAAAATTTCACTTCATTCTAGTTGCAACATAAAATTTGAATGACACGGCCGCCTAACGTAAACTAGGCTTCTATTTCTAAGAATTTATGTTTGCAAGGCCTCAAATTCTACTTCATTTGTGTCTTGAATCTTGAATTACAATTACGTTAAGCATCATATTTATACTAGTAATAGGAAATATAACAACTACGTAAAGGTTGTATGCTACATGTTTTACATTATTCTTTCCCGAATGAAGTGCATTGATATTGCTCTTCCAATAATGGTCATGAATGAATAGTGTTCATACCAGAATGCAGTGCCCTTATCTGTTATTTCCCTTTCTCTTAATAGGGTCTCGGTTCCTGTTTAAACATTACTCTTGTCAACTAGACATATTGCCATTGCAATACTCATATAATTGGATATGTGTAGAAACTGAAGCTATCTTTTTAGGTTTTCAGAGATTAGGGCAATTGTGTGTGAACTAGTTGGATCATCATATTGACATGGAACAAAAATTTTATGTAACTGATTGAGGGTATCGTCCTCAAAGTTTAGCATATAATGAGCAAAAGATCAATAGTTCATGAAGATCGAGTTTTTCATTTTCTAGTGTATCACTGAACTCCCTCGAACAATACCTTTGGGGCTAGTTAGTTGGCCGTTAAGAAACCCAAGAAATTCTGTTTGGTGAGCTTCTGAAACCAAAATGCAATTTCTAGTCTAATTTTCCTTTCCCCCATTACATCCAGTTGGTTTGTGTTTGTTTTGATATTTGTGTTAGAAAATGAAATATATCAGTTTGTAACAATCACTGAATAATCATGTTGTTGTCGTAGTTAGTTTGTTAATAAAACCATCTTCCTTTCCTTTTATCAGTATGCATTATGTCTATAGCATGAGATGTAAGTGGCGAAAGAAGTGTAAGCAATTGTTTGTAGGAACTGCGAATATTTAAGGGAACTGTGGATTCATGAATACTTAAAGACCATTTAAAATGTGGTTCACTTTAGTTTTTTTTACCCTACTCAAGTTTACCTATTTTGTACGTTTGTTGTTTCATATAATGCCCCAAATGAATCGAAAAAAGAACTTTCGTCTGTTGATGTTGGTATAGGTTGCGCTACTGAACATTGTTGCAAACTTTTGCCTCTTGATGTTATTATTTATTGTGATGACTACCAGAAGTAAGTTGAATGTCTCACAAAGAAAATGTGGGTACGCATAATGTGGTATTAATGGTGAGACCTCCACATCCACATATGAGAATTTTGAGGGTTGTCAGTGATATCATGGGTGCTTTTTGGACAAGTAATATGAAATTCTTATGCTAATCTGCGAAAGAATTTCACATTTAGAGTAAATGCATGTGTAAACTGTGAGTTGAGTAGTGATTCTATAGAAAAGAAGTAAATGAACAGATTGTTAATATGAAATATCTGCACCCTACTTTGTTATATGAAATTAATAATAGTTTCAATCATATCTGACAATCAGAGTTTGTCATCACCTGTGTTTCTTTATGAAAGATCAATGGAATTTCGCATACTTTTTACCAATTATTATATGAAACTAAGATATGAATTTAGATTATTAGCTTGGTGGCCGTTGACCGTATACTTTATCTCATGTAAAATAGCAACGATTACCTTTTTTTATGAAGGTTGTAGTATATCTTCTTTTCTTGCAACTATGTCCCGTTCCCCACTTTGCTTTGCTACTTTCATGTCGTAAGCAATTATCAAGTAGTGTGTCAATGCATTGCCTCATAAGTCTAGCCGAATTTCTTACTATTTTTTCTGGTTTCGACCTTTCTTCTTTCTTGACTTTGTGCTAACTACTGTCTTTTTCAAATAACTATTTTTTCTGGTTTCGACCAATGAGGAAAAGCTATTGAAAGCTTTTTTACTTACCACATCGATCTTTTATAGAAAAGCTCTTGTAAAAAGTTGTCCCTAATGATAAAAAGCTTTACAAAGCTTTTATTTCAAAAATCATACACACACAATTACAAAGAAGCTTTTGATCCAAGACTTGAGATTTCTCAAGCTTTTGCATAAAAAAGCATTTCCTCCAATGAAGAAAAGCTTTTCCAAAGCTTTTTTTGTATAAAAAAGCTTTAGAAAAAGCCTTCATTGGAGATGCTCGCAAGGATATTTTACAGTAGACCTGGCAATTTTGTACCATTTACTTATATATGGGTCCGGTTTGTGTTATGTATCTGCCAAAACAGGTCATTAGAAAAATTAGCATTTAATGAAAACGGGTCAAGTGGGTCAAATTGGTAATATGGGTTGAAAGTCGTCTAAAGTATAGGATGTAAGCATACAACCTTCTAATCACTTGATTCAAAACTTCATAATATATGCTATTGGAATACTATATACTTTGTAATCATACTTAATTAATACATTACTATTAACAGAAGTACTAAAAGGTGGATAAACAGAGTTTAGGGGATTAAGTGATTAACTAGACCAGACCCGACTGTTTAGATTGCCATTAAAAAAGTTGCCCGTTTCAACCCGAACCCATTGTGTCCGGTGAGCCAAGTTGCATGACTCACTTTATCATCTCTTGTATAAAGCAATACTTCATTGATTATCACTGTACTATAAATAATTCATTTTATCATCTCTTGGTTAAGATGAATGACATGAATCTTATTTTCTTTGAAGGTGGGTCCTGGTGAGGTAGATGATGATCTAGAAACTGAAGTTGCAGAGGAGTGCGCAAAATACGGGACAGTCACGAGGGTGTTGATATTTGAAATAACAGAGCCCAATTTTCCAGTTGATGAAGCGGTTAGAATCTTTGTGCAGTTTGAAAGATCAGAACAAGCAACAAAAGCACTTGTTGATCTTGAAGGTCGGTTTTTTGGTGGTCGGACTGTACGTGCCACTTTCTATGAAGAAGAAAGATTCAATATGAATGAGTTGGCCCCAATGCCAGGGGAGGTCCCTGGTTTTATTTAGAACTACTTACTGTAGATTTCCAAGTTTTCTATACTGTTTTGTTGCAATTTTCTTCATTTACTTTGATGATATGTAGAAGCTGCTTTCTGTGATCAAGATCTTTAAGATTAGATGTTCTGAGTTGCACCCACAGCTGAACATCCTTTTGGCTGAATGGTTTGAGTTATACTTTTAGTGAACCTGTTAAATTTATATTCAATCGTCTTTTGAATGATATAAGCATATTTTAAGCACATGTAGCATGTAAAATTTAACCCTAGTAGTGGAAAACATGCTTAGTTGAGTTGAGTGAGCGAGTTGTTATTTTCGACCTTTTTATGCAAGTTTGTGCAATTCATGTTGTGTTAATCTCAAGTTACGCCACTTATTGAAATGTTCTTTTTTTTTTTCGTACACATTTCAATCAAACAATATATATATAATTAATTAAAACTGTAACATCTGAATCGAGAATTCCATGCTCTCCATAGTTCAGGCTTGGAATAATTGCTCTATATAATGCCTGCAACTGTGGCGACCTGGAGTCGTATTTAAAAACTTGTTCATGATAGTTACTGTAATAATTAAGTTCCTTTAGTAAAGATTTTAGCGATTGATTTTCAAACAACTATACCACTTTTACATACAGTCTCACGAGACAATTAGGAACACTAGCAAATACCAGCGCTATGCGACGGATAACAGATTCAAAATCGATCAAGAAATATTGTGTTTGACCGTTGGATAGTTAATGTGGATGGTATGTTTTATCGTTATTTCGATTATACAGAATTACATGCAACTCTATATTGACAAAAACTAAAAAATAAGATTTGTGGTTCAATTGAACTATATACGCAAAATAAAAGTCGTTAACATTAGTCACATATGTTGTGTGATCATGATAAAGTTGAACTTTATCTTAATAACTACAAATACACTTATATCTAAAATTACACTTGTTTATTTATGGATTACATTACATTCTATTAATATATAAATATTTTTTAAGTATTATATGGAGTAGGTCTTTTCCAAAATTAAGTAAGGAAAGTTTTGTCATTTTAGGTGTAAGTAGGGGCAATTATGTCATTTCTAATATTTGATTGTGTAAGGCATTGAAGAAAAACCTTAAATAATTTATAAGGGTGTATAATGTATGATATGAACCAGAATATGACGGACAGTGTACAAAGATTTTACATATATCAAGCGGTAGGATAAGAAGCCATCATAGCAACGCAACAAAGCCATTCCTTAGCTTCAACGTCTCTTTGCATACTAATGTATCCCTCTTCACCCCAACTTGTGCCCCATGAGTTCTTCACAAGCCAATATTTGATGTCACCATCACTGGTTCCGTATCTAACCACTATAACGTCATGGTTAATTCAGAAGCGCAAGTTCTGTTAAAAACTACACTGAATGGCAACGGAAACAGGCTGGATAGCCACAGCCTTCAGCAAAGCTGACTCGCTGTTAACTCTGGTACGTCCTCATGTCTTGTAATCTTGGCTGCATGAACAGCTTCCTCTTTTGTGTTGCAAGTTGCTAATACAACCTCATATGGGTATGCTGCGTCAGTGTTGATGCCTTTGTTTTTGACAATAAATGTAAACCCACCATCCATGTACCCACCTCCGCACCTTTGGTCTTCACCACTTCTCTCACAATCCACCAGCTCCTGTTCCGATAGGGAAATTAGTTTCCCAGTTGTGTGTTGAGTAATATCTTTAGTAGCAGCGATTGTCGAAAACGCCCAACAGCTTCCTGTGGATTAAATAATGATAACAATTAACAATGGATGATCTATTTGTTAGTTATTGACTCAAGTACCTAAAACAGAAGATTTGGAAGTCAAGTTATTTTTGGTAACAAATGACTTGATGGACAAGTTGGATGTTGCCTATATAAATATAGCAATTGAGTTAGAGTTTTGGTGAGGAGGTTGAGAGAAAAAGAGAGGTCTTATGAGATTCGAATTGTGAGTCTTCCTTCGTCCCATGTGGTGGGTCTCAGGTGATTCAATAACCTCAAGGTCAGCTCCTTGATTGTAGTCCTTTGAGTGAGATGTAATTATATTTATGAGTGTTGAGATGTGATGGAATTTAAGTAGCCTAAGGTTCCAGTGGGGTTTACCGTTTAGAGGTTTTCCACATAAAAAAATAATAATTTCTTGTTTAATTTGCTTTTTCTATTTTATTGTTGGCTCATATACGTGAAGGGTTTTTAATGGATTTATACGTTATAAAAGTTTAATCTTTATTAACAGTTTAATACGATTAATATGCGGAAACATTTACAAAAACAATTTAATCATATTAAATTAAACCCTTAGCCAAGATCTATAATTTTTACTAATAAAACATGTACGATATTTAATTACATATAATTAAATAGATAGGAAGAAAACATTCTTACATCGAGTGCTCGGCAAGAACTTCAATCTTCAACTCGTTGCCAAAGTACGAGCGGACTTATCTTGATCTTATTCTTGAAATCGACTTGAGCTAGAGGATACGTTAGGTATCCACCTTTGATTTCACAATTGAACGGACGGTAGTATCCTAAAGCGTGTATACTAAATATCAAGACACTAGTACGCGATCGAATCACGAACTTAAACCCTTGGAATAGGTTTGGCCGACTTTCGGCTTGTGGCCTTGGGGTGGCCGGTCGACAAAGAGGAGGGAGAAGGGAGAGGAGAAATTGTTAGGGTTTTTGATCAACTAAAATCCTTAACCCTAACCCTCTATTTATAGGTAAACCCAAACTTGGTGAACAAGTTAATCAAGTTGTTACCTACGGTCCCTCTAATTTAATTACTTATTAAACTAATCCCAAAGTAAACAATTTACAATTAGAACCTCGTAATTTAAACTAGATAATTTATTTACAAAAATCATTTATAAATAAATCCTTTTATTTAAATAAATAATTACATTAATTATTTACTTCAACAAATGTCTCAATCGTATTCGACCAACTAATTCATTTCAACTAAATGAACGATATCAAATATCTAATTATAGTATCACACTACTTGTTCGGTTGTGCTCATCGGTGTGACCCCGCGGTGTTCATGTGAAGCTGGATTAGATATTAATTTACGATAATATTAAGCACATAATCTTTCAGACTCCCACTTGTGCGAAATATTAGCATCGGTAAATATCATATACCTAAGGCGGTCCCTACCAGGACACTTAGGTTAACCAGATCAATGAAGCAATCACTCCTCCTAGCTTTACAGCGTAGCTGAAATAAAATTCAAACGGTGAGGGTGTGGCTATTATCCTTTTGCATTTTCTTAAGATATTTTAGAGTATAAGGCATGGACCGTATCAACCTTCCAATACTCAATTCCTATTTTCGATTACAGATTTGTACCGACTAAGCAAGTGACTTATCACTCGAGTATGGCCATACATTTCTTCAGTCCAAATCATCGACGGCCTAGGAGATATCTCTCTTGTATCTTATCCAAGAGTTGCAAAGTCCCATCTTGCGAGTTAAACTAGAAATCACAACATGTGTTCTTCGTCAGCCAACGAATAACCGTTACGGATGCTCATTTACGAACACCGTTAGGTCTCATTAGAAACCAACTAGGTTCACATGCGAAAATCTAGCCTGCTCAGGTCAGAGGATAGTGCGCCACGATTAAGAATACCTATGACTATGGTCCACGAAGTATTCACTCAATATGTGGGTCAATCCAACATTTAATCGCATTAAGTGCTAGTGATTAGGCATCACAAATTAACAGTGACTGTACCTTATCTGCAGGATAAGTTGCTACTTAAAGCTGTAACATACCATCTTTCACTATAACCGATCGCCCTATTGTAGTTCCCACGACAACAAGCGGTTATGGATATGTGTCTCGTACACTTTAGAATAAACTTGCATTTATTCATGGATACTAAAATATACTAAATATGAACAACATGAAGATCTCGTCATATCTCAATGAGTCACACAACCTTAACATGCTACAGTTCATGGTTTCAGAATCGGGTCGTTATATATGAATATAATTAGAACTAATTCTAGTTAATCCATATCAACCATATTTACTAAGATGCATTTCTCCAAAACATATCTTATTAAATATCTACCCACTAAACTTAAGTCAAAAGACTTTAAGCTTTATTTGTTGTAATCATAATTTGAATCTTTGTTAATGTTATCCAATGATCATTTAAAATGTACACCGAAGTAAAACATATTAGATCATGATATCATTTATACAAAGTATTTACTATGACTAACCATTAATTCAACTTAATGAAATTGACTTCACAATGAATTTGATGTTTCCAAAAACTTGGATTTTAAAAATTTCTTCTAAAACAAACATCAAACATTCTAAGTCAATTCAACAATAAACTTTAATTCTTCAACAATAATATTAACAATTTAATATTCTTGTGAGATATTAAAATTTCCATTTAACGCTCCCACTAAATCTAACAATACTCTAGAATCAAATTTCTACAAAACAAATCTTATAATTCATTTTAGAAATGATTCTTTATATGCAATTTAAATAATCAAGCATACAAACTAATGTCTTGGTTTCATGATGTGTTATGAAAACACATAATCAATTTAATTCTTATAGACAAGAATAAATCAAACCATAACAAGTTTATACTTAATCCATCATAATTAATTGACAATTCAATTTAATTGTATCTAATAAGTATATTAACTTATTCATACATTTTATGCATATAATAGATTCAATAATCTTTAAGTATTGTTATTTAGTGACTAAGTTCGATATAAATCAAACTTATTACTTTGCAAACTTACGTATTCAATAATTCACAATTATAAAGATATCAATAAATAACATTTATTTATAAATATTACTCATGAACGCGTATCTTTAGAAAGATAAGTTCTAAATGAGTCATACTATAGGATTGTTATATGTGGATCTTATTTTGGGATTTAAACATAAGTTTTAAAATAAAGAATATTTCAAAAACTTTTAAACACATTTCAAACATTATTTCATAAACCAAACTTTAATATTAAATAACCAAAATATTTAAATATTCAAAAACAATTATCCAAGCTCAAAACGAGCAAACCATAATGTAAAAACCAATGTATAAAATAATATCCCAAAATATTAAAAATGAACTAATGTGCCTAAAGCGCTTATTCTTCCACATCCAAGCTTCTCGAATTAATAACGCCATCTCTATAGCTCCACTTCAAGTGCTTCATCACTTCTTGACTATAACACCCCTCGTTTCAATTATAAACAATAATATAATAATGGCGACTCGAAAGCGTATATTTAAAACATACTATCAATGTACTCTAAATGTCAATAAACTTTTTCAATTTAAATACATGACATTTCAACAAACTAGGTGTTATATAATTCAAAACATTTCTTTAGTTATCAAAATAACATCAGAGTAACAGCCTGTCAAACATTCCATCAATTCCAAACACTTCCTGCCCTGCCCAATATGTCCCCTCTATTTTAACCTGCAAGAAGAACTGTGGTGGGGTAAGCATAAAGCTAAGTGAATGAAACTATAAACAACAGTCCAACTTAGCCTAACAATCTGTTTACATCAAATAACAATAAACAGAAAATCAATCAATGAATCAATCATTCGACATCCAATCAATGTCAATCAACTTCATCAAGCAATATCATGAGGACCGGTGGTCCCTGAGACACCATAATACCGGTTTGGCACTCCAGGAACACTTATCGTTCATCTGTATTGGCCTATACAGAACTACCGATAACTCGTTGTCAATCACACACGACCTAGATCTCTAAACCAACATTTCAAGTTTCCGAGATCTCCTGTCGTCTACAACAACAACAAGCCCAACCATCAAATCAAGTTGACCTCAGAATCTTACATACTAGCAAAATCAGCCAAGTAAGCAAATAGCCGGACTATCATGGCAAGATATTTCAACAGAGGCATCATATCAAAGTAATGCAATAAATTACTTGTTGTAACCAAATCATTACAACCAAATCACACTGAGGTTATAGATCCACTCACCGACACCTCAGCCGCAAGCTCAGAAATCTAATATTACTGAGCATTCTCCACATCTAAGAATACAATCAATAAACAATGAGTTAGTAACTTGTCTCAACTGATAACACATAGGTAATTAATATCGTTACACAATCATAACATAATTACATGAATCCAATGATCCCTAAGATCACAGCAAACAAAAGTTCAATTCGGAACAAAAATCAAAAAGTCCCGAAATAAGGTCCAAAAACTGTAAAATGCCATTTTCGACCCCTAAACGACACCGAATGGCCAAAAACTGACTAGGCTATAGTATATAGCTTTGATCAGTGGGTCGATTTCGAGTGACCATGTAAATTTCAGCCCAATCGGAGTTTAAAGACAATTTGTCAATTTTTCCGTGGCAAAAATCACTACTAAACACTTATGCACTCTTGAAATTTGCAAAACATAGGATCGGGTTCTTAGCATTTGAATCCGCCGGATTCCTTTGAATATGACCGGATTCCCTAATTTATCTGAATCCGCCGGATTCAATTGAATCCGACCGGATTCCCACCTTCGTTCCAGCCCTGTGCGATTCTGCTCAAAACCTAACTCGTGAAATTTATAACAAAATTATCCAAACTCGATTTCTAACAGTTATATATCACTAATAACTTCATATAATTACTATAGAACAGTTATTACATGTTTCTAACATCTAATTCTTCCAAATCATCAATTCACCCAATTTCAATCAAAATTCAAATTCTTAAATATTCAAGAACACTTACTGATTGAAGAATATACTCATGGTAATCTGACCATGGTGAAGTTTCACAAGAATCACAACTTCCTGATTTGATTTCTAGTTTGATTTGGAGATTTTTCTGAGAGTTTCTGTAAGTTTTGAAATAAAATTATATAACTTTCCTAAATAGGAAAGTACATATATAGTCGGCATCACATAAACCGCCTTCAATATACGGGTATAATTTAATACTCCATCTCAATCTATTGTCTGGAACCCGAAAACCATTTGCGAGTCCAAACATTTTATTGCACCGTCAACTATACTAATTTACAACAATTAATAATTTATTTATCACATTGGAATATTCGGCTCCTATTCCAATTATTTCAACTATTTCAAACAATATTATTTCCAAACACATTTAAATATATATTTAAATCAAGAAATAATATATAAACAACTAGGTCCATTTCGAGGATGTTACAACTCTCCCCCCCTTAAAGAGATTTCGTCCCCGAAATCTAACTTCAATCAATCTAACTAAGGTGATATAATTACATACAATCTTAGCATACATTAGTCCTCAATAGCAACTTACAACTATACTTAGACTGTTTGAATTCTTTCCACATGCACATATCCAAATGTACATGCTTCTATCTTTTCCTACGCACACATACAGTGCATCCAATCAATCTCATCAATCAGATATATCTTATAGACAAACACTTACTTTAACAAGTGAAACCTACAATCACTTAATCAACAAGTAAAACTTAACATTACTTAATAGGTCTATGCAACCCGAAATTAGCAACATGCTAAAATCTTTAACCTATTCTCACTGTTCATCACTGTTAACAATAAAACAGCAGCAACAATATCACAACAACAGTGTTTATTAAACCACAATGTACCTAGCAACACTGAAATATAATTCAGCTCACAACCAACAATCAGTTTAATATATAGATCACAATCTTAAATCCCTACCATCAAAGATTTGAAATTCAAATCTAGGTCAACTTTTAATCCAAAAGTTTCATACCTATACTCTTTTGAACAACCTATAATGTTCACATATCATTTCAATCATATGAAATCCTTTACTCAAAAGTAATCCATATTCATATCACCTTAATAAGCAGAGCAGATGTCACACTCAGTAGGTAAAACTACAATCAACAAGTACTTTGCTCAATCAACAAAAGTACCAAAATCAAACATTACCTACATTCAATCAACCTCTACTTTGACTTATTTCTGCTTGTAACTCCTTTCATTACAATCTATCAATTGTCAACAACAACAATTTACACATCCAATAATCACATAATCACTTAGTACTACATCCCATCAATATAGCAACTAAGTCAGTCTTAATCAATATTATGATACTACAACTTAAGTATCACAATATCACAATGTGATACTTCTCAACACATTTTTTTTTTATTTATTTTTTTTTTTTTACAAAATCTACATCAAGTTAATCACAATTAACTGACCTCCACATATCTTATGGCACATTTTAATTCATTCTATTAAAATTTATCATGCCATTTATTATCATGTATATCACACATACATACCTACACAATTTCAGGTATTTTCTAAAATGGAAACATACACATCAATTCCATTTCATTCTATACACTAGGCCATTCAGACTGGTAAAGTCTTTTTCAAGCCTTCTCAGTACTATTAGTTATCACATATCCATACCACAGGACATGGAACAACTTCAATCTTAAACTTACAAAAAAAGTTTACTAAAAACAATCATCACCTACTGATTTCAAGGTTTCCCTTACTTCAACACATTCAACTATACACATTTACCTAATATCTCAAAATATGAACAACTTTCCAATTCATATTCCTCAATTTATCAAACAAGGATCAACTAAACCTTTAACACGATTTACATCCTGATATACTTTCATATCATTTCTTATTTGGATCTAATCCCACTTTACCACTTATTTCATTTGTATACAATCAACAAATAACACAAGAATCCATTCAATTCTTTCAATACTTATGTAACTCATCATGAGGTACAAATCAACCTATACAACTATTAATAATAACTTTCAATTAATTCTTATTTCACATTCTTACCCAGATCCAGACTATCATCACCAGCCTCACACACTGGTAAGATTATCTTATCACAACTCTAATCAATGTGACTTAATTTGCACCTTTCAACAAATTATAACTGTCATATCATATAATGACTTCACATCTATATAATTTCTTAACACAGATTCAGTTCAAATATCATATATTATCTAACTGAATACTCAATTATACTTAACACTATTTCAATTACTTAATACTAGCTTTAAGTAATAAATCAAGTTTCACAAACTTAGACAATCCATCTATCTCCTTTGGATCTTACACAACCCGTTTCAACATAATTAAATCAATCTAGGAATTCAATCACATTCCACATAATCATAACATTTCAATCTATGTTAGACTATTTCAACATACACAGTTGACTATATGTCAACTTTGATTTCAATCAACCAATCAATAAAATCCTCTAATTGCTTTTCTCAAGTTTGACATATCCTCAAACCAATCACAAGCAATTAATTTTATACACAATTCTCTATTCATGGTTTGACCTTCAAAGTTAACATACTATCAATATTAACTCACAACAAACCATTTCATCTTATATGTTCATTTTTCAAACATATATTTCAAATTATTACTTTCAATAATTTCATCAATCCTTTACAAGGACAAAATCAACCTACATCAATCTTGGCTCCGTACAAGCCATTTCATATTGTATGTTTACTATCAAACATAGACTTCAAATTATTACATTCAATAATTATTAGAAATTCCTCAAGCAAGACAATACCATCATGTCTCAACTTTGGCTTCATTCAAGCCAGATACAACATAGTGATTCATTTAAACACTATCAAATCCTCCTATGGTCAATTTAACACAATCAGTTACAAGTACATTTTTAACAAAATCAAATTAGTCAATTAGGTTTATCATCAAAACCTCCATCAATGACTATTATCATTTACACTAGCACCTTTACAGTCTAAATGTCACAGTTCTATCAACTGATTGTTTTCTTATCAAAACAACTTTTAAACAACTTAGCATACTTTCATGCTTAATTCACAAAATCACATTACATTTCTTTTATACCAAGTAGCCTCAACAAATTCATGTGACACAACATAATATAACAACGGTGATCAGGCGTTGCAAGATTATGTTCTTCACAATCCATTCTCAGGCTACTCTACATTATAATTATCAATGTGATCTACTCTTATCTCATATGATCTCAAATCAATCAAAATTCATTTAATAGTTTCTAACAGCTGATACATACTCAAAATCAGCTTACTACTTACATATTCAACCTTACATATGCAAGTCATCTCACATACACACTATGTTCTAATTTTCAACAACTGAATTACTCAGTATATCACTTGTCTAAAACCTCAAACATATGATAACTCATCATCATAGTTTCAATACTTAACACTAATCAATGTCCCTATTTACCTCAGAATTCAGGACACAATCTTACTTAATTATCATCACTTTGACATATGCTATACCATCAAGCATCACTATCACAACAGGCCTACTCAATCATGTTACTATAAAACATTTCATTTATTAGCTTACAATTGACCAGAAAGATCTATCACTTCCTAAATCAATTTCACATTATCATTCTCTACATGTCTCATAAACCTATCCCTCCTGGTTTAAATCAAGTGTTTAACTATAGTCAACACATAGCAAATAGTCACATAACACATATGTTCTCAAATAGCAGTCATTCTCAAATCAAATGACACATCAGTCCTTAACAAGGATTGAAATCACACCTTGTGATCAATCTACTAGTATAATACTATCAATTATCTTGTCTCGCCAATAAAGACACTCCATAGGTTCTAACATCACTCCAGTCAAAACCGTAATCCAGTCTTTATCTACTTACTTAATCATATTTCTGCATTCTCAATTCAATTAGAAATAATCACAACAATGAACATTTCATTTAGTACTTCTATCCTCATGTCAACATATAGCAATCAATAGTTGACTCAAAACTGGGGAATCATATCAGTCTGACTCAATTAACTTCACAACAATGCTTACTTATCATAACAAAGTAAACAGTTCAAGTTAATTTAAATTAACATAGGCTTATCAAAGATTACCTGCCAATCTTAAGCCAACAATGTTGAGGAAACATGAAATATACCAGTCAAATACTCATGTTTCTCCGTCTCTGCAATCAAACAACAACTTCACAACTTGTTAAGGATTAGTACATATTCAACTAACTACTTTCTCATACAACAACTAAACCCACACCTTCTGGAATGTTTGACTTAATTCAATCAAAGTTTAGGATTGAACAGTCTATCATGTCCAATTCACCCAAACTATTGCTATGATACCAACTTATAACACCCCTCGTTTCAATTATAAACAATAATATAATAATGGCGACTCGGAAGCGTATATTTAAAACATACTATCAATGTACTCTAAATGTCAATAAACTTTTTCAATTTAAATACATGACATTTCAACAAACTAGGTGTTATATAATTCAAAACATTTCTTTAGTTATCAAAATAACATCAGAGTAACAGCCTGTCAAATATTCCATCAATTCCAAACACTTCCTGCCCTGCCCAATATGTCCCCTCTATTTTAACCTGCAGGAAGAACTGTGGTGGGGTTAGCATAAAGCTAAGTGAATGAAACTATAAACAACATTCCAACTTAGCCTAACAATCTGTTTACATCAAATAACAATAAACAGAAAATCAATCAATGAATCAATCATTCAACATCCAATCAATGTCAATCAACTTCATCAAGCAATATCATGAGGACCGGTGGTCCCTGAGACACCATAATACCGGTTTGGCACTCCAGGAACACTTATCGTTCATCTGTATTGGCCTATACAGAACTACCGATAACTCGTTGTCAATCACACACGACCTAGATCTCTAAACCAACATTTCAAGTTTCCGAGATCTCCTGTCGTGTACAACAACAACAAGCCCAACCATCAAATCAAGTTGACCTCAGAATCTTACAAACTAGCAAAATCAGCCAAGTAAGCAAATAGCCGGACTATCATGGCAAGATATTTCAACAGAGGCATCATATCAAAGTAATGCAATAAATTACTTGTTGTAACCAAATCATTACAACCAAATCACACTGAGGTTATAGATCCACTCACCGACACCTCAGCCGCAAGCTCAGAAATCTAATATTACTGAGCATTCTCCACATCTAAGAATACAATCAATAAACAATGAGTTAGTAACTTGTCTCAACTGATAACACATAGGTAATTAATATCGTTACACAATCATAACATAATTACATGAATCCAATGATCCCTAAGATCACAGCAAACAAAAGTTCAATTCGGAACAAAAATCAAAAAGTCCCGAAATAAGGTCCAAAAACTGTAAAATGCCATTTTCGACCCCTAAACGACACCGAATGGCCAAAAACTGACTAGGCTATAGTATATAGCTTTGATCAGTGGGCCGATTTCGAGTGACCATGTAAATTTCAGCCCAATCGGAGTTTAAAGACAATTTGTCAATTTTTCCGTGGCAAAAATCACTACTAAACACTTATGCACTCTTGAAATTTGCAAAACATAGGATCGGGTTCTTAGCATTTGAATCCGCCGGATTCCTTTGAATCCGACCGGATTGCCTAATTTATCTGAATCCGCCGGATTCAATTGAATCCGACCGGATTCCCACCTTCGTTCCAGCCCTGTGCGATTCTGCTCAAAACCTAACTCGCGAAATTTATAACAAAATTATCCAAACTCGATTTCTAACAGTTATATATCACTAATAACTTCATATAATTACTATAGAACAGTTATTACATGTTTCTAACATCTAATTCTTCCAAATCATCAATTCACCCAATTTCAATCAAAATTCAAATTCTTAAATATTCAAGAACACTTACTGATTGAAGAATATACTCATGATAATCTGACCATGGTGAAGTTTCACAAGAATCACAACTTCCTGATTTGATTTCTAGTTTGATTTGGAGATTTTTCTGAGAGTTTCTGTAAGTTTTGAAATAAAATTAAATAACTTTCCTAAATAGGAAAGTACATATATAGTCGGCATCACATAAACCGCCTTCAATATACGGGTATAATTTAATACCCCATCTCAATCTATTGTCTGGAACCCGAAAACCATTTGCGAGTCCAAACATTTTATTGCACCGTCAACTATACTAATTTACAACAATTAATAATTTATTTATCACATTGGAATATTCGGCTCCTATTCCAATTATTTCAACTATTTCAAACAATATTATTTCCAAACACATTTAAATATATATTTAAATCAAAAAATAATATATAAACAACTAGGTCCATTTCGAGAATGTTACATTGACTCCTACAATAAAAATTGTACACATTAGATCAACCATCTAATATAGTCATATGAAGTAAATAAACAATCCTTTAAGGATATCAATACTAACCAGAACTTTCAACACCATTCCTCTTATCAGCAAGATAATCGGGACAGTTCCTCCTCCAATGTCCAAGCTTACCACAATGAAAGCAGTTATGCTCAGCTTTGGACACTTTGGCTGTGACACCCGTCAAAATTAGGACTAGAAATTAGTTCCTAATCATTATGAAATACGTGTAATTAGTTCTATGTATTAGGCTAATTGTATGTATTAATATATATATTGTTGAATATATATCAGTACGCGATTATATGTAATCGTTCATTTTTAAATCGGCCGAATTCCGATTCAATTATACGGCGTTGGTAAAAATCAAGTGATTAAGTAATATGGAATTGTTATTTAATACCCTCATAATTTTTATATATTATTTGGATAATATATCAAGTATCTCGTATCGTACAAATCAAACGTCCACGACAAAACTATATATAAATAATGAATTATTATTGAAATTAATAATTATTATTTACATCAGATAAAATAAAACATATTTCGTTTTATACCATTTTACTAAAACGCGACGAAACCAATTAAACCTTATCCGTCTCTCAAACATAAAACAAAGATATATTTTATATCTCGTTAAATGTATTTTTATAAAATACTTCAAATGAAAATACGTACGATATCATTTTTAGAAAATTATCGTTTTAAAATATTATACTACTTTTCGATCGGGTACAAAAACACGGGTCAAATATCACTCTGCGTGCACAATGAGGCTGGACAAGATCCACAAAATGTGGATCTTGCCCGTTCAATAATACTCCCTCCGTTCCCACTTCTTCTTCTTTTTCATTTCATTTATCAATCTCTCTAGCTCTCTCTCGGCTCTCTCTTTGATTTCTCAAACAACAACTTTAACAATAACAAGATCAGAAGCATAAGCATAATCATCATCATCATCGTGATCACTTCCATCGTTCATCATCATCATCCTCGTTTACGACCTCCCTTTTGAATTGTAAGGAATCGTTAACCCAAACTTTATAAATTCGTGTTTAAATAGCTTATATAATCTTGTATTAACATCCTAGTAAGTCGATTGTATGCGGAAATTGATTAAATATGGGTTTGGGTGATTTTGGCCATGACAGACTCGAACCAGACCTTTGAATCCGGCGGATTCATGGTGAATCCGGCGGATTCCCACCCAGAACCAAGAACAACCCGGCGGGTGCAGTTTGTACCCGGCGCGTCCTTTAAATTATCATGAATCCGGTCGGATTCATGGGAATCCGGCGGATTCCCGCCCAGAAAACATGAATCCGGCGGATTCAATAGAATCCGGCGTATTCCCCACAAATGCCACCAATCCGGCGGATTCAAGGGAATCCGGCGGATTCCCCCCTTATATTTCATGATCCAACGAATCAATAAACTAGCCCGGCGAATTCTAGCTAAAACGGAACAATTAAATTTCTGAAAACATCGATGATTTAACAAGTTAAAACAGGGTAGCTTCTCGATGAAAATTTTATTATAACGGATTGGGCTCAAATTCACACGGTTATTCGAAAACAGCCAAATGATCAAAGCTAAGTACCTTAGCCTAGTCGGTTTTAGGCCATTCGGGGTCATCTAGGGGTCGAAAATGGCATATTACTGTTTTCAGACTCGTACCAAATTTTGTAGTTTATGAAATAAAGTGTAACGGATATAATGAACTTGATTAACAACTAAACCTATACGATACGACTTATATTTGAAACGCATACACTTTTATAAGCCCAACAAATCATGTATAATAATAATAGTTTGAAATTATTATTACAAACCATCACCAACGACCCGTATACATTTTCAAAACTCAAACATAATCGACAACCAAAGTATTTGGTCAAAACTAGTTAAGGGAATAACTAGCATAGATGGTCCATAGTGTCATCAAATCAATTAAACCTTGCGCGTTTGATACGCCTGGCAAGTTTTAAGAATCTAATCATTTATCAAAACCTTGCGCGTCTCAGACGCCCTGCAGGTTCAGTCGTTGTAACGACATCAAATCATTGTGAATCATTATAATTGTTGGCTAACAATTCATCAGACTCAGGTGAGTTTCATAGCCCCTCTTTTACTGTTTTTACTTGTTTTAAACTGTTTTGGGGTGGGATACATGCTCAAACTATTTTATGGAAACCGTTTTTGAAAACATTTCTACATATTGGCATGAGTTGTTTTCAAAATCCTTTAAAGTCCTCTGAAGCATAGTTCTGTTAATATGATTTAGCGTGAATGTTGGTGTATGGTACTATATGTGATTGATGAATCCCGTCCGGGTTAGCAAGCACTAACCTGTCAAACGGACGTATTATGGTACCATATGGGATTGACAATCCCCGTCCGAGTTAGCAAGCACTAGCCTGTCAAACGGACGCATTATCATTTGTTCAAACGTATGTTGATTAGGCATACGCATAGAGGCACCCTCGATCAGGCACTTGATAGTGATCCTGACCCCTCAGTTAAGCTCAGACTATGTGCTCATGTTAGTTGTATCAATCTTTACTTATTTGTTTAATTACAAATATTCATGTGATACCCATCAATCAATTATTTACATGCTTTGTAAATCGAATCATTAAACCTTGCGGTTCACAAATCATATATTATCATATCAAACCTGTGAGCTCACCAGCTTTATAGCTGACCTTTTAGCATGTTATCTCAGGTACTTAGCAGTAGGTTGGACTGCCCATCAGGATACTTTAGCTCGAGTCGCATGAAATCATATAAACATCAAGAGATTTCCCTGCATTTCTATATTTTGCTAAAATTAGATATGTATTAGAATCTCTCAAATATCTATGCGAACTCATCTTTTGTAAACCGTATGTATACTCTTACGTTAATCAATGTATTTGCAAAACGACGCATGTAGTGGTCGTTCATTATGTATCTTATGTGCTTTGCGTATTGATTAGTAGCACCCCAATGTATGCTTCCGCGAACAGTAAATCTGGGGGTGTTACAGATTGGTATCAGAGCCTAAGGTTATAGTGAATTAGGTTGCATTAGTGGGCCTAGACTATGACCGTTAGGCAGTATTTTCTGTTAAGTGTGATTGGTTCAAGAGTTACGTCATACAAGTTTAATTTAACATAGCTTGATCAACTATGTACAATTAAATAATGATGATGTAAGGCTTGAAATGGTTATGCTGGAATAGGAATACATTAGTTGACTCTGACCTCGAGAGAAACCGGGACTCAAAATTGTTGTGCTAGACACTCATAAGACTATTATGTGATATATGTATGTATACATAGATAGTCATCGCTCAAGCACAGTACGCTAGTCTATTATATATTATATATATAGGCGCTCACATATCCAAACACTTTGTCATAGAGATGGCAACACTCACGCACTGAAACACCTTCTACTTCATTCCGCTCTCAATAACCTCTCTTGGAATCACAAAACTCATAGGTAGCTAGGAGGACCACCGAGTCACTTCGAGCTAGACCTTACCCAACTCACAACAATTCAAATAACCAGGCTAGTTAGCACGTAGTTGCTAGTCAGTAGAGATGGTTATTCAACTCCTCTTGATTGTTCTATAATGTTGATTGTCATGTTGTGATGTTGTATATTACCGCATTTGTATATGTACATCTATGATAATCATCATTTATGGACAATCTCTCACGAACCCTATCCTTCTATTCTCAGGAAAATCATGCCGCCAAAGTCAAGGACTTACACTGATGCCCAGATGGCATCTATCATCTCTCAGGCTGTGACTGAAGCCTTGGCGCGACATTCGTCAGAGACCCCCGAAAGGAATAGTGGTACTGCCAATACCCCTCCCACTACCAAGCCTTGTTCCTACAAGGATTTCCAAAACTGCAAACCCCTGAGCTTTAAAGGAACTGAAGGAGCCATCGGCCTAATCAGATGGGTTGAGAAGATGGAATCCGTCTTTCGCATTAGCAAATGTGCGGAAGGGGATAGAGTTCAGTTTTCTACATGCACCCTTGCTGACGGTGCCCTCACCTGGTGGAACTCGTATACCCAGTCTGTGGGTATAGATACAGCCTATCTACTTCCCTGGGAAGATCTGAAGAAAATGCTCACAGAGGAGTATTGCCCATCTGAAGAACTCGAGAAGCTAGATGAGGAGTTCTGGCATCTTAAGGTTCAAGGAACCGACATTGTTGGTTATACCACTAGGTTTCAACAACTAGCAACCCTCCGCCCAGCCTTAGCAAGCACTGAGACCGACAAGGTCAAGAGGTACATTCGCGGTCTTCCGGAACCTGTCCGGGGGAACGTCGCTTCTTCCGGCAAAACCACCATTCAGGGAGCAATTCGTTTAGCTCATGAGCTCATGGCTATGCAAGAGAGCCAAGGAAACCCTGTCTCATCTTCTGGGAACAACAACAAGAGAAAATGGTCTGGAAATCAGAACCAGCAGACCTTTAAAAAGACTGAGATTGTCAAGAATGACACATCAGGTTCTGGTGAGAGAAAAGGGTACACTGGAAATAAACCCTACTGTTCAAAGTGCAATAGTCATCATGATGGTCCTTGTAGTGCACCCTGCAACAACTGCAAGAGGTATGGACATCTTACCAAAGACTGTCGAACACCTGCAACCAACCCCACCGCCAACACCAACAACAACCAACCCCGAGCCTGCTATGAGTGTGGAAACACTGGACACTTCAGGAATGCGTGTCCAAAGCTGAAGAACAAGGGAAACAACAACAACGTTGCTAGGGGCAGAGCTTTTGTGCTGAATGCTGGAGAGGCCCGTGAAGACCCTAATGTGGTCACAGGTATGTTTCTTATCAACAATTTAACTACTTCAATTTTGTTTGATACTGGTGCTGATAAGAGTTTTATATCTGAGGAATTTAGCCCACTATTAGACATTTCACCGGTTGCCTTAGAAGCTAAGTACACTGTAGAGTTAGCAAATGGCAAATTGATCGAGGCCGATAGTGTAATACCAAATTGCACCCTAAACCTCGCAAACGAACTTTTTCCCATAAACCTCATACCCATCGAGATTGGAAGTTTTGACATAGTAGTAGGCATGGATTGGCTATCCAAGCATCGAGCTGAAGTTGTATGTCATGACAAGATCGTTCGTATTCCTCTCGTCACTGGTAGTACTTTGATCATACAAGGGGAGACCAGTAGGACGAGATTGAATATCATATCCTGCATGAAGACTCGCAAGTACCTTAGGAAAGGTTATCAGGCAATCCTCGCTCATGTTATTGAGAAAAAGTCGGAAGAGAAACGACTCGAGGATGTGCCCATCGTCAGAGACTTTCCAGAAGTCTTTCCTGAAGAATTACCTGGTCTTCCACCACCAAGGCAAGTTGAGTTCTCAATTGACCTTGTGCCTGGGGCAGCACCCGTGGCACGAGCACCATATCGTTTAGCCCCTTCAGAACTTCAGGAGTTGTCTGTTCAGTTACAGGAACTTCTGGATAAGGGTTTCATAAGACCGAGTTCTTCACCCTGGGGAGCTCCGGTCCTGTTTGTGAAAAAGAAGGACGGTTCATTCAGGATGTGTATCGACTACAGAGAGTTGAACAAATTGACCGTCAAGAACCGTTATCCACTTCCTCGTATCGATGACCTGTTCGACCAACTCCAAGGGTCAAGTGTTTATTCAAAAATAGATCTACGATCGGGTTATCATCAGTTACGAGTTCGCGATGAAGACATTCCGAAAACCGCTTTCCGAACTCGCTATGATCATTATGAGTTTCAGGTTATGGCCTTTGGTTTGACTAACGCACCGGCAGTATTCATGGATCTAATGAACCGAGTGTGTAAACCATATCTTGACAAGTTTGTCATTGTCTTCATAGACGACATTCTTATCTACTCGCGTAACGAGCAAGAGCACGCGCAACATCTCAAAACCATTCTAGAACTTCTTAGACACGAAGAGTTATATGCAAAATTCTCCAAGTGTGAGTTCTGGATGCAGACTGTTCAATTCCTTGGTCATGTGATTGACAGTCAGGGAATTCACGTAGATCCATCAAAAATCGAGGCTATCAAGTGCTGGCAAGCACCGTCAACGCCGACAGAAGTACGCCAATTTTTAGGATTGGCTGGTTACTATCGACGCTTCATTGAGAATTTCTCCAAAATAGCACAACCACTCACAACATTGACTCAGAAAGAGAAGAAGTTCAATTGGACTGATAAGCAAGAGTCAGCATTTCAGTTATTAAAGCAAAAGCTTTGCAGTGCGCCTATCCTATCACTACCCGAAGGTAACGAAGACTTCGTGGTATACAGCGATGCTTCGCATCAGGGACTTGGTTGCGTGTTGATGCAACGAGAGAAAGTCATAGCTTACGCCTCCCGACAACTCAAAATTCACGAGAAGAACTACACAACCCATGATCTCGAATTAGGAGCCGTAGTGTTCGCACTCAAAATCTGGAGACATTATCTGTATGGCACAAAATGTACCATCTTCACTGATCATAAGAGTCTCCAGCACATATTCGATCAGAAGGATCTCAATATGAGACAACGTCGCTGGGTAGAGTTACTCACCGATTATGACTGCGAGATCAAGTATCATCCGGGTAAAGCAAATGTAGTTGCAGATGCCCTAAGTCGAAAAGAGCGCATCAAACCTCTTCGAGTCCGAGCCCTCAGTATTATCATTCATAATGATCTAATCATTCAAATCCTCACTGCTCAACTCGAAGCATTGAAACCTGAAAACATCAAGGAAGAGGCCTTGCGAAATATGGAGAATCAATTTGAAACCAAACCCAATGGGGTCAAGTACTTCGCAAACCGAATTTGGTTACCCAAGTTTGGGAATCTTCGAGACTTTGTGATGGATGAAGCTCACGAGTCCAAATACTCTATACATCCTGGATCGGACAAGATGTATCATGGCATCAAGGGACTGTACTGGTGGCCGAGCATGAAAGCTGAGATTGCCACGTACGTCAGTAAATGCCTCACATGTTCTAAGGTTAAAGCCGAATATCAGAAACCCTCCGGCTTGCTCCTGCAACCGGAAATCCCTCAATGGAAATGGGAGCAAATCTCCATGGATTTCATCACAAAACTCCCGAAAACATCAAGTGGTTGCGATACTATATGGGTAATAGTTGATCGTCTAACCAAATATGCTCACTTCCGGGCCATGAAGGAAACTGACAAAATGGAACGTCTCACGCGAATCTATTTGAGGGAGATCGTATCCCGACACGGCGTTCCAATCTCAATTATCTCTGATAGAGACAGCCGATTCACATCTAACTTTTGGCAATCATTACAAAAGTCATTGGGTACTCGTTTAGATATGAGTACAGCCTATCATCCACAAACAGATGGCCAAAGTGAAAGGACTATTCAAACACTGGAAGATATGTTACGCGCCTGCGTAATTGATTTCGGTGCAAATAGGGAGCATCATTTACCATTGTGTGAATTCTCGTACAACAACAGCTACCACACCAGTATTGGAGCTGCACCTTTTGAGGCACTGTACGATCGTAAGTGCCGATCGCCTATCTGTTGGACCGAAGTTGGAGATAGTCAACTCACTGGTCCTGAAATCATTCATGAAACCACCGAGAAGATCGTTGGTATCCAGCAACGGCTGAAAGCCACACGTGATCGTCAGAAGAGTTATGCTGACGTGAGATGAAAGCATCTCGAGTTCCAGGTTGGGGATCGAGTATTGCTCAAAGTATCACCTTGGAAAAGTGTCATCCGTTTTGGTGAACGTGGGAAGTTAAACCCTAGATACATCGGACCTTTTGAGATCCTTGAAAGGATTGGTCCAGTCACTTATCGATTGCAGCTACCTCCAGAGCTCAGTAGCGTGCATCCCACATTTCACATTTCTAACCTTAAGAAATGCCTGTCCGACGAGACACTCATTATCCCACTCGAGGAAATTCAAATCGACGACAAACTTCATTTTGTCGAGACACCAGTGGAGGTCATGGACCGTGAGGTCAAACAGCTCAAGCAAAGTCGTATCCCTATAGTCAAAGTTCGGTGGAATTCGCGGCGTGGTCCGGAATTCACCTGGGAACGGGAAGACCAGATGCGACTCAAATATCCACATCTATTTTCAAACTCCACTCACACGCCAACTTCGAGTTAAATTTCGGGACGAAATTCTCTTAACAAGGGGAGAATGTGACACCCGTCAAAATTAGGACTAGAAATTAGTTCCTAATCATTATGAAATACGTGTAATTAGTTCTATGTATTAGGCTAATTGTATGTATCAATATATATATTGTTGAATATATATCAGTACGCGATTATATTTAATCGTTCATTTTTAAATCGGCCGAATTCCGATTCAATTATACGGCGTTGGTAAAAATCAAGTGATTAAGTAATATGGAATTGTTATTTAATACCCTCATAATTTTTATATATTATTTGGATAATATATCAAGTATCTCGTATCGTACAAATCAAACGTCCACGACAAAACTATATATAAATAATGAATTATTATTGAAATTAATAATTATTATTTACATCAGATAAAATAAAACATATTTCGTTTTATACCATTTTACTAAAACGCGACAAAACCAATTAAACCTTATCCGTCTCTCAAACATAAAACAAAGATATATTTTATATCTCGTTAAATGTATTTTTATAAAATACTTCAAATGAAAATACGTACGATATCATTTTTAGAAAATTATCGTTTTAAAATATTATACTACTTTTCGATCGGGTACAAAAACACGGGTCAAATATCACTCTGCGTGCACAATGAGGCTGGACAAGATCCACAAAATGTGGATCTTGCCCGTTCAATAATACTCCCTCCGTTCCCACTTCTTCTTCTTTTTCATTTCATTTATCAATCTCTCTAGCTCTCTCTCGGCTCTCTCTTTGATTTCTCAAACAACAACTTTAACAATAACAAGATCAGAAGCATAAGCATAATCATCATCATCATCGTGATCACTTCCATCGTTCATCATCATCATCCTCGTTTACGACCTCCCTTTTGAATTGTAAGGAATCGTTAACCCAAACTTTATAAATTCGTGTTTAAATAGCTTATATAATCTTGTATTAACATCCTAGTAAGTCGATTGTATGCGGAAATTGATTAAATATGGGTTTGGGTGATTTTGGCCATGACAGACTCGAACCAGACCTTTGAATCCGGCGGATTCATGGTGAATCCGGCGGATTCCCACCCAGAACCAAGAACAACCCGGCGGGTGCAGTTTGTACCCGGCGCGTCCTTTAAATTATCATGAATCCAGTCGGATTCATGGGAATCCGGCGGATTCCCGCCCAGAAAACATGAATCCGGCGGATTCAATAGAATCCGGCGTATTCCCCACAAATGCCACCAATCCGGCGGATTCAAGGGAATCCGGCGGATTCCCCCCTTATATTTCATGATCCAACGAATCAATAAACTAGCCCGGCGAATTCTAGCTAAAACGGAACAATTAAATTTCTGAAAACATCGATGATTTAACAAGTTAAAACAGGGTAGCTTCTCGATGAAAATTTTATTATAACGGATTGGGCAAATTCACACGGTTATTCGAAAACAGCCAAATGATCAAAGCTAAGTACCTTAGCCTAGTCGGTTTTAGGCCATTCGGGGTCATCTAGGGGTCGAAAATGGCATATTACTGTTTTCAGACTCGTACCAAATTTTGTAGTTTATGAAATAAAGTGTAACGGATATAATGAACTTGATTAACAACTAAACCTATACGATACGACTTATATTTGTAACCCATACACTTTTATAAGCCCAACAAATCATGTATAATAATAATAGTTTGAAATTATTATTACAAACCATCACCAACGACCCGTATACATTTTCAAAACTCAAACATAATCGACAACCAAAGTATTTGGTCAAAACTAGTTAAGGGAATAACTAGCATAGATGGTCCATAGTGTCATCAAATCAATTAAACCTTGCGCGTTTGATACGCCTGGCAAGTTTTAAGAATCTAATCATTTATCAAAACCTTGCGCGTCTCAGACGCCCTGCAGGTTCAGTCGTTGTAACGACATCAAATCATTGTGAATCATTATAATTGTTGGCTAACAATTCATCAGACTCAGGTGAGTTTCATAGCCCCTCTTTTACTGTTTTTACTTGTTTTAAACTGTTTTGGGGTGGGATACATGCTCAAACTATTTTATGGAAACCGTTTTTGAAAACATTTCTACATATTGGCATGAGTTGTTTTCAAAATCCTTTAAAGTCCTCTGAAGCATAGTTCTGTTAATATGATTTAGCGTGAATGTTGGTGTATGGTACTATATGTGATTGATGAATCCCGTCCGGGTTAGCAAGCACTAACCTGTCAAACGGACGTATTATGGTACCATATGGGATTGACAATCCCCGTCCGAGTTAGCAAGCACTAACCTGTCAAACGGACGCATTATCATTTGTTCAAACGTATGTTGATTAGGCATACGCATAGAGACCCCTCAGTTAAGCTCAGACTATGTGCTCATGTTAGTTGTATCAATCTTTACTTATTTGTTTAATTACAAATATTCATGTGATACCCATCAATCAATTATTTACATGCTTTGTAAATCGAATCATTAAACCTTGCGGTTCACAAATCATATATTATCATATCAAACCTGTGAGCTCACCAGCTTTATAGCTGACCTTTTAGCATGTTATCTCAGGTACTTAGCAGTAGGTTGGACTGCCCATCAGGATACTGTAGCTCGAGTCGCATGAAATCATATAAACATCAAGAGATTTCCCTGCATTTCTATATTTTGCTAAAATTAGATATGTATTAGAATCTCTCAAATATCTATGCGAACTCATCTTTTGTAAACCGTATGTATACTCTTACGTTAATCAATGTATTTGCAAAACGACGCATGTAGTGGTCATTCATTATGTATCTTATGTGCTTTGCGTATTGATTAGTAGCACCCCAATGTATGCTTCCGCGAACAGTAAATCTGGGGGTGTTACATTAGCTTTAGGTGTTGGCTTTGAAGTTGAATCAACATTCTTCTTCTTTCCCTTGTTGCCACGGAACTTACGCTTCTTCTTTATGCCCCCATCACGAATCATAAGCACATCTTTAGTCTTGACGGGTTCCATATCCCGTTGAGCAGTTTTCAACATTTGATGCAACTCATGGATCGGCCTTTCCATATTGTTCATATTGTAATTGAGCACAAATTGCTTGTACTCCGTACTCAATGAACCAAGAATCATATCAATAGCTAATTCTTGGGGAAAGGCATGACCAAGTCTTTCAAGACGGTTAAGATGTCCTATCATCTTCACAACATGGGCACTCACATCAGATCCTTCGGCCATCTTGCAACTATTCAAATCCTTAGTAGCGTCGAACCTTTCGGTTCTAGCAGTGGATTGGAAAGTTTCCCTCAAACGATGAATCAAATCATACGCCGTTGTCTCCATGTAGTTAACTTGGAGTTCGGGAGACATAGTAGCAAGCATCAGACATTGCACGTCGAGAAGATCGTTCTCATGCTTGGTGTGAGCATTTCTAACGTTCTCGGCAGCATCATCTGGTGGCGCAGGACCAAGAGGTGTCTCGAGCACATACCATTTTCGTTCATGGCGAAGGACAATCTGAAGATTCCTTTCCCAATTACGAAAGTTAGGCCCGGTCAACTTATCCTTCTCAAGGATCGAACGAAGCGATAAGCTCGTGATATTATTTGCGTTAACGTTGTTATTAGCCATCTACATTAAAACAAACAAATTTTAGTTATTCCGATTTAAACTCTTAATAATTCATAAACCCTAATAGAACTGTTAAGCTAGGATCCGACATTCACACTAAAGTGTGCCCTCAACGAAGGCTGCAATGACACACGATAGCTTTTTAGGTAGATCACATATCAATTGCATCACATATACAATTCCTAGACGTTTGAGATTCCAAATTTATTATTTGGGTATATTTAATCTCAACTTACACCTTGGGCCAAGTCTCACTTGTAATCACCAATAGACCAAACCATTTGCTAACTGTGGGGAACCGGCCATCTTCTCAAGTGGATATCGCGGCCCTTTCACTTCACCCTAATCGAGTACATCCATGCCCACCTGCGGAGGCGGCAAAGGACACGGAGTCGAGTTCGGTATGAATGTCCACAAATGGAGGGTGCTTACATTAAATAGGGTTTTAGGTCTTAATTCTCTAATTAAACCTACTTCAGTATTTTTTTCCTTAATTTTAAACTAATTTCAAAAATTACTTTTAAAATATGTATATAAACTATGCATGAGTTTATATATTATAGTATTAATAAAACACGACCCTTAGGAAATCATCAAGTTTAAACCATTTCCTAGTTTCTTATTAAAACAAGTGTTTTATTAAGTCTCTAATAATGTGTTCATCCTAGAGGAATCAACAATTCACAAATGCGTTCACTCGATAAAACACATTACCTAATGTTTTATTTATGTCCTAATTATTTAACCTAACAATTCACCAATTATTCAAATAATTAATAATGCATAGACATAAACAAAAACATATAATATAGTGTCATAGCCTTGCCATAATCTAAGTTTGGTTTCCATGAGCCAACACGGAAACCAAGGTCAACCTAAGGGACAAACAATACACATGGTTGGCAATCTTGATCTTCGTGCTCCCACTAGCTCCAATGACTCCTCATCACTTCATGGAAAGCTAAGACTCCTTGTGGTTGCTCCTTTTTCTTTTGGACTCCATCTTCTTTTGTATTTACATTTTACAAATAAAATCTAAACTACCTTTTACATAAAAGCTAAAACTACATTTTTACATAAAACAAAATTACAAAATAAATGGGGTTGTAAGTGACACGCAGGTCTCCCCTTAAACCAAAAGAAAAATACAACACAACTAAAATAAAGCAGAAGAGTAGCTGGTTCTTTGCTCACAACCACGCAGTTTATATATTAGGTCAAAGATTGGCTCGGCTATGGTCACAATGCATGCTACAATTATAATCTAAATTATAAAACTATAATGGAAACTTAAACTATAGTTTGCTTAGGGTGTTTATTTGAACACATGCATTATCTAATAAACGCACCTATTTAAGACATACAAACTACGAGTTCCATTATATATACATTATCTTTGTATCACATACAACAATTAAAAATCGTCTATTTACAATTCTATTGAATTATAAACTAACAATTATCTTTTAATTAGTTTCTTGATTTATTGCTTCTTTGACTTAACTTTTAAATAGAATTAACATGTTTGACCGAAAATTATACTTTCTTTTAAAACACACTTTTTAAACAATATTAATTTAAAAACATGTCAATTTTATTTAAACCTTTTAAAACGTTACTTTAGTGATTTTTCAAAATACTAACTTATTTAAGTGACATTAGTTTTAATTAGGTTTTTACTTAAAACATTTATTTATACAAAACTAGGAGTTCACATAAAACCTAATTTGTACAAATTTAACTAACCCAAAAATTCAAATTTCATAAAGTTTCATAAACTTTCAAATTTTGATTAGTTACATATTTTACAAACCTTTATCTCTATTCCTTTTTAACAATTCTTGTAATATTCAAAAAATCAATATTATTAGGTTAAATAACCTTAAATTCTATTTTTGCTAAAAGATTATTAAATCCTAGCCAAAAATTGATTAATCCATAGGTTTAACTAAAACCTTAAAATCGATTTTGCCAAAGATCACGCATCTTTACAAACATCAACTTATACCTAAAGTTTCGTAAACATTAGTTGATCACATCAATGATTAAAGTATTGATTTTCTTGGGTTTCTAAATCCCTTTGTACAAATCGGCTAATACACGGATTCACATAACTCCTTGTATTATTTTCTTGCTCGATAAGTTAATTACTAATTGTACTAGATTTAGTTAGGATATCAAATACCTAACCCTTATACTAAAACCGATTTTCCTAGGGGTTTGGGTAAACCCTAAAATCGACTTTTGCATAAGTTAAATCAGTACAATATATATTAACTTAAAACAAGAAAGATTTAACCGTTAGTTTTCGGGTTAAATTATTTAAACCATTAATCAACAAAACTAAGTATAATTTCGGTTATGGTGTTAAACACTATATACTAAAAATCGATCAACAAGATTTCACATAAATTTTGGAGCAATTTTAGTACAACCAAATTATACTTATTTTGGATTAATCGCGAATAACCAATTATGCACGTTGTTTAAATAATCAACAAACTACACAGCTTAATCCGATTACAAGAAAGGTATAAGAAGAGAACAATAATAAAACTAGATTAAAAGAAGCATACAAGAAACTTAATCACAGTTTTATTAGAAAATTACATGGCTCTGATACCACAGAAGGGTTTTTAATGGATTTATACGTTATAAAAGTTTAATCTTTATTAACAGTTTAATATGATTAATATTCGGAAACATTTACAAAAACAATTTAATCATATTAAATTAAACCCTTAGCCAAGATCTATAATTTTCACTAATAAAACATGTACGATATTTAATTACATATAATTAAATAGATAGGAAGAAAACATTCTTACATCGAGTGCTCGGCAAGAACTTCAATCTTCAACTCGTTGCCAAAGTACGAGCGGACTTATCTTGATCTTCTTCTTGAAATCGACTTGAGCTAGAGGATACGTTAGGTATCCACCTTTGATTTCACAATTGAACGGACGGTAGTATCCTAAAGTGTGTATACTAAATATCAAGACACTAGTACGCGATCGAATCACGAACTTAAACCCTTGGAATAGGTTTGGCCGACTTTCGGCTTGTGGCCTTGGGGTGGCCGGTCGACAAAGAGGAAGGAGAAGGGAGAGGAGAAATTGTTAGTGTTTTTGATTAACTAAAATCCTTAACCCTAACCCTCTATTTATAGGTAAACCCAAACTTGGTGAACAAGTTAATCAAGTTGTTACCTACGGTCCCTCTAATTTAATTACTTATTAAACTAATCCCAAAGTAAACAATTTACAATTAGAACCTCGTAATTTAAACTAGATAATTTATTTACAAAAATCATTTATAAATAAATCCTTTTATTTAAATAAATAATTACATTAATTATTTACTTCAACAAATGTCTCAATTGTATTCGACCAACTAATTCATTTCAACTAAATGAATGATATCAAATATCTAATTATAGTATCACACTACTTGTTCGGTTGTGCTCATCGGTGTTACCCCGCGGTGTTCATGTGAAGCTGGATTAGATATTAATTTACTATAATATTAAGCACATAATCTTTCAATACGAGCGTGTGAGTTTTTGTTGTGGTGATCAATGCCAACAAGGACAATAGATCCCAACATAATCTAGAACAAAAAAAAAAGTGTGCTTGATTTTGAATCTTCTATGGGCTTACCGCATTTACCTTGATCCTTGATTGGAGTAACAACTCCTTTCTTTCTTCGGTCCATGCTAGATATAACCGCAGTCACATCTTGTCACACCCCGCCAAACAGTAATCTACGATTAAGATAAGTAAGTGCGGAAGCAGGTGACGTGGCGGGGCGCGGCAAGAGCATTAAACAATACCTTCACAGAGCATATGATTATCACAGTTAATATAATATTAAGATGACAATAATATTAGTTATTACAAAAAGCTACGACTTGATAAGTAGTAATGTTGTCGAAACAACAATTGATGTAAATACATGATTTAAAAGTGGATTTCGTATATATGACTGCATTGGTTAGTAGTTATATAAAAGAAATTCCATACGTCATGGGGTGTCGTCCTTCCAAAATGCATGCAGATCTTACATGTGTGCTAATTCCCTGAAAAACATAGTAAGAAAGTCAACATAGTTGTTGAGTGAATTCACAGGTTTTATAATTTTGGATTGTTATACCAAGTTCTTTTATAAGTCATTGACAATAAAAGTCAAATGAGTGTCGTTTTGTTGGAATGTTATCCAAAATACAGTCTCGTTGGGATGTCACCCAAAATACATTGTCGTTGGGATGTTACCCAAAATACAGTCTCGTTGAGATGTTACCCAAATATAGTTGACCGGTACATTCTCCAGTATACAAATCGTAGGAAATGTTATTCCTAGTAATAATGGTTGTTCGGGTTAAGGTCACGCAACCTAACCCTATAACCAAACCACGACCAAGTGTTTGTTGTTTTCCTTAAGGACATGTAAGTATACGCTCCAAAACTGTGGGAGGGTCGTCACGGCGATAGTACTATCCGTATACTCAGTGGCTAGAGTCACCTAGCTAATGGTTATAGTCTGCATAACATAAAGTATTTTATGCATACATTATAAGTCTTGATCCGTACCAGGACTCGTTGTCTAGTTCCCCAAAATAAGATGAAAATGCTATTTCATAAGTAAACAGTTTTCATAAAGGCATAAAGCATTTATAAATTGATATCGCATGTAGTAGCAAAACAGTTGCTATATTTTTCACCCCTAGTTTGGAAACATTAAAACAGTAAAAATAGGGGATGTGAACTCACCTTTTGTGCTTTGATGTGAGAGCTAGCGTGTAGTGGTAAAATGTCGCCCAAATATCGTCTCTTAACGTCATAAACGCAAGAGATACTAACATAAGTAATCGACTAAACGTCAAACTATGTTAATGGTTCACTTGTTTCGAAAGATCGTTTGATTTAAAATGTGTACGAATCGTTGGTGATGTTTTTGAATAAAAGTATTTCCCAAAATAAAATTATCCATGTTACGATTTGCGTTTGTGCATAATATTATATACACATATTAAATACTTGTTTGTCATGTGTATATATATATATGTATGACTTATTCGTTGTATATATATATACATATATATATATATATATATAGTTAGTCCGTTATATATATATTACGTTTGAGTAATTTTGTATATATATATATATATATATAGGTGTCGTTTTTGTTATTCGCGTATATATATATAAGTTTCGTTTTCATTTATTTGTAATCGCAAAAATGTCGTTTTTGGTTTCTCACATATTGCCATTATTTTTTTTGTTCGAGTTTCATAGTAAAATATTTAAAATATTTGTTTCGAGCCAAAATCTAACATTTTATAGTTTGGTTTACGTTTTTCGTACTGAGGCTCGTTTTCGGTTGACTTGGTCAAACATGTTCGGTTTGGCACGAAACTTTTAGGAATGTCTTAAATATGTTATTTGAGCTTGGAAAAATTGTCGTTACGTTTTATAGTTGATTCGAAAGTGTCGTTATTAAAAACGTGTCAAATCAGTCCCCGAAAAAGTTTTACAAGGTTTTTCGCTTACTTTCAAGGCTGTTTTCGTGGGTCAAAATTTATCGAAAAATTCCAAAAAATTTACACAACAATCCTACATATGTTGGTTACTTTTAGTATTTTTTTCATGATCTTTAGATAACCATAACTCTCGAAATAAAATCATGAACCAAGGTAATTCCAGAAATACGTTTTTAAGAAACTTTCTGTACAAATCAGTTTATATCTAACAATCGGTGTGTTTCCAAGAGACAAGTTCTACACGAAAGTTGTTCCTAACAGAAATATGAAGATTTTGGCAGTGGTTTCATGTGTTTATTTTACTCCTACGATTTTATATGATTCTTCTACCATCATCGAAATTTCTGACAGAAAACGATCATCAACAAAGCTTATGTTTTGATTAGTTTTTGTTAAGTTTTTGTGATAGATCTTTCATACTATGAACTTATAACATGTTAACAAGCAACAAACATGAAAGATTTAGGGAAGATGAGTGACTCTTACAAAGCTTTAAAGATGAGGAACTAGAGAGATGAAGATGATGACCTTTAAAGCTAGTTCTCCTCCTTTTCCTTTGCTACTTGGTCAAGATTATTATAATGGTTGTGGTGTTTTGTGGAGGTGGTGTGGTGGTAGTTTGGTGGCTGTTTTCAGCCGTGAGGATGAGCAAGGGAGAGAGGAAGAAAGGTGGTTGAAGAAGTATGGGAGTAGAAGTAAGAATGTGTGTGTGTTTGTTAGAAGTCAACGAAGATCAAGTAATGGGAGTGGGGTTGGACGATTTTTTTTGTCAACAAAAAGGCATGGCTTAGACTCAAGTTTGTCTCCCCAATGATGTGTTAGTTGTTTTAGGTTTTTACCCGTTAATCGCGTGTACGTTTTAGCATTAAACACTCGTTTGTTTTTGTATTGTTAACGTTTAATAAACGTTACTGTTTCTTCGAAGTATTAATTCAAATACTTAATTTTGAGTTTACAAAATATTATTTTTGACTCGTTCGGTTGTCGGGTTTGATTTGCGTATTTTAATCGTGTACGTTACGCTTTTAAACAAACGTATAAACGTTTACGTTTTATCGTTATTCTTTTTATCGTTAGCATAATAATCCAAAGTAATAACTACTATATAATAACTAATTTTACGTCATTTAAATTTTTGTACCACCAACGTACGTATTGTTTTTGTCGGACTCATTCCGATAATTTTTCGTGTAATTATAAATAATTACGAAACTCGTAATACGTTTTGTATCAAAGATTGTGGGCACGCTATACTTATCTCACGAAAGTAGTTAAATTTTCTTTTTCGTAGGGAATTAGCGTAAGAAAGGCACGTGATTAAGTATAAACTTATACCGTAATAGGAGGAGTGTCACACATCTTATATTTGAAAGGCGTATATTAAGTGGATCTTAGCTTGGATAGCAACTTGAATCCATTATGAGTGGCCTTAAACTCCTCATTTGTTTAGTTTGTAAATGCATTGAGACTCAGCTTGTAACCCCGGTTCCCTGCATTGTTGAATGATTCTATGTACGCCGCATTCACTATTACAAACATAAACTTTTAAGACACTACTCAAAGGGGGTCCTAGAAGGAAATCTGCTTCTTGATTAAAATGGTGGGGTCATAATTGATTATATGGCGGTTTTCGATATCATATTAGAGCAGGTTTTAGAAAACCGTCTTACACCAACTAATAAGGTGGTGGTTTCACTCACCCTGCCTTAATTGCTTAAGGCGGTACTTTTATAAATGAGTATTTTTTTAGCTGGTTGGATACCAACCATTTTTTTATTATTTTTTGTATTTTTGAGACAAAAATGGTCAATTATATTGTTTCAATTTACGCGTTCAATAGTAAATGTCTTTTTAATTTATCTTAATTAGATCCATTATCTTTTCCTCCCGGTCCGTGATTTTCTTATTCTTTTCATCTATGCGTTCAACATAATATCGTATAGAATCTTCATCCTGCTTAATGCTTTCTTTCGCATTCTTGACAAGTGATTCATACTTTTCTAACATATACCTCTCTGTGCCAAATCTTCCTTCTGTACACTTTTCCCAAACACGTTGGGAAACTCCATAGAATTCGTAGGGATGCTTTTTCTTGGACGATGAT
Source organism: Helichrysum umbraculigerum (assembly GCA_949592205.1). Taxonomy (NCBI): domain Eukaryota; kingdom Viridiplantae; phylum Streptophyta; class Magnoliopsida; order Asterales; family Asteraceae; genus Helichrysum; species Helichrysum umbraculigerum. Next base: position 305,313,231 of record CATIUR010000001.1, on the reverse strand, counting down.
GATGCTTTTGGTGATGTTGGTGGGTTTGTACTGCATGATCTCTTGTTATTTTTGGATGAGGACGCCATTAGAATTTGTTTAGTAATATAACAAGTAGAATTGAAACAACGATACGTTTAAAATAACAGTTTAAATAGGCGCGTTGTTAAATTGGTGCGACGTTCAACTGACTTTGGTTGTAAATATAAGGTGGTTTCAGATTCGCCTTAAAGATTACAAAGTGGAGCGAATAGACTCTGTGAAGTTGAAAAGCGGTTTAAGAAAAACCGTCTTAAAGGTTACAACAAACCATTTGAAGTCAACAAGTTCACATAGTGTTTTTGTAAGCTTAGTTTGTTCTAGTCATGTTCGGACCTAACGATTTTGGTCAAGCTAGGAACAAACCTTTAGAGTAATGAAATTTGCATTTGATTCGTTATCATAATGAAATTGTATTCGGGTACAATGTAGTTGTTGATAAGCATCAAATAGTTAGTATATTTTATAGTAATTTATCCCTATATTTATATACATTTTAGTGTATTTATATGATTTTAGATACTTATTTTGTTAATATTTGCAGAGATGTATTTTAATTGAAGATTGAAGAAAAAGGAACAAGAACGAATCCAAAACTAAAAGAAACTGAAGAAAATAAAGAAATGAAGAAAATGGAGCTTAAACCTTAAAGAAATGAAGTCTTAAAATGTTAATATTGAAGAAATGGGCCAAGATGAAGATTAAAATCCATTAAAGAAAAGAAGAAGCCCAAACCCGAAGTTGGAACATTCTGGAATTGAGGTCCAACAGGCGGTTGGACTATCCAACCGGCGGTTGGAGTGTAAAGGGTTTAAGGCGGTGGAAGACGCGGTGTTGGACCAGGACTAAAATTGATCCAACCGGCGGTTGGGAAGTCCAACCGGCGGTTGGGAAGTCCAACCGGCGGTTGAGAAGTCCAACCGGCGGTTGGACTGGCGGTTTTGAAAACTATAAATAGAGGCTTAAGTTTAGGTTTTAGATATACGATTCAAGAATACCAAAACCGATTATTAGGGTTTAATGTCGACTTAAGGTGCGATTTTGGAGGTTAAGGAGCTAGGGTTTGAAGGTTTTTAACCCTAGGAGAAGTTGGTTCGACAATTGGTTCGGTTTCTTTATCCTTGTAACTTTAATAACCTTATTGAGTTAATTTATGGATATTGTTTATTTGAATTACTTGTTAATTAGGTTTTCGTTATAGTTATTTGAATGAATGTTTATTGAGTTTATTATATGAATTATATGTTTATGTTGGAACTATATTATTGAATGTTTATTATACAAGAATTGTCTTTATTATGATATATTGATGATTGTTCTTGACATAGTTAGACTGATTTATATTAAACGAGGATGACCATATTAAGTTTATATAAATTAAGTGATTGTGTTTATGTTTTGATCTTAACCTTATGCGATAGACGAATAATGATTCATTAATATAAAGTAATACTGTGATTCACGCCATACCGATGAAATTGTATTAATAAACTGTTGATAGATCTTATTAATTAGTGATACTTTGCGTAACCTTATGACTGTATTGCTATGATGAAGATTAGCTTAACCTTAAGTAATTTTCTACATTAGTAATTCACCAGTAATAATAGCCAACAAAGCAAATAGACATAAGTACATATAATAGGTTTAATAAATAATAGTTTGAATGATTATAATCTTCTATCCATCTGAGTATTATTAAGTTGTTCCTGAAACTTATATATTAAAATCAGTATCTGTTATAAATATGTTTGTTCGGAACTAAAACGTCCCCCTTATCTTGTATATTATTGTAAATTGGATCCTTTATTCATTTGTATCATAATTGTAAATATTTGTAATTAGAAATAAATAGATAATTAGTTATAAATCAGAATCACGTTTCTTGTGTTCCTTGTGTTCGAATTTGGACTTACTTATTAAGCTATATTACATGAACGGGTCAATCTTGCCTGAATTGTGTGATAGTATTATTTAGTATTTCCTTAATTTAAAACTTGTGATTATAATTGCCTATACTTAGCACACATCAAGTTTTTGGCACCGTTGTCGGGGAACACCTAACCGGTTGAACTCTTGTTTTACCGGGAAGCGGTGTATTTTAATTAAACTAATTATTTTACTTGTATAATTTTTATTTCTGATACTTTGCAAAATCAATAAGAAATATCGGCTCACCTATTGAGAATACTGACAAAAACAAAGGTATAAGGAGAGTAAAGCCCTACCTCATTGATTTATCATATAAGAGGTAAGGTGCTTCTCGAAAGAAATAGGTTTTTAATAAGCTTCGTGCTGACCTATTTCTCCGCTTTTGTGTACTATCAATGAAGCTACCGAGATCTATCGACTAGCTTTGTAAAAGAAATTTAACAAAACCCACTGTAATTTCAAACTGTTGTATAAATAACTAACTTGCATAATTAACAAATAGGAAATTTGGGTTGGGGTATTCTTTTTCGATTATTTAATTTTGAATGTGTTTTATTATTAACTATCGGGATTCATAAACACCAACTTGAATATTTCTAACATATTTTTAACATTTACTTTTGAATTTAAAGTACTACTAAATTCTGTTTTTGTTGCAGATGGATGTATGACATCCGGATCCACTTAGTCCATTTGACGAACCAGAACGAGAATTTCATTCTAGAAGACGATTATCATACGCGCCACCTAATTTGCCAGAACACGAAATTTCATATGAGGAAGACGACTTAATATTTCATAACAGTTTAGTCAAAACGGCTAAAAGAGGGTATTACTCCGATTCGGAGTTAGATAAAGTGCCTTCTAGACAACATACAATATATCCAAGCAATTCTGAACCGGAACAAAACAACATGGCAGACATAGCTAACATGTCGCTTGAGGATTATACGATTCAAACTCATGGAGATCCGAGACCGGGAGTGGTTAGGCCTGCCATAGCTAGAGAAGTAGAGTTTGAGTTAAAGGGGCAATTTCTGAAAGAATTAAGAGAAAATCCTTTCAGATGAGAAGATAAAGAAGATGCAAATGAGCATGTTGAGAAAATTTTAGAGATTGCAGATATGTTTAATATTCCTAATGTTACAAGAGATCAGGTTATGTTACGAGTATTTACTTTAACACTAAAGGATGGAGCTAATAGATGGATTAATAACGAACCAGCCGGATCTATTACTACTTGGGAAGATCTTCGTACAAAATTTCTAAAAATGTATTGTACACCTTCCAAGACGTCGAAGATGATTGATGAGATTAGGAATTTTAAACAGAAACATGATGAATCTCTATATCAAGCTTGGGAAAGATATAAGGACATAAATGTCCACAACATGATTTGAATGTCCAACAAGAAATAATGGTATTCTATAAAGGAGTTGATCGAGCAACACGTCAACAGTTAGATGCACAAGGCCTAGTACCTAAGAAAACTCTAGCAGTAGCAAAAGCCGAAATTGAAGAATTAGCTAAGCATTCTCATTTATGGGATGATGGTTCATCTGGAAGAAAAAGGATATCTGAAGACAGTGATGGTTTCGCAGCTATCACAGCAAAATTGGAAAGTATGGGAAGAGATATTAAGAAAGTGAATGAACAAGTTCATGCAATCAGGATTGGTTGTGAAATATGTGGAGGAAATCATCTAAAGACAGAATGTCCTAATAATGATAGTGAAATGAATACTGAAGAAGTTATGTATGGGGATTTTCAAGGAAATCCAAATTATCGTCAAGTTTCTAATTTTAGAAGAGTTAATCAACCAGGACAATAGTATCAACAAGGAGCACCAGGTTTCTATGTCAAAACGGGACAAAATCCGTCCTATTCAGACAGGATCAATTTGTTAGAAAGTATTTTGGGAAAAATGGTTGAAGCAAGTAATAAAAGAATGGATGATCATGATGTAAGGATGCGTAATAATGAAGCATCATTCAAACAAATTGAAGGATCAGTTCATCAGATTGCTAAAACATTACATGAGAGATTTCCAGGAACATTGCCAGGATTTACTGAAACAAATCCAAAGGAGCAAGTTAAAGCAGTAATTACTAGAAGTGGTAAGAATGTTGACTCTCCTGTTATAACTAATAAAATTGTTGAACCTGAGCAGGTTGAAAAAGAAACAATTGATGAAGACATACAACCAAACAAAAAGTGCATTGGAGAAAATAAGGTTAAAGAAGTCATTAAAGACTATACACCCCCACCTCCATATCCAGCTGCTCTGAGGAAGGACAAAGAAGATGAACAATACCACAAATTTCTGGAAAATCTGAAACAACTTCATATTAATATTCCTTTTGTTGAAGCTATAGCTCAAATGCCGAAGTATGCAAAATATCTTAAGGAGCTGCTGACTAACAAAAGTAAACTGGATAATGTGACAAAGGTGACCATGAATGCGAGATGTTCAGCAATAATGCAGAATAAGCTACCTCCAAAAGTCAAAGATCCAGGAAGTATTACTATACCTTACAAAATTGGTGAAATTACTATTGAAAACGCATTAGCAGATTTATGTGCTAGTATTTCATTAATGCCATATACTCTTTATATGCGATTTGGATTAGGAGAACCAAAACCTATTCGTATGTGTATTGAATTAGCTGACCGATCTGTGCAATACCCTAGGGGAATAGTTGAAAATGTTTTAATTAAAGTTGATAAATTTGTTTTTCCATATGATTTTGTAATCTTAGATATGGTAGAAGACCCTAAAGTCCCTATTATATTAGGAAGACCATTTTTAGCAACTACACATGCCTTAATAGATGTTTTTAATAGAAAAATTACCATGAGATTAGGGAATGATAAAATTGTTTTTGATGTTAATAATTCCATGAAATTTCCTGATTATGTGGATGATACTTGTTATTATTTAAATTCATATGAATATATGGATAACCCTTCTTTTCAAGATTTTTTAGGAAAAGATCAAGCAGATACATGAATTCTTAATGGATGGACTGAAGATTTTGACACTGAAAAGGATTTAGCAGAATTTGATAAGTTATTGGAGGAACATGAAGATTTGGAAGAAGCAACCGTGGTTATTCAACAACATCCTGAAGAGGAAGCAATACTGCCAGTTGCTAAAATTATTAACCAAGAATTGATACCAAATTCTTTCAACAATATTCCTTGTTTTAAAGAAGAGATATTTGAGATCAAGACATCTATTGAAGAACCACCACAGTTGGAACTTAAAGAGCTACCATCGCATTTGGAATATGCTTATTTACAAGGCACATCAGACTTGCCAGTTATAATATCTTCAAAACTATCAAAAGCAGAGAAAGAACGATTAGTTCAGGTTCTTAAATAGCATAAACAAGAAATAGCATGGAAAATCACGGATATTAAGGGAATTAGTCCTACATACTGCACTCATAAAATCTTGATGGAAAAAGATTTTAAGCCAGTCATACAACCATTAAGAAGATTGAATCCGAATGTTAAAGACGTTGTCAGAAAAGAAATCATTAAATTGCTGGATTCAGGATTAATCTATCCTATTTCAGATAGTCTATGGATAAGTTCAGAACATGTTGTACCAAAGAAAGGCGGAATAACGGTTATACCAAATGAAAAGAATGATTTGATACCAAAAGGGACGGTAACGGGATGGAGAGTTTGTATTGATTATAGGAAATTAAATGATGCTACCAGGAAAGATCATTTTCCATTACCATTTATTGATCAGATGATAGAAAGGCTAGCAGGAAAGGAGTTCTATTGTTTTCTGGATGGATTTTCAAGATATTTTCAAATACCGATTGCGGCCGAAGATCAAGATAAAACAACATTTACTTGTCCGTTTGGTACTTTTGCTTATAGAAGGATGCCGTTTGGTTTGTGTAATGCACCAGCTACATTTCAGCGTTGCATGATCGCAATATTTCATGATATGGTAGAAGATTTCATGGAAGTATTTATGGACGATTTCTCGGTATTTGGTGATTCATTTGATTCTTGTTTAAAGAATTTACAGAAGATGTTGCAGAGATGTGAAGGGCAAATCTAGTTCTTAACTGGGAAAAATGTCACTTTATGGTTCGAGAAGGAATTGTTTTAGGTCATAAAATATCCAAAATAGGAATTGAGGTAGATCAAGCGAAGATTGAAGCCATTTCAAAATTACCTTATCCTACAAATGGAAAAGGAATAAGAAGTTTTCTAGGATACGCTGGATTTTATCGGAGATTTATACCAGACTTTTCAAAAATAGCAAGACCGCTGAACCATTTGTTGGAAAAAGATGCAAAATTCGAATTTACAGACAAATGCAAACAATCGTTTGATACATTAAAAGAAAAGTTAGTATCTGCTCCAGTTATGACAGGTCCAAACTGGAATCTACCTTTTGAATTAATGTGTGATGCTAGTGATTATGCGGTTGGAGCTGTTTTAGGGCAGAGAATTGATAAGAAATTTAAGCCAATCTATTATGCCAGTAAGACATTAACAGATGCTCAGGAAAATTACACAACTACGGAAAAGGAACTTCTGGCAGTGGTTTCTGCTTTCGATAAATTTCGTTCATATCTAGTCTTAACTAAAACTGTAGTTTATACTGACCATTCTACTTTGAAGTATTTGTTTAATAAGCAGGATGCGCGCCCTCGTTTATTGCGATGGATTCTTTTATTGCAGGAATTTGATATTGAAATCAAGGATAAGAAAGGAGCTGAAAATGTCGCAGCTGATCATTTGTCAAGATTGGAAAATCCAGAGTTGGAAGCATTGGATGAAGAGGAAATTCAAGATTCATTTCCGGATGAGAAACTTATGACAGTACAAGAAATAAAAGAGATACCTTGGTTTGCGAATTATGCAAATTATTTGGTTACTAAAATTCTACCGAGGATGGATTACCAGAAGAGGAAGAAATTCTTTTCTGATTTAAAGTATTATTTTTGGGAAGATCCATTTCTTTTCAGATACTGTGCAGATGGCATAATTAGAAGATGTGTACATGGTGAAGAAGCTCAACAGATTATAAAGCATTGTCATGAAGGACCAGTAGGCGGTCATAATGGACCAAGTTACACTGCAAAGAAAATATTTGACGCAAGTTTTTATTGGCCGACGATTTTTAAAGATACATATGCATTCGTTAGGAATTGTGATTCTTGCCAAAGAGCTGGGAACATTTCTAAACGTGATGAAATGCTGCATACTAGTATACAGGTTTGTGAAATTTTTGATGTATGGGGTATTGATTTTATGGGACCATTTCCTATGAGTCACGGTAATAGGTACATATTAGTAGCTGTGGATTATGTTTCTAAATGGGCTGAGGCAAAAGCATTACCTACAAATGATGCTAGAGTTGTGGTGAAATTTCTTAAACAATTATTTTCCAGATTTGGAACTCCCTAGGCATTGATTAGTGATCGAGGTGCTCATTTTTGTAATACTCAATTAGAGAAGGTATTAAAAAGGTATGGAGTTAGTCATCAATTTGCTACACCTTATCATCCTCAGACTAGTGGACAAGTTGAAAATACCAATCGTGCATTAAAACGTATTTTGGAACGTTCTGTTGGTTCCAATAGAAAAGATTGGTCGGAAAAGTTAGATGATGCACTTTGGGCATATAGGACAACATTTAAGACACCTACAGGTTGTACTCCGTATAGATTAATTTATGGAAAAGCTTGTCATTTACCAGTGGAAATAGAACACTGTCGTGAACCCTCGATCAGTCACGGTCGTCAACACAACGGAAGGAGGACACGGCAGTGGAGTTTTAAATTTATAAGAGCTGGGGACCTAAGTTTTACTACGGCTGTATAGCAGCAGTATGACCTAGGGTCGTTCTTCAAGCTAATCGTATTGTGAAACGGGAGTATCAAGACAAGTCGTTTATTTTAGTGATGGGATTTTTTTTAAAACAGAGTTTGAGTGGGTTTTTGTTACTTAGGTCCGTATTTTAAAGCAATTAAATAAAAAGTAAATAAAATAGAAATAGGGATGAAATCAGTATGGAGGATATGTGTCTGTTATGACTTCGTTAGCTTATGCGGGGGTGATGCTAGGGTTTTGATATGAAAACGTCTTTTAAAGGTTTGTGTCTTATCTAAGCTTAATTGTTCGTAGTGTAAACACTAGTACCCTACTGATTGGGGAAAACAATCAGTATGTCACTGAATACTAGGCCAAATTGAGTCTGATCGGAGGAGGATGCTCAACTCTTCAACGTTATCCAGTGATGGAGTAACGACCCTTCTTGGAATGTTAGTTCCTGGGTGCATGAGATAGAGTAACATACCCACTAAGGTTCCGACTTTTCTTAACACTACGAGGACAACAAAGTCAAACAAGGCATTTAAGATTAAGACTTGGTTTGGTGACTATTAACTTTATATTAATGGTTATATTTTAGTCTAGAGCTTTCATTACGGTGTACCATGTGATTATGCATTTCCACACTTTTCAGACCCAAGATGTACTAACGGTGTACAGTGCATCTAAGCATTTCCACAGTGTTCCTGATCTTTAGGTGTACTAACGGTGTACAGTGCGATCAAACATTTCCACAGCTTTGAAGTCAAACCAGGATGTGACACAGTCTTCAACCACCGACATTTCCTTAGCTCCTACGTATTTGTACTTCACCAAAGGTGTTTCCAACGTTACACGAAGTACAGTGCCGTTTATCGTGGTCTTTCCGGGGTCACATACTTTATGGTCACTCTAGACTAGTTTAAACTACGTCTGTATTAAAGTCCAACCATCTATGATATAAACCAGCCCTCACTATTTCCCAATAAATCCCTGATTGATTCACGGTGTACTATACGAAAAGTTTTAAACAGTATTTCCACAGCTACGCAATTCAGACCATGTTTACAGTTTCAGAAAACATAGATAGGTAGTGACCGTTTGATCAAGGTTCGCGACTCCTTGTCATAAAGGTTCTAACCACGTTTAATTGGAGGAAAGGCGATTTGGTTTAGAAATTCATAAATACAATATTAATAGATCACCGGTTTTCATTTATATAATATAACTGGAAACATTATTTCCACAACGGATTGTGCCCACGACTTTCATAGCTTCCACGTTCCGTACTACACACATAAGTGATGATTCCGGCGCTATACAAATGAAAGCCGTATAACGTTACCTCCGTTATTTCATAATGTCATTCAATTATATGTTTAAAGCAGCATCACCCCACACATATATAAACTAACTACATCATAACAAACACACAAGGAAACTACTCACTACGCATAATAACAGATCCTAAATCTAGCATAATAACAATATCAATTATCATTATAACAGATAAGGAAAGAAGTAACCGTTAATAAAGCGTAGATTGAATAAGCGTCTAGAGAGAGAGTACAAGCAGAACTTCCGCAATATCCTTGACAATATTACAATAAAAGCCCCTGAACTATTCCCTACGCTATTACAAAAGTAGCCCCTCCGTTAGTTTCAGTTAAATATTAACTGAGAACTAACTGGATCAAACCCTAATTTCTAGAGAGAGAAAGAAAGAAAGAGAGTTTAGAGAGAGAGAGAGTGTGTGAGAGAGAAAGTGGAAATGGAGAAATGAATGGAATGTTGAAGTGTGTGGAATGATGGAGGGGTGGCCTCCTATTTATAGGCAAAGCTTGAAATCAGCCGTACAACTCGCGAAGCACGCACGTACAAGCAAACGAAGCACAAACGGGCCGCATATGGGGTACACAGGGCCGTATACGGCCTTCATAGGGCCGTATATGGTGTGTTATGGGCTGTATACGGTCTATGAAGGGCCGTATACGGTGGCCAAGGCCGTATACGGCTTCCGTCTGATTTCGTTCGTTGCTTAAAACGCGCGTATCTCCTTCGTTATGCGTCCGTTTGACCTGATTCTTTCGCCTGTGTCTTCGTAATTCCGTTACGCTTCTAATGGTGCCAATATCACTGAAATTGGATGTGTACAACTTTAGCATAGCCGAAATCACTTTATAGGAGTTTGTAATCATCCAGTCTTTTCCGTCCTTTGTCCGATTTGCATGATTCTTGATTTTCTCGTCTCGATTTTACCTATTACATCATATCATAAGGTTAGAATATGTTTATCATAGGATAAATGAGGGTGCGAGAGTTGGTTGCTGCTTATTTGCTCCGTTTTGTTCGTTATTCGGATGTTTTTACTGATTTTTGTAGCAACGTCTATATTTTGAGCACTTTAGTGAATTTTAGTAAATAATGATTGTTTTGGAATGTTTTCACTAAAGATGTGCCCAAAAAGTGTGGAATAATGGCTTTGAAAACATGACTTTTTGCGTTACATCAAACACAAAGCGTATTGGGCACTTCGAGAATGCAACATGGATACCGATGAAGTTGGTAAGCATCGGTTTTTACAGTTACATGAGTTAGATGAGCTTCGTTGGAATGCTTATGAGAATTCAAGATTTTATAAAGAAAGAACGAAGAAATGGCACGATGCAAGACTTCGAGGAGATAAAGAGTTTGTTGCTGGAGAACGTGTGCTTTTATATAATTCACGTATTCGGTTATTTCCGGGTAAATTGAATTCCATATAGAGCGGACCGTTTGTTATTCACCAAGTTCATACAAATGGAAGTGTGGATTTAGTAGCCTTCGATGGAGCTATTTTTACAGTTAATGGACATAGTTTAAAGAAATATTATGAAGATACTGTTATTGAACATACTTCATATGTAAATCTGGAAGAATAAGTTACCAGATCATGTCGAACTTACCGACACTTAAAAAAAAGTGCTTCTTGGGAGACAACCCATGTTTATTTTTATATGTTATGTTTTTCTTTTATGTTTTTATTTTCATGATTGAACTTTGTGGGTATGTTCCCTGGAAACCCTCACGAGACTATAACTCGTCCACTCGGGATACCGAGGGGTTTAAAGGCTTATTGCATATGCTAAATGCAATCGTGATTAACTACGAAAGTGTGGATGTTGTATATTATTTTTCAAGAGATGAAGGAATCAACCAAGCAGATTTTTCTTAGCCAATGATGAAATTCATAATTTCAGTCAGGGGAGTTTTCTGTTCTATTTTTCTTATTCTTACTCATTTTTGTTTATCAATTTTTTTACAATGAGGGCATTGTATAATTTAAGTGTGGGGATAGGGTTCGTAAGAAAAAGAATTTCTTTAATTAATCATTTAAGTTTCTATTATTCTTAAATTTTATTAAAAATTTAATTTCAAATTTTTAAGTTAATAACTAAGTATTTATTAGTTAGAATACTTTTGTTAAAAGTTTTGTTTTGTATTTAAAAGTTTAGACTTTAATGTGGATTAACTGTTTTGTATATATAATGTAAGCTACTTAAATAAGGAGTGATATATAGTTATGTGATATGATGTACTAATAGGCAATGTATATGAGGATTTCTGAATTGTAATTAATTAATAAAATAACTTGGTTATTATTTTATGATACATAATATGATGTATGACATAAAGTCTTAATTTTTAAATTTATTATGAAGTAATTTTATATCTTTTTACTTATGTGAATACATTTGGGGGTATATATTGATGGTTTCCTCTGTTATACAAAAGTATAGACCTGGTCTCTATTAATATATACTTAAAAATTAAGCAAACACAAGTCAAAAGTACTTGAAAAGTCTTAAAAATAAAAGATACCTAATAAGGTCACCAAAATGGTTTGACCACGTCTGGTTTTGCTTAAACCTGAATCAAGTTATGTCGCTCTGTTGCATGAAAATACATACCTGTCACCAATGTCTTGATTCTTAAAAATGTATTTTATATATTTAATGGGAATATAAAAGAAAATTGTATAATTAAATTTAAAGGTATATCATATATGGAAATCATAAGTAATAAACATACTAACAATAAAAGTGTATTCAGAAATTTAAATATAGATTGTTTAAAGTGGACAAATATATTAGTAATCATTCATGAGTTATATATTACAAAAATAATAATAATTTTATTAATACATTATAGTTATCCGTGTTAATTAAAATTGTTTAAATTTTTAATTTATGAAACATATTTTTAGTATTGGTATTCTGATTCTTAAATATTAGTTTGATGCTTATTTTTAAATTTTGTTCAGTATTCTACTTGAGGACAAGAAGAACTTTAGTGTGGGGATATTTGATAAGCATCAAATAGATAGTATATTTTATAGTAATTTATTCCTATATTTATATACATTTTAGTGCATTTATATGATTTTAGTGCATTTATATGATTTTAGTGAATACTAGGCCAAATTGAGTCTGATCGGAGAAGGATGCTCAACTCTTCAACGTTATCCAGTGATGGAGTAACGACCCTTCTTGGAATGTTAGTTCCTGGGTGCATGAGATAGAGTAACATACCCACTAAGGTTCCGACCTTTCTTAACACTACGAGGACAACAAAGTCAAACAAGGCATTTAAGATTAAGACTTGGTTTGGTGACTATTAACTTTATATTAATGGTTATATTTTAGTCTAGAGCTTTCATTACGGTGTACCATGTGATTATGCATTTCCACACTTTTCAGACCCAAGATGTACTAACGGTGTACAGTGCATCTAAGCATTTCTACAGTGTTCCTGATCTTTAGGTGTACTAACGGTGTACAGTGCGATCAAACATTTCCACAGCTTTGAAGTCAAACCAGGATGTGACACAGTCTTCAACCACCGACATTTCCTTAGCTCCTACGTATTTGTACTTCACCAAAGGTGTTTCCAACGTTACACGAAGTACAGTGCCGTTTACCGTGGTCTTTCCGGGGTCACATACTTTATGGTCACTCTAGACTAGTTTAAACTACGTTTGTATTAAAGTCCAACCATCTATGATATAAACCAGCCCTCACTATTTCCCAATAAATCCCTGATTGATTCACGGTGTACTATACGAAAAGTTTTAAACAGTATTTCCACAGCTACGCAATTCAGACCATGTTTACAGTTTCAGAAAACATAGATAGGTAGTGACCGTTTGATCAAGGTTTGCGACTCCTTGTCATAAAGGTTCTAACCACGTTTAATTGGAGGAAAGGCGATTTGGTTTAGAAATTCATAAATACAAGATTAATAGATCACCGGTTTTCATTTATATAATATAACTGGAAACATTATTTCCACAACGGATTGTGCCCACGACTTTCATAGCTTCCACGTTCCGTACTACACACATAAGTGATGATTTCGGCGCTATACAAATGAAAGCCGTATAATGTTACCTCCGTTATTTCATAATGTTATCCAATTATATGTTTAAAGCAGCATCACCCCACACATATATAAACTAACTACATCATAACAAACACACAAGGAAACTACTCACTACGCATAATAACAGATCCTAAATCTAGCATAATAACAATATCAATTATCATTATAACAGATAAGGAAAGAAGTAACCCTTAATAAAGCGTAGATTGAATAAGTGTCTAGAGAGAGAGAGTACAAGCAGAACTTCCGCAATATCCTTGACAATATTACAATAAAAGCCCCTGAACTATTCCCTACGCTATTACAAAAGTAGCCCCTCCGTTAGTTTCAGTTAAATATTAACTGAGAACTAACTGGATCAAACCCTAATTTCTAGAGAGAGAAAGAAAGAAAGAGAGTTTAGAGAGAGAGAGAGTGTGTGAGAGAGAAAGTGGAAATGGAGAAATGAATGGAATGTTGAAGTGTGTGGAATGATGGAGGGGTGGCCTCCTATTTATAGGCAAAGCTTGAAATCAGTCGTACAACTCGCGAAGCACGCACGTACAAGCAAACGAAGCACAAACGGGCAGCATATGGGGTACACAGGGCCGTATACGGCCTTCATAGGGCCGTATACGGTGTGTTATGGGCCGTATACGGTCTATGAAGGGCCGTATACGGTGGCCAAGGCCGTATACGGCTTCCGTCTGATTTCGTTCGTTGCTTAAAACGCGCGTATCTCCTTCGTTATGCGTCCGTTTGACCTGATTCTTTCGCCTGTGTCTTCGTAATTCCGTTACGCTTCTAATGGTGCCAATATCACTGAAATTGGATGTGTACAACTTTAGCATAGCCGAAATCACTTTATAGGAGTTTATAATCGTCCAGTCTTTTCTATCCTTTGTCCGATTTGCATGATTCTTGATTTTCTCGTCTCAATTTTACCTGTTACATCATATCATAAGGTTAGAATATGTTTATCATAGGATAAATGAGGGTGCGAGAGTTGGTTGCTGCTTATTTGCTCCGTTTTGTTCGTTATTCGGATGTTTTTACTGATTTTTGTAGCAACGTCTATATTTTGAGCACTTTAGTGAATTTTAGTAAATAATGATTGTTTTGGAATGTTTTCACTAAAGATGTGCCCAAAAAGTGTGGAATAATGGCTTTGAAAACATGACTTTTTACGTTACATCAAACACAAAGCGTATTGGGCACTTCGAGAATGCAACATGGATACCGATGAAGTTGGTAAGCATCGGTTTTTACAGTTACATGAGTTAGATGAGCTTCGTTGGAATGCTTATGAGAATTCAAGATTTTATAAAGAAAGAACGAAGAAATGGCACGATGCAAGACTTCGAGGAGATAAAGAGTTTGTTGCTGGAGAACGTGTGCTTTTATATAATTCACGTATTCGGTTATTTCCGGGTAAATTGAATTCCATATAGAGCGGACCGTTTGTTATTCACCAAGTTCATACAAATGGAAGTGTGGATTTAGTAGCCTTCGATGGAGCTATTTTTACAGTTAATGGACATAGTTTAAAGAAATATTATGAAGATACTGTTATTGAACATACTTCATATGTAAATCTGGAAGAATAAGTTACCAGATCATGTCGAACTTACCGACACTTAAAAAAAAGTGCTTCTTGGGAGACAACCCATGTTTATTTTTATATGTTATGTTTTTCTTTTATGTTTTTATTTTCATGATTGAACTTTGTGGGTATGTTCCCTGGAAACCCTCACGAGACTATAACTCGTCCACTCGGGATACCGAGGGGTTTAAAGGCTTATTGCATATGCTAAATGCAATCGTGATTAACTACGAAAGTGTGGATGTTGTATATTATTTTTCAAGAGATGAAGGAATCAACCAAGCAGATTTTTCTTAGCCAATGATGAAATTCATAATTTCAGTCAGGGGAGTTTTCTGTTCTATTTTTCTTATTCTTACTCACTTTTGTTTATCAATTTTTTTACAATGAGGGCATTGTATAATTTAAGTGTGGGGATAGGGTTCGTAAGAAAAAGAATTTCTTTAATTAATCATTTAAGTTTCTATTATTCTTAAATTTTATTAAAAATTTAATTTAAGATTTTTAAGTTAATAACTAAGTATTTATTAGTTAGAATACTTTTGTTAAAAGTTTTGTTTTGTATTTAAAAGTTTAGACTTTAATGTGGATTAACTGTTTTGTATATATAATGTAAGCTACTTAAATAAGGAGTGATATATAGTTATGTGATATGATGTACTAATAGGCAATCTATATGAGGATTTCTGAATTGTAATTAATTAATAAAATAACTTGGTTATTATTTTATGATACATAATATGATGTATGACATAAAGTCTTAATTTTTAAATTTATTATGAAGTAATTTTATATCTTTTTACTTATGTGAATACATTTGGGGGTATATATTGATGGTTTCCTCTGTTATACAAAAGTATAGACCTGGTCTCTATTAATATATACTTAAAAATTAAGCAAACACAAGTCAAAAGTACTTGAAAAGTCTTAAAAATAAAAGATACCTAATAAGGTCGCCGAAATGGTTTGACCAAGTCTGGTTTTGCTTAAACCTGAATCAAGTTATGTCGCTCTCTTGCATGAAAATACATACCTGTCACCAATGTCTTGATTCTTAAAAATGTATTTTATATATTTAATGGGAATATAAAAGAAAATTGTATAATTAAATTTAAAGGTATATCATAAATGGAAATCATAAGTAATAAACATAGTAACAATAAAAGTGTATTCAGAAATATAAATATAGATTGTTTAAAGTGGACAAATATATTAGTAATCATTCATGAGCTATATATTACAAAAATAATAATAATTTTATTAATACATTATAGTTATCCGTGTTAATTAAAATTATTTAAATTTTTAATTTATGAAACATATTTTTAGTATTGGTATTCTGATTCTTAAATATTAGTTTGATGCTTATTTTTAAATTTTGTTCAGTATTCTACTTGAGGACAAGCAGAACCTTAGTGTGGGGATATTTGATAAGCATCAAATAGATAGTATATTTTATAGTAATTTATTCCTATATTTATATACATTTTAGTGCATTTATATGATTTTAGATACTTATTTTGTTAATATTTGCAGAGATGTATTTTAATCGAAGATTGAAGAAAAAGGAACATGAACGAATCCAAAACAAAAAGAAACTGAAGAAAATAAAGAAATGAAGAAAATGGAGCTTAAACCTTAAATAAATGAAGACTTAAAATGTTAATATTGAAGAACTGGGCCAAGATGAAGATTAAAATCCGTTAAAGAAAAGAAGAAGCCCAAAAGTGAAGCCCAAACCCGAAGTTGGAACATTCTGGAATTGAGGTCCAACCGGCAGTTGGAGTGTAAAGGGTTTAAGGCGGTGGAAGACGCGGAGTTGGACCAGGACTAAAATTGATCCAACCGGCGGTTGGGAAGTCTAACCGGCGGTTGGACTGGTGGTTTTGAAAACTATAAATAGAGGATTAAGTTTAGGTTTTAGATATACGATTCAAGAATACCAAAACCGATTATTAGGGTTTAAGGTCGACTTAAGGTGCGATTTTGGAGGTTAAGGAGCTAGGGTTTGAAGGTTTTTAACCCTAGGAGAAGTTGGTTCGACAATTGGTTCGGTTTCTTTATCCTTGTAACTTTAATAACCTTA
Organism: Helichrysum umbraculigerum; assembly: GCA_949592205.1. Taxonomy (NCBI): domain Eukaryota; kingdom Viridiplantae; phylum Streptophyta; class Magnoliopsida; order Asterales; family Asteraceae; genus Helichrysum; species Helichrysum umbraculigerum. Next base: position 305,296,345 of record CATIUR010000001.1, on the reverse strand, counting down.
TTGAGTTAATTTATGGATATTGTTTATTTGAATTACTTGTTAATTAGGTTTTCGTTATAGTTATTTGAATGAATGTTTATTGAGTTTATTATATGAATTATATGTTTATGTTGGAACTATATTATTGAATGTTTATTATACAAGAATTGTCTTTATTATGATATATTGATGATTGTTCTTGACATAGTTAGACTGATTTATATTAAACGAGGATGACCATATTAAGTTTATATAAATTAAGTGATTGTGTTTATGTTTTGATCTTAACCTTATGCGATAGACGAAGAATGATTAATTAATATAAAGTAATACTGTGATTCACGCCATACCAATGAAATTGTATTAATAAACTGTTGATAGATCTTATTAATTAGTGATACTTTGCGTAACCTTATGACTGTATTGCTATGATGAAGATTAGCTTAACCTTAAGTAATTTTCTACATTAGTAATTCACCAGTAATAATAGCCAACAAAGCAAATAGAGATAAGTACATATAATAAGTTTAATAAATAATAGTTTGAATAATTATAATCTTCTATCCATCTGAGTATTATTAAGTTGTTCCTGAAACTTATATATTGGAATCTGTATCAATTATAAATATGTTCGTTCGGAACTAAAATATCCCCCTTATCTTGTATATTATTGTAAATTGGATCCTTTATTCATTTGTATCATAATTGTTAATATTTGTAATTAGAAATATATAGATAATTAGTTATAAATCAGAATCACATTTCTTGTGTTCCTTGTGTTCGAATTTGGACTTACTTATTAAGCTATATTACATGAACGGGTCAATCTTGCCTGAATTGTGTGATAGTATTATTTATTATTTCCTTAATTTAAAACTTGTGATTATAATTGCCTATACTTAGCACACATCAGTTGTTCTTACATTCTTAAAACAGATTTGTTAATTGTTACCCGAATAAGTTTCATAGAGACCTTGATAATTTTCATTGGATAAACATATTATACGTAACTATATAGAGACCGGTTCTCAAAAATGTTTAAACGTACTTGAAAGAACTTATAAATGAGTAGAATTTGGTTTTACCATATGTATTACTCCGTTTAAAAGAATAATATGTTAACAGCTAGTTTTATAGATTCTTGTGAATCGAAACTGTTCGGTCAATGGTTCCGATGGAGTCTTAATACAGCTTATGTTTTCTATTTGTTGAACAAATTGATATAATGAATGCCAATCAATTAATAGAATATTCTTAATTGAAAATAGGATGAGTTTCATTTAAATCAAATTTGTTAAATAGTTTTTAATAAAGGTAGTTGAGTTTTCTTTTAAGCCTTAATTGGAAAAATTGTTTAACTGAAACTAGGTTGAGTTTCTTTTAAACGCACATCATATGTAACACTTTCGGTTACTACTTATTTGACCATTTTAGTCCATTAACACCAAGTTGAGTTCCATTAGAGAGGGATTGGACAAAACGGTGTTGTTGGGCGTGTTTAGTTACAGAAAAATTTCTTCATTTTTTTTAAACATTTTATTAGAGAATGGGAAGTGTTTTACTTCTCTAGAATAGCATGGAAAATCTAGAAAATGTGTATAGTTTTAAGGGATGAAGTTTTCCTTTTCAAAGGAAGAGTAGAGATGAAAAACTTAGAAAACCATCAAAAGTAGTTTTCAACTCTGTAGTTATAAAAAGGATAAAAGGAATTTCCTTTTCTTAGAAAAATTTGTTAGAAAATTCGAATTTGAACACGTTTTTCTAATTTTCTTGTTTTCTTAGAAATTTTTTTTGGAAAAGTAGGGAGTTATCTATAACTAAATGCACACTTTGTTTTCCTTTTTATAACTACAAAGTTGAAAATTACTTTTGATAATTTTCTAAGTTTTCCATCTCTACTATTCCTTGGAAAAGAAAAACTCCACCCCTTGCAACTAAACACGTTTTTTAAATTTTTCATGCTTTTTTAGAGAAGTAAAACACTTCTCATTCTCTAAAGGAATGGAAAAAGAAAAATGAAGAAACTTTTCTGTAACTAAACGCGGGTTTCAAAAGTTACGGATGGTGTTTTCGTTTTCCAAGAAGAAATAGAGATGGAAACTTTAGAAAACCATAGAAATTAGTTTTCAATATTTTAGTTATTAAATGGAAAAAGGGAATTTTCCTTTTCTTAGAAAAGTTTTTTCGAGAATTCAAATTTGAACACGTTTTCTATTTTTCTAGGTTTTCCTTAAGGAAGCTTTCTGAAAAAGTGGGAGAGTTTTCTGTAACTAAACGCGCCTTCAAACATTTCTTTTGTACATTTTCATCCCACAAAAGTTGTGAAGACGTGAAGATGTCCTTTTCCAGCAATCCACAATAGAGAAACGTTAAACTTACGGAAATTCTTAGGAAAGGAATATAAAATGATCTATGCAAATTAGAGAAATAAAATGAGAAAGAAAATGGAAATTTAATTAGTTCACTTCTTATGTCATAATTACTTATCTTTCTGGTCAGTATAATATACTCCATCCGTCTCAAAATAATTGTCATGTTTTGACTTTTTGAAGTCTTTTTTTTTTCAACTTTGACCTTAAATATTTTTGTTTCCGTTATATAATACTTGTTGCAAAATATATGAACGGATTTGATTTTAAATTTATTTTTATTGGTATAATTTTCATCATGTATATTAATCTGCTAATTAATTCCGGATTGCTTCCGAGCAAGAGGTTTACACAATTAAGTGGATTTGTTGTTTGTTTCGTATCTTGTTTATAATTGTGGTTACTTATGATGTTGACATGGCACTTTGTGCTAAATATGTATTATGATGATTAGTATTGTTATAATTGTTGTGGGTAGATTTTAATCTAACTTTGCAGGATCCTGATTAGCATCATATGTTTATCTCGCAGGTATGAAAGTCGTTTATATTTTATATTTGTATCTCAGGATAATGATAGTTTGTAAGTCCGTTTTTAGGATCACAAATATAGTTAAAGATCCTGGATATATTCTTATTATTTGTCTTGCAGGATCCTACTCAGGATATATTTATCTAACATAATCGTGCAGGATACTGAATGAGGGAGATCCTTAAGTGAGGATCCTAAGTTTATTCTGGAGTATACATAGCCCAGGATCCAGAACCTGTATTAGTTCAGGATCATGCGTTGTTTAACGTGTTTGTTTTCTTTGAGTATTGACTAGGTCAAAAGAGGAACGCGTTAATGAGATATGCTCCAGATTACACGAGGAAGCTTTGATACGATTCAATGAGGACTAAGTCAGCCGCACGTTTAAAATAAAGTCAAGGAAAATGTTGGTGGTCCTCATCCTTCATCGGAGGATCCCGAGATTCTCGAATAATTTGTTATACGCTCTTAGTATTTAAACGAGGCATGGGTGATCGATTAGGTTAACGAATATTCACTACTCACACTTGCAAAACTCACAAACACTCTGCTATTACTTTCATTTACGCTTATTTCATCAACACTTAGCTAGATTCACACACTTAATCACATAGCCGATCATCCTTGTGCTCTTAGTTTGTAATCAATTACTTTCATTTTTATAAGATTAACAAAGGCAAGGATCATTTGATCCTTCCCGAGGTTTTGTGCCGGCGATCAACCTTGATCAAGGGCTTTCCTCGTACATCATCGTGTCGTTTTTGTTTACTTATAATTCATATCGCTTTAATTGCATTCTTTTTACATTTTCATTATCAAATTAGTATTATCCTCAATCTGTTCTTGAGCTTTGATATTAAAACATTTGTTCAACAAGGATCTACGTATTTAATCTATCTTTTTTACACAAAATATTTGCTTACTAATAGAGATAATCGTGTTTCTACGTAATTATCTTGAGAGTAATTTTTACACCTAACCTCACAATCTAAATTTGATCACTTAATTGCTTAGTGTAATTTTTGACCAAAACAATTTGGCGCTCACCGTGGGGCAATTGGTGTTTTGCTTAATCAACTTTTGTTAAAATCCTTGTTGAGTCATCTTTTCCAAAGATTTCTGTCAAAAATGTCGAGCCAAGGACGATCTACATCATCTACCATGCCATCATCATCTTCTGCTAGAACCACTCTTCCTCCTGCTCCACCTCTCACATCATCCTAACAACAGCCGCATGCAAAATGTCTATGCGAGGCTATCATCGGCTGGATCCACTTCTTTGGGGGCAGGATTCTTAACAGATCTAGACCCTGTTATGATTGCTAACCGGGATATTGTTTCTATGTTTACGCAGGTTAAGGAGCAGCTCCAACGAGTGGAAAGAAGCAATGAAATCCCGAGGAAGGATATGGAGAATTTGAGGGCAAGGGACAGTACTCCTGCTACTCAAGTCACTACTCCTATCCGAAGCAGGATCCTTGATTTTGGTACCCCTTCATCTACGGAACATCAAGGAGATTTCGTATCTGTAACACCCCGCAAATTTAAACACGATTAATTAAGTTAATCACTTGCATTATTAGGCTAATTCCCTACTTGAGTGAATTCACAACACATTCTAGAGGTAAGCCTAGCATAGCCCAACTAGATAATACGCGTAGTATTACGTATTCGTAATTAGTTGTAATTACGCACTGAACAAATTGAAAACAAACGCGACAAAAACATACGACTGTTGGTGAACAAAAAAATTATTTAATAAAACGAAATTATTAAATAACGTAGAAAACAATTAAATATTATGTCAATAATATTTACATATCATTTCATAAATCAAAACGTCAACTCGTATAATTAAAATGAAACAAAGTTTGAAATTTATAAAATTTATTAATTTGGTTTCATAAAAAGATCCTAATTAAAAATAATGAAAAATGTAATTAAAAACATAATAGTTAAAATAACATAACATTTAACGATTGGGTAAACAAACACGGAACGCAAACACGGAGGCGAGAAAGTGGAACAAAACCACCTCCCACCTCCCAACTTTCTTTCATTCTCATTTCATCTCTCTCTCTCTTCTTTTCTCTTTTCTCATCCTTCTCTCTAAACTCTCCCAAATTTCACACAAATCACCACAAAACTACACTAAAACGACGCCGAATCACATAGCTCCTTTGGAATAAAACGACCACGGCATCCCGATCTACACTTCTACCTTTTCGGATTTCAAATCCGACACTCGTAAGTTTCCGACAAATCCCGCAAATCTTTAGATTTCAAAGTTATAATAGCTATTTAGTGTTTAATATACTTAGATTTACATGTTTTAGTGTTTCATATAACCGAAAACGTCCGAAATCGACCCAAAACTCATTTTTCCCGAATTGTTTGTCGAACAGTCCGCTACGTCGCATCTGGCTTGGGCTAAATGCGACGTCAGGCCCTACGTCGCAGAACATCTCACAACGTCGCATACTGCGACGTAACCCGTCCCGTCGCATTAAATTGCGAACGTCGCCTATGCGACGCAACCCATGACGTCGCAAAACCTGAATGCGACGTAGACCCGTACGTCGCACACTACGTCGCATATAGCGACATAAGCGCCTACGTCGCACTTCGACCTTTACGTCGCACCCTACGTCGCATAACAACCCAGCGTCGCACCCTGCGTCGCTAAAAACAGGAAGTTTAAAAACTTTTTTTCACTAAGTGTCGAACTAACCGGAAACGCATATCTTTATACGATACGATTCACGAGCTTTACAAACAATACAAACACACTTATTTTACCGAAATTAGGATTTCAAACTATCACCAACGAATCGTATACATTTTCACGAATACGAAATACAAACATAAACATTTAAACGAACGATTTGGACGTGACTTGGTTGTACGAACACTAGCATGGATGATTAACTTAGACATCCACATACTTATTAAATCTCGTACGTTTAGGACGTTAGGAGATTCGGACTATACTTGGGCTTAGGTTTGCTAGCACTCGCACTACTTAACTCAACAGGTGAGTTCACAGCCCCTACTTTTACTGTTTTAACTGCTTTGAACAGGGGTGGAAAACATAGTCAAACACTTTTATACAAACATGGTTGTATACTATTTTACTCAAACAAGTGGAGTACATGGAACTAGTAAACTGATAAACAAACTGACGATTTCAACTTAATATGTAATACTGCCCGCACGTGGTCCATATACGGGTCTTAGGGGAAGTATTACATATTACTTTCATACTGCCAACGCTGTAAACGCATGAACACGTTTTCGAGAACGCTGGAGGATAACCAGCAACACTTTATATAACGGACTGGGTAACTAAAAGTCCCTACTTGACATGGGCAACACTACTGAAAAGTCCCTACTTGACATGGGCAACACTATTGAAAAGTCCCTACTTGACATGGGCAACACTATTGAAAAGTCCCTACTTGACATGGGCAACACTATCGAAAAGTCCCTACCTGACATGGGCAACACTATTGAAAAGTCCCTACTTGACATGGACACCACTACTGAAAACAATGGGTTTCCTACTAACATGGACCCACCAAACGATTAGGATTGTAACACTGCCGCACGTGGTCCAGGTACGGGTCTTAGGGGAGTGTTACACCTACGAACAACTAATAGGATACTTACATTCCTACTATAACTTGAACTATATTTTTGGGCAATATCCCAACGAAACATATCTACGATTAGGATACGTATAATCCTACAAAACATACTTGAACACAGGATACTGTTTTCCTACAACTAATAGGATACGAACATTCCTACAAACAACTATTTAGTAACATATTCGATTTCATGAACTATACTTTTGGGTGACATCCCAACGATACGATATAAACAACAGTGGTTTATCACAACTAAACTTGTAAACATAAAACCTGTGAATTCACTCAACCTAGTTGTTGACTTTTACTATGTTTTTCAGGGAATTAGCTGCGCATGTAAGAATCGCCACCACATGGAGAAATAGGCGACCCGTGAAGCTTTAGGATGCCAACTTTTGGAAAAACATATGGATTTCTTTAGTATAACTGAATTGTTTTAGTCATATTGCAGAAATCTACTTTTGTAAACTTACTACTTTTAACTTATACGATTTGATGAATCGTAAACATGTAATTAATACTTTTGGCATCTTAATATATATTGTTCTGTTGTAATCATAAGCTCTGATACGTATGCATGCTTTGTTATTGTGACACCCTAGTACTTAAACTAAACGCTTCCGCTAAACAAATTTGAGGGTGTTACAGATTGGTATCAGAGCCAATGGTTATAGCGAACTAGGAAACTTTAGGTGACTTAGCGACCTAGAGACCTAGACTATAGCCTTGGTTAGAACGCACATGCATACATACAATTGCATACATCTAAACTATCGTTACGATACCTCGATACGCGTGAACTGTTCACCCCATTCGACTCGTTCATTGTACTCTGATCTCATATGAACCTGATCGTGATTTAACGGTTGATGAAAAGAAGTATGTATTTGGCATCATATAATGACGCCTGGCCAACGTGATTATATTATACTGAGTACATATGGGTGTTTCATAGTCGTAAGATACGTGATGGGGATTCGACAATTTCTCTTGATACTTGAAAACTTGAAATATGTGAAACTCTATTCCTCACATATTTTTCATTGGCATTGACTTCTGCACCTTTTCATCGCAGAACGTCAGCATGCCGCCTAAACAAAGAAATACTCGAAACAGTCGACGAAATATTCCTCCTCCACCACCGCCTCCAGAAACAACCGAACAGATTATCGAACGCCGCGTGGCTGAGGCCATCGCACAATACGAGGCTAGCCGCAATCGTGAAAACCTGACCAACAATAGTGGAGCCACTCCCGTCAACAGCGAAACCCCAAACAATGCACAGCAGGGGTGTTCCTACAAAACCTTCCAGTCTTGTAAACCCAGCACCTTCACCGGGACCGAAGGGGCCATCGGCCTAGTCCACTGGATTGAGAAAACGGAATCAGTCATCGACATCAGCGACTGTGCCACCGACAAAATTGTGAAATACGCCACCTGCACTCTAGCCGACAAAGCGCTAACATGGTGGAACGCTCAGGTGCAAATCATGGGACGCCCAGCTGCTTACTCCATCTCATGGGAGACACTGAAACGAATGATGATGGAGGAATTTTGCCCTCCCAACGAGATGCAGAAACTTGAAACCGAATTCTGGAACATCCAAATGATCGGAGCTGATATTTCCGGTTATACAACTAGATTCCAGGAACTTGCACGTCTTGTGCCCCACATGGTAACCCCCGAGAGCAAACGCATTGAGCGTTACAACAGGGGTTTGGCACCACAAATCCGAGGCATGGTTATGTCCTCCAAACCCGCCACTTTTAGGAGCGCAGTGGATCTGGCTCACAGCTTAACCGACGACGCGGTCGAGATTGGAACCCTGAAAGCTATCACAGGGAAAACTGAACCTACCCGTACTGATGCGGGCGAATCTGGAACCCACAAACGCAAATGGAACAGCGAGGGTAACGACCGTCAGGGTCAACAAAACAGAAACCCGGGAAACACCCGAGCCTTTGCTGCGATCACCAACACTGAACAGAAACCCTACCTTGGTAACAGACCCAAGTGTGGGAAGTGCGGAAAACATCATGAAGGAGATTGTTTCTTCTGTGATAAATGCAACCGTTTCGGACACAGAACCGAAGCTTGTAGAACTCACCCCACGAACAACGAACAACGAAACACTGGCTGTTTCCGATGTGGTGACCCGGGACACTACCGAAATCAGTGCCCCCAACTCAACAACAATCAAAATAACAACAACCAGAACAACCACGGGAACAACAATCAAAACAACAACCGCATCGCAACCATACCACCGGGGCGTAGCCGCGCATATATCCTCCGTGCACCAGAAACGGTTGCGGATCTCAACTAGCACGGTATGTCCTAACAGCTGTTGCTACGATTTAACATACGTTTTTATTCGAATGTCGATTTAAACACAACACTTGGTAAACCCTGAACACGAAACGAAACAAACAACATATTGAACTATGCCGCGAGCATACTTAAACTGATTGAACTTCTATGGCAACAATTGAACACCACGCAAACTATTACTATTGTTAACAACATGACTTATCGGAGAACATACGCCGCGGGCGATCCGACTTGATTTTAAATCTCGGGACGAGATTTCTCTAACGAGGGGAGAATGTAACACCCCGCAAATTTAAACACGATTAATTAAGTTAATCACTTGCATTATTAGGCTAATTCCCTACTTGAGTGAATTCACAACACATTCTAGAGGTAAGCCTAGCATAGCCCAACTAGATAATACGCGTAGTATTACGTATTCGTAATTAGTTGTAATTACGCACTGAACAAATTAAAAACAAACGCGACAAAAACATACGACTGTTGGTGAACAAAAAAATTATTTAATAAAACGAAATTATTAAATAACGTAGAAAACAATTAAATATTATGTCAATAATATTTACATATCATTTCATAAATCAAAACGTCAACTCGTATAATTAAAATGAAACAAAGTTTGAAATTTATAAAATTTATTAATTTGGTTTCATAAAAAGATCCTAATTAAAAATAATGAAAAATGTAATTAAAAACATAATAGTTAAAATAACATAACATTTAACGATTGGGTAAACAAACACGGAACGCAAACACGGAGGCGAGAAAGTGGAACAAAACCACCTCCCACCTCCCAACTTTCTTTCATTCTCATTTCATCTCTCTCTCTCTTCTTTTCTCTTTTCTCATCATTCTCTCTAAACTCTCCCAAATTTCACACAAATCACCACAAAACTACACTAAAACGACGCCGAATCACATAGCTCCTTTGGAATAAAACGACCACGGCATCCCGATCTACACTTCTACCTTTTCGGATTTCAAATCCGACACTCGTAAGTTTCCGACAAATCCCGTAAATCTTTAGATTTCAAAGTTATAATAGCTATTTAGTGTTTAATATACTTAGATTTACATGTTTTAGTGTTTCATATAACCGAAAACGTCCGAAATCGACCCAAAACTCGTTTTTCCCGAATTGTTCGTCGAACAGTCCGCTACGTCGCATCTGGCTTGGGCTAAATGCGACGTCAGGCCCTACGTCGCAGAACATCTCACAACGTCGCATACTGCGACGTAACCCGTCCCGTCGCATTAAATTGCGAACGTCGCCTATGCGACGCAACCCATGACGTCGCAAAACCTGAATGCGACGTAGACCCGTACGTCGCACACTACGTCGCATATAGCGACATAAGCGCCTACGTCGCACTTCGACCTTTACGTCGCACCCTACGTCGCATAACAACCCAGCGTCGCACCCTGCGTCGCTAAAAACAGGAAGTTTAAAAACTAGTTTTCACTAAGTGTCGAACTAACCGGAAACGCATATCTTTATACGATACGATTCACGAGCTTTACAAACAATACAAACACACTTATTTTACCGAAATTAGGATTTCAAACTATCACCAACGAATCGTATACATTTTCACGAATACGAAATACAAACATAAACATTTAAACGAACGATTTGGACGTGACTTGGTTGTACGAACACTAGCATGGATGATTAACTTAGACATCCACATACTTATTAAATCTCGTACGTTTAGGACGTTAGGAGATTCGGACTATACTTGGGCTTAGGTTTGCTAGCACTCGCACTACTTAACTCAACAGGTGAGTTCACAGCCCCTACTTTTACTGTTTTAACTGCTTTGAACAGGGGTGGAAAACATAGTCAAACACTTTTATACAAACATGGTTGTATACTATTTTACTCAAACAAGTGGAGTACATGGAACTAGTAAACTGATAAACAAACTGACGATTTCAACTTAATATGTAATACTGCCCGCACGTGGTCCATATATGGGTCTTAGGGGAAGTATTACATATTACTTTCATACTGCCAACGCTGTAAACGCATGAACACGTTTTCGAGAACGCTGGAGGATAACCAGCAACACTTTATATAACGGACTGGGTAACTAAAAGTCCCTACTTGACATGGGCAACACTACTGAAAAGTCCCTACTTGACATGGGCAACACTATTGAAAAGTCCCTACTTGACATGGGCAACACTATTGAAAAGTCCCTACTTGACATGGGCAACACTATCGAAAAGTCCCTACCTGACATGGGCAACACTATTGAAAAGTCCCTACTTGACATGGACACCACTACTGAAAACAATGGGTTTCCTACTAACATGGACCCACCAAACGATTAGGATTGTAACACTGCCGCACGTGGTCCAGGTACGGGTCTTAGGGGAGTGTTACACCTACGAACAACTAATAGGATACTTACATTCCTACTATAACTTGAACTATATTTTTGGGCAATATCCCAACGAAACATATCTACGATTAGGATACGTATAATCCTACAAAACATACTTGAACACAGGATACTGTTTTCCTACAACTAATAGGATACGAACATTCCTACAAACAACTATTTAGTAACATATTCGATTTCATGAACTATACTTTTGGGTGACATCCCAACGATACGATATAAACAACAGTGGTTTATCACAACTAAACTTGTAAACATAAAACCTGTGAATTCACTCAACCTAGTTGTTGACTTTTACTATGTTTTTCAGGGAATTAGCTGCGCATGTAAGAATCGCCACCACATGGAGAAATAGGCGACCCGTGAAGCTTTAGGATGCCAACTTTTGGAAAAACATATGGATTTCTTTAGTATAACTGAATTGTTTTAGTCATATTGCAGAAATCTACTTTTGTAAACTTACTACTTTTAACTTATACGATTTGATGAATCGTAAACATGTAATTAATACTTTTGGCATCTTAATATATATTGTTCTGTTGTAATCATAAGCTCTGATACGTATGCATGCTTTGTTATTGTGACACCCTAGTACTTAAACTAAACGCTTCCGCTAAACAAATTTGAGGGTGTTACAGTATCCATGCAAGGGAGCACCAGGATCCCAGATCCAATCTACGCTACAGGAGTTTCTACATCTAGGGGTCAACAATTTAATCCAGGATTCTCGTATAGAACTCCTGACGGTGGTAACATGTTTAATAATTATAATTCTAATAATACTGTTGGGACTAACAATTTTCAGGATCCTGGAGTTAGCCCTATAATGGCAAGGGAAATACAAAAGCTGAAAGATATGATATCAAGTGTTCCCGGAGTTGTGCAACCAATTCTTGAAGTTACTCCAACAGCCCATAGGATCTCAAGATTTGCACCACCTATCTGCGATGCTGAGATACCCAAAAGATTTCAAACACCAAATATGAAGTTATATGATGGGACAACGGATCCTGAGGAGCATATTGCGCAATACAAGGAGAGGATGGAGATCATTCCAATTCCTTCTGATCTTAAAGAAGCATGCTTATGCAAGGGATTTGGCTCTACTCTCACAGGATCCGCACTAAAATGGCTGTTAAACGTCCCCCCTTACTCTATTACTTCGTTTGCTCATTTGGTTAACCTATTTAATAATCAATTCTCTTGCAGTAGAACATTTGAAAAACTAACGAATGATTTATACAGAGTTGTCCAAAAAGCTAATGAGTCTCTTCGAGATTTTGTAGGGAGATTCGGGAGAGAATCCTTGAATATACCTAATTTGGATTTGCCAACTGCTGTATAAGCCTTCAAGATGGGAATAAAAAGGGATTCCCCATTTTATAAGGATCTTGTTATGAATCCTTGCAAGAACCTTGACGAAGTTAGAAATAGGGCTTTAAGATTCATCAGGCTGGAAGAAGATGCAATGATACAGAAAAGGGTGGATACTCAATCAGCATATGATAGGCCTAACAGGAAATCATATTCATCCTCATTTAGATCAAATAGAAGCAAACCTTATGCCAGAAATGAGGATCGTCGTGCGAACACTATTAATGAAGATGATGAAGAGTATCCTAAAATAACTGATTATAATTTTTCTGTAGATACAACAGATATATTGTGTGCCATGCAGAATCTAGGAGATAAGGCGAGATGACCAAAGAAGAGTGATAAATCTTATGCATCGAAGGATAAATCTAAATGGTGTGCGTACCATGAGGATTTTGGCCACATAACTGAGAATTGCATAGCTCTTCGGAAAGAGATCAATCATTTGCTCAACAAAGGATACTTGAAGGATTTACTTGGAAAAAGGAAGGATCACGGGAAGGATCATGATAGAATTCAGGATCCTGAAGTTCAGGATAATCGCAGGATCCCCACTAGAGCTGGATCCCAACCTTCAGATGCCAAGGTAATCAATTTTATTTCTGGTGGCTCTGATATATGTGGTACTTCTTATTCTGCAGCGAAGAGGCATGCAAGAGAATCCAAATCAGAAAAGCCGTACAAACCAACAAGGACTTCCATGAAGAAAGATGAAAAGGTCATAGCATTTGATGAGGATGATTTGGAAGATGTCCAGGATCCTCACCACGATGGTTTGGTTATTACCCTTTATGTTGCCAATCATTTTGTGCGAAGTATCCTGATTGATGGAGGAAGCTCAGTTAATATCATTCGTTTGGAGACCTTGAAAAGGATGGGTATTCCTGAATCAGAGATCACTTCCAGATCCACTGTATTAGTAGGATTTAGCGGAGAAGCAAAGAATACGGTTGGTGATATCAAGTTGCCGATTTACATTGAAGGGGTAAACTCCGTTCAAAAGTTATGTGTTATGGATTGTCTGTCAAGCTATAACATTATCCTAGGAAGACCATGGTTGCATGATATGAAAGCGGTACCATCGACGTATCATCAATGCGTCAAACTGCCAACTCCATGGGGAGTGGTCAAGATCAGCAGTAACCAACAAGAAGCGAATGATTGTTATACAACATCGATGAAATCTACTGCCAAGCCTCCGTCAGCATAGCAATTAAAGAATAAGGCATGGGATGTACTAGAACCAAGGGAACAGGACGTCAAAGAAATGCCGCTTGACTCAAAGGATCCTGAAGAAAAAGTGCTTATAGGATCAGGGATCCCAAAGGATCTTGAACAGGATCTAATGAAATTCTTAAATCAAAGGAAATCAACTTTTTCCTGGAAGCCAGAGGATATGACAGGTATATCCAAGAATATTATAACTCATAAACTTGGAATTGATAGCAGTTTCAGGCCGGTTCAACAAAAGAGAAGAAAATTTACGCCGGAAAGGAATGCTATTATCCAGGCAGATGTTGAAAGACTACTTGATGCTGGCATGATAAGGGAAGTAAAATTTCCGAGATGGTTGGAAAACGTCGTGGTGGTACAAAAGAAGAATGGGAAATGGAGAGTGTGTGTGGATTACACGGATCTCAATAAAGCCTGCCCAAAAGATCCTTTTCCATTGCCTCATATAGATTCAATGGTGGATGCTACAGCTGGGCATGAGATTCTAACCTTCATGGATGCTTCATCAGGATTTCAACAAATCCAGATGGAACCCTCAGACCATAAAGACACAGCCTTCATAACCCCCATAGGTATCTATTGTTATGTTGCTATGCCTTTTGGTCTTAAAAATGCAGGTGCAACATATCAAAGGCTAGTCAACATGATGTTCAAAGACCAATTGGGAAGCACAATGGAAGTATACATTGATGATATGGTAGTAAAGTCAAAGAAAACTGTGGATCATCTTCAGAATCTTAAGGTGGCCTTTGACATTCTGGATAAGTACAACATGAAGCTTAATCCTGCGAAATGCCACTTTATAGTGGGGGCAGGAAAATTCTTGGGATATATGGTGACCAAGTGTCACACCCCCTAATTCGGGTTGCGGAAGCGAATCGGGTCGGGGCGTGACTAATCAACAACCAAAGCACAAGATATATAGTAAACAACTATAAATGAGACGTTTTAGAAAATACATTGCAATACAGTATATTACATAAGTTTTCAAAAGTAATAAGTCATAAAGATACATCATTAATGAGTTCGCAAATTTATTCTAAAGATTTTGGTTACATAATCATAGTACAAAAGATAATGCCAGTAAAATCTTCATAAGTGTGTATGCATGCGACTCATACTAGCTTAGCATATAAGTAGATCCTGCTGGGCATCCCTACTCAAGCTGCGTACCTGAGAATGCATCACTAAAAAGGTCAACCAAAAGGTTGGTGAATCTCACAGGTTTATAGTAAGTAACAGTTTTGAACACATCAAGTAGTAAAAGTAAGTAATGATTGCACGTATGCAATAGTTTCGATATACATTGCCATGAGCACCATAGTTGAAGCTTAACAGTAAGTAAGGGTACAATCAAGTACCTAGTAATTTGCCCTCGTGAATGCTAATCCAAAAACATT
This sequence comes from Helichrysum umbraculigerum, assembly GCA_949592205.1. Taxonomy (NCBI): domain Eukaryota; kingdom Viridiplantae; phylum Streptophyta; class Magnoliopsida; order Asterales; family Asteraceae; genus Helichrysum; species Helichrysum umbraculigerum. Next base: position 305,281,070 of record CATIUR010000001.1, on the reverse strand, counting down.
CATATGAAACGACTAAGAAACGCCCATTTATACCTGTATGTTCATGGTAGTGCGTGCTACCCTGGGCGGGGATTGTCAGTCCCAAATGGATCCATTTACTAAAACTCGCGCTTAAGTCTATAACTAACAACTATGATTAAAGGGACATCATTGGATTAAGTAAAACCCATGCAATCGATATACCAGTAAATCAGTAAGAAATCAAGTAAGTAAGTACATGTGTTCGAGTAAAACAAGTAATGCATCTCCCCCAAAATAGTAAAACAGTAAAAAGGGGCCGTGAGACTCACCTGAGTCTAGTAGTATCAAGCAGTACATCAAGCAATGAGGTTCTCCGAACCAGTAACCTCTAGCGTCCTAAACGCGTAAGGTTAAGTAAGTAAGTGGATATCATTAAGATATATTATCCATGCTAGTTGTCCACTCAACTAGTTAATGTCCATTAGTCTGCTATTTGTAATTGTTCGTATTTGTAGTCTGTCGTTGTGTAAATATGGCCCATTGATGACGGTGTGTAATAATAATTCAAGTGCTATTATTAAGTATTTCATTTCGTTGTATATTTGTAAAGTATATTTGTCATATGTTTCCGAGTTATTCCAAATATTGTATTGACGTTAAATCAAGTATATTGTGATATTGTCTTGTTTGAAAAGTCGTTTACGCGAAGTTAGTGTTGAACACTATTCATTAGACAATAAGGATTGTCGGGAATTACTATTCATGAGACAATAGCGATTATCGGGAATCACTATTCATGAGACAATAGCGATTATCGGGAATCACTATTCATGAGACAATGGCAAGTTACTATTCATGAGACAATAGCGATTATCGGGAATCATTATTCATGAGACAATGGAAAATTACTATTCATGAGACAATAGCGATTATCGGGCGGTTTCAAGTATGAAAGTGTTAGTTTTTGCGACAAAGATGCTACGACAATCGAGTTTTATACGACAATATTGATGCGACAATAGTGATGCGACAATAGGGTTTCGGTTACCGTTCATGCGACAATCATGATTCCGACAATAGTGATGCGACAATGGATTCTCGGAACACTGTTCATGCGACAATGGTATTGTCGCAGGTATGAGATTTCCCGTTTTTGTTTAAGTGTTCGTTTTTGTTGACTAGGTCAACCGTGTTCGGTTTGACCCGAAACTTTTAGGGAAGTCTTAAATATGTTAAATAAACTTTAGAAAATTGTCGTTACATTTTACGGTCGACTCGAAGTGTCGGTTTGGTAAAATGACCAAAACAGCCTTTATGGTTATATTTTCCGATTTTTCGACTAGATGATCCTCTCGTTTTCCAAACTTTTAATCCAAACCAAGACTCACCAAAAATCACAGTTGGACATACATGTGTCTAGTTCATTTTTGCATTTTATGGTATTTTTATAAATTCATTTACTATTTTTAACAAAATTAAATATGGAGAGTGGTCGGTTTTGGTCCGAAACCGACACCAGTTCAAAGATCAGCTTCTACACCAAAAACCGTGTATTTAGGGAAAAGGTCAAAGAAGAAATTTTTGTATATAACAAAATTACAAAGATTTCCCAAGTGGTCTCATACGTTTTTGAGGTCCAGAACTCGAGATATGGCCTCGAGAAATTACTGAAAGTTTCTGTCCGCCGGAACAGTAAATCTATGTCACCGGAGAAAATTTGTTTAAAATAGAAAACGAAGTCGAAATGCTACGAAACAAATTTTGTTAGAAACCTTACTACTTGTACTACATTTTAGGCTTAAGAAACATCTGTTTTCATGTCAAAATGAATTTTATAAAAATAGTTGAAGTTTGAACAGAATCTGGACAGGAAGATTAAGCTCCAGTTTTCGAGTTTCAAATCGCGTTTCGGTTTATTATTTGGATATTTTATGGTTGAGTGAGCGTACTAAAATGTATATATATGTTAAGAAAGTAAAACTAATGAGTGATAAAGTTCCTTACGAAGGAAATGATGAAGAGACGAAGAAACTAAGACGAGAGCTCTTTTCCTTGCGTTTTCTTGATTTTCCGAGTGGCGGCCGATGGTGGCTCTTTGTCGGTTGTATGGTGGATGTTTGGTGGTGATGGGGGATTGTGGTGGTGGCTGGTGACAGCCCCAACTCGTTTGGGAAATAGAGAGTAGAGAGAAGGAGGTGGATGGAAATGGGGAACAAGTAAGGGTGAGTTTGATGTTTGTAGTCAAGAAGACATGATCCACAAATTGTGGAAAAGGAGCATGGGACTGGTTTCCAGCAGATTTTAAGTGGGTCCCATCCCATGTGAGTGTGTTAAATTGTTCCCTAAAGTTACGTTACGCTCCGTGGTCGTTTACCCGTTTGTTTCGTCGTTCGTTTAAACGTTATACGTTTAATATAATACGTTTTGGTGATATTTTAAGACTCGATATTTTTAATGAAAGTCTCACTATAATATAGTATATATTATGTTACCAAAATAATATTTGGATTTCCATTTGGTTGTCGGTTGCGAATTGTGCGTTTATTTAAATCGGGCAACGTTTTTAGACGTTATCATTATAGGCGTGAAATCGCGTTATTTTTACTTGAAGTATTTTATCAAAATACTTAATAATAAGTTATAAAAATATAACTTTAGTTTATTTCGTAGTTCGGGCGCGTTTCGTGCATTTTCGTCGCGTTCGGTTACGTTTTAAGCAAAACGTACGTGTTCGTTATATTATAAACATAATATAAAGTAATAATTGACGTTATTAAATACTTCCATATCATTTAATAATAGTTTCACCAACTTCCATTTTAAGTTTCTGCTTTCTGTCAGATTCGCATATACACGATTATTAAATAATCGTTTAACGTTATTATATATATTTATGTATATAATACTTGTACACTTCGGTAGTTTGAGTATATAATACTTGAAATAAAAGTTTAAATTTTGACTAAATTTTGGGTCATTTTTGATCGGGTGTCACATTCTCCCCTTGTTAGGAGAATTTCGTCCCGAAATTTGTTCGTAGTAGTTATCGGTATATCGAAATAATGGTCTGTGCATCTCTTAAGAAAGTGTGGAAGTGACACAACACTTATCTAGCGTTGTCTTCCTCCCCTTGTTAGATAAGCGCCCTACTGACAACTAAGGGAATAGAGGAAGTGAGTTTTGATATATTTAACCATTTTGTCTGTGAAGGCAAGTTCAGTCAGTCAGTCAGTCGCTAGGGTGTAGCTACACTTTGCACTAGTAGTCTAAAGTAGAGTAGTAACTTTCACTATGTTTATACAGTTTGTAACGGTCAGTAGTGTCGTAGCATAAAGTAAACTCTATCAATTTCATATAGAAACTAAGTTGTCGTTTTTCCCTAACCTTATCGTGCACTTAGAATCTAGGGAAAACATAAAAGATATCAAGCAGCAAGTAAGATCTGTCAAAGTAAATAGTATAAAGGCAGTCGGGTTATTTGTGAGTGACCATACCCGTGTTGAGCAAGTCAATAAGTCTCGGTTCCTGGTCGTCCTCCCTGGTTTTGAGCACATAGGCTCTTCTTCGAGCAGGGTTGTTTTTCAGCTTCGGGCAGTCCTTCCTGAAATGCCCGGTACCATTGCACTCATAGCAGGTCTTGGGTGCTAAGGCATCGGTACCGGTGGTGATTGCTTTGCAGTCCTTGGTCAAGTGTCCAAATCGCTTGCATTTGGTGCTAGGACATAGACCATCATGGTGAAGCTTGCACTTAGAGCAATAGGGCTTGCTTCCCTTATACTCTCTCTTGTCACTAGTGTAGGTTGAGTCAGCCTTGCCGGTCTCAACCTTTTTGTTTGAGGTGGTGGGGTTTCCTTCCCACTTGCGCTTGCTAAAGTTTCCAGCTTTCTCGCGCCGGGCTACCTGGGCCATGAGCTCATGCGCCATACGGATGGCACTTTGGATGGTTTCAGGCTTAGATGAAATAACATTCCCTTGAATACTCTCAGGGAGTCCCTTGATGTACCTCTCAATGCGTTTACGCTCAGGGTCTACCATGGAAGGGCAAAGGAGAGCTAGTTGTTGGAATTTGGTGGTATAACTAATGATGTCAGTTCCCTGAACTGTTATGTTCCAGAACTCCTCTTCCAATCTCTGGAGTTCTTCATTGGGACAGTACTCATCCCTTAACTTCTTCTTCAATTCTTCCCATGGGAGTTGATATGCAGCATCAATCCCAACAGATTGAATGTACGAGTTCCACCAAGTCAGAACACCTTCTAGGAAGGTACAGGTGGAGTACTTGACATTATAGTCTTCGGGGCAGTTGCAGATTCTGAAGACTGATTCCATTTTCTCTATCCACCTGACTAGTCCAATGGCACCTTCCGTGCCCTTGAAGTTCAGTGGCTTGCAGTTTAGAAAGTCCTTATAGGAGCAGGGTTTGTTGGCAGGGGCATTGACAGCAGTGTCCTCGCTGCCAGAATTTGACTGTGCAGCAAGAGCCTGAGCTACACTATGTGCAATGAGTTGAGCGATTTCAGTATCGCTGTACATGTGTCGTCGTGGAGGCATGTTCCTTCAATAGGAAAATGTGAGTTTTGGTGTAAGAGTATGATCATCGTAGTTGTATACATAAAGATAATATATCACAACACAAATGACAATCAATGGCATAGAATAATAGTGGTTGTAATCATTGTACATGCGTATCCAAAGATTACAAGAGTTGAAATTTGTGATAAGTTTTCAAGAATTTTGTAATATCTTGGACCAATATTTGTCCGGATGAAAATGATGTTACTAGTAATGCTAGGAAAGGATGTGAGATAAAGTTTTCCTCAAAGGTGTATGATGATCCGGCGGAATAGGTTGTCAGCTCTAATGATCCTACGAAATAAGTAACGGAAGCCTATACAACGATAGCCTAAAGTATACCTATTCCCACTGTTAACTATAACGGTGAAATAATGCTGCAGACCTTACGGTGAGAAAGTTGGCTGTACTATAACAGGTGTGTTACCAAGTATCCTATGCCTATTATTATATATCACATATAATAATTCATAGTTTGTTCAAACAGGTATATACCACATATATTTATATATAGATATATATCCACCTAGTTGTGTTTAGCATAGACAAGTATGAGTCCCGGTTCTCTCGTGGTCAGAGTCAACTATTGCATTCCTGTTAAACATGACCATTTCAGATCTCACATCATCTTCATTTAATTGTACATAGTTGATCAGGCTATGTTAAATTAAACTTGTATGATGTAATTCCTGACCCAATCATATCTAATAAGGAATACTGCCTAACGGTCATAGTCTAGGCCCCCTACATGCAACCTAGTTCACTATAACCTTATGCTCTGATACCAATCTGTCACACCCCCTAATTCGGGTTGCGGAAGCGAATCGGGTCGGGGCGTGACTAATCAATAACCAAAGCACAAGATATATAGTAAACGACTCTAAATGAGACGTTTTAGAAAGTACATTGCAATACAATATATTATATAAGTTTTCAAAAGTAATAAGTCACAAAGATACATCATTAATGAGTTCGCAAATTTATTCTAAAGATTTTGGTTACATAATCATAGTACAAAAGATAATGCTAGTAAAATCTTCATAAGTGTGTATGCATGCGACTCGTACTAGCTTAGCATATAAGTAGATCCTGCTGGGCATCCCTACTCAAGCTGCGTACCTGAGAATGCATCACTAAAAAGGTCAACCAAAAGGTTGGTGAATCTCACAGGTTTATAGTAAGTAACAGTTTTGAACACATCAAGTAGTAAAAGTAAGTAATGATTGCACGTATGCAATAGTTTCGATATACATTGCCATGAGCACCATAGTTGAAGCTTAACAATAAGTAAGGGTACAATCAAGTACCTAGTAATTTGCCCTCGTGAATGCTAATCCAAAAACATTCATATGAAACTACTAAGAAATGCCCATTTATACCTGTATGTTCGTGGTAGTGCGTGCTACCCTGGGAGGGGATTGTCAGTCCCAAATGGATCCATTTACTAAAACTCGCACTTAAGTCGATAACTAACAACTATGATTAAAGGGACATCATTGGATTAAGTAAAACCCATGCAATCGATATACCAGTAAATCAGTAAGAAATCAAGTAAGTAAGTACATGTGTTCGAGTAAAACAAGTAATGCATCTCCCCCAAAATAGTAAAACAGTAAAAAGGGGCCGTGAGACTCACCTGAGTCTAGTAGTATCAAGCAGTAAATCAAGCAATGAGGTTCTCCGAACCAGTAACCTCTAGCGTCCTAAACGCGTAAGGTTAAGTAAGTAAGTGGATATCATTAAGATATATTATCCATGCTAGTTGTCCACTCAACTAGTTAATGTCCATTAGTCTGCTATTTGTAATTGTTCGTATTTGTAGTCTGTCGTTGTGTAAATATGGCCCATTGATGACGGTGTGTAATAATAATTCAAGTGCTATTATTAAGTATTTCATTTCGTTGTATATTTGTAAAGTATATTTGTCATATGTTTCCGAGTTATTCCAAATATTGTATTGACGTTAAATCAAGTATATTGTGATATTGTCTTGTTTGAAAAGTCGTTTACGCGAAGTTAGTGTTGAACACTATTCATGAGACAATAGCGATTATCGGGAATCGCTATTCATGAGACAATAGCGATTATTGGGAATCATTATTCATGAGACAATGGCAAGTTACTATTCATGAGACAATAGCGATTATCGGGAATCACTATTCATGAGACAATGGCAACTTACTATTCATGAGACAATAGCGATTATCGGGAATTACTATTCATGAGACAATAGCGATTATCGGGCGGTTTCAAGTATGAAAGTGTTAGTTTTTGCGACAAAGATGCTACGACAATCGAGTTTTATACGACAATATTGATGCGACAATAGGGTTTCGGTTACTGTTCATGAGACAATCATGATTCCGACAATAGTGATGCGACAATGAATTCTCGGAACACTGTTCATGTGACAATGGTATTGTCTCAGGTCTGAGATTTTCCGTTTTTGTTTTAGTGTTCGTTTTTGTTGACTAGGTCAAACGTGTTCGGTTTGACCCGAAACTTTTAGGGAAGTCTTAAATATGTTAAATAAACTTTAGAAAATTGTCGTTACGTTTTACGGTCGACTCGAAGTGTCGGTTTGGTAAAATGACCAAGACAGCCTTTATGGTTATATTTTCAGATTTTTCGACTAGATGATCCTCTCGTTTTCTACACTTTTTAATCCAAACCAAGACTCACCAAAAATCACATTTGGACATACATGTGTCTAGTTAATTTCTGCATTTTATGGTATTTTTATAAATTCATTTACTATTTTTAACAAAAATAAATATGGAGAGTGGTCTGTTTTGGTCCGAAACCGACACCAGTTCAAAGATCAGCTTCTACACCAAAAACCGTGTATTTATGGAAAATGTCAAAGAAGAAATTTTTGTATATAACAAAATTACCAAGATTTCCCAAGTGGTCTCATACGTTTTTGAGGTCTAGAACTCGAGATATGACCTCGAGAAGTTACTGAAAGTTTCTGTCCGCCGGAACAGTAATTCTATGTCACCGGAGAAAATTATTTTAAAATAGCAAACGAGGTTGAAATGTTACGAAACAAATTTTGTTAGAAACCTTACTCCTTGTACTACATTTTAGGCTTAAGAAACATCTATTTTCATGTTAAAATGAATTTTATAAAAATCGTTGAATTTGTACAGAATCTGGAAAGGAAGATTAAGCTCCAGTTTTTTAGTTTTAAATCGCGTTTCGGTTCATTATTTGGACATTTTATGGTTGAGTGAGCATACTAAAATGTATATATATGTTAAGAAAGTAAAACTAATGAGTGATAAAGTTCCTTACAAAGGAAATGATAAAGAGACGAAGAAACTAAGACGAGAGCTCTTTTCCTTGCGTTTTCTTGATTTTCCGAGTGGCGGCCGATGGTGGCTCTATGGCGGTTGTATGGTGGATGTTTGGTGGTGAAGGGGGATTGTGGTGGTGGCTGGTGACAGCCCCAACTCGTTTGGGAAAGAGAGATTAGAGAGAAGGAGGTGGATGGAAATGGGGAACAAGTGAGGGTGAGTTTGATGTTTGTAGTCAAGAAGACATGATCCACAAATTGTGGAAAGGGGGCATGGGGCTGGTTTCCAGCAGATTTTAAGTGGGTCCCATCCCATGTGAGTGTGTTAAATTGTTCCCCAAAGTTACGTTACGCTCCGTGGTCGTTTACCTGTTTGTTTCGTCGTTCGTTTAAACGTTATACTTTTAATATAATACGTTTCGGTGATATTTTAAGACTCGATATTTTTAATGAAAGTCTCACTATAAGATAGTATATATTATGTTACCAAAATAATATTTGGATTTCCATTTGGTTGTCGGTTGCGAATTGTGCGTTTATTTAAATCGGGCAACGTTTTTAGACGTTATCATTATAGGCGCGAAATCGCGTTATTTTTACTTGAAGTATTTTATCAAAATACTTAATAATAAGTTATAAAAATATAACTTTAGTTTATTTCGTAGTTCGGGCGCGTTTCGTGCATTTTCGTCGCGTTCGGTTACGTTTTAAGCAAAACGTACGTGTTCGTTATATTATAAACATAATATAAAGTAATAATTGACGTTATTAAATACTTCCATATCATTTAATAATAGTTTCACCAACTTCCATTTTAAGTTTCTGCGTTCTGTCAGATTCGCATATACACGATTATTAAATAATCGTTTAACGTTATTATATATATTTATATATATAATACTTGTACACTTCAGTAGTTTGAGTATATAATACTTGAAATAAAAGTTTAAATTTTGACCAAATTTTGGGTCATTTTTGACCGGGTGTCACACCAAGAGAGGGATAGAAGCTAGCCCAGAATAGATCAAAGCTATTCTGAACCTAAAGTCTCCATCAAGTCCAAAGGATATTCAAAGGTTAACGGGAAGGATAGCAGCTCTGAACCATTTTATTTCCAGATCCTCATACAGATGCAAGGAATTCTATGATATCCTCAAGAAGAACAAAAAGTTCGAGTGGGGAGAAAAGCATGAAGCTGCGATTCAAGAACTGAAGAATTACTTGTCATCAGCTCCTTTGTTGATGAAGACTGAGAATGGTGAATCATTATTCCTTTATCTCTCAGTATCCCGAAATGCTGTAAGTGCAGTACTGGTAAAGGATCATGAAGGGCAGCAACATCTAGTTTACTATGTAAGTAAGAGCCTATTAGATGCTGAAACCAGGTATTCTCATCTCGAAAAACTTATACTTGCATTGGTTATGGCATCTACTAAACTTAGGCATTATTTTGAGACACACCCTATACATCTAAGAACTAATTATCCTATTAAAAATTTTCTGAGAAAACCAGAAATGTCAGGACGCCTAGCTAAATGGTCTGTAAAGTTAAGTGCTTATAATCTGATTTATGAACCTAGGAATGCATTTAAATCCCAAGCTTTGGCAGATTTTATTGCTGACTTCACTAGTGACCTTCAAAAAGAAGTAGATTTAGAAGTACAAGAACTAAATCAAATAACTGAAAGATGAACATTATACACCGATGGTGCTTCTAATATAAAAGGAACCGGATTAGGAATTCTATTAAAATCATCTCAAGGTGATATTATGCCTCAAGCTATAAGATGTGAATTTCAGGCTACAGATAACGAGGCAGATTATGAAGCATTAATTGCAGGATTACAATTAGCTAAGGATATTGGAATAAAGTACTTGAATGTATATGTTGACTCATTATTAATTGCTAATCATTATAATGGGACATACACTGTAAAGTAGATAGATTAGCTGCATATTTGGAGATTGTTAAGGATCTTGCAGGTAGTTTCGAGATCTTCGACATTCAACAGGTACCACTTGAGGATAACAATGAAGCGGATGCTCTAGCTAATCTGGGGTCAAGTCTAAGAGTCCCACCATATGTCAAAATACCGATTATACATATTGCAGCGCCTGCCATCGCTGATAAGAATAACAACGAAGAGCAAGTGTGTGACATTAAGGATCCTCAGCCTGGAGACAATTCGAATGCATCAGGTTCTGGGGGCAAGTCAGGATCATGGATGCAGCCAATCATGAAATATATACAACATGATGTGATCCCTAAGGATGAAAACAATCCTAAAGCTTTCTGATATCGCGTAAAAAGTTACGTTTTTACTACCGATATCTCTCTCATTCTAGAACGATTCTTGGCATTTTGAACTCAAATATGGTTCAAATCAGTAACATTATGCCAAGATGGTCAAAACGAGGTTGCACGATAAAAATCAAGCAAAACGGATGAAAAACGAAGATTCCACACACGTTTGAAGATTCAAGGCACCAAAACGAGATTTCAAGACCAAAGTGCCCTCCACCAACATCCACTATTTTCAATATGTTCGTTTTCAAAATACGAATCCAACAGAAGAAGAATCAACCAAAACGGGTGAAAAATGAAGATTTCGCGCCCGCCGGAAGATCCAAATGATTCGCACACAATATCTGGAGCTAGGGACCTCATCTCAGGGCCTATTTTATATCAAAATCTTCGTTTTTGAATTACGAATCCAACAAAAAAAGAATCGACGCAAACGGACGCATAACGAAGAAAATACGCACGAATCAAGAAACGGAGCGAAACGGGGCGGGTAGCCGCCGGCTGCTACAGTGCCGCCGCCGGCTGGCCACCCCCCGTCTTGCTTTCCTTTTTTGGTTAAAACCCGTACCTGGTGCGCCTACTTTTCGTGTTGTACACACCACTTTTGGCAAGTTTTCTAATGTGCACTTCTTGATGCTAATGTGAGCCTAAACTCACCAATAAATAGGAGGCTTGGGTTCCATTTGCAAGACACACCATTCTTTCCACACTTTGAAATATACACTTTCTCTCTAGCTTCTAGCTTTTCTTTCTTTCTTTATTTTCTTACTTTAAAATTGTATTAGGCTAGTTAGAATAGAAGCAAGGAACGTGTTTGTAGTCTTTGGTGGGAAACGAATTTGTAATCGTTGGTGTACGCTTGGAGCAACTCTAATTAATTCAAGTCTATTCTCTCGCATTTAATCTCGGTTATTTCTATCCTTATCTATCTTAATTAATTACGTTTATATTGATTATGCTAAATTTAGTTATTGCCATGATTAGAGAGTAGTACACTTGTTGTGTTTGCTTGCGATGTAGTTAGTTAATTATGGGATGATTTATAATTACATATTAAAGATCGGTAATATTACTTTGATCGTCTTATTGCATGTTCTTGTTTGATTGTTGCCTTAGGATCATCATAGTAGTAAAATGTAAACGGTCTTAATTATCGTGAAGTAATATGACGGCCCCTATTCGACTGTTACTCGATATAGTACTGGAAACACTTCAAGGTGGAGTACAAATGTATGGAAGTCGAGGAACGACCGAAGGTAGTCATATTACGAAACGATATAATACTATGAAGTAATATGATGGCCCCTATTCGACTGTTACTCAGTATAGCGTTGGAAACACTCTAGGTGTAGTACAAATACGTGGAAGCTGCGTAACGACCGAAGGTAGTTATATTACGGACTAATATATATAAAATGAGAAACCTAGTTTAATTAACCTTTCTTAAAAGACTTTTAAACTTCAAATTAATCTATCGCCTTTCCACCAATAAACGTGATTACAACACCTTTTTACGACGTCCAATTAAAAGGTAGTCAATTATCTGTGTCAATATAATTTGTCAAAGGTATGAAACTATGGAACCGCAAGGCTACATGGGGGATTATCATAGGACAAGACATGGCCAAGGTTTGAAGCGGCGGAACCACTTAAAGTGAGGAACGTTGTGGACAACTAGGGGATTTATTGGGTAGTCTTAAGCAAGGGCTGGTTTAAAGTCATAAATGAACTGTTTTAATACATGAATCTGTTAGGATGACAAGGGATCGTTATATGATTCAATTATGTCTAGTACCTTAAGGTTCAGTTATCCGTTCATATGAAAGTATTGTTAAATCATAATTAAGATTTTGTTTATTATTCTAAATACTTTGTAATGTTACCATAACCTAGCTCCCGGTGTGACATGCTAATTAGATTTTAATTAGTAGGGAATTTAGTGTTTACATCACGAGTATTCAAGAATAAAAAATTAATATCTTTTAAAACAGTTTCTCTAAACAATATCCCATAACTTAATTAACGAAGTCTCAGCAAACACTATCTTTATTTATCTGCTTTACGTTTTACTTTTATTTCGCTTTTATTTATTTATTTGCCTAAGTTAGTTAATATAAAAACCAAAACCCCCACTATTTTATAAACCATTCACTAGTTTGAAAGCCCTCATCTGCCACGCCTTCGTTAAGAACGACTCTAGGTCATACCTACCACTTGATTACCCTTAGGATTAGCATCGTTAGGGAAAACTTAGGCCCCGCAATTACAAATATAAAACAACCCACTGCTGGTGTCCGGTTAGTAATCGTTAACGACACCGACCTGATCGGGCGCCAACAAGTTTTTTGCGCCGCTGCCGGGGAACCAACTGTACGATCCATAGGCGTTAAGACGAACTTACTTACTAGTGAACCTTTAGAATTTTTCTTTGTTTTTCCTTCATTTTACTACTTTTAGAAATTGCCACCCCTACCCATTCAACTAGTCAACCACCTGCCCACGAGACTATGACAGCTACACGTATAACTCTCGCTGAAGACTCTAAACCTTTGATTGAAGGTCGAGGAGGACCAATTGTCTATCCGGAAACTGGTAGAGGATCATTCGAGTTAAAGCCACACATTGTTCAGTTAGTCCAAAACCTCTGTCAATTCCATGGCCTACCAAATGATGATCCTAACTCCCACCTTGACAAATTCATTTCCTTATCCAACTCTTTTAAGCCGATTGGAGTTAATCAGGACATAGTCTACCTATACCTATTTCCCTATTCACTTACTCTCAATGCACAAACCTGGTTTGAGGAACTGGAGATTAACTCTATAACCTCTTGTGTAGAATTAGCAACAAAATTTTTGGCCAAATATTTCCCCCCATCAAAACAAGCCACGTTTAGGTCCAACATCATAAACTTTCGTCAAGTGCATGATGAATCAATCTTCGATGCATGGGAGCGCTTTAAGAAATAGCTTAAGAAATGTCCAAATCATCGTTTTGAGCGTTCAGACTAGTTGCGCATTTTGTACAATGGTCTCTTCCCACATCACCGTCCTTTACTTGATACTGCCTCTCAAGGTAGTTTCATAGACTGTACGGCAAATGAAGCTTGGAGCCTTATTGAGAAAATGACAATACACAACCATGACTGGAACAGTGAAAATCACCCCTCACTAGTGGATTCACCTACTACAATCGGGAATGAAGCTATCAAAACCCTCACTCAGCAAGTGGCAGACCTAACTAAGGAGATTAAGGAATTGAAAAGTCAACAACAACAAGTCTGTCAAGTTCAAACCTGCCTTAATTGTGCTAATCTGAACCACTCAGCCCAAATTCCTCAGTTTCATCTAACTTCACCCAATACTAACCCTTCTTTTAACCCACCTAGGAATAGCCCACTAACTTACCAACCTTAACCTTCCGAACCCTCTTCCTTACAAGTCTCTAGTTTTGACTACACCCTTATATAAGTCATTCAAGGAATCTCGACTAGACAAGACCAAGCTGATCTCATCTTAAGTGATCAACTGACTTTGTTAAAAGCTGTCGAATCCCAATTAGGGCAATTAGCACAGCGTATTAACGCTAAACCTCAGGATAGTCCAACTAGTTGCCATAAAGAGGCTTCTCATATTCTAGACTCTCAGGTAGCACATAGCCCACCTTCTGTTTCTTCTCCGGTGAAGGAACCACCTATTGTCCCATCGACAATAGATTTAGAGTCTACACCAAATAGGAAAATCCCATTTCCGGCTCGTCTTAAACAACGACCCGACAAGCTTAAGTCTTTTAAGCTTGATAGGAAATTCGTAGATACCGCCTCTGAAGTTCACTCCAAAAAGTACTTCAGAAAACTTCTTACAACCAAGGATAAGGTACCCGAAGTGCCCAATGTCCCGCTGAACGAGGAATGTTCAGCTATCTTGAAAAATATCATTCCTGAAAAACTCGGAGATACTGGACGTTTTACTCTTCCATGTTCCATTTACAATTCAGGCATCATCTGTTCTCTTGCCGATTTAGGAGCTAGTGTTAATCTTATGCCATACTCGCTTTTCAAGAGGCTTGAGTTAGAAAATCTTCGACCTACCAAAATGACCATACAGCCTGCTGACCACTCGGTCAAATACCCTAGGGGAATAGCTGAAAATGTTGTAGTTAGGATTGACAAATTTCTTTACCCAGCAGATTTTGTAGTAATGGATATGCAGGAAGACGTAAACATCCCAATCATACTAGGAAGACCTTTCATGAATACGGCCAAGGCAATCATCAACGTCTTCGCACAAACCATCAGTTTGCAGTCTCAGGGAGAAACCATCATTTTCCATATCGACAATCCAAATGCTGGAGAGCAAGCCGATATGTACATGATCTCCACGAAGACCGCCAAAGACAAAGAAACTGCAAAGTCAATAAGTGAAAGAAAATCTAGCAAGGAAATGGCAATCACACCATATTTCCCAATTGTCCTCAGACGAATAGGACAAGAGATGAAAAATGCATCTGCATCAGTGAACAACCCAACGATGGAAGAATTGATCAGAACGAGAAAGATGGAAGAAGAAAACAAAAGAAGCAGACCGCCACTCAACCTATTTAACACTGATGAAATGGTGGAAAGTAACAACAACCATCCCATGAGAAGAGAAACACTGGAAGAATATTCCAAACGCACAAGATACCAACCGCAAACCATCATGGATCACAAAGTGCTCGAAGAATTCATCCAAAGATTTGACAAAGCGGTAGAAGGAATTAGCAACGCAGTCAACTTGCTTGCTCCTTCCCCTGCTGAACTGCAATTCTGTCAACAACAGAAACGGACTTACGCTAGGATCTACAATGCCCTTAAAAGATCTAACATCCCATTTACCTCAATGCAATGGGAGATGTTAGGATCCATTAGAGCGCATATGAAAGAGACTACTGGACATCTGAGCAGTCGTGCTGACATTTCAATGATGAATGACCTCACATCATTGCTAGACTTGCTAAATAGAGAAGATCACCTTAGTTCCAAAGAAAGCGGATCTATGGTTATCAACTCCACTATTGAAAAACAAGTTGAGTTACTGATTGAAGAACTTAGTGATCTTGTTTCGGAGGAATCAAGGCGCGAACGACCTTTTAGGGCCACATATGAATCACCACTTGATATCGCTACTTTTGTTACGATCCATCTACGGGAGATTCAACAACGGAAAAGTAACTCCAGAAGAAAGTTCATATTCTACTCAGGATGCAAGGAGATACTTCGTCAGCTTATTCTAGTTTTCTCAGAATCTGACTTTCCATTCAACAACCATCAGCACCGGCAAATAGAGGACCTGTGCACGTCCATCATAAGATTCAACGGAGACCCCAAGACCGAAAATTATGAAGGCATAAAACTGCAATTTTTGGCGTTTGTATGCTCTCTCTGGCAGAACCCACCGTCAAGAGAGGTTGTTAAGACAGACACAACCACCATAACCGACCCTAGTGGGACTGTCACTAAAGCAGTCGACTACATCACCTTCGGACTTCACGGACTTGCAAGGACAACTTCAGAGCATCTTCAGAACTACAAGGAAGAATCGAGAGATAGTCCATTTGAATTGTTTCATGAAAATCTATCCACCTCGATACACCTTTCCGCAACCTAGCGCCCACAACATCAACACAGTGGATCCCATGGATGCATCCATCTCCATCTAGCTAGGAGAAAAGAAGTCGAGCTATCGACTTTAAAAGAGCGCTTCTCGGGAGGCAACCCGTGTTTTACATTTCTGCAATTTTACATTCCAAGAAGTGATAAAGTCTCCGACTATCTTTCACACCAAATATACGACCAAGTTTCAGCCCGACGCATCAAGTTTTTGACACCGCGCATTAAAGAAAAGTATATCCAACGTGGTCACACCTACGAGACCAATCATAAGAAGACTTGATCAAGAGTAAACCCAAGAAGACGAAGTTCGGCAGACGCATACCAAGGAACACAACAAATACTGGGGAGTACTTCTATACCGTCTCTTTCATTCGTTTTAAATATACCATATCAACTATGCTTATCACTAAGTGTGGGATTCAAACCCAAAACACACCGCTAAAAGAATACGTCTAAGATGTTTCAAATCCTAAGTGTGGGATTTTACCCCATTATGAGCTTAGTTTAACATCGAGGACGATGTTCCTTTAAGTGTGGGATAGCAGTAGTTGCACTACTGTTAAATGGATAATGGCATATGCTTGATTCTAAACTCGTTGCTCTTTATAAGACCCTGCTTCTCCATAAAAGTAAACAAAATTTTCAAAATTGAGTTAAAAATATGTTGAAAATGAATAAAAAATTTAAACAAAGAATGATTTACTTTGGGGAAGAAGGAAAAATAAAATACAAATTCTTTTGAAAAACAAGTTTAGTAATCCCATAAAGAGCATCGCATGACTAAGCACACAACAACCCAACTTTCGATTCGTGAGGTATCTTGAGCCATATGAAAAGCATTCACTTTTAATGCTTCACTTTTTCGATTCTTGAGTGTGCCGATGTATGCGTTTAGAATCAGAACTTGCTCTTGTTATGCATTTCGAATCCGAACTGGTGAATCAAAAAGGAGATCGAATCACATCATTCTTGAACCCATCCATACACCCAAAAATAAGTATGTTACCCCCTTTACCTACTCAAAAGCATCCCTCAAACTTCATAGAAAGTTCCAAAGATGAAAAAAGAGAAGTATTAAGGATATGACGTCGAAAAAAAATATATATATATCTTAGAAAATTCGAAGAAAAGAAAGTCAAATGGAGAAAAAGACACCTCCCAAAAGAAAAAGGCATCAAATCTTCAGAAAATTCAAAAATTTCAGCTTTCCGCTTCACCAAACAGAAAACCTATGAAAAACCAACACAACCCCCTCTCATACCACCAACACTCCACTCAAAACCCTACATCACTTCCCTTAGAATGATTGTGGCTAGATCGACTTCGCGCTCACCTAAAAGGTAACGATTTGATACTCGATCAAGCCTATGACGATAAACGATACATGACTGGCGTTCTGAGCGATTGATATAATAGAATAGGAAACCCTAAACACTTTGAGTGATTTGAGTGACCACCATGAGAGGATCGCCTAGTTATGTATCCAAGATCAAAGATCACAAGCATGCTCCTAAAGATTACAATCTTTCCTTTTTAAAGAACAAGTATTTTACTTTTCCAAAACCCCCTTAGTAAAACGTTCCGCCTTAAAATATTTCATTATCTGCTTATTTTTATCTCTGTTGAATGTTAGTTTGCTTGAGGACAAGCAAAGTTCTAAGTGTGGGATACTTGATATCGCGTAAAAAGTCACGTTTTTACTACCGATATCTCTCTCATTCTAGAACGATTCTTGGCATTTTGAACTCAAATATGGTTCAAATCAGTAACATTATGCCAAGATGGTCAAAACGAGGTTGCACGATAAAAATCAAGCAAAACGGATGAAAAACGAAGATTCCACACACGTTTGAAGATTCAAGGCACCAAAACGAGATTTCAAGACCAAAGTGCCCTCCACCAACATCCACTATTTTCAATATGTTCGTTTTCAAAATACGAATCCAACAGAAGAAGAATCAACCAAAACGGGTGAAAAATGAAGATTTCGCGCCCGCCGGAAGATCCAAATGATTCGCACACAATATCTGGAGCTAGGGACCTCATCTCAGGGCCTATTTTATATCAAAATCTTCGTTTTTGAATTACGAATCCAACAAAAAAAGAATCGACGCAAACGGACGCATAACGAAGAAAATACGCACGAATCAAGAAACGGAGCGAAACGGGGCGGGTAGCCGCCGACTGCTACAGTGCCGCCGCCGGCTGGCCACCCCCCGTCTTGCTTTCCTTTTTTGGTTAAAACCCATACCTGGTGCGCCTACTTTTCGTGTTGTACACACCACTTTTGGCAAGTTTTCTAATGTGCACTTCTTGATGCTAATGTGAGCCTAAACTCACCAATAAATAGGAGGCTTGGGTTCCATTTGCAAGACACACCATTCTTTCCACACTTTGAAATATACACTTTCTCTCTAGCTTCTAGCTTTTCTTTCTTTCTTTATTTTCTTACTTTAAAATTGTATTAGGCTAGTTAGAATAGAAGCAAGGAACGTGTTTGTAGTCTTTGGTGGGAAACGAATTTGTAATCGTTGGTGTACGCTTGGAGCAACTCTAATTAATTCAAGTCTATTCTCTCGCATTTAATCTCGGTTATTTCTATCCTTATCTATCTTAATTAATTACGTTTATATTGATTATGCTAAATTTAGTTATTGCCATGATTAGAGAGTAGTACACTTGTTGTGTTTGCTTGCGATGTAGTTAGTTAATTATGGGATGATTTATAATTACATATTAAAGATCGGTAATATTACTTTGATCGTCTTATTGCATGTTCTTGTTTGATTGTTGCCTTAGGATCATCATAGTAGTAAAATGTAAACGGTCTTAATTATCGTGAAGTAATATGACGGCCCCTATTCGACTGTTACTCGATATAGTACTGGAAACACTTCAAGGTGGAGTACAAATGTATGGAAGTCGAGGAACGACCGAAGGTAGTCATATTACGAAACGATATAATACTATGAAGTAATATGATGGCCCCTATTCGACTGTTACTCAGTATAGCGTTGGAAACACTCTAGGTGTAGTACAAATACGTGGAAGCTGCGTAACGACCGAAGGTAGTTATATTACGGACTAATATATATAAAATGAGAAACCTAGTTTAATTAACCTTTCTTAAAAGACTTTTAAACTTCAAATTAATCTATCGCCTTTCCACCAATAAACGTGATTACAACACCTTTTTACGACGTCCAATTAAAAGGTAGTCAATTATCTGTGTCAATATAATTTGTCAAAGGTATGAAACTATGGAACCGCAAGGCTACATGGGGGATTATCATAGGACAAGACATGGCCAAGGTTTGAAGCGGCGGAACTACTTAAAGTGAGGAACGCTGTGGATAACTAGGGGATTTATTGGGTAGTGTAACACTCCCAAATTTAATGGTTTGCGGAAGCTTGATTTGGGTGTTACTAATCAATAACAAAGCACAAAGATATATAGTAAACGACTCTATATGCGTCGTTTTAACAAAATATATTGATAACTGAAATGTTTACAACATTTAAAGCTTTACATAGCTCGAGTTTAAATAAAATGAGATTTCAGTACATAAGTACTTGAACAAAATATACTAATGCAAGAAAATCTCGATCGTCTGTATGCTGACTCGAGCTAAAATCCTGAAGCAGAAACATCCTACTACTTGGTACCTGCGATATATGCTAAAAGGTCAGCTAGAAAGCTGGTGAGCTCACAGGTTTGAAATCAGTTAATATAGTATGAACCGCAAGATTTAAATAATGAATTGCATCCAGCAATTAAATAATGAATTGCATCCAGCAATTAAATGATAGTCATCGTGTATACAGCCATGAGCACATAGTTGAGCTTAACTCGAGGGCCGGGTCCCCTATAGAGAATTCCGGGCGAGGTGCCTCCACGAATGCCTAATCCACATTCGTCTTCCCAAATATTAGTACGTCCGTTTACCCGGTTAGTGCTTGCTAACCCGGACGAGGTGGGTCAATCCTATATGGTACCATATACTAATATTCACGCTACAACGTATTAACAACTATGCTGACGGAGGACTTTAAAATGATTAGTTTCGAAAAACTCATGTAGTATATGAAAAGTTGGTACTTGCGTTCACATGTTAAAAGTTGAGCAATATATCACACCGCTGAGTAAAACAGTAAAAGAGGGGCTATGAGACTCACCTGAGTCGTTGAGTTTATGAAAATAAACTGAGAATGAGTAGCCGAGAATCGAAGTCCAAAGACTTGTAACCTGAGGGTGTCCACGACACGCGATGGTTATAATCATGATTGGGTATCTCAAAAGATCACCCTTGTAGTTGTTCATTCAACTATAATGTCCAAATCTCCACTATTTGGTTGATACGTTTAAGTGTTTGAAAAGTGTACGGCCCGTTGGTGACGGATTTGTAATAATAATCTCAACTATTATTATTTTGATTTCGTGGCGTTTTACTTGAAAAATGTGTTTTGATTGTGTTTTAGAAGCCGTTACGGAATCTAAGTACGGGGGTCCTTAGCGTCCCTGGTAGCGGGGTCCAAGGGGCGGCAGCCCCTGGCGGGGTCCAAGGGGCAGACCCCCAGGCTGGGGTCGAGCTGCCAGGTCAGCTTGGAAAATTTTTATTTCTACTATATTGCTTTGACGAAAAACGCATCTGGGATCTGAATTTGGGTAAAATCGAGTGATAGATTTCGAGTCTCGACACTTAGTAAAAATCTGTGTTTTTGAGGTTCTGGTTTGTGCGACGTTGGGTGCGACGTCGGGTGCGACGTCGCAGGTCCCGACTGCGACGTTGAGTATGGCATCGCTATGTGCGACTTTCACAATTTAATGCGACGTTGTGCGTGGCGTCGCTATATGCGACGTTGTTGATTTCTGCGACGTAAGGGCCTGCGTCGCTAAGTGCGACGTCGGTCAATTAGGGCGACGTAGTGGCTGATGTCGCTATGTGCGACGTCGTGATGTGTTTTGCGACGTCGCAGCTGACGTCGCATAAATTCTGGGCCAACTGCGACGTAGCGGTTTGTTGGCCGGAGTTTTTGTCGAAAATGAGTTTTTTTCGGTTTCCGTTCGGTCCAAAACTTTTACCCAACCCTTATATGGACATTATAAGTTGTTACAAACTACTAACAAGTGAAAACATTTAAAAACGAGAGATTTCGGGATTTGTCGGAAACTTACAAAGTGTCGGATGAAAAATCCGAAAAGATAGGATGATAGATCGCGAGGTGGTGATTCTTTTGTTCCAAACGAGCGAGGAGATCCGAGCGTGTTTAGTGGTAGTATTATGTGATTTAATGAGGTGGTGGTGGATGGTGAAATTGAAAGAAAAGGGAGAAAAGGGAAAGGAGAAAGAGAGAGTGGGTTGGAGAAATGAGGAAGAAAGGTGGAGAGGTGGAGGTTATCCTCCACTTTTCCATCTCCGTCCCCCGAACGGTGTTCGTTTTCTCCGTCTTTTAACGTTTAATAAATATTTTTCATATTAAATGGTACGTTTTAAAATACGAATTATTACACGATATTTTATTTAAACATTTTACAAATCAATTTACATTTGAGTTACAAAATGTAAGTTTGTTTATTTAGTTTGCGCGTTTTAATATTTTAAATTGTGTAAGTTTTGTCTGTACGATACGAATGAATACGAAATATTATCATAATAATATTTTTGATATAACAACATTATTTAATAAAATTGGTCACCAACGTCCGTATTAAATTGAATCGAAATACATTCGATTTAAATTGCGTACGATTTAACCAAATCGCATTTTCGTATATATCCAACAATATATATAATTCGATACATTAATTAGCCTAACACATAACTAATTACATGTATTAACATATGATTAGGCACTAATTACTAGTCCTAATTTAGCGGGTGTTACATTCTCCCCCTGTTAGAAAAATTTCGTCTCGAAATTTAGTATGAAGTCGTGTTTGATGTAGAATCAGTGAAAAGTTGAGGATATTTGAGTCGCATCTGGTCTTCCCGTTCCCAGGTGAATTTCGGACCACGCCGCGAATTCCATCTGACCTTGACGATGGGAATACGACTTTGTTTCAGTTGTTTGACCTCACGGTCCATAATTTCAGCGGGTTCCTCAACGAAGTGAAGTTTATCGTCAACACGAATTTCATCTAGTGGAATGATAAGTGTCTCATCAGATAGACACTTCTTCAAATTTGAAATATGAAAAGTGGGGTGCACGCTGCTGAGTTCGGATGGCAGCTGCAATCGATAAGCTACGGGGCCAATCCGTTCGAGGATTTCAAAAGGCCCGATGTATCTGGGATTTAACTTCCCGCGTTTGCCAAAACGGATGACGCCTTTCCAAGGCGATACTTTTAAGAGTACTCGATCCCCAACTTGGAACTCGAGTGGTTTGCGTCTCACGTCAGCATAACTTTTCTGACGATCACGTGCGGCTTTGAGTCGGTTTTCGATTTCCACAATTTTCTCAGTGGTGGTGTGTATGAGTTCAGGACCAGTGAGTTGACTATCTCCCACTTCAGTCCAACAGATCGGTGATCGGCACTTACGACCGTACAGTGCCTCAAAAGGTGCAGCCTTAATGCTGGCGTGATAGCTGTTATTGTACGAGAATTCGCACAACGGTAGATGTCTTTCCCAGTTTGTACCGAAATCAACTACGCAGGCGCGTAGCATATCTTCTAGTGTTTGAATGGTTCGTTCACTTTGGCCATCGGTTTGAGGAAGGTACGCGGTACTCATGTCAAGGCGAGTACCCAAAGCTTTTTGAAGTGATTGCCAAAAGTGAGAGGTAAAGCGGGCATCTCTGTCAGAGATGATTGAGATTGGAACGCCGTGATGA
The DNA here is from genome assembly GCA_949592205.1 of Helichrysum umbraculigerum. Classification (NCBI taxonomy): domain Eukaryota; kingdom Viridiplantae; phylum Streptophyta; class Magnoliopsida; order Asterales; family Asteraceae; genus Helichrysum; species Helichrysum umbraculigerum. Next base: position 305,258,447 of record CATIUR010000001.1, on the reverse strand, counting down.
GAAACGATTTCTTTGATGTAGATTTGTGCAAGGCGTTCCATTTTATCGTTTTCTTTGATTGCCAGGAAATGAGCAGATTTGGTGAGACGATCGACGATCACCCAAATGGTATCGCAACCGCTCGCCGACTTGGGTAGTTTGGTTATGAAATCCATGGCAATTTGTTCCCATTTCCATTCAGGGATTTCAGGTTGTTGGAGTAAACCAGAAGCTTTCTGATGTTCGGTTTTGACTTTCGAGCAAGTAAGACACTTGCTGACATAAGTGGCGATTTCGGCTTTCATGTTTGGCCACCAATAAAATTCCTTGATTCCGTGGTACATCTTATCGGATCCCGGGTGGATAGAATATTTTGACTTGTGAGCTTCATCCATCACCAAGTCTCGTAGGTTCCCGAAATTAGGCAACCAGATTCGGTTTGAGAAATACCTAATCCCGTTAGATTTGATTTCAAATTGTTTGTCAATACCCCGCAAGGCTTCATTTATGATGTTTTCAGGTTTCAGGGCTTCGATCTGAGCGGTATGAATTTGAACGGTAAGGTCGTTGTGAATGGTCATACTGAGGGCTCGGACTCGAAGTGGTTTTGGTCATTCCTTTCGACTGAGGGCGTCGGCTACAACATTAGCCTTCCCTGGATGGTACTTGATCTCGCAATCGTAATCGGTAAGCAACTCGACCCATCGATGTTGCCTCATATTGAGATCCTTCTGATCAAATATATGTTGGAGACTTTTATGATCGGTAAAGATGGTGCACTTAGTGCCGTAGAGATAATGTCTCCAGATTTTGAGAGCAAAAACGACAGCTCCAAGTTCGAGATCATGAGTGGTGTAGTTCTTTTCGTGAATTTTCAGCTGTCATGAGGCATAGGCAATGACTTTGTCTCGTTGCATAAGCACGCAACCGAGACCCTGGTGAGAAGCATCGCAGTATACCACGAAGTCATCTGTGCCTTCGGGTAAGGACAGAATTGGAGCATTGCAAAGCTTTTGTTTTAGAAGTTGGAATGCTGACTCTTGTTTATCGGTCCAGTCGAACCTTTTGTCCTTCTGAGTCAGTACCGTGAGTGGTTGAGCTATTTTGGAAAAAATTTCGATGAATCGCCGATAGTACCCGGCAAGACCCAAGAATTGTCGTACCTCAGTTGCAGAGGTGGGTGCTTGCCAGTCTTTGATAGCCTCGATTTTTGATGGGTCAACGTGAATTCCCTGACTGTCGATCACGTGACCAAGGAATTGAACGGTTTGTATCCAGAACTCACACTTAGAGAATTTGGCATAAAGCTCCTCGTGTCTAAGTAGTTCTAGAATTGTTTTGAGATGTCGCGCGTGTTCATGCTCGTTGCGCGAGTAAATGAGTATGTCATCAATAAAGACGATGACAAACTTATCGAGGTAAGGTTTGCACACCCGATTCATGAGGTCCATGAATACAGCCGGTGCGTTGGTTAGACCAAAGGGCATCACTTGGAATTCGTAGTGCCCGTAACGAGTTCTGAAAGCAGTTTTCGGAATATCGGTGTCGCGAACTCGTAACTGATGATAGCCTGATTGCAGGTCGATTTTTGAGTAGAAACTTGAACCCTGAAGTTGGTCGAATAAATCATCAATACGAGGAAGTGGATAACGGTTCTTGACGGTCAATTTGTTCAACTCTCGGTAGTCGATGCACATTCGAAATGAACCGTCCTTCTTTTTAACAAATAAGACCGGAGCTCCCCAAGGCGAAGAACTCGGCCTAATGAATCCTCTATCCAGAAGTTCCTGTAACTGAGAGGACAACTCCTGAAGTTCGGATGGGGCTAAACGGTACGGTGCACGGGCCACCGGTGCGGCACCCGGCACGAGACCAATTGAGAACTCAACCTGTCTAGGTGGAGGTAAACCAGGTAGTTCTTCCGGAAAGACTTCGGGAAAGTCTCTAACAATCGGCACATCCACAAGTCGCTTCTCCTCCGACTTCTTCTCTGTGATGTGTGCGAGTATTGCAGGGTAACCCTTTCTCAGAAATTTTCGGGTTTTTAAGCAAGAGATGATATTGAGTCCCGTCCCACCGGTCTCCCCCTGTATGATCAAGGTTCCACCGGCAACGAGTGGAATGCGGACAATTTTATCGTAGCAAATGATTTCAGCTCGGTGTTTGGACAACCAGTCCATTCCAATGATGACGTCGAAACTTCCGATTTCAACGGGTACAAGATCAATTGAAAAGGTTTCATCAGCTAGGTTTAAAGTGCAATTAGGTATCACACTATCGGTTTCTATAAGTTCCCCATTTGCTAGCTCTACAATGTACTTAACATCTAAGGCAACAGGAGTGATGTCAAGTAGTGGGCAAAAGTCATCGGAGATAAAGCTTCTATCAGCACAAGTATCAAATAGAACAGAAGCATGTAAGTTGTTGAGGAGGAACATACCCGAGACCACATTCGGGTCTTGGCGGGCGTCCCCGGATTTGATGACAAAGGCTCTGCTTCGGGTGTTGTTGTTGTTGCTGTTGCGGTTGTTGTTGTTGTTGTTGTTGTTGTTGTTGTTGTTATTCTTCAGCTTTGGGCACGTGTCCCTGAAGTGCCCGGGTTTCCCACACTCAAAGCAGACTTTGGGTGGTCTGGTGTTGTTGTTGGAATTGTTGTTGGCAGGAGAATTGCAGTCTTTGGTGAGATGGCCGTACCTCTTGCAATTATTGCAAAAGGGGCCACAGGAGCCTTCATGGTGGCGACTGCACTTGGAACAAAAGGGTTTGTTCCCAGTGTAGCCCCGTGTGATGTCTGTGGTGGTGTTGTAGGCTTTGATGGTGTCAAGTTTCTTGTTTTGTTGGTTGGAGTGGTTGTTGTGGTAGTCAGACCACTTCCGTTTGTTGTTTTGGGAGGATGAAGTGGGTGGTTCAGAATCTTGGCTCATGGACATCAGGTCTTGGGCCAGTAGGATTGCACCGTCAATGGTGGTTTGGTTGGAAGAGGCAACATGTCCCCGAACAGGCTCAGGAAGGCCAATGATGTACTTCCTGATTTTATCAGGTTCAGTGCTCACCATAGCTGGGCGGAGGGCGGCAAGTTGTTGGAATCTGGTGGTATAGCCATCGATATCACCACCCTGAACCTTTAGGTTCCAGAACTCCTCGTCTAGCTTTTGGAGTTTGGCGATTGAGCAGTATTTGGCAGTGAGTTTTGCTTTCAATTCCTCCCAAGTTAGTTGGTAGGCAATGTCAGCACCCACTGATTGGGTATATGAATTCCACCAAGAGTGGGCATCATCTTCGAGAGAGCAGGTGGCGAAGTTTACTTTGTCGTTCTCCGCGCATTTGCTGACACGGAAAACAGTTTCCATTTTCTCGAACCATCTGATAAGTCCGATGGCTCCTTCAGAACCTTTGAAGCTGGAGGGTTTGCAGCTTTGAAAGTCCTTGTAAGAACAAGGTTTAGCAGTAGTGGTTTCAGCGGCATCGCTGTTTCTGGTAGAATTTTGGGGGGTATTCCGAGCCAAGGTTTCAGTAACAGCCTGGGTTATAAGCGATGTAAGCTGAGCATCGGTGTATGGTCTTGACTTTGGCGGCATGATTCTTCAATAAAATAAATGAAGATACATGAGATTTCGTAAGAAAGTTGTATTTGTTATAGGTGTACATGTATAAAAGCAGTAATACATGACATCAACATGGAAAAATGACAATCAATATGAGTTGAAACATCAAGGGATATTTGATAGATAATACGAGTTCAAAGGTTACTTCCTACAGAGTTATTACAAAAGGCGTCGGGAATTGTTACATCCGACCAAATTTTAGAGTAGCGTGTAGATTGTTACTAGAATACAGGATAGATTACAAGACAAAGACTACACTAGTCTTGACGTAGATTAATTTGTTTCATCATCATGACAAGATGGTCCACAGTGTTTGCAAGTCTGCTAGCTTGTCGGGCGTTATCTTCTGCCAGGGCTAGTCGTTGTGTTAGTCCACGGGCATACTCTTCTGCTTCATGTGAACGCTGTTCACATTCTTCCATCCTTTGACGTAGGAGGGCATTTTCCACGCTTATTGCTATTACTTGGTTGCGGAGGACATCCATGTTGTTGTTTGTGGTTTCAAGGTCGTCGGAGACTTGTTCGATGCGTTCAAGGGATGTAAGTCTCCAGTTTTCGTTCGTTTCCTGCAGCACGACATCCATGGTGCGAAGTAGCTGCTCGTGTTGGTTCACCCTAGCGGCTAAGGCCGGCAAGGTGAAGTGAGTGGGGTACGGGCCAGCTCGAGGCAACCTGGCGTTCCTCCTAGCTACCCTTGGGTTCTGCGACCCGGATTGAGAGCGCGATGAATTGGATGGGATGTTTGCCATTTCTAAGACAAAGCGTTAGAGAAAGTGAGGCCTATAATCATATAGTTCCTATATAATATAGCCTATTGAGTGTCTAGCACAAACATGTTTAAGTCTCGGTTCTCTCGAGGTCAGAGTCTTCTATTGTACCCTGTTCAGCCATAACTACCTTCTGATCTTACATCATCTTTGCTTAATTGTACATAGTTGATCAGGCTATGTTAAATTAAACTTGTATGTTGTACCCTCTGAACAAGTTATACCTAATAAGGAATACTGCCTAATGGTCATAGTCTAGCCACTAAATGCAACCTAGTTCACTATAACCTTAGGCTCTGATACCAATCTGGAACACCCCCAAATTTAATGGTTTGCGGAAGCTTGATTTGGGTGTTACTAATCAATAACAAAGCACAAAGATATATAGTAAACGACTCTATATGCGTCGTTTTAACAAAATATATTGATAACTGAAATGTTTACAACATTTAAAGCTTTACATAACTCGAGTTTAAATAAAATGAGATTTCAGTACATAAGTACTTGAACAAAATATACTAATGCAAGAAAATCTCGATCGTCTGTATGCTGACTCGAGCTAAAATCCTGAAGCAGAAACATCCTACTACTTGGTACCTGCGATATATGCTAAAAGGTCAGCTAGAAAGCTGGTGAGCTCACAGGTTTGAAATCAGTTAATATAGTATGAACCGCAAGATTTAAATAATGAATTGCATCCAGCAATTAAATAATGAATTGCATCCAGCAATTAAATGATAGTCATCGTGTATACAGCCATGAGCACATAGTTGAGCTTAACTCGAGGGCCGGGTCCCCTATAGAGAATTCCGGGCGAGGTGCCTCCACGAATGCCTAATCCACATTTGTCTTCCCAAATATTAGTATGTCCGTTTACCCGGTTAGTGCTTGCTAACCCGGACGAGGTGGGTCAATCCTATATGGTACCATATACTAATATTCACGCTACAACGTATTAACAACTATGCTGACGGAGGACTTTAAAATGATTAGTTTCGAAAAACTCATGTAGTATATGAAAAGTTGGTACTTGCGTTCACATGTTAAAAGTTGAGCAATATATCACACCCCTGAGTAAAACAGTAAAAGAGGGGCTATGAGACTCACCTGAGTCGTTGAGTTTATGAAAATAAACTGAGAATGAGTAGCCGAGAATCGAAGTCCAAAGACTTGTAACCTGAGGGTGTCCACGACACGCGATGGTTATAATCATGATTGGGTATCTCAAAAGATCACCCTTGTAGTTGTTCATTCAACTATAATGTCCAAATCTCCACTATTTGGTTGATACGTTTAAGTGTTTGAAAAGTGTACGGCCCGTTGGTGACGGATTTGTAATAATAATCTCAACTATTATTATTTTGATTTCGTGGCGTTTTACTTGAAAAATGTGTTTTGATTGTGTTTTAGAAGCCGTTACGGAATCTAAGTACGGGGGTCCTTAGCGTCCCTGGTAGCGGGGTCCAAGGGGCGGCAGCCCCTGGCGGGGTCCAAGGGGCAGACCCCCAGGCTGGGGTCGAGCTGCCAGGTCAGCTTGGAAAATTTTTATTTCTACTATATTGCTTTGACGAAAAACGCATCTGGGATCTGAATTTGGGTAAAATCGAGTGATAGATTTCGAGTCTCGACACTTAGTAAAAATCTGTGTTTTTGAGGTTCTGGTTTGTGCGACGTTGGGTGCGACGTCGGGTGCGACGTCGCAGGTCCCGACTGCGACGTTGAGTATGGCGTAGCTATGTGCGACTTTCGCAATTTAATGCGACGTTGTGCTTGGCGTCGCTATATGCGACGTTGTTGATTTCTGCGACGTAAGGGCCTGCGTCGCTAAGTGCGACGTCGGTCAATTAGGGCGACGTAGTGGCTGATGTCGCTATGTGCGACGTCGTGATGTGTTTTGCGACGTCGTGATGTGTTTTGCGACGTCGCAGCTGACGTCGCATAAAATTCTGGGCCAACTGCGACGTAGCGGTCTGTTGGCCGGAGTTTTTGTCGAAAATGAGTTTTTTTCGGTTTTCGTTCGGTCCAAAACTTTTACCCAACCCTTATATGGACATTATAAGTTGTTACAAACTACTAACAAGTGAAAACATTTAAAAACGAGAGATTTTGGGATTTGTCGGAAACTTACAAAGTGTCGGATGAAAAATCCGAAAAGATAGGATGATAGATCGCGAGGTGGTGATTCTTTTGTTCCAAACGAGCGAGGAGATCCGAGCGTGTTTAGTGGTAGTATTATGTGATTTAATGAGGTGGTGGTGGATGGTGAAATTGAAAGAAAAGGGAAAGGAGAGAGAGAGAGTGGGTTGGAGAAATGAGGAAGAAAGGTGGAGAGGTGGAGGTTATCCTCCACTTTTCCGTCTCCGTCCCCCGCGCGGTGTTCGTTTTCTCCGTCTTTTAACGTTTAATAAATATTTTACATATTAAATGGTACGTTTTAAAATACGAATTATTACACGATATTTTATTTAAACATTTTACAAATCTATTTACATTTGAGTTACAAAATGTAAGTTTGTTTATTTAGTTTGCGCGTTTTAATATTTTAAATTGTGTAAGTTTTGTCTGTACGATACGAATGAATACGAAATATTATCATAATAATATTTTTGATATAACAACATTATTTAATAAAATTGGTCACCAACGTCCATATTAAATTGAATCGAAATACATTCAATTTAAATTGCGTACGATTTAACCAAATCGCATTTTCGTATATATCCAACAATATATATAATTCGATACATTAATTAGCCTAACACAGAACTAATTACATGTATTAACATATGATTAGGCACTAATTACTAGTCCTAATTTGGCGAGTGTTACAGGTAGTCTTAAGCAAGGGCTGGTTTAAAGTCATAAATGAACTGTTTTAATACATGAATCTGTTAGGATGACAAGGGATCGTTATATGATTCAATTATGTCTAGTACCTTAAGGTTCAGTTATCCGTTCATATGAAAGTATTGTTAAACCATAATTAAGATTTTGTTTATTATTCTAAATACTTTGTAATGTTACAATAACCTAGCTCCCGATGTGACATGCTAATTAGATTTTAATTAGTAGGGAATTTAGTGTTTACATCACGAGTATTCAAGAATAAAAAATTAATATCTTTTAAAACAGTTTCTCCAAACATCATCCCATAACTTAATTAACGAAGTCTCAGCAAACACTATCTTTATTTATCTGCTTTACGTTTTACTTTTATTTCGCTTTTATTTATTTACTTGCCTAAGTTAGTTAATATAAAAACCAAAACCCCCACTATTTTATAAACCATTCACTAGTTTGAAAGCCCTCATCTGCCACGCCTTCGTTTCAATTCAGTCGGTTTGAAGAACGACTCTAGGTCATACCTACCACTTGCTTACCCTTAGGATTAGCATCGTTAGGGAAAACTTAGGCCCCGCAATTACAAATATAAAACAACCCACTGCTGGTGTCCGGTTAGTAATCGTTAACGACACCGACCTGATCGGGCGCCAACACTTTCAGATTAAAGGTATCTCGTTTTACTATTGAAAATGGTATATTGTATAAAAAATCACTTGCAGGACCATTATTGCGATGCCTTGAGGATCCTGAAGCAAAAGCAGTTCTTAAGGATATATGTCGCAGTCCCAGCGGTCGGTCGGATTTTATTCCGGTCGTTGAACCTTCCGGCAAGGGCTCATGGCAGTGTGTTTTATATTTATTATGCTGGGTATCCTAAGTTTTAATACAACTTAAAGACCTAAAGGGTAGTAAGCGGTACGTATGACTCAGGTGTCGTTCTTCAAACTATAACGGGCATGGGAATCTAGGTGGATTGATTATCTTTTGTAATTTAGCTGGGATTTTTAAAACTTTTGATAGGTTGGTTGGTTTTCTAATCTAATTACTAAAATAAAAAAAACTAAATTAAAGACAGGGGTTTGTACGGAGAACGCAGAGAAATCAAGATAAGGAATATGTTTGCTGTGACTTTGGCAATGTTATTTGGATGGATAGTTATGAGGGATAAGGTTACTAGGTGTGATGACTAATCCGGTGAGGTCATAGAAACTTAATTGGTAGATAAAGTATTATGCCCACGACCTTTACTCGGCTTCCCACGTATTTGTGTTAACGCTATACCGGATACTTGGACGTTTTACATCTTTTCCGTTATACCAGTTAGGGTTCCAGATTAGTCACTAGATATTCCTATATTTCTTAATGAGCTACAACGTCTATATACCTAATGTAGAGTTGTCCACAATCAGATATATAATATGTCACATGGATAGCAGTTATAGAATGTCCAGTACACCGGAAGTTCTCCCAAATGCACAGACCAATTCATCTGACAACTATCCTCTAATCCAGGTCCCCATTTACAGACATCAGGAGGACGTTAGTATCATGGCATGAATTGTTCATTGAACAATAACATGAACATGGTTTAACCCGCGGAACCGGTTGGGATAATCTTTCTAGCGGTCAGCTGAATTGTTCATCATTAATCATATAATCATTACAACTATTACATTCATGTTAACCTATCCATATTGTGTTTATCATGTTTATGAAAATCTAATTAGCAGGACAGTGATAATGTTTACGCATGTCTAGCATGCAGTACCTAAGCAACAATCAAACAAGAACGTGCAATTGGACGGAACACTAGTCATCATATTAACTGACCTAATAATTAAATCATGGATATCCCGGAAGTTGTCCCAAAGATACGCAACAAACAAGCGTGAACCTAATCTATCTCTAATCCTATGCTTCGTGTCCCTCAGATGTGTTTCAATCAAGGGAACAACGACCATGTTGAGTTCATTGATCATCATACACAGAATAGTTGGCAATCTTACTTCTAGTAATTGGCCAGGTTCTAGGGAGGAGGATACAAACCACAGCATAAGTTGGATAGATAAACAGGCGGAGGTTCAGCTTATAAGTTCGCAAACAGTTTAAATTTATACAGACAGAGTAACAGCATGTTTACAATTGGGAATCATTATTTCCACAACGGATTGTGCCCACGACTTTCATAGCTTCTACGTTCCGTATTACACACATTCATGATGATTCTGGCGCTATACAAATGAAAGCCGTATAACGTTACCTCCGTTGTTTCATAATGGTGTCATCCCCAATTGTATATTATATCATAACTATCATAACATTGCATACATCACAACAAACATTGATTTGTCTAGCCTAGCATAATTCTAGCATTCATTCCTAAGCATGCATAATAAGAAAGCATAATTAAAAGAATAAATGCGAGAGATTGTATTAAACCTGAATAAGAGAGTAATACAGACAAATCTTCACAAATCTGAAGTCTCGGAGTAACTCCGTATAAAAGCTACTAAGAGCTTCTACTCTAACCTACTAATTCTCCTCTAAATCCTAAGAGTAGTGCTAGAGAGAGAATGCTAACCTAATTCTAGAGAGAGAATGAAAATGTGAGAGATTAGAGGCGTGTGGAAATGAGAAATGGAGGTTGGTATTTATAGGGAGAGGGTGAAAGCCTTGGTACAAGTCTTGAAGAATCAAATACAAGCATCAAAGCAGCATACGGGACAAGCGCACCAAGGGGGGGTCAAACGGCACCTCACAAGACAAACACCCCCGTATACGGCACCCATAGGGCCGTATACGGCACCTAGGGTACCGTATACGGTACCTAGGTGCCCAGAGGGGGTTGGTGCTCCGTTTGGCCTCCGCTGACTTCTCGGTTGCTTGGTTCGTCCGTATCTTCTTCGTTTGGGCTCCGATTTGCTTGATTCCTGCGCCGTTGGCTTCGTTTTTCCATTACGCTTCTAATGACACTGATTTTGCCAAATTTGGAAGTGTTTGACTTTTGCGTGTTCCGGATGACGATCGGCGAGCTTTTAGATTGTGTATCTTCTCCGTCTTTCGTCCGTTTCTTCTGATTCTTTCACCTCCGGTCTTGGATTTTCCTATAGAATCATAAAATATGAATTAAGCTCTATTTCCATAAGAATATTAAGAACGGAAAATTTAAGGTGATTGTTTTGCATCGGTTTACGTGTTATTTGAACGTTTTAACCGATTTTTGCAGCAATGTCTATATTTAGACTACCTTGGTGATTTTTGGTGAATAATGATGGTTTTGAAATGTTTTCACCAAAGAATAGTCCAAAAAGTGTGGAAATATGTCCTTAAAAACATGACTTTTTGGGTCACATCAAGTATCCCACACTTAGACGTTGCTTGTCCTCAAGCAACATTCATCAACATCCCCTTTGAAAACATTTTTAAACAAGTTTTACGGGATAGTTATGATATCCCTGTCGGTCACCGTTTTCTTATATGAGTAGATAGTTTCAGAAAACCAAGGAAAAATAAGATGATCCTTTCGGAAACAAGAAGCGATTCTCATAGGCATACTTCCAACTCTCGTTATCTTGGAGTATACAGGACTAGGCGATCTCACATAGGGTGGTCACTCAATTCACTCTATAGTGTATCGGGTTTCCTATCAATCTATTTCAAACGAAATCGCTCATAAAGCCAGTCATGCAGTACTCATCGTCATAGGCTTGATCGAGAATCGGATCTCCACCACTTAGGTGAGAACGGCGCTAATTATCCCAAGACATTTGGGGGTTGTAATGTTTTCTGAGGGTTAAGGGGTATGGATAAGGGAATTTTTGGTTTGTATGGGTGTTGCTTATCTTAGGCTTTCCAAGAATCATGAAAAACTTATTTGTAGAACGGATGAAGTAGCTACTCGTCTTCTATCGGATCTCCCTATAATGGTTGATACTTCGAAGCCTTTTTTAGCTTTATTTTCTTTTCTTTCTTTTTCTGCTTTTTCTTTTCTTTTCTTCTTCAGAATTTCTTTGTCAGAGATCTTCTGAGGATAATTTCTTTTCTTTTTCTCCTTCAGAAATCCTTTCTTTTATCTTGATCAATTCGAGTCTTTTCTTCGGGTGCTAATTTTCCCGCACCGTTGTTCTTTTGTCTCTCTTGTGTGCTAATTTTCCCGCACTTTTAGAGAGGTTTGATTCTTTTTGGAGAACACGAACGAGTAGGATAATCGAGTTGGATATTCTTCAAGATGTTTTTTATAACCTCAGAAATTCTAAGATAAGATTTTGGGAATTTGGAAAAGCAGGTTTGTGATTTAGGGTTTTGAAGAAATGAAAAGGTTTAGGCTCAACAGGGTTTTCTAGGCGGATCATCGATACTAAAAATGAGTATCGGAAGGGTTTTGGGCTTGAAAGAGAAGGCTAAAAAGGGGTTCAAATCCTAAGGAATGTCAAGGTCATCTAATTGCGCCTATACCGCGTACGGTACACACCAATGTGGTCTCGAAGCGTATGTCAAGAGCAAGTTCTAATTCAGAGATACCCGCATCGGCACACACAAGAAATGAACAATGTAGCATTAAAAATGAATACTTTTAAGGCTCAAAACCTCACTGCAAATTTGGGTTGTATGTGCCTAGTCATGCGATGCCCCTCTTAGATTGTCGTTTCTTGCTTAGGAAATTTCTACCTTAATTTCCTTAAGTTTTTTAAATATTTTCCTCATATTTTGAAAATGATTTCTTTCAGGTATACCAAAACTCAAAAATTTTAGAGTTAATCGCAAGATTTAGCTCATATTTTAGTTTTATTGACAAATATTTTTGAAAATTTTGAAAAATTTTAGGGAACATTTTCTGAGATATGCCATGTAGACATAAAAATCGTTTATCCAAGGTATTCCATACCTACCATCCCACACTTAGAAGAACATTGTCCCTAATGTTCTCTTGAGTTGAGATTTTAATACTAAAATCCCACACTTAGAGTTTGAACATGTAAGAAAATGTTTCCTATGTGTTGAATTGGGCTGGAATCCCATACTTAGTGATAAGTTAGGATGTGGCATAGATTATAACACATAAACTTAAGTAAACATAGAATCATCAAAAACGGAGAAAGATTTAAAATACTCCCCATTCTGTTTACTGGACAGGACCAGATTAATGTAGAAATGGTGCGTATGATTTGCTGGATTGGAGGACCAGTCTCGTGTAAGATTATCCATTCCACAAAAAGCTAAGTTCTGCAATAAACATCAACACAACGTCATATTTCAAAAATAACAAAGAGTTATAAAAATCTAAGTACTGAAATAAAATAAACTTAATAAACTAAAAGTCATCAAGTAGATCATCGCTGTCAGGATCAAAGTCAGCAATACCAGCAGCAAGGACTGAGGTAGGTGATGGTGTAGGCTCCTCCATCGTATCCATGCTCGGCTCAATAATGCCAGCAGAAACATGAGCGTGAGTTGGGCTAAAGACATCCAACACAGCCATCAACTGCTCAGTAAGTGAAGGCTCTGCTGATTCACTCCCTGATGACATGGCAGGATCAACAGCAGCAGGTGGAGCAGTGGAAGGTCCAGCAGCGAATGGTCCAGCAGGAGGGAAGAATGACCAAGGCGGGCGAGACGGTCCTGCGTCCGGACCAAGATGGAACGGACAGTCAGAAGGCCTCGAAAGCCCTACATGCACACAGAGGGTAGACATGATGTCATGCTGAAGGTGGAGTATCCGAAAGAGGGCCCATACTGCGGCAGGGTCAGCTAGAGTGATCCCGTACTCCAAAGTGGGTACAGGAGTTGACTGACGGCCAGGTGATGGGGGCCTCTTAGCGGATGGCTCCTCATGAGTGATCGAGACATCAGTCAGGTCCTCCTCGTGAATAGTGGGCATGGTCCTGCGTGCTCTACGTCCTCGTCTGCGATCTCTGCGACGTCTCGGTGGTATCTCAGCTATGATCTCTCTGGTGTCACTGGAGCTATCCATCCTGAAACAAACAAAATAAACAGGTAATGCATAAAATGATGAATACAAATGCACAGAGATCTGATGACAGTGTGAAGATATTTTATAAAGATTTCTGTTATCAGAGTTCTGGCATTTGCATTTTTAAAACTTATCTCTGATTTAGTAAAAATTTGAAGTTTGTAGTCTGATAAGTAGCAAATCCTGAAATTTCGTTAGAGATAATCATACTTAACAAAAATAAACTAAGAAGTAAAAATTTGACAGAAAAGTAAAGATAAGCTTGGGGTGCCTCCCAAGAGCGCTTGTTTTACGAGTCTCTAGCTTGACTCTTTGTACCTTTCTTGAAGACTCATGGAGGTTCAAAGATGAAGACGTCTTCCCTGATGGGAAAGTCCTCAACATAATGCTTTAAGCGATGACCATTAACCTTAAAATTACCTTCTGGAGCTTCGAGTTCGATTGCACCATAGGGAAATACCTTTGAGAACGTGAATGGTCCGCTCCACCTACTTTTGAATTTACCGGAGAATTTCTTGAATCACGAATTGAAGAGTAGCACTTTATCTCCTTGTTTGAACCTAGAAGGCTTCAATTTAGCGTTGTGGACCCTTTTAGTTCTTTCCTTGAAGTTCAGCGAACTGTCGTACGCTTGGTCCCTTAGCTCTGCTAACTCATTCAATTGCATTCTCCGTTGTTCTCCAGTTGCTGAAAGTTCCAAGTTGCAGTGTTTTAATGCCCAGTACGACCGATATTCCAACTCAATTGGAAGGTGACACGCCTTTCCGTATACTAGCCGATATGGTGTGGTTCCTAATGGTGCTTTGTAGGCAGTTCTGAATGCCCACAACGCATCGTCTAATTTTTCGGCCCACCTATGCCCGTGATTTCCGACAGTTCGTTCCAATATCCTTTTCAAAGCCCAATTTGTTGCTTCAACTTGCCCATTTGTTTGTGGATGGTAAGCCGTCGATGTTTTGTGAGTGACACCTTACTGCTGCAGCACTCGCATGAATTGAGTAGTGCAGAAATGCGTGCCACGGTCACTGATTATAGCTCTAGGAGTTCCAAATCGACTGAACAGCTTTTTGAGGAACTGGGTTACTACTTTCGAATCGTTGGTCCGAAAAGCTTGAGCTTTGGCCCACCTGGAGACGTAGTCAACTGCGACTAAGATGTACTCTTTACTGTTAGATTTAGGGAATGGTCCCATAAAATCTAATCCCCAGATATCAAAGATCTCCACGGCCTGGATATTAGTTAGTGGCATTTCGTTTCGGGCTGAGATATTGCCTTGCCTTTGGCAAATATCATAGCGCTTCACCAGGTCGCAAGCGTCTCGGAATATGGTTGGCCAATAAAAGCCGGCATCATAAACCTTTCTTACAGTCATTTTGTTGCCATGGTGTCCTCCAGTAGGTCCGTGGTGGCTCTGGTGTAAAATTTGTTCTGCCTCCTTCCCATCGACGCATCTTCGAATAAGTTGATCGGGACAAACCTTAAAGAGATAAGGATCGTTCCAATAATAGTTCTTGACATCTCGGAAGAATTTTCGTTTCTGAGAGGTTGGCATTCCTTTTGGTACGATGTTTCCTATCAGATAATTGGCGAAGTCGGCATACCAAGGGTTGTGTGTGAACTGTGATCCTTGTTGGTAGCCTCCTATGGTCATGAGTTGTTCTTAGGGGAACTGATCTTGAATATCTTTCTAGTGCAACTTCTCCATTGATGGATTTTCCAATCGGCCAAGATGATCGGCCGCGACATTTTCTGCTCCTTTCTTATCTTTAATCTCAATATCAAATTCTTGTAGGAGTAGAATCCATCGTAGAAGGTGCGGTTTAGCATCTTGCTTCTTGAAAAGGTATTTCAAAGCGGAGTGATCTGTATAGACAATAGTTTTGGACAAGATTAGATAAGAACGAAATTTATCAAAAGCAAATACTACCGCAAGCAGCTCCTTTTCTGTAGTGGTGTAGTTTTCTTGAGCATCTGTGAGGGTTTTGCTGGCGTAGTATATTGGTTGAAAGTGTTTCTCCTTCCGCTGTCCCAGTACAGCTCCAACAGCGAAATCACTGGCGTCGCACATGCTCTCAAATGGAAGATTCCAATCGGGGGCAACCATGATCGGTGCATGTACTAGCTGATCCTTCAGGTAGTTGAAAGCTTTGAGACATTCATCTGTAAAGTCAAACGGAGTATCTTTTTCGAGGAGATGAGTCATAGATCGAGAGATTTTAGAGAAATCCTTAATAAAGCGACGGTAGAATCCGGCGTGACCTAGAAAACTTCGGATGGCTTTCACAGAAGTAGGGGGTGGAAGCTTCGAGATAGTTTCAACTTTTGCTTTGTCAACTTCAATTCCATATTTTGAAATGCGGTGTCCGAGAACTGTGCCTTCTTTCACCATGAAGTGACATTTCTCCCAATTCAGAACTAGGTTTGATTCTTCACATCGAGCAAGCATCCTATCCAAGTTAGAAAGACAAGTGGTGAACGAATCCCCAAAAATTGAGAAATCGTCCATGAACACTTCCATGCATTGTTCAATTATGTCGTGGAAGATTGCTACCATGCATCTTTGAAAAGTCGCAGGTGCATTACATAAACCAAAAGGCATACGTCGGTAAGCAAATGTTCCATAGGGACAAGTGAACGTCATCTTTTCTTGGTCCTTCAGATTGAGAGGTATCTGAAAATAGCCTGAGAAACCATCAAGAAAGCAATAGAATTCGTTTCCTTATAACCTTTCGAGCATCTGATCAATGAATGGTAGAGGGAAATGATCTTTGCGTGTAGCTTCATTCAGTTTTCGATAGTCGATACACACCCTCCAACCATTGACGGTTCGTGTTGGAATCAGTTCATTGTTTTCGTTAGCGATGACCGTCATGCCTCCTTTCTTTGGGACAACTTGAACTGGGCTAACCCATGGGGAATCTGAGATAGGGTAGATCAGACCAGCATCCAGGAGTTTGATAACCTCCTTTTTCACCACGTCTTGAATCTTCTGGTTGACTCTCCTTTGCCTTTGAACTGATGGTCTAAAGTCGTTTTCCATTAAGATTTTATGCGTACAATAATTTGGACTAATCCCTTGGATGTCAGAGATCTTCCAAGCAATTGCCTTCTTGTGTGACTTTAGAACCTGTACCAGCCTTGTTTTCTCTTCGGGCTTCAATTCTTTAGATATGATAACCGGTAAGTGCGAAGTTCCTTCAAGAAAAGCATATTCAAGGTGTGAGGGAAGTTCCTTTAGTTCCAATTTGGGTGGTTCTTCAGTAGATGGTTTCATCCAAGCAATCTCGTCTCTTTTAAGCTCGTCGTACGTTGTTTGATAATCTGACTCCATTGCAGGTGATTCTGGAATGTCGGCTGCTGCTATCTCAACCAATTCTGTATTGTTGGACAGCTCATCTTTTCTCAGCTCATAATTTACTTGGGAAGATTGAGAGATTGCATTTTCTTTAGTGATAATTTCTTTTCCTTTGTCAGTTGTTGCAAATCTCTGAAATTGAGCTGATAAAGACTCGCTGATGGTGATTTCTGGATTAAGATTTTCACAACCTTCAGATAGTTGCGAAGCAGGTGTTTTAAGCATCGACTCCATGTCTTTAAGAGTCTTCAGAATTTCTTCCCTTGCGAGAGATTAATGATCTACTTCAGAAGTTGGGTTTCCTCGTAGTAGAGTGACAGGAGTGCCATATCAAAGTGGAGCAGTCAAGATGGAGTTGAGCTGCGGCTCGGAATTCTTTAAAGGAAATAGTAACTCTCCAGATGCGTCGGAAGAATCCTAGATAGCTGAGCATAGACCCGCACCTTCTTCACAGAGTATTCTTGAAGTGATGACAGTATTGGGAAGGGGGTTAATGCTGCTTACTGCGAGGATCTCTTCCAAGTGTTCTTCAATTATTTCCTGCATAGAATCTACAAGACCAAGATCTTCTCCCATAGGTTGTTTCATTAGTTTATCAACATTGAAGGTGACCTCTTCAGTTCCAACTCGGAGTTTTAAAGATTTTCATTTACGTCAATGACGGCCTTGGCAGTGTTTAGGAAAGGTCTGCCAAGAATGAGTGGAACCTGGGTGTCCTCTTCAATATCCATAACAACGAAATCAACTGGAAAGACGAATTTGTCGACACGGACCATAATATCTTCAGCAATTCCTCGGGGGAGTTTAACTGATCTATCTGCTAATTGGATGGTCATACGAGTAGGCAAGAGTTCGTTTAATCCTAGTTTCCTATAAAGCGAGAATGGCATGAGGTTTACACTAGCTCCTAGGTCAGCTAAGGCGTTACTTATTTGTACATCCTGAAGATAACAAGGAATAGTGAAACGACCGGTATCTCCAAGCTTAGGGGGTAGTCCTTGTTGCATAATTAAAGAGCACTCGGCATCTAGGGGTAAGTTAACTATCTATCTAAGTTTTTCTTTGTTGGATATCAGTTCCTTAAAGAATTTAGCACAACTGGGCATTTCTACTAAAGCATCTAATAATCTAACATTTAAGTGTAGGCTTTTGAACATTTCTAGATATTTTCCAAATTGGGCTTCTTGTTTCTCTTTCTTAAGCCTACCAGGGAAAGGTATTCGAACATGTTTAGAAACTTCTGGGGCTTTAGAAGGTTCTGGCTCAGGAGAAGTGACAGGGGTGTCAACTTGTACCGAGTCAGTAGGTAGAGAAGTAGAAGGTTCATTTGAAGTAATATCTATGGTTTTCTCATTCTTAGTCTCTTTTCCTCCCCTAGTGACCACAAGCATGTCATCGTGCTCATAGGATGAGTGAAAGACAGAATTGTAGATCGCTTCCCCCCTTTGCTTCTCCTCAACTTTTAAAAACAACCTTTTAATATTATCCTGCATGTTTTTAATTAAATCATTTGAAATCCTGAGCAAATAATTATTTTGGTTTTGAAAATCAAGAATTCGTTTGTTTGTATTATTTTGCTCAACCATGAAGTTATTGAAAATCATATTGTTTAGACGAGAAGTCAATTGGGTAGGAGTAGAGAGAACTAAAGATTGAGACGGGGGTAGTGTGGATAACTGCTGAACGAATGGTTTAGAGTGAAGGGATTGGTCAGGGTTTCTACCAGTGGTGTCAAGAATTTCTTCGTTGGCCCGTATGTTTGGGAAGAACTTTGGGGGTTTCTTCTTTTGCATGGGTTTAGAAGATTCTTGCAAGTCCTTGACAACTTTAGAGATGGATTCGAGTTGAGTTTTCAAGGTGTCCAAGGCTTGATCTGAAGTATTCCTTTCCTCTGAAGTGGATTCATCTAGCTCCAAGTCATGATGGTGCATCGTTATCGTCTCAATCAATTTCCAAGCTTCGTCTGAAGTATGTTGCATGAAGTTTCCGGATGAAATAGCATCGAGGGTCTGTTGGTGCTGAGGACTTAAGCTATTGTAGAACGTGCATACCAGATTCGTTTCAGCCAACTGATGGTTTTGACATCTTCCTATAAGATTCTTAAATCGTTCCCAAGCCTTGCTTAATGATTCGTTAGTTTCCCGACGGAAGTTAGCAATGTCGGTCTTAAGCTTGGTTTGCATGGAAGGAGGAAAGTACTTAGCTAGAAACTTAGTAGCCATCTCTTCCCATGTATGAATCGAATTGGGTTCGAAATCATAAAACCAGGTTAAGGCACGAGAAGATAGAGAATAAGGAAACAGATGGAGTCGAAGATGGTATCTATTGGTTCCTATTATATCGAATGAGTCGGTAAGGTTGATGAACTTATTGAGATGGGCGTTTGAGTTTTCAACCGAAAGACCATGAAACTGACACTCAGATTTAATCATTTTTATGTAGTGTGGCTTGATTTCAAGGGTTTCGTCAGTTGGTGCTACGATCGGTCCTCCCCGTTCCTCTAGCAGTGGCTTGATTGATGAGGTGAGCGTGATACGGTTCGTCATAACTCGTAAGGTAGAAATTAGGGTGACGGAAAGGAAAAACTAATCTAAACTAATTAACCAAATAAACCTAAGGATAAAGCATGTAACTTCCGGGTGATATTGATCTCCCGAAAGGGTCGCTAAATAACTAAGATAACTAAATTCCTAAAGTCGGTCGTTATAGTCCCCGGCAGCGGCGCCAAAAACTTGTTGCAGTCCCAGCGGTTGGTCGGATTTTATTCCGGTCGTTGAACCTTCCGGCAAGGGCTCACGGCAGTGTGTTTTATATTTATTATGTTGGGTATCCTAAGTTTTAATACAACTTAAAGACCTAAAGGGCAGTAAGCGGTACGTATGACTCAGGTGTCGTTCTTCGAACTACAACGGGCATAGGAATCTAGGAGGATTAATTATTTTTTGTAATTTAGCTCAGATTTTTAAAACTTTTGATAGGTTGGTTGGTTTTCTAATCTAATTACTAAAATTAAAAAGAACTAAATTAAAGACAGGGGTTTGTACGGAGAACGCAGAGAAATCAAGATAAGGAATATGTTTGCTGTGACTTTGGCAATGTTATTTGGATGGATAGTTATGAGGGATAAGGTTACTAGGTGCGATGACTAATCCGGTGAGGTCATAGAAACTTAATTGGTAGATAAAGTATTATGCCCATGACCTTTACTCGGCTTCCCACGTATTTGTGTTAACGCTATACCGGATACTTGGACGTTTTATAGCTTTTCCGTTATACCAGTTAGGGTTCCAGATTACTCACTAGATATTCCTATATTTCTTAATGAGCTACAACTACGATCCTACTATATACCTAACGTAGAGTTGTCCGCAATCAGATATATAATATGTCACATGGATAGCAGTTATAGAATGTCCAGTACACCGGAACTTCTCCCAAATGCACAGACCAATTCATCTGACAACTATCCTCTAATCCAGGTCCCCATTTACAGACATCCGGAGGACGTTAGTATCATGGCATGAATTGTTCATTGAACAATAACATGAACAAGGTTTAACCCGCGGAACCAGTTGGGATAATCTGTCTAGCGGTCAGCTGAATTGTTCATCATTAACCATACAATCATTACAACTATTACATGCATGTTAACCTATCTATATTGTGTTTATCATGTTTATGAAAATCTAATTAGCAGGACAGTGATAATGTTTGCGCATGTCTAGCATGCAGTACCTAAGCAACAATCAAACAAGAACATTAAATAGGACGGAACACTAGTCATCATATTAACTGACCTAATAATTAAATCATGGATATCCCGAAAGTTGTCCCAAAGATACATAACAAACAAGCGTGAACCTAATCTATCTCTAATCCTATGCTTCGTGTCCCTCAGATGTGTTTCAATCAAGGGAACAACGACCATGTTGAGTTCATTGATCATCATACACAGAATAGTTAGAAATCCTACTTCTAGTAATTGGCCAGGTTCTAGGGAGGAGGATACAAACCACAGCATAAGTTGGATAGATAAACAGGCGGAGGTTCAGCTTATAAGTTCGCAAACAGTTTAAATTTATACAGACAGAGTAACAGCATGTTTACAATTGGGAATCATTATTTCCACAACGGATTGTGCCCGCGACTTTCATAGCTTCCACGTTCCGTGCTACACACATTCGTGATGATTCTTGCGTTATACAAATGAAAGCCGTATAACGTTACCTCCGTTGTTTCATAATGGTGTCATCCCCAATTGTATATTATATCATAACTATCCTAACATTGCATACATCACAACAAACATTGATTTGTCTAGCCTAGCATAATTCTAGCATTCATTCCTAAGCTTGCATAATAAGAAAGCATAATTAAAAGAATAAATGCGAGAGATTGTATTAAACCTGAATAAGAGAGTAATACTGACAAATCTTCACAAATCTGAAGTCTCGGAGTAACTCCGTACAAAAGCTACTAAGAGCTTCTACTCTAACCTACTAATTCTCCTCTAACTCCTAAGAGTAGTGCTAGAGAGAGATAGCTAACCTAATTCTAGAGAGAGAATGAAAATGTGAGAGATTAGAGGCGTGTGGAAATGAGAAATGGAGGTTGGTATTTATAGGGAGAGGGTGAAAGCTAAGAAAGGAAGATGGGCTGAAGAATTGCCTTTTGTGCTATGGGCTGATAGGACCACTGAAAGGAGGCAACTAAGCAAACTCCTTTTGCTTTGGTGTTTGGATCCGAAGCCATGATCCCGACAGAAATGGTGATCCCAACGGCAAGATCCCAGATGCAGCCTATGGAAGAAAACAAAGAAGCATTGATTCAGGATTTAGACACTGTGGATGAGTTGAGGGATCGTGCTAAATTTAGGATTGCTGCATACCAACAAAGGATATCAAGATACTACAACAAAAATATTAGGATAAGAAGGTTTCGAGTAGGAGATTTGGTATTAAGGAAAGTATTTCAAAATACTAAGAATCCTGCGGAAGGAAAGCTAGCACCAAAGTGGGAAGGTCCATATTTGATAGATTCGGATGCTAGAAAGGGGGCATATTGGTTGCCCAATATGGATGGTGAACTACTTCCAAGATCTTGGAATGCCATTCATTTGAAACTCTACCATGTGTAGGTTGAATATTTTAACTCAACGAATAAAGGTACTCCTGTGATCCTTAACTTTTCATTGATTTTAATACTTTTTACTATATATGTATGTGTGTATTATAATTATATATTGCCATATGCATGAAAGTTTATTATGATTATTATTCTCAATGAATACTGTACTGACTTAAGCATCGGAGGGGTGTTAGGCAAACTAACACCCACCTTTACCCAAGATTTTGTATTTGTTGTAGTTCATACATTTAAGGATCATGGAATGAAGATTAGAGGTTGGCCACCTCTCCTCCGTTAAGGATCCCAGCGATTCTCTAAGGTTTAGAGGTTTCCGTACGGATAAACACCTCTCTACGAATAGGGTTTTGACACCTCGCCGGGTGCGCACGATGTTTGATTATAGTGCCATGGTTAGGAAATCGGTGATGCCTCTGGTACCCGATAACTTCATTTCCGTAGGCCTATAGATTAAGCGCTAACGAATGTCGATACTGATGTGCAATAAACGTATCGATCTAAGGTTTGTGTCATTTTCACGTCACTCTAAGGTTTGTAATGTATTCACATTACCAATTGGTTAGGCATTTTCATGTCTCAAATGGCGTAGCCCAAGAATCAAACGGTTTGTAATGTTTTCACATTACCCAATGGTTTGGCATTTACATGTCACTTTTATAGTTTTCTTAAACTATCTGATGGTTATAATGTTTTCGCATTATCAAAGTTTTCATTGGTTAAGTCTAATAAATAACTTTATTAGCTCTAATGTTTTCATGATTATCAAAATTGTTTTGATCTAAGGATCGCAAAATCTTTTTAAGATCACAACATTTTTCAAAAAATAAATTGTTTTCACCATCAATTTACAAGTTATCAATATTTTCATGTTACGAGAAATATCCACTGGGATTCATCATTATCTACAAAATAATTTAGGATCCTGGAATTTTAGGATCCTAAACTCGAGATTATCGCAGATCCAGTTAAGGATCCTTGAAATCTGTAATGCTGAATGGATATTGAGAGAATCTTCTCATTATCCTGGATGTATTCTGAGGGAATCTCCTCAGGATCCTGTTTCTAAGCAAACATGTATATGTATACTGAGGAAATCTCCTCAGTATCCTGAAGGCAGAAGATACAAGTAATATTCTAATATTATTAACGGTAAAAGGTCTAAGGATTGTACAATCCTAAGATTAGAGTTCAAAAGTGCAGGAAATATAAGTTGTCCTGTGGCCAACATGAACCACTTAACACCACCATGGTTGACTGTACCAAGTCAACCTCACCCAAAATCAATTGTTTTGTTTACACCACAAACCATAAAATATAAAGTGCGATAAAATAAAATAAAGACTGGGCTCCGGCTATTCATTTGCCTTCCTCGCCCAATGTGTTGTCGTCTCCCATTGTTGCCATGCTTTAAAGAACCTCTAAACTGAAGCCAATTTGTCTGTGTCTGAGTCTTCTTGATTAGCGAAGGTAGTTGCTGCAGCTTTTGGGATCTTGGATGCTGGTGTGGATGCTACTCCTGGACTTTCACCTTTGGCTTTGGCAAGCTTGGTAGCCTAGGTATCCACAGGCCAGAATGAAGTGTCGAGACCTTTGCTAGAGGCTTCGGCAACCATTCGCATCCGAGCCTCGAAAATGGCAATAGCAGCATCCCTTTTTATCTTTGTAGTCAACTCCTCCGTAATCTCTTCAGTCCTGGCATTGGCTTCAGCAGCCATCTTCAATATATAAGCTTTAAGATCCTTGACCTCCTTCTTCAACTTTGCAAGCTCAGCAGCATCTTTTTCGTGTACATTTCTCCTAGCTAAGGACAACTTGCACACATCATTGAATGCGCTGGCTTTCTCATTATAGCATTTGGAGAGATGTTCGATGGTCTATACAAAGTCAATATGTAAGAGGAGTTGTCGATTATTTTAAAGAGCAACTAGAATAAGGATTTTTGTTACCTTGGCAAATTCGGAGTCGAGGTTGGCAGGATCAAAGACATCATCAGCTTTCCTTTTCTTTGAGGATTTTGAGCGGAGATTAGGCACTCTGGGTTTCGCTGCAGCAGGAATTGATTCTTCTACCTTATCCTCAGAAGAATCGTTGTCAATATCAAGAAAACTGATGTAAGAAGCTGGATTCAGAGAAAAGGAAAAGCAAATGAGGATTATATAATGCACATTGAAAATGTTCAATATCTTCAAAATCACCAGACATAGAGGTATCCTGAGATCATGTACTATCAACCTGTTCAGGATGCTTAAAAGTTCTTTCATCCTCAGGAACCTTTAAGAATGCTTTTAGATTGCCTTCAGTATCCAGGTCAGGAGGTGCTATAGCCGCAAAGTCAACTGAAGCAAATGAAATCAGGTTAGAATTAAGATTTTATATTTTATGAACCCTAGAAAAAAAAAATTATCTCCTACCCTTGAGTAGCCAGGAAGAAGGAACTTGACTACAATTGGGTAAAGAATTGCGGTCAACAAAGAAAAATCTGCTCTTCCAGTTTGGGTCATTCTGTTTGGTTCGCAATACCAAGTGGGAACGATTGGGTTTGACTTTGAATAAAAAGTAGTGAGAGCGGTGGGTCCTAAGATGGTAAGTCTGACCTAATTCCGGAAGCCCTAATTCTAAGGTATGAAGGTTAATGGTTGTTTTGATAACAAAAAGTGTACGCCAAATCATTAGCATGGCCTAAGCAAAGCAGAGTTTGGTGGAATTGAAGAACTCTGTTATTAGAGGGGGAAAAGGGAATTTTAAACCTAGAGTGAAAGGATATTCCGGGAAGCAAATCTATTTCTCAGATGAGTAATCAGCTAAGGCTAAAGGATCAAAAGACCTAAAAACGGTATTTGGGGGAAAAGCACCCTGGATTTTTAATTGATCGATATCGAGGTCGGTAAAGGTGTAGGGTTCAGGGTTTGAGATTAAACCCTATTTAATGAATTTAGGATGGTCGTGGTTGTCATCTAGAACTATCAGAGACATAT
This sequence comes from Helichrysum umbraculigerum, assembly GCA_949592205.1. NCBI lineage: Eukaryota > Viridiplantae > Streptophyta > Magnoliopsida > Asterales > Asteraceae > Helichrysum > Helichrysum umbraculigerum. The sequence continues at coordinate 305,233,806 of CATIUR010000001.1, read as the reverse complement.
TGGGCGAACTATTTACTGGCGAAATTGAAAGGAAATGAGAAAAAAGAAGCAATACCTGAAGATTTGCGAAGAAATGTAGCAACGAGAAGATGAATAAGAAAAGATAAGTATCAGAATGGTTATAAGTACTCAGACACGGTAACCGATACATCTACCTAACACAATTTTGCAGTTATCTTGAGAAGTTATTGTTGTGGGTAGATTTTTACTAACCTTTGCAGGATAATAATTAGCATCATATGTACACCTCGCAAGTATGAAAGTCGTTTATATTTTATATTCGTATCTCAGGATAATGATAGTTTTTAAGTCTGTTTTCAGGATCAATGATATAGGTAAGGATCCTGGATATATTGTTATTATTTATCTTGTAGGATCATGGTCAGGATATATATATCTAACATAATCGTGCAGGATACTGAACGTGGAGGAACCTTAAGTGAGGATCCTAAGTTTATTATGGAGTATGCATAGCTCAGGATCCTGAACCCGTATTAGTTCAGGATCATGTGCTGATTAACGTGTTTATTTTCTTTGAGTATTGACCAGGTCATACGTGATACGCGTTAATGAGATATGCTCCGGATTGTGTGGCTAGGTTTTGATATGATTTGGAGAAGACGAAGTCAGCTGCACGTGTGGAATAGAGTCAAAAGAGACGTTGGTGGTCTTCATCTTTCATCGGAGGATCCCTGATATTTCGAAATTATTGTTAAACGCTCTTAGTATTTAAACGAGGCTCGGGTGATCGATTAGGTTAACGAATACTCACTACACACAGCTGCAAATCACAAAAACACTCTGTTATTTCATTCTTTTTCGATCATTTTATCAACACTTAGCTAAATTCACACACAAATTCACTTAGCCGATCATCCTTGTGCTCTTAGTTTGTAATCATTTACTTTCATTTTAATAAGATTTACAAAGGCAAGGATCGTTTGATCCTTCCCGAGGTTTTGTGGCGGCGATCAACCTTGATCAAGGGCTTTCCTCGTATATCATCGCGTCATTTTTCATTTACTTATAGTTCATATTGCTTTCGTTGTGTTCTTCTTACGTTTTCATTGTCAAAATAGCATTATCCTTAATCTGTTCTTGAGCTTTGATATTAAAACGCTTATTCAACAAGGATCTACGCATTTAATCTATCTTTTTAACACAAAATATTTACTTACTAATAGAGATAATCGTGTTTCTACGTAATTATCTTGAGAGTAATTTTTACACCTAACCTCACAAACTAATTTTGATCACTTAATTGCTTTTAGTAATTTTTGACCAAAACAATTTGGCGCCCACCGTGGGGAATTGGTGTTTTGCTTAATCAAACTTTTGTTAAAATCCTTGTTGAGTCATTTTTTCCAAAATTTCTGTCAAAAATGTCGAGCCAAGGACGATCTACATCATCCACCATGCCATCATCATCATCTTCTGCTAGAACCACTCTTCCTCCTGCTCCACCTCTCACATCATCTCAGCAATAGCCGCAAAATGTCTATACAAGGCTACCGTCGGCTGGATCCACATCTTCGGGGGCTGGATTCCTATCGGATCCAGACCCTGTTATGATTGCTAACCGGGATATTGTATCTATGTTTACGCAGGTAAAAGAGCAGCTTCAACGAGTGGAGAGAAGCAACGAAATCCTGAGAAAGGATGTGGAGAATTTGAGGGCAAGAGATAGTACTCCCTCTACTCAAGTCACTACTCCTATCCGAAGCAGGATCCTTGATTTTGGCACTCCTCCATCTGCGGAACATCAAGGAGATTTCATATCTATGCAAAGGAGCACTAGGATCCCAGATCCAATATTTGCTACAGGAGTTTCTACATCAAGGGGTCAACAATCCAATCCAGGATCCTCATATAGGACTCCTGACGGTGTTAACATGTTTAATAATTTTACTTCTAATAATACTGTTGGGACTAACAATTTTCAGGATCCTGGAGTTAGTCCTATGATGGCAAGGGAGATACAGAAACTGAAGGATATGATATCAAGTGTTCCTGGAGTTGTACAACCAATTCCTGAAGTCGCTCCAACAGCACATAGGATCTCAAGATTTGCACCACCTATCTGTGATGCTGAGATCCCGAAGTGATTTCAGACACCAAATATGAAGTTGTACGATGGAACAACGGATCCTGAGGAGCATATTGCGCAATACCGGGAAAGAATGGAGATCATCCCAATCCCTTCTGATCTTAAAGAAGCATGCTTATGCAAGGGCTTTGGCTCTACTCTCACAGGATCCGCACTGAAATGGCTGTTAAACGTTCCCCCTTACTCTATTACTTCATTTGCTCATTTGGTTAATTTGTTTAATAATCAATTCTCTTGCAGTAGAACATTTGAAAAACTAACGACTGATTTGTACAGAGTTGTTCAAAAAGCTAATGAATCTCTTCGAGATTTTGTAGGGAGATTCGGAAGAGAATCATTAAATATACCTAATTTAGATATGCCTACTGCTGTGCAAGCCTTTAAGATGGGGATCAAAAGGGATTCCCCATTTTATGAGGATCTTGTTATGAATCCTTGCAGGAACCTCGATGAAATCAGAAACAGGGCTCTAAGGTTTATCAGGCTGGAAGAAGATGCGATGATACAGAAAAGCGTGGATACTCAATAAGCATATGATAGGCCGAACAGGAAATCAGACTCGTCCTCATTTAGATCAAACAGAACCAAACCGTATACCAGAAATGAGGATCGTTGTGTGAATACTATCGATGAAGATGATGAAGAGTATCCTAAAATAACTGATTATAACTTTTATGTGGATACAACATATATATTATGTGCTATGCAGGATCTAGGAGATAAGGCGAGATGGCCCAAGAAGAGTGATAAAACTTATGCATGGAAGGATAAATCTAAATGGTGTGCGTACCATGAAGATTTCGGCCACATAACGGAGAATTGTATAGCTCTCCGGAAAGAGATCAGCCATTTGCTCAACAAAGGATACTTGAAGGATTTGCTTGGGAAAAAGAAGGATCACGCAAAGGATCGTAACACAGCTCAGGATCCTGGGTCTTAGGATAATCGCAGGATCCCTACTAGAGCAGGATCCCCACATTCAGACGCCAAGGTAATCAATTTTATTTCTGGTGGTTCTGATATATGTGGCACTTCTTATTCTGCAGCAAAGAGGCACGTAAGGGAATCCAAGTCAGGAAAGCCATATAAACCAACAAGGACTTCCATGAAGTTCAGGATGATTTGGAAGAAGTTCAGGATCCTCACCATGACGGTTTGGTTATTACTCTTTATGTTGCCAATCATTTTGTACGAAGGATCCTGATCGATGGAGGAAGCTCAGTCAACATCATTCGTTTGGAGACTTTGAAAAGAATGGGTATTCCAGAATCGGAAATTACCTCTAGATCTACTGTATTGGTGGGGTTCAGTGGAGAAGCAAAGAATACAGTTGGTGATATTAAGTTGCCGATTTACATTGAAGGGGTAAACTCTATTCAGAAATTTTGTGTTATGGATTGTTTGTCAATCTATAACATTATCCTAGGAAGGCCTTGGTTGCATGATATGAAAGCGGTACCATCAACGTATCATCAATGCGTTAAGTTACCAACTCCATGGGGGGTGGTCAAGATCAGCAGCGACCAACAAGAAGCAAAGGATTGTTATACAACATCAATGAAATCTACTGCCAAGCCTCCTTCAGCATAGCAATTAAAGAATAAGGCATGGGATGTCTTGGATACAAAGAACAAGATGTCAAAGAAATGCCGTTGAACTCAAAGGATCCTGAGGAAAAGGTACTAATAGGATCAGGGATCCCGAAGGATCTTGAACATGATCTGATGAAGTTCTTGGACCAGAGGAAATCAACTTTTGCCTGGAAGCCGGAAGATATGACAGGTATATCTAAGGATATTAAAACCCATAAACTTGGAATTGATAATAGTTTCAGGCCGGTTCAACAAAAGAGAAGAAAATTTGCACCGGAAAGGAATGCTATTATCCAGGCAGATGTTGAAAGACTACTTGCTGCTGGCATGATAAGGGAAGTAAAAATTCCAAGATGGTTGGCAAACGTGGTGGTGGTACAAAAGAAGAATGGAAAATGGAGAGTGTGCGTGAATTACACGGATCTCAATAAAGCCTGCCCAAAGGATCCTTTTCCATTGCCTCATATAGATTCAATGGTGGATGCTACGGCCGGGCATGAGATCCTGACCTTTATGGATGCTTCATCAGGATTTCAACAAATCCAGATGGAACCCGCAGACCAGGAAGACACAGCCTTCATAACCCCCACAGGTATCTATTGTTATGTTGCTATGTCTTTTGGTCTTAAAAATGCAGGTGCAACTGTTGTGCTCACACCGGGTCGTTGTTTTTTTCAAATGATGATGCCAGCGCAGCAGGAGTTTTAAATTTATATTTTACGGGGCTTAAATTAACCGTACTACCTACTCTGGTTAGTAAGCGGTAAGTATAACCTAAGATCGTTCTATGAATCCAAACGTGTGGGCGATTAAAATTGACACCTTCGGTAGGGAAGTATTTAGGATGGAACAAAGTAGGTAGGTTTGGGATTTAAAGACAGATAATTAAAATGCAGGAAAGTAAATTGCAGGAAATTAAAGTACAGGAAAAGCAGATAAAGATAAGGATGTGATCGCTGAGATTTCGATAATTAATATTTCAGGATGACAGAATAAACTGGGTTGATACTTAATGTGGCAGTTAAACTACTAGGTGTAAACTCTAGAACCCTACCAACTCAATTTCCCATTGGCGTGTCACTTGGAACTAGATTATCGTGATTCTGATCGGAGCAATACGTAAACTTCCAATACTCATCTAGTTGAAAGATGAGCAACCTATTTTGGTTTTATACCGAGGTGCATGAATCAGTAGCGTATCGTCTCATAGGTCCGACCGTTCTTAACCCCTAAGGTAGTTTACTACTTTATTAGCACGCAGATTAATAACTTTGTATGCTTGGACCGTCGATTGTGTAAGGCTTAGTGTTTTAAGGGTTTAAGGTCACTAGGACTTTACCCTTATTCCTAAGTCTTGTTTTTTACTCGATTAAGCTCTAATTACTTCGACTTATGAGTTAAGTTCTCCTTTTCAAACAGTTATACATCTCCAGATTATTCGCAGTTTGTTAAAACATGTTTCATATGAGGACCATGCCTTTCAATAATAGACAGTGTACTTTACATGAGATTTTCACGGTTTCTTATATCCAACACGCGGTCAAGAGTAATTGACAGTGAAAGTGACACTCTATCTAATTAAATGTAAAGCAGTGCAGAAATGTAAACCTAATATATACAACGAGTGGTTTCATTATGTCTTACTTATTGCATGTCATGGGCATAGATAACTACTTACCATAATTAAGGTTGATCAGGTCCTAATTACTAAGTTGCAGTCACGTGGATATCTGGAAAGGGTACTCCATAAATTAAACTTAAATTCATAAAGTCCTAACAGTACAAGGATTATTATCTCCTATTTTATCTGAACGTGTTTTACGAACATTATTTTATAATGCATTGATTCTCGTAGGATCCACCAGTTGGTTGTGTAGTTGTATCATCCTTCCGGAGTTCCAACTTTTAAACTAGAGCAGATTCCAATGATATAACTACCTTCGATCGTTTTACCAGCTTCCGTACGTTTGTACTTTGCCTAAAGCATTTCCAGCACTATACCGAATATATAGTTGAATAGGGGCCGTTACATCATTTTACGATTATCGTGCACTGATTATGTAATGACATCCTTACTTATAATTATCTACATCATCAGCAATCACAATAATAAACTACTCGCAATTCATGGCAATAAATAAATCACATACCATGCAATAATACATATTCAAAATATGAAATGAGACAAGTATAATAAAAGTTTAGATATCACCCGGAATTAAATGCGTAGCAGCGTATTATTATAATTGAAAAACTCTTTCGCACGTACAAAGATTGAACTCTGAATCTCTAGCGTTCGCCCTAGCTTCTACGTTAGTCCGTAGACTAATTACAATAATCCTAGAATGAGAAAGACTAAAAGACTACAAGAGATTTTCTAGTGAGAAAGTAAGAAAGAAAGAGTTTTTCCAAAGTATGGAAGGTGTGTTTTGCAAATGAACTAAAGCCCATATTTATAGGTGAGTTTTGGCTCACATTAGCATCAAGGGGTGCACATTAGCGTAATGCGGGTAAAAAGGTGCACCAGGTACTGTACAACGCGGAAAGGTGGTGCACCGGGTACTGTACAACGCGGAAAGTAGGCGCACCAGGTACGGGAATTAGCCAAAAAAGGAAACCGGGGCAGGGGACAGCAGGCCGGCGCCTCCACACCCTTGGCCGGCGGCGGCTGGGTGGTGGCCGGCGGCTGGTGGCTGCCACCCGCCCCGTTTCGCCGTCTTTTGCTTCGTTTCTTGATTCGTGCGTGTTTTCTTCGTTATGCGCCCGTTTGAGTCGATTCTTTTTTTGTTGGATTCGTAATTCAAAAAAGAAGATTTTGACATAAGATAGCCCCTGAGATGAGGTCCCTAACTCTAGATATTGCGTACGAATCATTTGGATCTTCCGACAGGCGTAGAATCTTCATTCTTCATCCGTTTTAGTTGATTCTTCTTCTGTTGGATTCGTATTTTGAAAACGAACATATTGGATAGAATGGATGTTGGTGAAGGGCAATTTAGTCTTGAAATCTCGTTTTGGTGCTTTGAATCTTCAAACGTGTGTGGAATCTTTATTTTACATCCGTTTTGCTTGATTTTTCTCGTGCAACCTTGTTTTGACCAGCTTGGCATAATGTTACTGATTTGTGCTATATTTGAGGTAAAATGCCAAGAATCGTTCCAGAATGAGAGAGATATCGGTAGTAAAAACATGACTTTTTACGCGATATCAAGTATCCCTGATCGCAGCCAAACGGTCGGTGTTTTAGGAATCGCTTCCTGTCGTTGCGGGCCTCCCGCCTGGCTGCGTCAGTGGGTTTTTATTTTATGTTTTGCTGGGCCTAAGTATACTAAAGCTATGGGTGAGTACAGCGATAGGTATGACCTAGGGTCGTTCTTCAAACTACAACGGGCATGGGATCTAGGACTTCAGTTATCTATGTGGATTTAGCTGGGGTTTAAAAGAGATTTTTGTTTGTTTTTGGTTTTAACTAACTACTAATTATCTAAAATTAAATTAAAATAAAGTAAAGTGGAGGGGAGGTGGCAACGAGAACTTATAGGTGAAGCGAGTGTTTACTATGATAATTACTCATGCTATTTAGGGGTAGTTAATGGGATAAAGCCTTAGTTAAGATGACAGCTATATTTCCTAATGAGCCATAACTCCTAGCCTATTAAATCATCAGTTCAACAACACAACAGTTCTAATGAAAGATAACTAAAGATAAAATAAACTAGAGATCGTCTAGTAAATCATCCATGTCTGGATCAAATGCTGCAAGTGCTTCAGGATCAGGATCTGAAGTGAGTGATAAGGCAGCAGTGCGATCAGACATCGTGGATGCATCAGCGGGAATCCGAGGTGTCCTAGAAGGAGCAACAGCAGTGGGAGGAACAGTCTGTGTTGGGGCAGCTAGGAAGAAGGACCAAGGTGGGAGAGCTGGCCTGGGACCCTGACCAAGCTGATACGGCTGGTCGGAGAGTCTTGGTAGTCCCATCACTTCTCTGATTTCGGAGTGAGAGCTACGCTGAATCGAAAGCTCACTGAGCATCGCCCAAGTCACCATCGGATCTGAAGTGGTAACTCCAAAGTCAAAAAGTGGGGCAGATACAGGAGCAGTCGGAGCATGCTCATCAGTAATGGTGGTCGTCTTCTTTCTTTTTCCTCTGCGGGTTCTCTTCCTCTGTTGTTTCTGAGTAGCTTGTCCTGAAGTCTCAGCTGAAGCGTCCATCCTGAAACATAAAGATAAACAGGTAATGTTATAGTTTTAAATGGGTATACAAATGCAAAATAATCAGATGACTTCAAGAATTGTTTGTTTAAATGTTAAAGCTTTGTGAGGTCATCTGTTCATTCGCATTTGTATACTATGAATAAAACTTATCTGATGTATATGTAGGAGTGTGGCATCGTCAGATATTTGGGTTATCCTGCATCGTTAGTTTAGGGATGATAATACTAAAGCAAAAATAACTAAGAAATTAAATAAAATAAAATAAAATAAAATAAGATAAGCAATGGGGTGCCTCCCAAGAGCGCTTGTTTAGAGAGTCTCTAGCTTGACTCTTTGTACCTACTAGTCGGCTCAAGGTGGTTCAAAGATATAGACTTCCTCACCAGAGGGGAAATCTTCGATGTAGTGCTTTAAGCGATGGCCATTGACTTTAAAATTACCGTCCGGGGCTTCTAGTTCGACTGCTCTGAAGGTATAGACTTTTGATACAACAAATGGTCCGCTCCACCTTGATCTGAATTTGCCGGAGAATTTTTTGAAGTGCGAATTGAAGAGAAGAACTTTGTCTCCGGGCTTGAACTTAGAATATTTGAGTTTAGCGTCGTGAGTATTCTTTGTTCATTCTTTGAAGTGCAGAGAGCTATCATACGCTTGGTCTCTTAATTCGGCTAGTTCATTCAGTTGCATTTTCCGATGTGATCCAATTGCAGAAGGATCTAAATTACACTCTCTCAGCGCCCAGTGAGCTTTATACTCCAACTCTATCGGCAGATGACATGCTTTTCCGTAGACTAGTCTGTAGGGCGTGGTTCCTAGTGGTGATTTATATGCGGTTCTGAACGCCCACAGAGCATCGTCTAATTTTTCAGCCCATCTTTCCCTATGATTAACCACGGTTCGTTCTAAAATTCTCTTGAGCGCTCGATTCGTCACTTCGGCTTGCCCATTCGTCTGCGGGTGGTAAGCCGTAGAGGTCTTATGGGTGACACCATAATATTGTAATGTCCTCATAAACTGAGCATTACAGAAGTGCGTGCCCCGATCACTAATGATCGCTTTTGGAGTACCGAAACGTGAGAAGAGCTGCTTTAAGAATTTCACCACTACTCGGGAATCATTTGTAGGAAATGCTTGAGCTTCGGCCCATCTGGAGACGTAGTCGACAGCAACTAGAATATACTCTTTCCCATATGATTTTGGGAATGGTCCCATAAAATCCAACCCCCATATATCAAAGATCTCGCAGGCCTGGATGTTAGTAAGTGGCATTTCACTCCTCCGTGAGATACTTCCAAACCTTTGGCAAGCATCACAACATTTTACCAAGTCGTGAGCGTCTCTTAATATAGATGGCCAATAGAAACCGGAATCGTATACCTTCCTTGCGATCATATTTGCTCCATGATGTCCTCCAGTTGGTCCGTGATGACTTTGGTGAAGAATGTTCCTTGCCTCCCTCTCGTCTGCGCATCTTCTGATGATTTGGTCCAGGCATACTTTGAATAAGTATGGATCATCCCAATAGTAGTTCTTTACGTCTCTAAAGAATTTGCGTCTTCTAGAGGTGGGCATTCCTTTTGGCACAATTCCTCCAACTAGATAATTTGCGTAGTCCGCATACCAAGGGTTGTAAGCGAATTGAGATCCCTTTTGGTATCCTCCGATATTCATGAGTTGTTCTTCAGGAAACTGGTCTTGAATCTCTCTCTCATCAAGCTTCTCCATCGACGGATTTTCCAATCGACTAAGATGATCTGCTGCGACATTCTCGGCTCCCTTTTTATCCTTGATTTCTATGTCAAATTCTGGGAGAAGGAGTGTTACAGCTGAAACGGTCGTTACGCAACAGCTGCAACGGGGTTTTATATTTATAGAGCTGGGGACCTAAATTCTACTTACAGAGGTAAGTATAACTCAGGGTCGTTCTTAAGATCAATCGTATTGTGAAGCGGAGTTGTCCAGACAAACTTATTCAAATTAGTGATGGGTTTTTTTAAAAGAGTTTTGATTTGGTTTTAGGTCCGTTTAAACTAAACTAATAAAAAGCAGGAAATAAACATAACAGTAAATAAAAGCTAGATAGGGAATCAGTAATGGAGAGTAGTTCTTGTTATGACTTCGTTAGCTTGTGTTATGGGGTGATGTCTGGGGTTATTTATGAAAACGTCGTTTAAAGATTTGTGTCTTGCTTTTGCCTGAGTATTCGTAGTGTAAACACTAACACCCTACTGTCTGATTTCTCAGACAATATGTCACTGGGTTGCTAGGCTATGGTGATTCTGATCAGAGGAGGCTGCTCAACTCTTCAACACTTTCCATCTAGTGGAATAGTGACCCTTTTTGGAATAGTATTCCTGGGCGCATGAGATAGAGTAACAGACCCGCTAAAAGTTCTGACCGTTCTTAACACCACGAGGATACTATGGCTAGGCAAGGCATTTATGATTAAGACTTGGTTTGGTGACTGCTAACTTTGTATTAATGGTCTTTGTTTAGTCCAGAGCTGTGTGGTTCAACCAGGATGTGACACAGTCTTCAACCGACGGCAGTTCCTTAGCTTTTCCCACGTATTTAAACGTTATACGAAGTACTGTGCCGATTTATGGTCTTTCCGGTGCCACATACTTTATGGTCACTCTGGACTAGTTTACTAAGTTTGTATTAAAGTTTGACCATCTATGATATAAACCCAACCCTCACTTATTTAAACAAATCCCAATAAATCCCTGATTGATTCACGGTGTACTATACGATAGGGTTGATAGTATTTCCACAGCTACACAATTCAGACCATGTTTGTATTTGAAAACATAGATAGGTAGTTACCGGTTGATCAAGGTTCGCGACTCCTTGTCATACAGGTTCTAACCACGTTTATTGGAGGAAAGGCGATTTTGGTTTAGAAATTCATAAATACAAAGTTAACAATACACCGGTTTTCATTTTGTAACAATTGGGAACATTATTCCACAACGGATTGTGCCCACGACTTTCATAGCTTCCACGTTCCGTACTACACACATTCGTGATGATTCCGGCGCTATACAAATGAAAGCCGTATAACGTTACTTCCGTTGTTTCATAACGATATTATCCCAATTGCGTATTTAAAGTAACATCACCCCAAATATTAACAAGCTAACTACATCACAACAAGCACATAAGAGAACTACTCACTACGCATGGCAAACAATCCTAAATCTATCATAATAATAATAGCAATCATCATAATAGAAAAGGAAAGAAATAACCGTAGATTATGCGTAGACAGAATAATGTTAGAAGAATACACGAACGGAACCTCCGCAATATCTTTGACAATATTACAAATAAGCCCCTCAGAATATTCCCTACACTATTACAAAAGTAGCCCCTCCGTTAGTCTAGGTTAAATATTAACCAAGAACTAACGAACTAAAACCCTAATCTATTTCTCCTCTAACTCCTAAGAGTAGTGCTAGAGAGAGAAAGCTAAACTAGAAAGAGAAAGAGTGTGTGAGAGAGAAAGTGAGAATTCTTGTTGAAGAATGGTGTGTGGAATGAGGATGGAGAGCTCTCTATTTATAGGCAAGCCATGGATCCAAGAGTACAAGCCTACAAGCATACGTACAAGCAAACGAAGCAATAACGAGGGGGTGTGAAGCCAAAACAGGCCGTGTACGGCCATGATCAGGCCGTGTACGGCTATAAACAGGCCATGTACGGCCTCCTCTAGGCCGTGTACGGCTAGGGGGTGGCCGTGTGGTAGGCCGTGTGATTTTTCTTATTTTTCTCGCAACTTCGGAAGGCCGTATCTTCTTCGTTTCTCGTCCGTTTGACTTGATTCTTTCGCCTGCGGTCTCGTAATTCCGTTACGCTTCTAATGATGCCAAAAGTGTCAGATTTGGATATCTCTAGAGTTGGCGTGTGCGGAATGCCCTCGGTTTGCTCTCAGAAAGCTCCATCTTCCTCGTTCTTTACCCGATCTGCACGATTCTTGATTCTACAGTCTTGGAATAACCTGATACATCATATGAGACTATTTAAGGACTTGTATCATAATGTGGTTAAAAGTCTGTAAGAATCAGTGTTTAGAATAATCTGCCTCGATTTGCGTGCCTTTTGGACGTTTTTAGCACTTTTTTCAGCAATGTCTATATTTTGACCAACTTTGTGAAATTAAGTAAATAAACGTTTAATTCGAGTGTTTTCACCAAGAATTAGGCCAAATGTGCGGGAAATATGTGCCTGAAAACATGACTTTTTAGCACATATCAAATATCCCACACTTAGACATTGCTTGTCCTCAAGCAAAACTCAGTTTTATGAAAACGGTTTTAAGCAGATTTGGCGAATTCTAAAAGTTCTTAAAAGCAATCACCCTGCATATCAGTAAACCATAATAGAAAATAAGGAGAAATAGGATAATCGTCCCAGAAACAAGGAATGACTTTCTTAGGCATACTTCCAACTCTCGTGATCTTGGAGTACACATGACCGGGCGATTCCTCACAAGGTGGTCACTCAATTCAATCAAAGTGTATCGGGTTTCCTAACATTCTAGAACAAACGAAATCGCTCAAAAGCCAGTCATGTAGCACTCATCGTCATAGGCTTGATCGAGAATCGGATCTCCACCACTTAAGTGTGGACGGTGCTAATTATCCCATGACATTCATGAGGGTTGTAATATTTGGTGAGGGTGAAAGGGTATGGATATTGGTTTGTTTTTCAGGTGTAAGGGTTTAGCTGTACCTTAGAATTCTAAAGATCATGAAAAACTTTATTTAGAATAGCGCAAATACGGAAACGGAACTAGATAGCTATTTTGCTTCTATCAAATTTTTCTGGTGAGCGATACTACTGAAAGCACTTAGCTTTATTCTTAGACTAACTATTATTCTTCTTTTTCTTCTTGATAATTTCTTTGCCACAGAATTTCCAAGGGATTATTCTTTTATTTTTTTCTTTCTCTTTTTTTTTTTTTTTTTTTGGCTCCCTTAGAAATCCTTTCTAACTTAACTTCTTCATTCGTGACAGTCTTCTGGTGTCAATTTTTCACACCATGTTTTTCTCTCCTTCATATATAACTTTGATGACTTTGTGAGAGAGGATTTGAGAAAGTGGAATGTTGAATCAAGCGAAAAGGATATTCTAAAAGGCGTTTTCCATAACCTTAGAAGTTCTGCGGTAAGCTTTTGGGAATTTTGGGTAAAGTGGGTTTTAGGATTAGGGTTTTATGAAACGAAAAGGTTTAGGCTCAACAGGGTTTACTAAGCGGATCATCGATGCTAAAAATGTGCATCGAAAGGGTTTTGGGCTTGAAAAGATATGAGAAAGGGGGGTTAAATCCTAGGGAATGTCAAGATCATTTAATTGCACCTATACCGCGTACGGTACTCACTAATATGGTCTCGAAACGTATGTCAGGAGCAAGTTCTAATTCAGAGATGCATACATCGGCACACACAACAAACGAAAAGTGAAGCATTAAAAATGAATGCTATAGGGCTCAAGATACCTCACTGCAAGTTTTTGGGTTATATGTGCCTAGTCATGCGATGCCCCTCTTAGATTATCATTTTTGTCTGAGAGATTCCTACCTTATTTTCCTTAGCTTCCAAAATAGCATACTCATATACTGGAATGATTCCTCTTTAGAACGTTTAGAATTCAAAATGGCAGAGTTAAAAACTCATACTTTATTATTTTTGAAAAAATTTTGAAATTTGAGGAACATTTTCTGAGTTTACTATTTGGACAAAAAGGCGTAAAATCAATCCAAGGTATCTATACCTGCTATCCCACACTTAGAGGAACATTGTCCCTAATGTTCTCTTGAGTAGGGATTTTACAAGTAAAATACCACACTTAGAGTTTGAACATATAGAAAATGTTTCTCAAGTGTCGTCATTGGGCTTGAATCCCACACTTAGTGATAAGTTTAGGATAGGGCATAGATAAGATACTAAACAAAACAGATTATTTATTTATTAAAAAGTGAAGAAAGGATAAGGAAACTCCCCAAATAGCGAGATACTCGGATGCGTATGATAAGAAAATAGCTGAAATAAGATGCTGCCAGGATCTATTTCTGCATTTTCTTCTGGTTTTATCCTCGAGACTCTTGCTAGGGTTTTCTTGCACACTTTAAATCTTCAATTATTCATACTTGTCTCTTTGTGAAATGATCTCGTAGGTGTGAACACGTTGGATATGCCTTTTACCAAACTCATATATTTTGCAAATGGTAGTGAAATCACCGTCTCAGATTTTGAAGGGATGTTTTCTATGACAAATCATTTATAAAACATTGTTTTTAAACGAGTTCGAGCATAATGCATAGAAGTAGTATGCAAGTACCTCAAATGCTCGAAACAGTGAATTATTTATTTTTACTTCTTGCTGAGACGAGTGTTTTGCAAGATGAGTTGTTTTGAGAAATGATTTTGAAAATATTTTTAGGCATAACCAAGTGTGAAGGATAGTCGGAGATTCTGCTTCACTTATTGACACTCAATCTTTTCTTTTTATTGCACGGGTTGCCTCCCGAGAAGCGCTGCTGTTAAAGTCGAGAGCTCGACTTTGCCTTCCTTCAGATTAATGAGAACTGGAACCACTTGGGCCGGAAGTGCCTGGCGTCCAAGTGTTGCGAGGGTAGATCCGTAGAAACTGGTGAGCGATGACCCTGATGATGTTCGGGGTGTTTAATGCAAAGTCAGGGAAGCTGTCAAGGTGGTCTTCAGTGACTTTCTGCATATGCAGAAGATCCAAGGTAATGTCTTTTATGGTTTTGGAGATAACTCCATGGGGATCAATCACAAAGAATCCTGCTTCGCTAGCTTCCATCAGCTCACGTTCTGGATGGTTTTGCTTCAACGAGTCCATGAATCTGAGGAACATCTGATGGATGTCTTCATGATTAGCTCGGCTAGAGTTTCCTCTGATTTCCCTGATAGACTCATGAATGCGCTGGATGAGATTGACTTGATGGGCGGAGAATGAGAGGGTAGAGTCAAGAAAGATGTTGTTGACAATATCGTACACCTCTCGTAATCCGTAGTGAAAGATCTGGCGGTACTCATCCGGGTGGACTTCACAAAAGATCTCCTTGATTCGGTCTGAGAGGAAGGTCGCGATGTTAACCATTGAACCTTCGGATATGGAAGAAGGGATGGCACGCGTTCTTTCATCAAAAATCTCAAACTCGAGATCATGGATGATTTTGTAAGCATGGTACTCAATGGTACAATCAATATAGAACCTGTTGGAAGAAGTGTTGTCTATATGATCGTTCTCAGCCATTAGATTTATCAATCTTCGAAGGTCATTCATTAGCTGGACATCAGCATCTGCATCAGGGTTCCCAGTAGCTTGGTACATATTCCTGCGGTATGAGTTTAAGTATTCATGTTGCTGTGCAGAATATGGGAACGCAGATCTGATCAGTACATCATGCATCTTTTGATACATGGCCCTCTGGTCCTCGAAGAACTCCAACTCCTCAAATGTAGGTTTAGCAGTTTGGTGTAGGAGTTGAGTGGTGAGATCTTCGGTGAACGCATGCAGGCGGTTTTGAAATAGCAGTGGGTCTCGGCTGCTGGCTTGATAAACGTCATATTCGGCCTTGATTTCTTCTATCAGGTCCCTTTGGCGTGGTGTGTACTCATTTGTAGAACTAATGATGATGCTCATCATTGAGGGGAGGTCATCTTTGAATGCCTCGATAGCACTAATCATTTCTTCGTGATTAGAAACCATGGGGATAGCTGGAGGTTTCGGAAGTCGGATAGAGCGGATATCTATCGGTATATCGATGTATACAGTGTTATCCTGATCATCTTCTGCTGATGGAGTATCCATACCTTGAGAGTCTGGGAACTCAACAACATCAGAAGGTAACTGGATATCACTGGTGATCTGAGATATCGGCTGAGAAGAATCCACCTCTATGTCTCTCTCCTCATAATCATGGCTATTTTCAGAAGTATCTCCCCATTCGAACAGAGTTCGAGGTGCAGAAGCATCGAAGGCTTGAATCCTTCGGGAAGGTAAGTCTGAATAAAGATCCGGTAGCATGGATTCTTTGTATGCCAGTATTTTCTTCAGGAGTTTGTCTCTAAGCTTTGGGTGTTGCTTTGAAAAAGTAATGGTCTTCTCAATGTTCAGCAGAGCGTTGAGTCGTGGTGAGACAAGAGGCTGGGAGGATCCATGACAGATGCCATGAGTTTCTCCATAGTAATATCAAACCCTGCATCAAAATCATCATCTGATAGAGAGATAGAATTTTCAATCTTCATAATCTCAGCTGTCGGAAAGTGTGATTCTGGTAAGTGCTGATGCGGTGGTGTAGACTGGTATACATCCTCCTCTTCTTCTTCGGGCTCTGAATCTTCTTCCTGTTCTTCCTCTGATTCTTCCATTTCCTCTGGTTCTAATTCTGGTACTGTTTCTTCCTCTGATTCATCCATTTCCTCCTCTTCTACCTCTTCCTCCACGGGTTCTGATTCCTCCATCTCTTCCTCTTCTGATTCTGACTCCTCTGTTGCCGAGATGAGATAGGTGTGATCATCTGGTCTGTATGGTTCTGGATCCGAGTCAGAAGTGTCATCATCTGAAGTAACTTTGCCCATTGATATTGCGTAAATCTCTGCCTGTTCTGCTAGTGAGCACTCATCTTGATCAATCTTGAAAGATACAGTTTGTCCATGTGCTCGGAGACTTATGACCTGAGAATAAACATCAATAACAGCATGTGCAGTATTCATGAATGGCCTACCTAGGATAATAGGGATATTGATGTCTTCCTGAATATCCATCACTACGAAGTAGGTGGGAAACCAAAACTTATCAACTTTAACCATGACATTTTCAGCTATGCCCTTTGGATATCGAATGGATTGGTCGGCAAGCTGGACACTCATCTCAGTGGGCTGGAGAGGTCCTATTTCTAGTCTGGTGTAAAGTGAATAGGGCATGAGGTTGATGCTAGCTCCAAGATCGGCCAAGGAACGTATCACGCCTGAGTGATAGATAGAGCAGGGCAAGGTAAATCGACCTGTGTCTCCTAGTTTTTCCGGTAGGGTATTCTGGATAACGGCTGAGCATTCAGCATTTAGAGAGATTTTGGGGGTTTCAGGAACCTTGTCTTTAGTAGCCAGTATTCGTCGGATATACTTAGTGCCGGAAGGGATTCTAGACATGGTGTCCATGAATTTTCCGTCAAGTTTGAATGACCTGGCATTGTACTTTTTGCATAGACGGTTCGGGAAAGGAACTCGCACCTCTCTAGTCGGAGTGGGTACGGATCTGGTCTCAACTGTCGGCGGGACAGGAGTATGTTCCTTTACTGGAGTGGAATTAGTAGGAGGTGAGCTCAGGGTTTTTGCTTCTTCGACGTGAGGATTCTGAACGGTGTTACTGGGTAGAGATCCTTGTGGTCGGGTATCGAGACGTTGGGCTAACTGACCAATCTGATTCTCAAGGCTTTTTAGGACTGAGAGTTGATTTCTGAGGAATAGGTCTGTCTGGTCTTGTCTGGCCGTAGTCTTCTGGTTGAAAGCAGTCTGTCCCTGGATGAACTTGTTAAGATTGTCATCAGCACTGGTGATGGGTATGGTAGTCTTTGCAGGCTCAGTAGGCTGGACATCTTCGGGTGCAGTCAATGATAGACGTTGGTTGTAAGGAAGTTGTGGTTGTTGTGGATATGTCGGATAGCGTGGCTGAAATCTTTGTGGGTATGGTGGCTGGTTATTCCGTGGAGGATACTGGGATCCTCGGTTTCTGGGTGGAGATATTCTAGCGAAGCCAGGCGGATTTGGAGGTCTGGTTGGAAATTGGGCATAATAGACAGAACCGTCAGTCGGGTCTTCGTACTCAACCTCATATTCTTCAGTGGGATGGTTGGTACAGTTCTGGCAAGCCTGAACTTGATGAACTCGTTGCGGCTGCTTCTTTAGCTCTCCAATCTGCTTCGTTAGGGTTTCGATCTGTTCCGTCAGAGATTTGATAGCTTCAGCTTGGATGGAGTTGTGAGCGGAGAGAGGTGTTGATGAGGATTGCCCATCAGCTTTCCAGTCGTGGTGATGCATGGTCATGTCTTCGATCAAGCTCCATGCTTCATCATCGGTCATCTTCATAAAGTTACCTTGAGCAGCGGCGTCAAGAGTAATGCGGTGATTTGGATCGAGACCGTTGTAGAAGGTGCATAACTTGTCGGTTTTCGTCATCTGGTGATTCGGACATTTCCTTATCAAACTTTTGAATCGCTCCCATGCCGAGTAGATTGATTCATCGTGAGCTTGTTCGAAGTGCGCGATGTCATTCTTGAGTTTGGTTTGCTTGGACGGAGGAAAGTATCTGGCAAGGAATTTGTTACCCATATCCGTCCATGAGGTGATTGAGCCGGTCTCAAGTCCCTCAAACCAAGAAAGTGCATGTAAAGCGAGAGAATAGGGGAACAAGTATAGGCGAACTATGTTCTGCTCGACCCCATTCTGCTTGTAGGAGTTTGATATGTGGATGAACTTGTCAATGTGAGCGTTAGTATCTTCACGTGGTAGACCGTGGAATTGACAGTTGTCCTTGATGAGTTGTACGATGTGATGCTTCAGCTCGAAGGATGCTCCCTCGATCTCCGGATAGGTGATTGGTCCTCCTCGTCCTTCAATGGATGGCTTGGTGTTATCAGCAAGAGTGACACGAGCGGCCATTTCGGGAAGATGGAAGCGCTTTTGTTTTCGGATAGTACGGATAATAGACTCAGGATCAGGTACGAAAATGAGCGGTTCAGATTCGGACGATCTGGTCTGATATCATTGTGTGTTGTGGGAAGTTATTTTTGGCTGGAACAAAGAAAGTAAATAGTAAAGTACGAAAAATAAAGGTATCACTAAAAAGAAAAGGTTCGTCAGGACGCCTCTGGGTCTTACGATTGATTCCCAGGCAGCAGCGCCAAAAACTTGTTACAGCTGAAACGGTCGTTACGCAACAGCTGCAACGGGGTTTTATATTTATAGAGCTGGGGACCTAAATTCTACTTACAGAGGTAAGTATAACTCAGGGTCGTTCTTAAGATCAATCGTATTGTGAAGCGGAGTTGTCCAGACAAACTTATTCAAATTAGTGATGGGTTTTTTTAAAAGAGTTTTGATTTGGTTTTAGGTCCGTTTAAACTAAACTAATAAAAAGCAGGAAATATACAGAACAGTAAATAAAAGCTAGATAGGGAATCAGTAATGGAGAGTAGTTCTTGTTATGACTTCGTTAGCTTGTGTTATGGGGTGATGTCTGGGGTTATTTATGAAAACGTCTTTTAAAGATTTGTGTCTTGCTTTTGCCTGAGTATTCGTAGTGTAAACACTAACACCCTACTGTCTGATTTCTCAGACAGTATGTCACTGGGTTGCTAGGCTATGGTGATTCTGATCAGAGGAGGCTGCTCAACTCTTCAACACTTTCCATCTAGTGGAATAGTGACCCTTTTTGGAATAGTATTCCTGGGCGCATGAGATAGAGTAACAGACCCGCTAAAAGTTCTGACCGTTCTTAACACCACGAGGATACTATGGCTAGGCAAGGCATTTATGATTAAGACTTGGTTTGGTGACTGCTAACTTTGTATTAATGGTCTTTGTTTAGTCCAGAGATATGTGGCTCAACCAGGATGTGACACAGTCTTCAACCGACGGCAGTTCCTTAGCTTTTCCCACGTATTTAAACGTTATACGAAGTACTGTGCTGATTTATGGTCTTTCCGGTGCCACAAACTTTATGGTCACTCTGGACTAGTTTACTAAGTTTGTATTAAAGTTTGACCATCTATGATATAAACCCAACCCTCACTTATTTAAACAAATCCCAATAAATCCCTGATTGATTCACGGTGTACTATACGATAGGGTTGACAGTATTTCCACAGCTACACAATTTAGACCATGTTTGTATTTGAAAACATAGATAGGTAGTTACCGGTTGATCAAGGTTCGCGACTCCTTGTCATACAGGTTCTAACCACGTTTATTGGAGGAAAGGCGATTTTGGTTTAGAAATTCATAAATACAAAGTTAACAATACACCGGTTTTCATTTTGTAACAATTGGGAACATTATTCCACAACGGATTGTGCCCACGACTTTCATAGCTTCCACGTTCCGTACTACACACATTCGTGATGATTCCGGCGCTATACAAATGAAAGCCGTATAACGTTACTTCCGTTGTTTCATAACGATATTATCCCAATTGCGTATTTAAAGTAACATCACCCCAAATATTAACAAGCTAACTACATCACAACAAGCACATAAGAGAACTACTCACTACGCATGGCAAACAATCCTAAATCTATCATAATAATAATAGCAATCATCATAATAGAAAAGGAAAGAAATAACCGTAGATTATGCGTAGACAGAATAATGTTAGAAGAATACACGAACGGAACCTCCGCAATATCTTCGACAATATTACAAATAAGCCCCTCCGTTAGTCTAGGTTAAATATTAACCAAGAACTAACGAACTAAAACCCTAATCTATTTCTCCTCTAACTCCTAAGAGTAGTGCTAGAGAGAGAAAGCTAAACTAGAAAGAGAAAGAGTATGTGAGAGAGAAAGTGAGAATTCTTGTTGAAGAATGGTGTGTGGAATGAGGATGGAGAGCTCTCTATTTATAGGCAAGCCATGGATCCAAGAGTACAAGCCTACAAGCATACGTACAAGCAAACGAAGCAATAACGAGGGGGTGTGAAGCCAAAACAGGCAGTGTGCGGCCATGATCAGGACATGTACAGCTATAAACAGGACATGTACGGCCTCCTCTAGGCCGTGTACGGCTAGGGGGTGGCCGTGTGGTAGGCCGTGTGATTTTTCTGACTTTTCTCGTAACTTCGGAAGGCCTTATCTTCTTCGTTTCTCGTCCGTTTGACTTGATTCTTTCGCCTGCGGTCTCGTAATTCCGTTACGCTTCTAATGATGCCAAAAGAGTCAGATTTGGATATCTCTAGAGTTGGCGTGTGCGGAATGCCCTCGGTTTGCGCTCAGAAAGCTCCATCTTCCTCGTTCTTTACCCGATCTGCACGATTCTTGATTCTACAGTCTTGGAATAACCTGATACATCATATGAGACTATTTAAGGACTTGTATCATAATGTGGTTAAAAGTCTGTAAGAATCAATGTTTAGAATAATCTGCCTCGATTTGCGTGCCTTTTGGACGTTTTTAGCACTTTTTTCAGCAATGTCTATATTTTGACCAACTTTGTGAAATTAAGTAAATAAACGTTTAATTCGAATGTTTTCACCAAGAATTAGGCCAAATGTGCGGGAAATATGTGCCTGAAAACATGACTTTTTAGTACATATCAAGGAGAATCCATCTAAGCAGTCTTGGCTTAGCGTCTTGCTTTTTGAAGAGATACTTCAAGGCTGAGTGATCTGTATAGACAATAGTTTTGGACAATATTAAATAAGAACGAAATTTATAAAAAGCGAATACTACCGCAAGAAGCTCTTTCTCTGTTGTGGTGTAATTCTCTTGTGCATCAGTGAGTGTCTTGCAGGCGTAGTAGATTGGCTGAAACTGCTTCTCCTTCCTTTGCCCTAAGACAGCTCCAACAGCGAAGTCACTAGCATCGCACATGATTTCAAACGGAAGACTCCAATCGGGGGCGACCATGATCGGTGCATGTGTGAGCTAATCCTTCAAAATGTTGAAAGCTTTAAGACAGTCATCTGAAAAGACAAACGGAGTATCCTTCTAGAGAAGGTGCGTCATAGGTCGAGAGATCTTAGAGAAATCCTTAATAAAGCGACGGTAGAATCCGGCGTGACCTAGAAAACTGCGAATGGCTTTAACAGAAGTAGGTGGCGGAAGTTTGGAAATAGTCTCAACTTTGGCTTTGTCAACTTCGATTCCAGATTTTGATATTCGATGTCCAAGAACTATTCCTTCTTTCACCATAAAGTGGCACTTTTCCCAGTTTAAGACAAGATTTGATTCTTCGCATCGGGCTAGCATCCTTTCAAGGTTGGAAAGACAAGATGTGAAGGAATCACCGAAGATTGAGAAGTCATCCATGAATACCTCCATACACTGTTCAATCATGTCATGGAATATTGCCACCATACACCTTTGAAATGTTGCAGGCGCATTGCATAAACCGAATGGCATGCGGCGGTAGGCAAATGTACCATATGGACATGTGAATGTCCTCTTCTCCTGGTCCTTTGGATAGAGAGGAATTTGAAAATAGCCGGAGAAACCATCGAGGAAGCAGTAATATTCATTCCCCGATAATCTTTCCAACATCTGATCGATGAACGGCAGAGGGAAGTGATATTTCCGGGTGGCTTCATTTAATTTCCGATAGTCGATACACTCCCTCCAGCTGGTGACGGTTCGTGTAGGAATCAATTCATTATCTTCATTAGCGATAACCGTCATTCCTCCTTTCTTTGGGACAACCTGAACTGGGCTGACCCATGGGGAATCTGAGATAGGATAGATCAAGCCAGCATCCAAGAGTTTGATAGCCTCTTTCTTGACCACGTCTTGAATCTTCGGGTTTACTCTCCTCTGTCTCTGTATGGAAGGTTTGAAGTCGTTTTCCATGAGTATCTTGTGCGTGCAGTAATTTGGACTGATCCCTTGTATATCAGAAATCTTCCATGCAATCGCCTTCTTGTGTGACTTCAAGACCTGGATAAGCCTTGCTTTCTCTTCAGCTGAAAGACCTTTGGCAATTATGACGGGTAGATGTGAGGTTCCTTCGAGAAAAGCATATTCCAAGTGAGGGGGTAATTCCTTCAGCTCCAATTCTAGCGGTTCTTCGATAGAGGGTTTCATTCGAGCGATCTCGTCTCTTTGTAATTCGTCATACTCCTTTTGGAACTCTGATTCTTCTGGAGATGAGTCGGCTGTAGTGGCTGATGCTATTTGTACTAGTTCTGTCTCATTGGAAAGCGCGTTCTTCTTTAACTCGTATTTGCAGGTAGATGATGAAGAAGTTGTATTATCCTCAGTGATGATGACCTCATTGTTGTCGGTGAGTGCGAACTTCTGAAATTGAGCTTTAGAAGAAGTACTTATGGAGATTTCTGGATTTGATTTCTCACAACCTTCATATAGTTGTGGCAAAGTACCGGAATCCATCTGCTCGAAAGATTTTAGAATCTCAGCTACAGACGGAGATGATTCGGGTATCGGAAAAAACTGATTTCTTCTTAAAAGTGGGATAGGGATGCCTTCGCCTAAAGGAACAGCAACAACGGAGTTGTTCGTGGGAGAGTAGTTAGGCGGTGCTAAAGGATTCTTCATTTCAGGTAAGGGAAATAGCAGCTCTCCGGAAGGTGCTGGTTTGTCAGAGATAGCTGAGCAGAGTCCGATGTCGTCCGGGCAAAGTCTTCTTTTGGTGATGACAGTGCTGGAGAAAGGTTCGTTACTGCTGACTGCTAGAATCTCTTCCAAATGCTCGTCATATATTTCCTGCATGGCATCCACAAGACCAAGATCTTCTCCCATAGGGTGCTTCATCAACTTATCGACATTAAAGGTGACTTCCTCCGCTCCGACCCTCAGTTTTAAAGATTTTTCGTTTACATCTATCACAGCCTTGGCAGTGTTTAGGAAAGGTCTACCAAGGATGAGGGGAACGTGGGCATCTTCCTCAATATCCATAATGACAAAGTCAACTGGGAAGATAAATTTACCGACTCGGACCATTATATCTTCAGCAATTCCTCGGGGGAGTTTAACTGATCTATCAGCTAATTGGATGGTCATTTGAGTGGGTAGCAGTTCACCTAATCCTAGTTTCTTATAGAGAGAGTAAGGCATAAGATTGACACTAGCACCTAGGTCAGCTAAGGCGTTACTAACTTGGATGTTTTGAAGAAAACAGGGAATAGTGAAACGGCCAGTATCTTCTAGTTTGGGTGGAAGGCCATGTAACATGATTGCTGAGCATTCAACATCTAAGGGCAAACTAACTATTTGTCTTAATTTTTCTTTATTTGAAATGAGTTCTTTGAAAAACTTAGCACAACTAGGCATCTCTACTAAAGCGTCTAATAGTCTAACGTTTAAGTGCAGGCTTTTAAACATTTCTAGATATTTCCCAAATTGTGCTTCCTGTTTCTCTTTCTTAAGCCTACCAGGGAAGGGTATCCTAGTTCGTGGAATGATTTCTGGGGCTTTAGGTGATACTGGATCTGGTGCAGTGACAGGGGTGTCACTAGGCACTGGATCAGTGGTCGGTTCAGAGATAGGAAGTTAATTTGAAGAATTATCTGAGGATTTCTCATTTCTGGTCTCTTTACCTCCTCTAGTGATGACCATGATTCCTCCTTGGTTCTCAACTTTTAAAAACAGTTGTTTATGACTAACTTCTAGGTTTTTGATCAAATCTTCTGATATTCTAAGTAAAGCATCAATTTTATCTTGAAAATCTATTACTTGTTTGTTTATGTTCATTTGTTCAACCATGAAATCAGTCAAAGTTTCATTATAGTGTTGTTGAGAATTCATGGGGGAAACTGGCATATTAGAGGATAAAGGTTGCAGAAACTGAGTAGGTGGGTTATTGGTCGGCCGCTGAATGAAAGGTTTAGAATGAAAGTTTGATTCAGGGTTTTTAACAGTAGTGACAAGAATTTCTTCCGTACCTTTATGAGGTTGAGGTGTAGAAGAATGAAGATCCTTGAAGACTCTGGAGAGATTGTCCACTTGAGCTTGCAAAGCTTCCAAGGATAGGCTCGAAGTACTAGTTACTTCCTTAGCCGGTTCACCAAACTCCCAGTCATGTTGATGCATTGCTATCGTCTCAACTAGCTCCCAGGCTTCTTCAGAAGTGTGTGACATGAAATTTCCTTGAGAAACAGCATCAAGGGTTGACTTGTGCTGAGGAGTCAGACCATTATAGAATATGCAGATTAAGTTCGTCTTACCCAATTGATGATTCGGACATCTGTTAAGCATCTTCTTAAATCGTTCCCATGCTAGATACAACGATTCATTGGTTTCTTGTCGGAAACTGATGATGTCATCTTTGAGCTTGGTTTGCTTGGAAGGAGGGAAAAACTTAGCCATAAACTTAGTAGCCAACTCTTCCCAAGTATGAATCGAATTGGGTTCGAGTTCATCAAACCAGGTTCGAGCACGCGAAGATAAAGAATAGGGAAAAAGATATAGTCGGGAGACTTCTCTTGAAATCCCTGATTGCTCACAAGAATCGGAAAGATTGATGAATCTATCCAAATGTGAATTTGGATCATCGAGCGGAAAACCGTGAAATTGGCAGAAGGTTTTGAGTAACTTGATAACGCTAGGCTTAATTTCAAAGTTTTCGTCGGGCAGCACGATAGGTCCTCCTCTTCCCTCCAGTAGTGGTGTACAGGTTGAGGCGAGAGTAATACGATTCGTCATAGCTGATGAAGTTCGGGTTTGGTAGAAAAGAGAGTTTTGGAAAGGAAAAAACAGAAAAGGAACTTTCGGATGATATTGATCTTCCGAAAGGATCGCTAAATAACTAAGATAACTAAATTCCTAAATCGGTCGTTGTAGTCCCCGGCAGCGGCCCCAAAAGCTTGATCGCAGTCAAACGGTCGGTGTTTTAGGAATCGCTTCCTGTCGTTGCGGGCCTCCCGCCTGGCTGCGTCAGTGGGTTTTTATTTTATGTTTTGCTGGGCCTAAGTATACTAAAGCTATGGGTGAGTACAGCGATAGGTATGACCTAGAGTCGTTCTTCAAACTACAACGGGCATGGGATCTAGGACTTCAGTTATCTATGTGGATTTAGCTGGGGTTTAAAAGAGATTTTGGTTTGTTTTTGGTTTTAACTAACTACAAATTATCTAAAATTAAATTAAAATAAAGTAAAGTGGAGGGGGAGGTGGCAACGAGAACTTATAGGTGAAGCGAGTGTTTACTATGATAATTACTCATGCTATTTAGGGGTAGTAACGGGATAAAGCCTTAGTTAAGATGACAGCTATATTTCCTAATGAGCCATAACTCCTAGCCTATTATCTATCTAACGTAGAGTTGTCCGCAATCAGATAAATAATATGTCACGAGGATAACAGTTATGGAATGTAAACTACACCGGAAGTTGTCCCAAATGTAGCAACCAATTTAACCAACGACCATCCTCGAGTCTTGGTCCCCAATCTCGGACATTTGAGATATCCGAATCATGGCATGAATTGTTGAATAAACAAAAACATGAACAGGGGTTTCCTACCGGAACAAGTTGGGATGGTCTGGTCTAACGGCTGATTAAAATGTTCATCATTATTTCATATAAATCATTTTAACTATTCTATGCATGTTAAACTGGTGTATGCAATTGATAAATATTCGAAAACCTAATCATGTAACTAATCAGCATAACAGAAACTAGCATGCAAACCCTAAGCAACAATCAAACAAGAACATGCAGTAAGGCAGCATAGCAGGGATCAATTATGCAGAGTGACGGGGTACATGGTTAAGTCACAAGTGTCCCGAAAGTTCTCTCAAAGACACTTGTTGAATGGCCTGAATCTAATCTATCTCTAATCCTACGCTCCGTGTCTCCCTCCAGTAATATTTCAACCAGGAGAACACCGGCCATGTCGAGTTCAACGATCATCAGACACAGAATAATTAGCGGCATACAACTAGCAATTGGCCAAGCCTAGAAGGATGTTACTAACCACAGCATAAGTTGGATAGATAAACATTTGAGATTCAATTCATAGATTCAAATATATTTCAATAGCATACAGACAGAGTAACATCATGATTTAAGTATAACTACCCTAGCATGGCAACTATCATAGCAAACACAGATTTGTCTAGCTAAGCATGGCAATAATCCTAGCAAGTAATTCTAAACAAGTATAGCAGCAGCACAACATTATTTAAAATAACAAGATAGAGATTATAATAAAACCTGACAAAGCGTTATTACAAATCGTGCAACACCGCAGTCTCGGAGCACCTCCGTTACAAAAGAGCTTAAAGCTCGTACCCTACTAGCTTAACTAAACTAACTACTAACTAATTTATTCTAGAGAGAGAGTAGAGAGAGAAAGAATGAAAGTGTGTGTGTTGGATGAGAAGTGTGAAAGTGTTTTTTGAAATGTTGAAATGAAGCCTCTATATATAGAATTCGCACAACCTTATCCGTAGACCGTATCCAAATCTTCAAATGCACAACCGTATTGCAAACCCGAATAAAAACCTGATTTTTATCGCCCAAATGCACGATACGGTTGAGCTAGGGCAAATACGGGAGAACTGGAGCGAATACGGCTGAGCATAGGGTGAATACGGGAGAACACAGGCCGTATACGGCTGTGCTAGGCCATATACGGTCTAGCTAGGCCGTATACAGTCTGTTCTAGGCCGTATACGGTCTAGTTTGGCAGTATACGGTCTAGTTCTCCCGTATCCTGATTCCTCGGTTCTTCGTTCCTTCGTTCGGACGTAACTTCTTCGTCGTTTATCCGTTTTGAGTGATTCTCGCGGTCACGGTTTCGTAATTTCCTAACGAAGAAAATGAAATAAGTTAGAGGTCATAATTCCAAGTATAGCTTAAATTGTGCTTAAATGCGTGAACGGAGGATTCGTTAATCGTTTGTGCTCAATTTTACTCGTTTTTAGGTCTTTTTGGTTGAATCTTGAAACATCGTCTATATTTTAGCCCTAATGATGAAATGTGACGTTTAAGTTCATATTTAAGTATTTTCATTAATAATTTGGCTAAAATGGTGAGATAATGGCACACAAAAACATGACTTTTTGCATGTTATCAATCCCACACTTAGAACTTTGCTTGTCCTCAAGCAAACTCATTCATAAAAAGCTTCTGGAAGGATTCTACTTGCATTAGTTGCTAGAAATACTATTTTCAGAAAATATAAAACTGTGGTTATGAAAGAGTTTTTATTGGAAACTAAGGGTTTATAGAACTTGATACCTTCTTCGGGCAACTTATATGGTGATCATGACTAGGCAATCCTCACAAGTGGGTCACTCAAATCACTCAAGTGTTTAGGGTTTCCTACTTACTAGTGTCAATCACTCGGATAGCCAGTCATGCAGCATTCTCGTCATAGGCTTGATCGAGAATCAAATATCCATCACTTCCGATGAAGACGATACTAACCTTTCGAGATATCTTCGAAGGAATCAGGTTTTTGGTTTGAAGAAGGTAAGTGGTGAGGGGTGTGATGATTTTCCTTGTATTTTCTTGAAGTTTTTCCTTGAAATTCCTTAGCTTTTTGAAAGGACTACATAGCCCCCTCCCCCCCCCCCCCCCCCCCCCCCCCCCCCGCTTTTTTTTATTTTTATTCTTCCTTTTTCTTGGCCCTTTTCATGATTGTGCCGGCGTGATTCTTTCTGTGACAACCATCACCAAACCGTTATCATAGTTCAAACCGTAAAAAGTCATTTTTGTGAAAGTACTAATTTCAATGTTTTCTTTACATCAAAGTATTCATTTTCAAAAAACGAATCCAACGTAAAAATAATCATCGCAATCAGACATGTAGCGAAGAAGATACGAGGCTAAATGTAAATGCGTTATTTATTGAAAACTATACGATTTATTAAAACTACGTGAAATACGAAAATAATTTAATTGAGATCGTTTATTCTTAAACCGTGTGACCCGAGTTTTTCTTGTGTGTTTTCCTTGTTTGGCCCAACAATCGACCCAAACCTCCTCCCTTTTGGTGGATCATTCGTGTAACACCCCAGTTTTCAAGGTATTACTCTAGTAAATAAAAATAAGTTTTTATAGCTCAGTTTTACAGTATTATTTTAGTGTACGATAATATATACATCTTTTTAATTTTAGATCTCTAAATTATGAGATATGATAGAAAACATAAATTAGATGTTCAGTTCCAGACTGTGTAGTGTAGTAAATAAATAAAAGATATAAGTATAGATACGTGTAGTATCCCTGTGATCTCAAAAACATTCCAGAACTTATCAATATACAGAGAAAAATCGCAGAGAACAAAAGGGAGTAAGAATCAACTTTCAAACTTTAAATTAAACTTCAATTCAAGCTTTAGAACTCAGAATCATCATCTTCTCCATCTTCTTCAACCTTTGTAAGTTGTTCTTCTTTCTCCAAAACCCTAGAACTTGGGTTTTATGGGGTTTTAGTTAATTGATATGAATTAATCCGAAATTAGGGTTTATAATTGATTAGTTAGTGTTAGTATAACATATGAACAATGATTAGAATCCTAATTTCATATTAGAAGTGATAGGTTATGATTAGTGTTCATGAGGTTTATGAGATTCTTCATGAATCCTATGTTTTAGTTTATAGTATGATTTTGATATGTTAGTAGAATCAATTAGTGATTAGAAAGTAGTTAAATTCATAATAAAGCAATGATTTTGATCATGATAAGTAAATTAGTTAGTTGGTTAAAGTGAAATTAGTAAATCTCAAGTGGGGGAGAAAGAAATAGATGATTAGTAATTGAAAGTGTGGATTAGTTGTTGATTATGTGCCATGTGTATATGTGATAGGTGCTAAAGAAGAATTGTCATCATTTGATCATCTTGTTTCAATTTGTGCTACAAACCAAGGTGAGTTTATGAATTGATTAGATCATGATCATGTAACTTGTTGTGATTAGCTTATGATTATATCATGATTATGATGAAAGCTTGTGATTAGAATGGTTAATGGTTATTAGCCATATTTTGATTAGAATAGCTAACCAAGGTTAGCTTTGTTCGATTAGTGGTTAACTTATGTTATCCAAATATTGATTAGCTATGTGCACATATGACTAGAATTGTGAAAGTGAAGTTGCAAGAAAATGGAAGTAGTTCTTTATTTTGTTCATTATTGCTTTATGTTAATAATGCATTGTATGGAGTAGTTTTCATATTCTCACTAAGCAAATTGCTTAATTAGTTTAGTTATGTTGTAGGTACAAGTGAAAGCGGAAGGGGTAAAGAAGTTGCGAAAGGGTAGAAGTGGAGTGCTAGCTTGTTGTAAGTTACACAAGCTTTCTCTTTAAATTATCGTTTTGGAACCTTGAAAGATCGCCCAAACAATGTTTTGACATGTTTTGGTTATGAAAGTAACGACTAGATCGATTATGTGTAATAGTGTAAAGTTGTGTAAGACTAGTAGATAATGTTTGAAAAGTGTTAAGTTATAAGTTGTAATAGAAGTGATATTTTGATTATGTACATATTGAAAGTTTTAACGAAAGTCAAATGATGTTATTATTAGTCAATTTGGTAGTGTGTTTAGCCATTGAATGGGTCAAATTAGCTCTTTTGGATCAGCGGGTCAAAATGGGTCCAAACGGGTACTAATAACGCTTATGAACAAATTTGAGTTAGATGAAGATTGGAAGCATGATGATTAGTCTTGCAAGTTTGTTTTGATAGTAGAAATGTGTGCTTAAAGTCTCAGCTCCTAAGTCTCTACGGTTTGAGACTTGGTATGTTAGAAAAATGTTGGAATTTAGCCGAAAATGACCCATAAGCCCAAATTCCGATAAAATGAGAAATTTGAGAAAGTGCGAAAATAGAAAGTTTTATTTTGACTATAGTAAAGTGCCTGCAAAGTTTCATGTTTTAACTCTTTGTCGTTTGAAAGATATGCGCGTTCAAAATTTGGAAAATGGTAAATAGTTTGAAAGTAAACTGCAGGTGCTGTAGACGCCAGAGTACCCGGCGGGTAGCCGGAGTAACCGGCGGGTAAACCAAAATCAGGAACAAGCCGGCGGCTTCCTAAGCCACCCGGCGGCTTCTCAAGCCTTTAAACGGGGGTTTAGTTCTGTTACCACAAAAATTAATTCACCCGGCGGTTAATGGGGAAAACCCGGCGGCTAGACTTGGGTACCCGACGGGTAACCCATCTACCCGGCGGGTAGGTGATGATTTCAGCAGATTTCAATTTTAAGTTTTAAAAGCAATACAGATAAGGAGATTAGAATATTAAACACGATAATACAAATAGTTGGACCAATAGAAATATGTTTCAGTGTAAAAAAAAAAAAAATGTTCAGATTTTCAGGGCGTTTCAAGTTGGTATCAGAGCGATGGTTTAAGAGATTTAAGCAATCCACAGTAGGATTGCCTAAACTTAAACCACTTATAAATGTGCAGTAGTTAATTACAGTTATGTTTTCGCAATGTTTTGTATATGATTAGTAGATTATGATCAGAGTAAGAATGATTGCTTGGACTTGGAACATATTTAAGAGTTTTGAATAGAAACATGTATTTAGTTTAATATAACTACGTCTGGCCAACGAGGTTATATTTTTCTAAAGCATGTGGGAGATTCAAAGTTGTTAAATATGTGAGGATAAAGGCAATCATTATTTAATAGTTGGAGTAGAGATTTCTTATGTTTTAATTGTGTTTCTATATTGTTTAGTAAATGGAATCCACACCAAATAAAGAAGCTGAGGGTTCAAATGTACGTTCTCCCACTCAAGAGGAGAATGTTTCAGAAAGAAGTTTAGACCCTGAGGATCGGATGCTATTAAAAGATGTGATTGGGCAAGCCCTACAAGAATTTGCTCCTAAGGTGTATACCCGAATGGAGCAAATTATTAATACACGATTAGTAGAATTTGAACAGAAGCATCCTGTCTTAGTTAACCCTCAGTTGAATAGTGAAATGTTAAATGCTCAGCAGCAAATGAACAAAGAAAAAGAACGTTTTGAATATAAAAACTTGGCCAATTGTAGTCCCCCAGAATTTCACGGTGAAAGAGACCCGATTAGTAGTCATAGGTGGATTAATAAGATAGAAGAGACTTTTCTACTCTGTGACTGTCCAGAAAGGCTACGTGTACTGTTTGCTGCTCATCAGTTAAAAGATAGTGCTCAGGATTGGTGGGGTACTCAAATTAAAACACATGGTGCTGCAGAAGCTGCAAAGTTTTCTTGGAGTATGTTTAAAGAGAAGTTTATAGCAGAATTTGCTCCAATGGCGGAAGTAGAAAGATTGAAAGGAGAGTTCTTAGCCATCAATCAAGGGAAAATGTAGGTAACTGAGTACACTAACGTGTTTTATGACAAATCTCAGTTTTGTCCCGAATATACCTCGAATCCAGGGTTAATGAAGGACCATTATTACCGACATTTGAACATTGATATCAAAGAAGCAGTTGACCCGACTATTTATGATTCTATTCCTAAGATGATGAATAAAGGGTTGACTAGGGAGAAAGAGTTGCAAGTGAAAGCTGAGGATAGAGCTAATAAGAGAAAAGCAGAACAATCTTCTTCTCAATCACAGCAATCTAAGAAGTTTAAAAATTTTGGAAAGCAACAGTCATCACAACCACAACAACAGAAGTTACAATCTCAGGAATCAAACCGTCAATCCCAAGCTCCAGCTCGGGAATTTCCCAAGTGTAATAATTGTGGTAGAAAGCATCCAGAAGAATGTCAGTTAGGGAGTACAGCTTGTTACAAGTGTCGTCAGCAAGGGCATATCGCTGCTAATTGCCCTAATCCATATAGAATGTGCTTTTATTGCTATAAGGATGACCACTTACAAGCTAACTGTCCTGCCAAATTAGAAGATATGAAAAGAAATGAACAGAAGAAAGAAGCAGAAAAGAAAAGAGAAGCTGGTGGACAGAAAGCTAAAGGTCGTTCTTTTCAGATTACAGCAGATGAGGCAAAAGAGTCACATGACGTGGTGACAGGTACCTTCATAATTAACACTATACCTGCCCATGTTTTATTTGACTCTGGAGCCACCAAGTCTTTTGTGTCATTATCATTTTGTGAAAAGTTGAATACTCCTATTGTTAAATTAGAACGCCCTTTGGAAGTTGAAATTGCCGATAGCAAATTAGTTATCGTTAATGATGTTTATAGAGGGTGTACTATTGAAATAGGAGGTGAAGTGTTCAAAATAGATTTGATTCCTATGCAAATGGGGGAATTTCATGTAGTTATAGGAATGGATTGGATGGGAAAGAATAAGGGTATGATAAATTGTCATGAAAAGATAGTTCTCCTGAAAGCACCTAGCGGAAGGGAGATTGTTGTTTATGGTGAGCGTTCTAGTAGATCCATTCCTGTCTGTACTTTTGCTCGAGCTAAAAGATTTCTGTCACACGGGTGTCAAGCCTTTTTGGCGCACGTGGTTGATAATTCTAAAGCTGTACCAGAACTTTCCAGTATTCCAGTTGTGAAAGAATTTCCCAAGGTATTCCCTGACGAGCTTCCAGGTATTCCACCTGATAGACAAGTGGAATTCCGAATTGATCTTATTCCTGGAGCTATTCCAATTGCTAAAACTCCTTATCGGTTAGCTCCAACTGAATTGCAAGAAATGATGAAACAGTTGCAAGAACTTTTAGATAAAGGTTTCATCCGTCCTAGTAGTTCACCTTGGGGAGCTCCAGTGTTGTTTGTTAAGAAGAAAGATGGTTCCTTAAGAATGTGTATAGATTACCGGGAACTAAATAAAGTGACCATTAAGAATAGATATCCCTTGCCTCGAATAGATGACTTATTTGATCAGCTACAGGGTGCCAGTTTCTTTTCAAAGATTGATCTTCGTTCTGGCTATCATCAGTTAAAGGTAAGGGAAGACGATATTTCAAAGACTGCTTTTCGTACTCGTTATGGTCACTTCGAGTTTACAGTTATGCCATTCGGCTTAACTAATGCTCCAGCTGCATTCATGGATTTGATGAACAGAGTTTGTCGGCCCATGCTTGATATCTTTGTTATAGTTTTCATCGATGATATTCTTATCTATTCCCAAAGTGAGACTGAGCATGCAGCACATCTCAGACAAGTTCTAGAAACACTTCGGCGTGAAAAGTTATTCGCTAAATTCTCTAAATGTGAATTTTGGTTACGAGAAGTCCAATTTCTTGGACACGTGATCAATATTCATGGTATTCAAGTTGATCCTTCCAAGATAGCAGCAGTGATGAAGTGGGACCCTCCTACGAGTCCTACTGAAGTTAGGAGTTTTCTTGGCCTAGCTGGCTATTATCGTCGTTTTATTCAAGATTTTTCAAAGATTGCTACTCCTTTGACTCAGTTGACTAGAAAGAGCGTTCAGTGGAAGTGGGAAGATAAGCAAGCTAAAGCGTTTCAGATGTTGAAAGAAAAGCTTAGTCAAGCCCCTATTCTTGTTTTACCCGAGGGCAACGAGGATATGGTGGTGTATTGTGATGCTTCAAAACTTGGATTAGGCTGTGTTCTTATGCAGCGTGGGAAAGTCATTGCTTATGCTTCACGCCAGTTAAAATCACATGAGCAGAACTATCCCACTCATGATCTTGAGTTAGCAGCCGTGGTCTTCGCTCTTAAAATTTGGCGCCATTATCTTTATGGTGTTAAATTCATTATCTATACAGACCACAAAAGTCTTAAATATTTCTTTGATCAGCGTGATTTGAATAATCGTCAGAGAAGATGGCTAGATTTAGTCAAAGACTATGACTGCGACATACTTTACCACCCTGGTAAAGCGAATGTTGTAGCCGATGCCCTTAGTAGAAAAGTTAATCATTATGTTCTTTCGGTGAAATCTCTTCAAATGACTGTGTTTCCTCAGTTATTTGATTCTATTAAAGCCGCTCAGATTGAAGTTTTAGCCTCTAATGATCCGAAAAATCAACGTTTAGCAGGTCAACTTTCTGAATTAGTAGACGATTCTAGAGGTTTAAAAACTCGTTATGGTAGAATCTGGATACCAAGAACGAGTGAAGTAAAGAAAGAGTTATTAGATCAGGCGCATAAATCCAAGTATTCAATTCATCCTGGTGCTACCAAGATGTATCGTGACCTTAAACGTGACTATTGGTGGCCCGGTATGAAGCGCGACATAGTTAAACATGTTCAGAATTGCCTCACTTGTCTGCAAGTTAAAACAGAGCACCAGCAACCATATGGTAAACTCCAACCTTTGGATATACCAGTATGGAAATGGGAACACATCACCATGGATTTTGTTACCAAGTTGCCAAAGACCCCTAGGCAACATGACACTATTTGGGTGATCGTGGACCGATTGACAAAAAGTGCTATCTTTCTCCCTATTCAAGAAGCTTCTTCTTCAGAAAAGTTAGCCGATCTTTATGTTAAAGAAGTTGTTGCGAGGCATGGAGTTCCACTTTCTATTGTTTCAGATCGAGACACTCGTTTTATTTCTCGATTCTGGAATAAGTTTCAAGAAGACTTAGGAACTCGATTGCATATTAGTACCGCTTTTCATCCTCAGACTGATGGTCAGAGTGAACGTACCATTCAGACTCTCGAGGATATGCTTAGAGCTTGCGCCATTGATTTTGGTGGCAGTTGGGATACTCACCTTCCATTGGTCGAGTTTTCTTATAATAACAGTTATCATTCTTCGATTAAAATGCCACCTTACGAAATGTTATATGGTAGAAAATGTCGAACTCCAATTTGTTGGGGTGAGATTGGTCAGAGAGAACTTGGAAGTACAGATATAGTGCAGTTGACTACTGAAAAGATTGATCAGATTAGAGAAAGATTAAAGATGGCACAAGATCGACAAAAGTCATATGCAGACAAGCGAAGAAGACCTATTGAATTTCAAGTAGGTGATAAGGTGATGCTTAAAGTTTCACCTTGGAAAGGGATTATACGTTTTAGAAAGCGAGGAAAGTTGAGTCCAAGGTATATTGGACCTTTTGAAATTATTGATAGAGTTGGGAAGGTTGCATATCGATTGCAATTACCAGAAGAATTTGGTAGTATACATGATACGTTTCATGTGTCTCAGCTCAGAAAGTGTTTAGTTGATGAGGCTTCTTATGTACCACTGACAGAAATAGAAATAAATGATAAGTTGAGTTATATAGAAGAGCCAGTTAAAATTCTTGATCAGAAAGTAAAGCAGCTCATAAATAAATCAGTTTCGATAGTTAAAGTTCAGTGGCGACATAGGAAGGGTTCAGAATTTATTTGGGAACCGGAGGAGTGGATGATGATATACTATCCTGCGGTACACCAAGAATGGTTCGTGAGGACACGAACAGAATAAGTGGGGGAGAGTTGTAACACCCCAGTTTTCAAGGTATTACTCTAGTAAATAAAAATAAGTTTTTATAGCTCAGTTTTACAGTATTATTTTAGTGTACGATAATATATACATCTTTTTAATTTTAGATCTCTAAATTATGATATATGATAGAAAACGTAAATTAGATGTTCAGTTCCAGACTGTGTAGTGTAGTAAATAAATAAAAGATATAAGTATAGATACGTGTAGTATCCCTGTGATCTCAAAAACATTCCAGAACTTATCAATATACAGAGAAAAATCGCAGAGAACAAAAGGGAGTAAGAATCAACTTTCAAACTTTAAATTAAACTTCAATTCAAGCTTTAGAACTCAGAATCATCATCTTCTCCATCTTCTTCAACCTTTGTAAGTTGTTCTTCTTTCTCCAAAACCCTAGAACTTGGGTTTTATGGGGTTTTAGTTAATTGATATGAATTAATCCGAAATTAGGGTTTATAATTGATTAGTTAGTGTTAGTATAACATATGAACAATGATTAGAATCCTAATTTCATATTAGAAGTGATAGGTTATGATTAGTGTTCATGAGGTTTATGAGATTCTTCATGAATCCTATGTTTTAGTTTATAGTATGATTTTGATATGTTAGTAGAATCAATTAGTGATTAGAAAGTAGTTAAATTCATAATAAAGCAATGATTTTGATCATGATAAGTAAATTAGTTAGTTGGTTAAAGTGAAATTAGTAAATCTCAAGTGGGGGAGAAAGAAATAGATGATTAGTAATTGAAAGTGTGGATTAGTTGTTGATTATGTGCCATGTGTATATGTGATAGGTGCTAAAGAAGAATTGTCATCATTTGATCATCTTGTTTCAATTTGTGCTACAAACCAAGGTGAGTTTATGAATTGATTAGATCATGATCATGTAACTTGTTGTGATTAGCTTATGATTATATCATGATTATGATGAAAGCTTGTGATTAGAATGGTTAATGGTTATTAGCCATATTTTGATTAGAATAGCTAACCAAGGTTAGCTTTGTTCGATTAGTGGTTAACTTATGTTATCCAAATATTGATTAGCTATGTGCACATATGACTAGAATTGTGAAAGTGAAGTTGCAAGAAAAGGGAAGTAGTTCTTTATTTTGTTCATTATTGCTTTATGTTAATAATGCATTGTATGGAGTAGTTTTCATATTCTCACTAAGCAAATTGCTTAATTAGTTTAGTTATGTTGTAGGTACAAGTGAAAGCGGAAGGGGTAAAGAAGTTGCGAAAGGGTAGAAGTGGAGTGCTAGCTTGTTGTAAGTTACACAAGCTTTCTCTTTAAATTATCGTTTTGGAACCTTGAAAGATCGCCCAAACAATGTTTTGACATGTTTTGGTTATGAAAGTAACGACTAGATCGATTATGTGTAATAGTGTAAAGTTGTGTAAGACTAGTAGATAATGTTTGAAAAGTGTTAAGTTATAAGTTGTAATAGAAGTGATATTTTGATTATGTACATATTGAAAGTTTTAACGAAAGTCAAATGATGTTATTAGTCAATTTGGTAGTGTGTTTAGCCATTGAATGGGTCAAATTAGCTCTTTTGGATCAGCGGGTCAAAATGGGTCCAAACGGGTACTAATAACGCTTATGAACAAATTTGAGTTAGATGAAGATTGGAAGCATGATGATTAGTCTTGCAAGTTTGTTTGATAGTAGAAATGTGTGCTTAAAGTCTCAGCTCCTAAGTCTCTACGGTTTGAGACTTGGTATGTTAGAAAAATGTTGGAATTTAGCCGAAAATGACCCATAAGCCCAAATTCCGATAAAATGAGAAATTTGAGAAAGTGCGAAAATAGAAAGTTTTATTTTGACTATAGTAAAGTGCCTGCAAAGTTTCATGTTTTAACTCTTTGTCGTTTGAAAGATATGCGCGTTCAAAATTTGGAAAATGGTAAATAGTTTGAAAGTAAACTGCAGGTGCTGTAGACGCCAGTGTACCCGGCGGGTAGCCGGAGTAACCGGCGGGTAAACCAAAATCAGGAACAAGCCGGCGGCTTCCTAAGCCACCCGGCGGCTTCTCAAGCCTTTAAACGGGGGTTTAGTTCTGTTACCACAAAAATTAATTCACCCGGCGGTTAATGGGGAAAACCAGGCGGCTAGACTTGGGTACCCGGCCGGTAACCCATCTACCCGGCGGGTAGGTGATGATTTCAGCAGATTTCAATTTTAAGTTTTAAAAGCAATACAGATAAGGAGATTAGAATATTAAACACGATAATACAAATAGTGGGACCAATAGAAATATGTTTCAGTGTAAAAAAAAAAAAAAATGTTCAGATTTTCAGGGCGTTTCAATTCGGCCCAACCCAAGCCACACAACCCTAGAACTATAAAAGTCATCCTAAAACAAAACCCTAACTTTGTTGATAAAAAAAAATCGTCCATTCCGCTGTCCCAAAATCACAGTCAGCTTCAGAGGCTGTTTTGACCTACTTAGATTCATTTTCAGGATTCGGCCAAAACTAAAAAGTTGTAGATCTCGATGTTTTACATAAACTTACGAGGTTTCGGCCTCTAAAACGAAGCATATTATTTTATAAAAATTATTTTGTAAACTGCTGCAGTGTATTACGAATTTTCTGAAACTTTTAGTTATTGGTATAAAAACGTATTTTTAAAACCCTAACTCATATTACTCAAACCACAGCCGTATTCAGTCCATCTGGAGAGCCTTCTTCACCATATTTTCGATTCATAAAGTCCAAGAACATAATCACATTGTCTCTACATCATTCTATTGATCGAGAAGTTATTCATTCGTGTATTTCGGTAAGAATCATGTTCCAATCTTTCGTTTTTTTCCGTATTCTTGATGAATGATGGATGAATTCTCATGCTACATCATTCATTTACAGATTCGAAGGATTTCTATTGTGCGGATTCTCGTTAGTCGGTATAAAATTCTATCCGAATCGTTCATTACGTTTATTTCGACTATTCGTTCATTATTGGTTATGTTCGGTTCAATTCCATTGTTATCCTAGTGAATGAAATCATTAGGATATAATTAAAATCAGTATATAGGTTGGTAGAATTGAGATATACAATTTGTGGTGGCGTTTGGGTTGGTTATATGACTATTTAGGGTTGATTGTTCATAAACCCTAATCTGATCAGAAATTTTATTCGGATTGGGAAGCTTGTAACTTGGTCATATCATGAGAGATTTCGATGAAAAAGGAGTCTAAACATAATTATTTTGAGTCTTCTTTCAAATGGCGTCAGTTTCATGGTTAGACGTGGATTCTAAGTTGGTCAAAACGATTTTACAAGATTGTGTGTCTTTTCTGAGTTTCTCGGTTCCAGATTTCGGTTAAGTTGTCAATTTTTGAAACGTACCTTACTAAGAATTAGGTCTTGAACTTTTTACTGAAGTGTTTTAAAAGTGTTAAATATTTTCTGTAAAAATATGATAATCTTTTGAAGTTTCTAAGTATTTTAAATAAATTATAACTTTTGTGAAGTCAGAAAGTGTCAACGGTTTAGAGCAGTTCACTTTGGTGAAT
This sequence comes from Helichrysum umbraculigerum, assembly GCA_949592205.1. Classification (NCBI taxonomy): domain Eukaryota; kingdom Viridiplantae; phylum Streptophyta; class Magnoliopsida; order Asterales; family Asteraceae; genus Helichrysum; species Helichrysum umbraculigerum. The sequence continues at coordinate 305,194,339 of CATIUR010000001.1, read as the reverse complement.
TTTTAAAAATAGTGAATCACTGATATTGAATCTGGAAAAATTACAGGAACTTCTAAACACATTGAAATATTACTGGTTAAAATTGTAAAGTCAAATGATTTAATCAAGTAATATTTAAAAATTTGTAAAATGGTATGAAAATTGTGGACAGAATCTGATTTTTACTCGATAGGTTGATTCAAGTTAATATACATGAGTTGAGTTGTGAGGGAACTTAGTAGAAGTGTCTAGACTTGGGATACAATGGAATGACCTAGTTATGTCTAGGTTGTAACCAATATGCATTATGATATTGTAGATTGCGAGTGGTTTAGTGGATTACACTTAAGGGCGATACTTACATCATTTCTTGATGTGAGTTTTCGTGGCCCCATTTTCTTTACATATTTTTATCATTGGGGGAAAAGTATGCTCACATGTTTTATCAATTGTTTTATGCTGTGAACGAATTCATTTCTATTTTTGGACATATGCTTGAAATGTGTGACACTATGTGACTTATGTGCATTGATACTTATTGCTTACATCCGTGCTGTACTTCCTTGTGGAGTATTTTCCGTACATTGAAGTTGTTGTTTACATTCGTGCTGTACTTCCTTGTGGAGTATTTGTCGTACATTGAGGTGGTTGTTTACATTCGTGCTTTACCTCCTTGTGGGGTATTTGTCGTACATTGGGATTGTTGCTTACATTCGTCCTTTACTTCCTTGTTAGGTAATTGCCGTACATTGAGATATATTGGCTGCATTATTTCACATTTGTGTACATTTCTATTGCATTGTCCTAACTTACTATTATCACAGCAAAATGTTTTATCTTGTGGTGTTTGGTTTCAAACCTACGAAACTCACCAACATTCGTGTTGACGTTTTTGAGCATATCTTTTCAGGTTATACTAGTGGACTTAAAGCAGTGGACAAGAGAACTTAGTGGACCTTTAGGGTTTCATTAAGAGTTATTCAAGACTTGTGGTACATCATTAAGGTGTTTGTGAAGGCATATTTTGCCTTAACATTGTAGTGTACGTTTGTTTGCAAGATTTTGAATTCATTGTTGAAATGTATGTACGACATGAACCGTTATTCATATTAATGGCATCATGACACATTGGATATTGTATTTCATATAGAATTCTTTATAATGATGTGTTATGATCCTATCACCGTTATACCCCGTTGTTTCCGCTTTAGACGGGGTGTGACAGATTGGTATCAGAGCCATTGTTTATAGAGATCTAGGTGGATTGCCCTAGACTATAAATAAGGAACCCACATATAGAACATGAGTTAGGAAGTTATGTGTACATACAATTCCGTGAAGCTAGTTGTAGCTAGTGTCGATCATTCACCTTAACCATTTCAAGTAAGAAGGACGTTGTAAGCGTTTCTTCATCATCTTACGACTCTTTATGTGGTCCGTCTACATGTTACGTAGGATTCTATAACTATCCGATCTCTTTTCATGAATACAAAGCTTATTGTGATACAAAGACTTGGAAGATAAGTATGTGTATGAAAGAATACTTTCACAATTACGGCTGCAGACGTAATTGACAAAGGTGTTCCGACGTATGTGTGCTTATCTGACCATATTTGCGTATCTCATGTGCAATCTTCATGTCGTATGGTAATAAAATCCAAATTATATTCCTTACCGAATTATTCTTATGTTTGTGAGTCTTGTGCATTTATGCCTTGACAAACTCCAAAGTATACATCTATTCTAAACTAATAAGAATTCAAAAATTTTAGTGAGCATACTACTAAGGCGCATTACTCGTAAAATTTACTCGTGGAGGAGAAACACTCGGTGGTGGTCATACAAGTGATAATGGTGATTGAACTGATGGTTGAACTAGAGGAATTTGTTGTATTGAAGGCAAGAACGCCAATGTTGTTGCGATCATTGCACGATAGTGGTGGGCCTTAATATTTAAAGTTGTCATGCAAGTTAGTGACAACATATTGAATCATGGTAGAGTTAACGACACCGAAGGCGAAAATGGAATTAATAGTCAAGAATTCAAATGATGGGAGTGGTGATGGCGCGAAAAATAAATAAATAAAAAAATGATAAAAAAAAATAATATTAATAATAAAATATATAAATAAATAATCAGATACATAAATAAAATAAATAAATGCACTGTTTAAGGAGAAATATTCTTTCAATAACGAAATGAAGAAGTTAGTGAACAAGTTTTGAAATTTCTCTACGAGAGGAGTTAAGCATGCAACATATATCGGACCATTTCATGAGTTGGTAAGGATTAGACCTCATCGTATGGCACTCGAAGCTAAGAAAATTGAGAAGTACATCAAAACATATTTGTTCTGGAAACTAGTAAGACGGTAGAAGTGACTGAGCCTCCTACCATCCAAGGCGCAATACTGCTGGGTGGATTGTTAATCGATGAGACCAATAAGACAGGGAATGTAGAAACAGTACCAAGAATGAGAGGGTACTCAAGAAATTCGTAGATACTAACACATGAAGAGAGGATTACATTGGTTCACATCTTCTGTGAGTAAGATGTAACTATTATCATCACACATCTGCATCATGTTGTGTTTATTCAAACTGCAACTTAAGAGGTCATTTTACAATCAAATGTTGGATGACAGCTAGTCAAGTGGCACCAATCAACACAGTAGGAAACTAGATGGCTTGTTTTGAGTGGTAGACTTTGAAATAATTTTATTAATGAGTACGCATAGAGTCTAAAAGACGTTACATAAGGGTATACTCTATTGCTAGAAGATTTCTCTTTCAGTATTGACTTGTTGCCCTTCGGACTCAGAAGTTTTGGTGTGGTTAAGGGAACAAATTAGTTGACGAAATCTAGGAAGAAATTGTACGTTTGAGAAATTATTTCGTATACCACTTAAATGGTGGTGTAATACCTGGGATCTTCATAGAACACTTCAAAGACGAAAAGAAACAACTCATGAGCGTAAAGGCTAATAAGTTAAAATTTCAAAACAATCTATTATCAATGATTTCCTCGAGGTCTTCTCGGAAGACTTAGAAAGATTATTTCCCTCTTTACTCGTAAAGTTTTGTATCGATCTCATTCTTAGAGCAACCCTAGTTGCAAATGCTCCATATCACATAACACTATTGGAATCCAAGAATTATTTAATCCACTTTAAGATGCTCCAAGACAAGGGTTTTATTTGCCCTAGTCATCCTTCTTGGGGAGCACCTATCTTATTTGTCAAAAAGAAAGATGAATCTTTTCGTATGTGCATTGTTTATCGTGAACTTAATTAATTACGGTCAAGAATCACGGTCCTCTTCCAAGGATAGATGATTGTTGATCAACTTCAAGGTGTTCATGGTTTTCAAAAATCAATCTTCATTCTGGTTACCATCAATAGAGGGTGCCTAAATCAGATATACCTACGATTGTGTTTAGTACTCGTTACGAACATTTCAAATTTCTCGTTATGTCTCTCGATCTTACTAATGCGACTATAGCATTCCTATATTTAAAGAACGCGTATATAAGCCGCATCTCGATGAATTTATCATACTTTTCATTTGCGACGTTCTAATTTATTCTAAAACTAAGAAAGAGCATGAAGTTCCTTTAAGATTAATTCTGGAGTTTCTTTTGAAGGAAAAGGTCTATGCAATATATTCAGAGTTCGAAATTTGACTACAAGAGGTTTGTTTTTCTTGAACACGTTGTGAACAAAGAAGTCATTCTTGTAAATTTTAATAGAAGCTGTAAAGGGATGGAAGGTCCCACAGTCATCGTTGGATGTTCGTAAAGCATTTAGGATTCACATGCTGATATCGGCATTTTATCTAGAGTTATTCCACAAAGATCGTTCAACTACTCACATATACATAAGAAGTTTGTTTGGGATAGGAACTAAGAAGAATCTTTTCAAACATTGAAGGATGCCTTGTGTAATGCATTAATCCGGACTATTATCGATGGATCGGAGGATTTCGTTGTGTATTGTGATGCATCAAACCGAGGTCTGAGTTGTGTGTTAATTAAATGGGAAATGTAATCGTATTCATCTCTCGAAAACTCAAGATACATAAGCATTACTGTATTACCCACGAATTGGAACTTGGAGCGGTAGCATTTGTACATATGTGTTGAAGACACTACTTGTATGGAATGAAGAACATTATGTATACCGATCATAAGAGCTTTTAACACCCCTATGTTCAAAAGAAGTTTAACACGATACAAATGAGGAAGCTCGAATTATTTAGTGTTACCATTGTGAAATTTGATACTATCCAGGGAAGACGGATGTTGTTGCAGATGTTTTGAGTAGGAAGAAAAGAGTATGTCATGGTGAGTGCAAATCAAGTATGACGATACACTCTGGCATTAAGTATAAGATGTTCAAAGTACGTGATGAAGCATTAAGGGATACTCTTATACAAAATAAAAGGTTGCACGGATTAGACAAACAGTTGGAACACGAAGTGGATGCGCTGTTACATCTTGTGAGAGGATTTTGGATTCCTTTGCTAGGTGGTCTATGGACACTAGTAATAGATAAGGTACATAAATAATAATAATAAAAAAAGTAAAATATTTCATACATTAGGATATGCTAAGAAGTACCATGATATCATGATGTCATGGAGTTGTATTGGTGTCTAGGAATGAAAATGGACATCATTTAATACATTAGTCAATTTAGTCAATGCATGATCTGTTTGAAGTTCAAGGCTGAAGTTGGGTTAAAGTAAGTTGATTGGACAAAAATAGTCCATGAAGCTATTGACATGATCGTTCAAATCAAGGAGAGGTTGGAAACAGTACGTGATAGGCAAATGAGTTACGCAAACGAACATCGACAGAAGTTAGAATTTTATGATGGAGATTATATATTGTTTAAAATATCGCTTTGGAAAAATGTCGTACGTTTTTAGAAGAAAGGGAAATTTTGCACATAGGTTTGTTGGGTCGTTCTAAAATTGTTGAGCGTGCATAACATATCGATTGAAAGTTGCCACAAGAATGAAGTGGTGTTCACAAAGTATTTCATGTGTCAAATTTAAGAAAGAGGTGGCTGATAAAGTCTTACATGTAATTCCAGATGGAAATTTACAAGGAATCACAAATAACATTGTGTAGAGAAATTGGTATGGACCATGGATTGAGAGGTTAAAATGTTGAAACACAAAAAGTTTTAATTTGTCATTGCCTGATCGAAGGCTTAGCGAGGATTCGAATTAATTTGGAAATGAAAAGAGTGAACAAAGCTTAAATATTGGTAGTTATTCAGTGATCGTGTTGACAGTAGAGCTCCGACTGAATTTCGGGACGAAATTCTCTCAACTGGAGGATACTGTGACAACCATCACCAAACCGTTATCATAGTTCAAGCCGTAAAAAGTCATTTTTGTGAAAGTACTAATTTCAATGTTTTCTTTACATCAAAGTATTCATTTTCAAAAAACGAATCCAACGTAAAAATAATCATCGCAATCAGACATGTAGCGAGGAAGATACGAGGCTAAACGTAAATGCGTTATTTATTGAAAACTATATGATTTATTAAAACTACGTGAAATACGAAAATAATTTAATTGAGATCGTTTATTCTTAAACCGTGTGACCCGAGTTTTTCTTGTGTGTTTTCCTTGTTTGGCCCAACAATCGACCCAAACCTCCTCCCTTTTGGTGGATCATTCGGCCCAACCCAAGCCACACAACCCTAGAACTATAAAAACCATCCTAAAACAAAACCCTAACTTTGTTGATAAAAAAAAATCGTCCATTCCGCTGTCCCAAAATCACAGTCAGCTTCAGAGGCTGTTTTGACCTACTTAGATTCGTTTTCAGGATTCTGCTAAAACTAAAAAGTTGTATCTCGGTGTTTTACATAAACTCTTAAGGTTTCGGCCTCTAAAACGAAGCATATTATTTTATAAAAATTATTTTGTAAACTGCTGCAGTGTATTACAAATTTTCTGAAACTTTTAGTTATTGGTATAAAAACGTATTTTTAAAACCCTAACTCATATTACCCAAACCACAGCCGTATTCAGTCCATCTGGAGAGCCTTCTTCACCATATTTTCGATTCTTAAACTCCAAGAACATAATCACATTGTCTCTACATCATTCTATTGATCGAGAAGTTATTCATTCGTGTATTTCGGTAAGAATCATGTTCCAATCTTTCATTTTTTTCCGTATTCTTGATGAATGATGGATGAATTCTCATGCTACATCATTCATTTACAGATTCTAAGGATTTCCATTGTGCGGATTCTCGTTAGTCGGTATAAAATTCTATCCGAATCGTTCATTACGCTTATTTCGACTATTCGTTCATTATTGGTTATGTTCGGTTCAATTCCATTGTTATCCTAGTGAATGAAATCATTAGGATATAATTAAAATCAGTATATAGGTTGGTAGAATTGAGATATACAATTTGTGGTGGCGTTTGGGTTGGTTATATGACTATTTAGGGTTGATTATTCATAAACCCTAATCTGATCAGAAATTTTGTTCGGATTGGGAAGCTTGTAACTTGGTCATATCATGAGAGTTTTCGATGAAAAAGGAGTCTAAACATAAGTATTTTGAGTCTTCTTTCAAATGGCGTCAGTTTCATGGTTAGATGTGGATTCTAAGTTGGTCAAAACGATTTTACAAGATTGTGTGTCTTTTCTGAGTTTCTGAGTTCCAGATTTCGGTTAAGTTGTCAATTTTTGAAACGTACCTTAAACTAAGAATTAGGTCTTGAACTTTTTAATGAAGTGTTTTAAAAGTGTTAAATATTTTCTGTAAAAATATGATAATATTTTGAAGTTTCTAAGTATTTTAAATAAATTATAACTTTTGTGAAGTCAGAAAGTGTCAATGGTTTAGAGCAGTTCACTTTGGTGAATTTTTAAAAATAGTGAATCACTGATATTGAATCTGGAAAAATTACAGGAACTTCTAAACACATTGAAATATTACTGGTTAAAATTGTAAAGTCAAATGATTTAATCAAGTAATATTTAAAAATTTGTAAAATGGTATGAAAATTGTGGACAGAATCTGATTTTTACTCGATAGGTTGATTCAAGTTAATATACATGAGTTGAGTTGTGAGGGAACTTAGTAGAAGTGTCTAGACTTGGGATACAATGGAATGACCTAGTTATGTCTAGGTTGTAACCCATATGCATTATGATATTGTAGATTGCGAGTGGTTTAGTGGATTACACTTAAGGGCGATACTTACATCATTTCTTGAGGTGAGTTTTCGTGGCCCCATTTTCTTTACATATTTTTATCATTGGGGGAAAAGTATGCTCACATGTTTTATCAATTGTTTTATGCTGTGAACGTATTCATTTCTATTTTTGGACATATTCTTGAAATGTGTGACACTATGTGACTTATGTGCATTGATACTTATTGCTTACATCCGTGCTGTACTTCCTTGTGGAGTATTTGCTGTACATTGAGGTTGTTGTTTACATTCGTGTTGTACTTCCTTGTGGAGTATTTGCCGTACATTGAGGTGGTTGTTTACATTCGTGCTTTACCTCGTTGTGGGGTATTTGTCGTACATTGGGATTGTTGCTTACATTCGTGCTTTACTTCCTTGTGAGGTAATTGCCGTACATTGAGATATATTGGCTGCATTATTTCACATTTGTGTACATTTCTATTGCATTGTCCTAACTTACTATTATCACAGCAAAATGTTTTATCTTGTGGTGTTTGGTTTCAAACCTACGAAACTCACCAACATTCGTGTTGACGTTTTTGAGCATATCATTTCAGGTTATACTAGTGGACTTAAAGCAGTGGACAAGAGAACTTAGTGGACCTTTAGGGTTGCATTAAGAGTTATTCAAGACTTGTGGTACATCATTAAGGTGTTTGTGAAGGCATATATTGCCTTAACATTGTAGTGTACATTTGTTTGCAAGATTTTGAATTCATTGTTGAAATGTATGCACGACATGAACCGTTATTCATGTTAATGGCATCATGACACATTGGATATTGTATTTCATATAGAATTCTTTATAATGATGTGTTATGATCCTATCACCGTTATACCCCGTTGTTTCCGCTTTAGACGGGGTGTGACACTTTCGATTCCTTTTTCTCTGCCGATCTTAATAATGTACTTTGTGGCCTGGAAGGTTTCTAATGATTTTAGGTTATGTTGGCTTTTCTTGCAAAGGTCTTAGGAATTTGGGAGTGTCTCCGAAGGTTTGTGGGTTGACGAGACTTTTGTAGGTTCGGGATAAATGATAGGAGATCTTTATTGGGTGTGAAGAGTGGGTGTTGAGTGGGTGGATGTTTGATGGTGGAAAGGTGTTTTTGATTCCTTGGAAGCTATCAAGATAGGTTGTACCTATGCCACGTGTGGCATTCATCGATGTGATCTCGAAATGCATTACAAGAGCAAGTTCTAATTCAAATGCATACATCGGCACACACATGAAACGAAAAGTGAAGCATTAAAGATGGATGCTAATTATGGGCTCAATCCTCACGAATCGAATGTTTTGGTTAGTATGTGCCTAGCCATGTGTTGCCTTTTTCGTCCGTATCTTATTCTAAAACAGTTTTGTTTCTTTGTTAAAACTCGTTTCTCGCTGTAATTCATAGTTTTGAAAGATAGGATTTCTAAAGAGCGATGTTTTTGAATCCGAAAAATTTGAAATTTTTTCCATTTTTAGCCCTTTTGATGAAAATATTGTTTGGCTTACGGACAAGAGGTAAAACTTGCGGTTGTAGACCGAATATCCCACACTTAGAGGAACGTTGTCCCTAATGTTCGAATCTATTTGTTGAACCCTCTTGTCGAAGTATCCCACACTTAGAGATTCTACTTATCTTTGGATTGTTTCATAAGTGTTGTGTGGTATTAAGGATCCCACACTTAGTGTTGGAATATCGAGTGAGATAATTGAAGCTTTAAACGGATGGAGGGTTTTGGAACGGTGTACCACTTTTGCTGTGTGCGTTGTTTGCTAACTGTTAGGAGTTTGCTGGTCCGCGGCTTGTAGCTTATGGCTCCAGAATTCTCCACCGTGGGGTCCATTGCTTCTTTTGATCCGGTCTTCGATAAATAGTCGTTTGGTCAAACAGACAATCCACTCAACAATCAAATAATAGCTGCTAATAAGAAAGATAAGGTGAAAGCATAATAAAGCAGTAAATAGATAGGTGTGACGTCGAGGCATCAATCGTACATCATTACAGACAATAATAAAATAGCAAATAGAGTTTTGGTAGAAAGTAGAGAGAAGTCAGAAGGTGGAGCAATCCATTGCTCTGCCGATGATCATGCTGCTGCGGTAGATGTGGTAGGCCCAGGAGAAGTCTCGTCTGATGAGGAGTCATCATGCTGATCGTTGGTTCCTTCGTTTGATGCATCATGGATGGCTTCTGCTTCTGGCGTACCGATTGTAAAGGCTCCTTGGTGTACAAGCTGATCGATTAGTGGCCCTGATGGTATTTCGAAGCTGTCGAGCGGGAACATGGCTGATCCTTGGTGTGTGTTGTCTTGGAAGAGGTCTGTATGTCTATGAGAAGAAACCGGTACAGGTACAGTAGCTGAAGGGATGGTATGTCTGCCAGTCCTGGGACTCTGAATGGTGACAGTCCATGCAGAGACTCTAGATGTCCTGCTGCCTCTCGATGTGTGTACTCTGAAAGATCCAACAACTGACGGAACAGTCTGTCTTGTGATGGGTACCTGCACTGGGGGTGGCTGTGCTCTAGGAATGACGATCCGAGGTGGTATAACATGTGTGACACCCATCAAATTAGGACTAGTTATTAGATCCTAATCATCTAGTAGTACATGTAATTAGTGCTATGTTTTAGGCTAATTGTATGTATCAATATGTATATTGTTATATATATATCAGTACGCGATTTGTTTAAATCGTGCATTTTCAAATCGGCCAAATTTCCGATTCACTTTCATACGGACGTTGGTGAAACTTTTTAATAAATAACATAAATCTATTTGGTGATTAAATAGTAGTTATTTACATTATATTATTATGTATTAATAATATACAAAACAATGTACGTTTTGTATAAAACGTAACCGACACGAATTAAACGCGTGAGATACGCCCGACAAATAAAATAATCATAAGTTATATTTTTATAACTTCAAACAAAGTAATTTGATTAAATACTTTCATTATAAATATCGTATTTCAAACCGATAACAAAAACGTGTATTTTAAACGCTACGCGATTAAACGACCAAAACACGAAACCGTAAATCAACATCGACACTATAAACAAAACACTTTTATAAATGTTTTCCAAGTATTATAAGTAATACTTCAATGTAAACCTATCGAAATTCAATTGGTATTTAAAATGTATACGTATAACGAATAACGTACGAATTAGCGTTTAAACGATCGGGTAAACGAACACGGATATAATACCACTAATTGGGAGACAAGATTTTTGCAAATCTCACCTCCCATTTCATGTTGAAAAATCGGCCAAGACATGATCCACAAAAAGTGGATCATGTTCTTGACTAATACAACTTACACACTAGCCATTTTCTCATTTTATGCATCACCTTTCTCTCTCTCTCAACTCATCCTCTCCCTCCCTTTTCTCTCACTAAAATCTGCCCTCAAGGCCATCACAATACCACCACATCTCCACCATCATCCACCATCAATCATCTTAAAGAAATCAAAGAAGGAAGCAAGGAAAAGAGGAGGAAAAGCAAACCGAGTACTCTCTCCACGTTTTCTACTTTAGATCATCATATTCCTTTGTAAGAACACACTTTCTCTCTCTAGAATGTTATGACTTATGTTGATATATACATGTTAGTTGCTCATTTGAACTATAAAATGTCCAAAACAAAGCCTCAAAAACGTTTTTTTTAACATATATATATTCTAACAGATTCTGTCTTCATAAAACCGTCACACGAAATCAAGTATATCTCGAAAACTAGGAAGAACCAACTCTCGACTTCTAAACGAAAAATGTTCCTTAGGATGTCGACTACAACTTTTATTTTTGGCCCTTGGGCCAGATCCTCACGGATCATAGCTAAAAACACGAGTCTTTGGACTGACCTTACTGTTGAGACGAAACCGATCACTCTTCATATTTATTTTTGTTAAAAATAGTAAACGAACATATAAAAATACCATAAAGTGCAGAAATGAACTCGACATATATGAGAACATGTGTGATTTTTGGTTAGGTATGAATCGGACTGCAAGTGGTCCAAATCGAGAGGTTTATCGGGTTCAAAAATCTGGAAAATGAACATAATAGGGACTGTTTTGGTCTAAACATGGAAACGACACTTCGAGAGGTCTACGAACATAACGAAAAGTTTTATAAATTTATTTGATCATTTTAGGAGTTGGGTAAAAGTTGCGAGTCAAACCGAGACCGTTGACCACGTCTTCGACAATGACGTGTATAACTTCAATAACTATAAATAATTTTCAAAACGTATTATAATTATACAAACCCAAATTATTTATATTCGGTACGATACGTTTTTAAACAAATTTCATTTATATGAAACAAACATATCTATGTTATCGAAATCTTTATGTCAATCAATAACCAACGTGCCGTATCCATTTTCACAAAATCAGACATAATCATTAACCAAAGTATTTGGTCATAACTAGTTAAGGGAATAACTAGCATAGATGGTCCTTAGAGTCATCTAATCAATTAATCCTTGCGCATTTAATACGCCCGGCAGGTTTCAAGTATCTAATCATTTATCAAAACCTTGCGCGTCCAAGACGCCCTGCAGGTTTCAGTCGATTGATCGACATCATTGTATTGTGAATCATCATAATTGTTGGCTAACAATTCATTAGGCTCAGGTGAGTCTCATAGCCCCTTTTTAAATGCTTTTACCTAGGGGTGAGATACATGCTCGTTTTGTTTTACATGTGAACGCAAGTATCAAATTATCACGTATGCTGCATGAGTTGTTTTCATCTAATCAATCAAAGTCCTCTGAAGCATAGTTCTGTTAATATGATTTAGCATGAATGTTAGTGTATGGTACCATATGGGATTGACAATCCCCGTCCGAGTTAGCAAGCACTAACATGTCAAACGGACGCATTATCATTTGTTCAGTATTGAGTGTAGATTAGGCACTCATAGAGAGGCCCCTCGATCAGGTCCTTGAATGTGGATCCTGACCCCTCAGTTAAGCTCAGACTATGTGCTCATGCCAGTTATATACATCTTTACTTATTTGTTTAATTACAAATATTCATGTGATACTCATCATTTATCTATTTACATGTTTGTAAATCAAATCGTTAAATCTTGCGGTTCATAAATCATATCTTATCATATTAAACCTGTGAGCTCACCAGCTTTTTAGCTGACCTTTTAGCATGTTATCTCAGGTACTCAGCAGTAGGTTGGACTGCCCATCAGGATACTGTAGCTCGAGTCGAATGCAAATAATAACATCAAGAGATTTAACTGCATTTCTATATTTTGTATAAATTAGATATGTATTAGAATCTCTCAAGTAAATTATGCGAACTCACATTTTGAAAACGATTATGTAATTTCTATTACATCTATGTATTTTATCAAACGACGCATGTAGTGGTCGTTCATTATGTATCTTATGTGCTTTGTTATTGATTAGTCGCGCCCCGAATCGACCCGCTTCCGCATCATAATTTGGGGGTGCGACAGATTGGTATCAGAGCCTAAGGTTATAGTGAACTAGGTTGCATTAGTGGGCCTAGACTATGACTGTTAGGCAGTATTTTCTGTTAAGTATGATTGGTTCAAGAGTTACAGCATACAAGTTTAATTTAACATAGCCTGATCAACTATGTACAATTAAATAAAGATGATGTAAGGCTTGAAATGGTTATGCTAGGATAGAAATACATTAGTTGACTCTGACCATGAGAGAAACCGGGACTCATAATTGTTTGTGCTAGACACTCATAAGACTATTATGTGATATAGGTATATATACATAGATAGTCATCGCTCAAGCACTGTACGCTAGTCTATTATGTATTATATATATATATATATATATATATATATATATATATATATATATATATATATATATATATATATAGACACTCACATTCTCAAACACTTTGTCATAGAGATGGCAACACACACTCACTGAAACAACCATCTACTTCATCCCACTCTCGACAACCTCTTTTGGGATCACGAAACACATAGGTAGCTTGGAGGACCACCGAGTCACTTCGAGCGAGACCTTATCCAACTCACAACAAATCAAATAACCAGGCTAGTTAGCACGTAGTTGCTAGTCAGTAGAGATGGTTATTCAACACCTCTTGAATTGTTCCATAATGTTGATTGTCATATTGTGATGTTGTATATTACCGCATTTGTATATGTACATCTATGATAATCATCATTTATGGACAATGTCTCACGAACCCTATCCTTCTATTCTCAGGAAAATCATGCCGCCAAAGTCAAGGACTTACACTGATGCTCAGATGGCATCCCTCATTTCCCGGGCAGTAACTGAAGCCTTGGCGCGACATTCGTCAGAGACCTCCGAAAGGAATAGTGATGCTGCCAATACCCCTCCTACTGCCAAGCCTTGTACCTACAAGGACTTCCAAAACTGCAAGCCTTTGACCTTTAAAGGAACTGAAGGAGCCATCGGCCTAATCAGATGGTTCGAGAAGATGGAGTCCGTCTTCCGCATTAGTAAATGTGCGGAAGGGGATAGAGTTCAGTTCTCCACATGCACCCTTGCTGATGGTGCCCTCACCTGGTGGAACTCTTATGCCCAGTCTGTGGTTATAGATACCGCCTATCTACTTCCATGGGAAGATCTGAACAAAAATGCTCACAGAGGAGTATTGCCCATCTAAAGAACTCCAGAAGCTAGATGAGGAGTTCTGGCATCTCAAGGTTCAAGGAACCGACATTGTTGGATACACTACTAGGTTCCAACAACTTGCAACCCTTCGCCCAGCCTTAGTAAGCACTGAGACCGACAAAGTCAAGAGATACATCCGCGGTCTTCCGGAACCTGTCCGGGGGAACGTCGCCTCTTCCAACAAAACCACTATTCAGGGAGCAATCCGATTGGCCCATGAACTCATGGCTATGCAAGAGAACAAAGAAACACATGTCTCGTCTTCTGGGAACAACAACAAGAGGAAATGGTCTGGGAATCAGAACCAGCAGACTTTCAAAAAGACCGAGACTGTCAACAATGACACATCGGGATCTGGAGAAAGGAAAGGGTACACTGGAAGTAAACCCTACTGTTCAAAGTGCAATCGTCATCATGATGGTCCTTGTGGTACACCCTGTAACAACTGCAAGAGATATGGACATCTTACCAAAGACTGCCGAACACCTGCAACCAACCCCACCACCAACACCAACAACAACCAACCCCGAGCCTGCTATGAGTGTGGAAACACTGGACACTTCAGGAATGCGTGTCCAAAGTTGAAGAACAAAGGGAACAATAACAACAATGCTAGGGGCAGAGCTTTTGTGCTGAATGCTGGAGACGCCCGTGAGGACCCTAATGTGGTCACGGGTATGTTTCTTCTCAACAATTTAACTGCCTCAGTTTTGTTTGATACTGGTGCTGATAAGAGTTTTATATCTGAGGAATTTAGCCCACTATTAGACATTTCCCCAGTTGCCTTAGAAGCTAAGTACACTGTAGAGTTAGCTAATGGCAAAGTGATTGAGGCCGATAGTGTGTTACCAAATTGCACCCTAAACCTCGCAAACGAACTATTTCCCATAAACCTCATACCCATCGAGATTGGAAGTTTTGACATAGTAGTAGGCATGGATTGGCTATCCAAGCATCGAGCTGAAATTGTCTGTCATGACAAAATCGTTTGTATTCCTCTCGTCATTGGTAGTACTTTGATCATATAAGGGGAGACCGGTGGAACGAGATTGAATATCATATCCTGCATGAAGACTCGCAAGTACCTTAGGAAAGGGTATCAGGTAATCCTCGCTCATGTTATTGAGAAGAAGTCAGAAGAGAAGCGACTTGAGGATGTGCCCATCGTCAGAGACTTTCCAGAAGTATTTCCTGAAGAATTGCCTGGTCTTCCACCACCAAGGCAAGTTGAGTTCTCAATAGACCTTGTGCCTGGGGCAGCACCCGTGGCACGAGCACCATATCGTTTAGCCCCTTCAGAACTTCAGGAGTTGTCTATTCAGTTACAGGAACTTCTGGATAAGGGTTTCATAAGACCGAGTTCTTCACCCTGGGGAGCTCCGGTCCTGTTTGTGAAAAAGAATGACGGTTCACTCAGGATGTGTATCGACTACAGAGAGTTGAACAAATTAACCATCAAGAACCGTTATCCACTTCCCCGTATTGATGACCTGTTCGACCAACTCCAAGGGTCAAGTGTTTATTCAAAAATAGATCTACGATCGGGTTATCATCAGTTACGAGTTCGCGATGAAGATATTCCGAAAACCGCTTTCCGAACTCGCTATGGTCATTACGAGTTTCAGGTTATGGCCTTTGGTTTGACTAACGCACCGGCAGTATTCATGGATCTTATGAACCGAGTGTGCAAACCATACCTCGACAAGTTTGTCATTGTTTTCATCGATGACATTCTTATCTACTCACGTAACGAGCAAGAGCACGAGCAGCATCTCAAAACCATTCTAGAACTCCTTAGACACGAGGAATTATATGCTAAGTTCTCCAAGTGTGAATTCTGGATTCAGACCGTTCAATTCCTTGGTCATGTGATTGACAGTCAAGGAATTCATGTTGATCCCTCAAAGATTGAGGCTATCAAGTGCTGGCAAGCACCGACAACACCGACAGAAGTATGCCAATTTTTAGGATTGGCTGGTTATTATCGGCGCTTCATTGAGAATTTCTCCAAAATAGCTCAACCACTCACGACACTGACTCAGAAAGAGAAGAAGTTCAATTGGACTGATAAGCAAGAGTCAGCATTTCAGTTATTAAAGCAAAAGCTTTGCAGTGCACCTATCCTATCATTACCCGAAGGTAATGAAGACTTCGTGGTATACTGCGATGCTTCACATCAAGGTCTTGGTTGCGTGTTGATGCAACGAGAAAAAGTCATAGCTTACGCTTCCCGACAACTCAAAGTTCACGAGAAGAACTACACAACCCATGATCTCGAATTAGGAGCCGTAGTGTTCGCACTCAAAATCTGGAGACATTATCTGTATGGCACGAAATGTACCATCTTCACTGATCATAAAAGTCTTCAGCATATATTTGATCAGAAGGATCTCAACATGAGGCAACGACGCTGGGTAGAGTTGCTCACCGATTATGACTGTGAGATCAAGTACCATCCGGGAAAAGCAAATGTAGTTGCTGATGCCCTAAGTCGAAAAGAGCGCACCAAACCACTTCGAGTTCGAGCCCTCAGTATGACCATTCATAATAATTTAATCATTCAGACTCTTACTGCTCAACTCGAAGCCTTGAAACCTGAAAACCTCAAAGATGAGGCCTTGCGAAACATGGAGAATCAATTTGAAACCAAACCCAATGGGGTCAAGTACTTCGCAAATCGAATCTGGTTACCTAAGTTTGGAAACCTTCGAGACTTAGTGATGGATGAAGCTCACAAGTCCAAATACTCTATACATCCTGGATCGGACAAGATGTATCATGGCATCAAGGGACTGTACTGGTGGCCGAACATGAAAGCAGAGATTGCCACGTACGTCAGCAAATGCCTCACATGTTCCAAGGTTAAAGCCGAATATCAGAAACCCTCCGGCTTGCTCCAGCAACCGAAAATCCCTCAATGGAAATGGGAGCAAATCTCCATGGATTTCATCACGAAACTCCCTAAAACAGCTAGTGGTTACGACACCATTTGGGTGATCGTTGATCGGCTCACCAAATCAGCTCATTTCCTCGCCATGAAGGAAACTGACAAAATGGAACATCTCACGCGAATCTATATTGTAACATCCTCTCCAGTGGCCTGGTAATTCTTTATATAATTGATTAATTAATTGTTTTAGGAATTACCTGATATTATTTGTTTTACTGTGAAACTTAAGTAAATATGTCTCATGACTTATGGTGGATAGTAAATTATTGGTTGTTTTAATTTACTATAGTTAACGGTAAAATAAAATAATTTTCTCGCAAATGGTTTTTTAGGTTCCAGACAATAGATTTAGGACGGGTATAAAATTAAAGCAATTAGACATACAAGGTCGGTTAGGAGGCCGACCTATATTTTGAGTTTATCTCAAAATTCTCATTTCATTTTCTTTGAGAACTCATAAGCATCAAATCAAAATCATAAGCTTTCAAATCGAATTTGTTATCATCATATAAAAACCTTCACTTTGTGATTCTGATTACTACATCACCTCTATATCATCTTAATCTTTCTTCTTTATCATCAAAAGTGAGTAATTCTTGAGTTTATAAATGGGTTTTATAGGTTATTTGGTGATTGAGTGAATTTAAGAGTAGTTTGTTGTTACTTGATGTTGTAAAACGATTTTAGATGTCACTTGAAGTGTTAGAAACCATAGAAATGAGTTTTTCGGAGTTTTGGTGAGTTTTGGTTCGAAAATCAGTAGCAGCAGCGAAACCCTCGGAAACCCAGTTCGTCAAACGAGGCGAGGTGAGTTCTCGCGAAGCGAGTTGAGTCTCACTAAGCGAGTCGAGATGACTCCGCGAGTCGAGATGGCTCCGCGAGCCGAGATGGCTCTGCGAGTCGAGTTACTTCTTTGCGAGTCGAGTTTTCGCGAACCGAGTTGACCTGCGAGTCGAGATCACTGCGAACCGAGAATTTTTAAAGTTTTCGTTTTTTTGGCCATTCGGGGTCATCTAGGGGTCGAAAATGGCATTTTTCAGTTTTAAAACGTCATTTCGGGATTTTCAGATTTTATTTCTGATTGAACTTTTGTTTGTCTAGACTTCAGGGATTACCTGATTTAATAAATATGCTAGAATGATGATTATGGAACAAGTTACTAACTTGTGTGTTTTGTGGTATTTCAGATACTCCAAAGACTCAGTGATATAAGACTGCTGAGTGTGGAATCTGCAGAGGTATCGGTGAGTGGATTTGAAACTCACCTTTTGATTTAGTTGTAACTGTTTGGTTACAACAAGTGAACGTAGATGTGTTTATTAGACTGTTTAGTCTGTGTTATTGATTATTGATCTACGTGATATGTGGACCTCTGTGTATCAGATTATTGAGGTCAACGTGTAGTTGGACTTTTTGGTTATTATGTGATTTACACAGGTTTTGATTCATTTGTTGTGTTTGAAACCTGTGTATGAGTTTAATAACCAATAGTTATCGGTCTCGTCCGTTATGGCCATACGGATATGTACGATAAGTGTTCTTGGGGAATCCCCGGGTATTATGATATCCCAAGAGCCACCGATCCTCATTGAAATATTGTGTGTTTACGGTTATTTGATGTAAACTCATAGTTATGCTAAGTTGATTTGTGTGTGACAATTTCATTCACTTAGCTTCGTGCTAATCCCTCATTTACTTCCTGCAGGTTATGAATAGATATGTGGGTGGACAGGAAGTTGATGCCTTTGGCAGGGGATGTTTGACTGCTCTGTGAACTCTGATATAGTTTTGTTATAAACTAAGTTTGGAATTATATAATACCTCGTTTGTATAAAATGTGTAGAATGTTTTGATAACTTTAACATATGTGGTGTATCATATTTTGAAAAGTTATGTACATTTTCACTATGTATAATAGTAAAGTATGTTTTAATATACGCTTCCGAGTAAAATCATATAATATTGATATATAGAATGAGGGGTGTTATAAGTTGGTATCAGAGCATAGATTTGGGTGAATTGAACATTGTAAAGTGTTCAATCCCAAATCTGGATCATGTTATGTCAAACATTCTTGGGTATGGGATTTAGCATTGGTTGTGAATCTGTTAGTAGATAGGTACTAACGATTAACAAGTTTCAAGTGTTGTGTTGAATACAGATATGGCAGATAACGAGCAACCGACCACCAACCCTAATAATGCCTCCAGGATCAATGTTCATCCTTCAGATACTCATAATGAGAGACATGATCATGAGGGTGCTTCCATTCCTGTTCATGAAGAATCGAATAGAGATGATTATCTTTTTCAGTTAGAAGATGAAGTAATTAGACTTAGAGATTATCGCCGACAGAAGGAAGCTGAATCATCTCATCAACAGTTTCAGCAGCAATTACCGATTTTTGGTACTGTTCCACCACCTCTGTCAAGCAAATTGTGTTCTTTCAAAACGTTTATGTCAAGTAAACCACCAGAGTTTCATGGTAGTACAAATCCGTCTGTAACTTTAAACTGGTTGAGAGACATGGAAAGGAAATTTGATGTTACACATTGTGAAGAAGAATCTAAAGTTTCCTATGCAGTGCAATGTTTGAAAGATGAAGCCATGGTTTGGTGGGATTCGATCACTGGTCATTTCACTCATCAACAAAAAGAATCTATTCGATGGGCTGAATTTCGTAATGAAGTTTGTAAACAATATTGTTCGGATTTTGATATGGCTCGCATTAGAAGGGAGTTTGTGAATCTACACTTGACTGATAAAATGACAATTGATGAGTTGATATCTCAGTTTTCTGAGAAGCTGAGATTTGTTCAAGAATGGGTCCCTAATGAGAAAACCAGAATTGAGCAGTTTGTTGATGCCTTGCCTCCGAATTATCGCACCACAGTGAGGTTAGCTGGTACTTTATCTCAGGCTTTTAACCTTGCACGTTCTGTTGACAGTGATATGAGAGCTCAAGGTTTCCCAGCTAAAGATAGATCTGATCAGAAATCCAGAAATGAATCTTCTGGAAAAGGAAAGCAAAGGTGGCAGAGTAATCGTCAAGGTCAAAAATCTGGTAATAGAAGTGGTTCTTCTGGTAGTTCCAACTGGTGTAGTTCTTGTAGGTCTAAACATAATGGTCCGTGTACTATTCAGACAAATAAATGTGTTAAATGTGGTGAACTTGGTCATGAATTTAGGAACTGCAAGTATCCGAACTTTGTGTGTTGGAATTGTAAGAAAGAAGGTCATAGAGTTGGGGAATGTCCGGAGGCAAGGAGACAGGGTTCGGTTTCGGTCGGGAGTTCGGCATCTTCCGGTCAAAAGCGGAAGAATCATCCGCCAGCTACTAGTAGGGCCTTTCAGATGACAGTCGATGAGGCTGTGCACACAGAGGATGTTATCACTGGTACTTTTCTTATAAACTCTGTACCAGCACGTGTGTTATTTGATTCTGGAGCGAATTGCTCTTTTATATCTGTGTGTTTCTGTGATAAGTTGAAACTGATCCCTACTGTGATAACTAAGCCCTTAGAAGTAGAGATTGTTAGTGGCAAGTTAGTTCCTGTTACCACCTCGGTGACTGGAGCTAATATTGTGATAGATGGCCAGACTTTTCCAATTTCGTTTCTGTTGATGCCAATTCCTAGTTTTGATGTGATTATTGGCATGGATTGGTTGAGTCAGTTTAAAGCAAGTATAGATTGCCATAGAAAGTTGATAAGAATCCCAATTTCTGAAGAGTCATATGTCGTGGCTCGAGGAGAACGGGATAGTGGGAATATTCCTCTGATCAGTATGATGAAAGCTAGGAAATCTTTGTTTAAAGGTTGTGAGTCTTATCTAGCTTATGTTATTGATGTGAAATTAGAAAAGAAATCCATGTCTGATATTCCGGTTGTTTCTGAATATCCGGAAGTGTTTCCCGATGAATTACCTGGTTTACCACCGGTTAGGGAAGTTGAATATCAGATTGATCTTGTTCCTGGCTCGTCGCCTGTAGCCAAAGCTCCCTATAGATTAGCTCCTTCTGAAATACGTGAAATGATGAATCAGATACAGGAGTTATTGGATAAAGGATTCATTAGACCTAGTTCTTCTCCTTGGGGTGCACCAGTTTTGTTTGTGAAAAAGAAGGATGGGTCTTTTCGAATGTGTATTGATTATAGGGAACTGAATAAACGAACAGTAAAGAATAAATATCCTCTTCCTCGAATAGACGATTTGTTTGATCAGTTGCAAGGATCTTCGTTTTATTCTAAAATTGATTTGAGGTCGGGTTATCATCAAGTTCGCGTTCGTGAACATGATATTCCTAAAACTGCTTTTCGTACCAGGTATGGTCATTTTGAATTCCTGGTTATGCCTTTTGGTTTAACAAATGCTCCAGCAGTTTTTATGGATTTGATGAACCGTGTTTGTCGGCCTTTTCTCGATAAGTTTGTTATTGTGTTTATCGATGACATTCTGGTATATTCTAGATCTGAATCAGAACATGAAATGCATTTGAGAATAGTTTTGGAAACATTGAAAAGAGAACATTTGTATGCTAAATTTTCTAAATGTGAATTCTGGATTCGGGAGGTACAGTTTCTGGGTCATATTATCTGTAATGATGGTGTCAAAGTTGATCCTGCTAAAATTGAAGCTGTTATGAATTGGAATGTTCCAAAGAATCCTTCTGAAATCAAAAGTTTTCTTGGGCTAGCTGGATATTATCGAAAATTCATTAAAGACTTTTCAAATATTGCTGGTCCGTTAACCAAATTGACACGTAAAGATGTTAAATTCCAGTGGGATGAGTCACAGGAGATAGCTTTTCAGACCTTGAAACAGTTACTTTGTCAGGCACCTGTATTGGCATTACCAGATGGCTCTGATGATTTTATTGTTTACTGTGATGCATCTTATGCTGGTTTGGGTGGTGTTCTTATGCAAAGAGATAGAGTTATTGCCTATGCTTCTCGGCAGTTGAAACAGCATGAAAGAAATTACCCTACTCACGATTTAGAGTTAGCAGCTGTTGTGTTTGCACTGAAAATCTGGAGACATTATCTTTATGGTACGAGATGTATTATTTGTACAGATCATAAGAGTCTTCAGTACATGTTTACTCAGAAAGAATTGAACATGCGTCAGAGAAGATGGTTAGAGTTAATCAAAGATTATGATTGTGAAATACGTTACCATCCAGGAAAAGCAAATGTGGTTGCTGATGCTTTGAGCCGAAAAGGTCCCTCTGACCGAGTATATTATTTGAAAGTTGATGTTTCCTCAGATTTAGTGGATAAAATTAAAGCTGCACAGTTGGAAGCTTTATGGGATCATAATTTGAAGTCTGAAATTATGTTGAAAAGAAAAGAGTTGTTACTTGATGATTCTAGAGGATTAAAGACTTTTCAGTCTCGAGTGTGGATTCCTCTTATTGGTGGTATTCGGGATGTGATTTTGATTGAAGCCCATAAGTCTAGATTATCTGTTCATCCAGGCAGTACTCGAATGTATAATGATTTGAAACCTTTGTATTGGTGGCCTACGATGAAAACCGATATTGCACAGTTTGTTAGTGCTTGTCATATTTGTGCTCAGGTCAAAGCTGAACACCAGAAACCGTACGGGTCATTGAAACAGTTGAAAATTCCAGAATGGAAGTGGGAACACCTGACTATGGATTTTGTGACTAAACTTCCGCGTACATTTCGAGAAAATGATATGATTTGGGTTATCGTAGACAGATTGACGAAAAGTGCTCATTTTCTGGCTACTAGTGAAACTGCATCGCTGAGTAAGCTTGCCCAGTTGTATGTTAATGAGATTGTTTCCCGTCATGGTATTCCATTGTCGATAGTGTCAGACAGAGATTCTCGGTTTATTTCTCACTTCTGGCGGAGTTTACAGCAAGAGTTGGGTACACGTGTGAATCTTAGTACAGCGTATCATCCTCAAACTGATGGCCAATCTGAGAGGACGATTCAGACACTCGAGGATATGCTTCGAGCTTGTGTTATTGAGTATGGCGGTTCTTGGGATTCTCATTTACCGTTGGTGGAATTTGCTTATAATAATTCCTATCATTCCAGTATTGGCATGCCTCCATATGAGATGTTATATGGGCGTCGTTGCAGAACACCTATATGTTGGTTAGAAGCTGGAGAGAAACAGTTTGCTGGGCCTGACATTATTCAGATAACAGCGGATAAAGTAGCAATTGCACGTGAGAAATTGAAAGCTGCCAGAGATAGACAGAAACAATATGCTGATCCTAAACGTCGACCTGTTACTTTTGTTGAAGGTGAATTGGTTTACTTGAAAGTTTCACCTTGGAAAGGAGTTATTCGATTTGGAAAAAGAGGTAAATTAGCTCCTAGATACGTTGGTCCCTTCAGAATCAGTCAAGTTGTCAATGATCAGTCGGTTATGCTTGATCTTCCTTCAGAACTTGCTGGTATTCATAGCACGTTCAACGTCTGTTATTTGAGAAAATGTAACGTTGAAGATCAGTCGCAGATTCTCCCTTTGAAAGACTTGAAAGTCGATCAGAACCAGAAATTAGTTGAAGAACCTATTGAAATTCTTGATAGAAAAGTTACTAAACTTAGAAAGAAACAGATACCTATGGTATTAGTGAAATGGAAACACAGTTTAGGTTCTAACTTAACTTGGGAAACTGAGGAGACTATGAAATCCAGATATCCTGGATTGTTTAATCATGTTGAGATTTCGGGGACGAAATCTCCTTAAGGAGGGGAGATTTGTAACATCCTCTCCAGTGGCCTGGTAATTCTTTATATAATTGATTAATTAATTGTTTTAGGAATTACCTGATATTATTTGTTTTACTGTGAAACTTAAGTAAATATGTCTCATGACTTATGGTGGATAGTAAATTATTGGTTGTTTTAATTTACTATAGTTAACGGTAAAATAAAATAATTTTCTCGCAAATGGTTTTTTAGGTTCCAGACAATAGATTTAGGACGGGTATAAAATTAAAGCAATTAGACATACAAGGTCGGTTAGGAGGCCGACCTATATTTTGAGTTTATCTCAAAATTCTCATTTCATTTTCTTTGAGAACTCATAAGCATCAAATCAAAATCATAAGCTTTCAAATCGAATTTGTTATCATCATATAAAAACCTTCACTTTGTGATTCTGATTACTACATCACCTCTATATCATCTTAATCTTTCTTCTTTATCATCAAAAGTGAGTAATTCTTGAGTTTATAAATGGGTTTTATAGGTTATTTGGTGATTGAGTGAATTTAAGAGTAGTTTGTTGTTACTTGATGTTGTAAAACGATTTTAGATGTCACTTGAAGTGTTAGAAACCATAGAAATGAGTTTTTCGGAGTTTTGGTGAGTTTTGGTTCGAAAATCAGTAGCAGCAGCGAAACCCTCGGAAACCCAGTTCGTCAAACGAGGCGAGCTGAGTTCTCGCGAAGCGAGTTGAGTCTCACTAAGCGAGTCGAGATGACTCCGCGAGTCGAGATGGCTCCGCGAGCCGAGATGGCTCTGCGAGTCGAGTTACTTCTTTGCGAGTCGAGTTTTCGCGAACCGAGTTGACCTGCGAGTCGAGATCACTGCGAACCGAGAATTTTTAAAGTTTTCGTTTTTTTGGCCATTCGGGGTCATCTAGGGGTCGAAAATGGCATTTTTCAGTTTTAAAACGTCATTTCGGGATTTTCAGATTTTATTTCTGATTGAACTTTTGTTTGTCTAGACTTCAGGGATTACCTGATTTAATAAATATGCTAGAATGATGATTATGGAACAAGTTACTAACTTGTGTGTTTTGTGGTATTTCAGATACTCCAAAGACTCAGTGATATAAGACTGCTGAGTGTGGAATCTGCAGAGGTATCGGTGAGTGGATTTGAAACTCACCTTTTGATTTAGTTGTAACTGTTTGGTTACAACAAGTGAACGTAGATGTGTTTATTAGACTGTTTAGTCTGTGTTATTGATTATTGATCTACGTGATATGTGGACCTCTGTGTATCAGATTATTGAGGTCAACGTGTAGTTGGACTTTTTGGTTATTATGTGATTTACACAGGTTTTGATTCATTTGTTGTGTTTGAAACCTGTGTATGAGTTTAATAACCAATAGTTATCGGTGTCGTCCGTTATGGCCATACGGATATGTACGATAAGTGTTCTTGGGGAATCCCCGGGTATTATGATATCCCAAGAGCCACCGATCCTCATTGAAATATTGTGTGTTTACGGTTATTTGATGTAAACTCATAGTTATGCTAAGTTGATTTGTGTGTGACAATTTCATTCACTTAGCTTCGTGCTAATCCCTCATTTACTTCCTGCAGGTTATGAATAGATATGTGGGTGGACAGGAAGTTGATGCCTTTGGCAGGGGATGTTTGACTGCTCTGTGAACTCTGATATAGTTTTGTTATAAACTAAGTTTGGAATTATATAATACCTCGTTTGTATAAAATGTGTAGAATGTTTTGATAACTTTAACATATGTGGTGTATCATATTTTGAAAAGTTATGTACATTTTCACTATGTATAATAGTAAAGTATGTTTTAATATACGCTTCCGAGTAAAATCATATAATATTGATATATAGAATGAGGGGTGTTATATATATGAAGGAGATCGTATCAAGAAACGGCGTTCCAATCTCAATTATCTCTGATAGAGACAGCCGATTCACATCTAACTTTTGGCAATCATTACAAAAGTCATTGGGTACTCGTTTAGATATGAGTACAGCCTATCATCCACAAACTGATGGCCAAAGTGAAAGGACAATTCAAACGCTGGAAGATATGTTACGCGCCTGCGTAATTGACTTCGGTGCGAATTGGGAACAACATTTGCCATTGTGTGAATTCTCATACAACAACAGCCACCACACCAGTATTGGAGCTGCACCTTTTGAGGCACTATACGGTCGTAAGTGCCGATCGCCTATCTGTTGGACCGAAGTTTGAGATAGTCAACTCACTGGTCCTGAAATCATTCATGAGACCACCGAGAAGATCGTTGGTATCCAGCAACGACTAAAAGCCGCACGTGATCGTCAGAAGAGTTATGCTGACGTGAGACGCAAGTATCTCGAGTTCCAGGTTGGGGATCGAGTATTGCTCAAAGTATCACCTTGGAAAGGTGTCATCCGATTCGGCAAACGTGGGAAGTTAAATCCTAGGTACATCGGACCTTTTGAAATCCTTGAAAGGATTGGTCCAGTCGCATATCGATTGCAGCTACCTCCTCAGCTCAGTAGCGTGCATCCCGTATTCCACATTTCTAATCTTAAGAAATGTCTGTCCGATGAGACACTCATTATTCCCCTCGAGGAGATTCAGATTGACGACAAACTCCATTTTGTCGAAAGACCAGTGGAGATTATGGACCGTGACGTCAAACAGCTTAAGCAAAGTCGTATCCCTATTGTCAAAGTTCGGTGGGATTCGCGGCGTGGTCCGGAATTCACCTGGGAACGAGAAGACCAGATGCGACTCAAATATCCACAGCTATTCACAGACTCCACTCCATCTACGACTCAGAGCTAAATTTCGGGACGAAATTCTCTTAACAAGGGGAGAATGTGACACCCATCAAATTAGGACTAGTTATTAGATCCTAATCATCTAGTAGTACATGTAATTAGTGCTATGTTTTAGGCTAATTGTATGTATCAATATGTATATTGTTATATATATATCAGTACGCGATTTGTTTAAATCGTGCATTTTCAAATCGGCCAAATTTCCGATACACTTTCATACGGACGTTGGTGAAACTTTTTAATAAATAACATAAATCTATTTGGTGATTAAATAGTAGTTATTTACATTATATTATTATGTATTAATAATATACAAAACAATGTACGTTTTGTATAAAACGTAACCGACACGAATTAAACGCGTGAGATACGCCCGACAAATAAAATAATCATAAGTTATATTTTTATAACTTCAAACAAAGTAATTTGATTAAATACTTTCATTATAAATATCGTATTTCAAACCGATAACAAAAACGTGTATTTTAAACGCTACGCGATTAAACGACCAAAACACGAAACCGTAAATCAACATCGACACTATAAACAAAACACTTTTATAAATGTTTTCCAAGTATTATAAGTAATACTTCAATGTAAACCTATCGAAATTCAATTGGTATTTAAAATGTATACGTATAACGAATAACGTACGAATTAGCGTTTAAACGATCGGGTAAACGAACACGGATATAATACCACTAATTGGGAGACAAGATTTTTGCAAATCTCACCTCCCATTTCATGTTGAAAAATCGGCCAAGACATGATCCACAAAAAGTGGATCATGTTCTTGACTAATACAACTTACACACTAGCCATTTTCTCATTTTATGCATCACCTTTCTCTCTCTCTCAACTCATCCTCTCCCTCCCTTTTCTCTCACTAAAATCTGCCCTCAAGGCCATCACAATACCACCACATCTCCACCATCAATCATCTTAAAGAAATCAAAGAAGGAAGCAAGGAAAAGAGG
Organism: Helichrysum umbraculigerum; assembly: GCA_949592205.1. NCBI lineage: Eukaryota > Viridiplantae > Streptophyta > Magnoliopsida > Asterales > Asteraceae > Helichrysum > Helichrysum umbraculigerum. Next base: position 305,166,994 of record CATIUR010000001.1, on the reverse strand, counting down.
AGGAAAAGCAAACCGAGTACTCTCTCCACGTTTTCGACTTTAGATCATCATATTCCTTTGTAAGAACACACTTTCTCTCTCTAGTAAGTTATGACTTATGTTGATATATACATGTTAGTTGCTCATTTGAACTATAAAATGTCCAAAACAAAGCCTCAAAAACGTTTTTTTTAACATATATATATTCTAACAGATTCTGTCTTCATAAAACCGTCACACGAAATCAAGTATATCTCGAAAACTAGGAAGAACCAACTCTCGACTTCTAAACGAAAAATGTTCCTTAGGATGTCGACTACAACTTTTATTTTTGGCCCTTGGGCCAGATCCTCACGGATCATAGCTAAAAACACGAGTCTTTGGACTGACCTTACTGTTGAGACGAAACCGATCACTCTTCATATTTATTTTTGTTAAAAATAGTAAACGAACATATAAAAATACCATAAAGTGCAGAAATGAACTCGACATATATGAGAACATGTGTGATTTTTGGTTAGGTATGAATCGGACTGCAAGTGGTCCAAATCGAGAGGTTTATCGGGTTCAAAAATCTGGAAAATGAACATAATAGGGACTGTTTTGGTCTAAACATGGAAACGACACTTCGAGAGGTCTACGAAACATAACGAAAAGTTTTATAAATTTATTTGATCATTTTAGGAGTTGGGTAAAAGTTGCAAGTCAAACCGAGACCGTTGACCACGTCTTCGACAATGACGTGTATAACTTCAATAACTATAAATAATTTTCAAAACGTATTATAATTATACAAACCCAAATTATTTATATTCGGTACGATACGTTTTTAAACAAATTTCATTTATATGAAACAAACATATCTATGTTATCGAAATCTTTATGTCAATCAATAACCAACGTGCCGTATCCATTTTCACAAAATCAGACATAATCATTAACCAAAGTATTTGGTCATAACTAGTTAAGGGAATAACTAGCATAGATGGTCCGTAGAGTCATCTAATCAATTAATCCTTGAGCGTTTAATACGCCCGGCAGGTTTCAAGTATCTAATCATTTATCAAAACCTTGCGCGTCCAAGTCGCCCTGCAGGTTTCAGTCGATTGATCGACATTATTGTTTTGTGAATCATCATAATTGTTGGCTAACAATTCATTAGGCTCAGGTGAGTCTCATAGCCCCTTTTTAAATGCTTTTACCTAGGGGTGAGATACATGCTCGTTTTGTTTTACATGTGAACGCAAGTATCAAATTATCACGTATGCTGCATGAGTTGTTTTCATCTAATCAATCAAAGTCCTCTGAAGCATAGTTCTGTTAATATGATTTAGCGTGAATGTTAGTGTATGGTACCATATGGGATTGACAATCCCCGTCCGAGTTAGCAAGCACTAACTTGTCAAACGGACGCATTATCATTTGTTCAGTATTGAGTGTAGATTAGGCACTCATAGAGAGGCACCTCGATCAGGTCCTTGAATGTGGATCCTGACCCCTCAGTTAAGCTCAGACTATGTGCTCATGCCAGTTATATACATCTTTACTTATTTGTTTAATTACAAATATTCATGTGATACTCATCATTTATCTATTTACATGTTTGTAAATCAAATCGTTAAATCTTGCGGTTCATAAATCATATCTTATCATATTAAACCTGTGAGCTCACCAGCTTTTTAGCTGACCTTTTAGCATGTTATCTCAGGTACTCAGCAGTAGGTTGGACTGCCCATCAGGATACTGTAGCTCGAGTCGCATGCAAATAATAACATCAAGAGATTTAACTGCATTTCTATATTTTGTATAAATTAGATATGTATTAGAATCTCTCAAGTAAATTATGCGAACTCACATTTTGAAAATGATTATGTAATTTCTATTACATCTATGTATTTTATCAAATGACGCATGTAGTGGTCGTTCATTATGTATCTTATGTGCTTTGTTATTGATTAGTCGCGCCCCGAATCGACCCGCTTCCGCATCATAATTTGGGGGTGCGACAACATGTCCACGGCCTGGCTACGGTCGAGGTGCTGGAGTAGGGACTACACGTGGATATATGTGTGGTGGTGCTCGGCCCATCCCACATGGTAAGTCCGGGAGAGGGCTCACGGACATCCCAGCTGCCTGCTGCCTGACGGCTGTATAGCACCTAATCTGCATCTGCATCAGCCAATACCAATAATCTGAACCCGGAGGTGTCCCGTAATGGTAGATGTATGCGGGCACTCGTGGTCTGGGGGTAGGAGTAGAGGGTCCTGCCCTAGTATGTGATGGCATTGCTGGTGGTGGTGGTGGGATGTTATCATCATCATCATCCTCCTCATCATCCTCATCATCATCTCCTGTATCCGAATCATTAGGTTCTTGCGGATGCTTCCTTTTCCTTGTTTCCTTTGGCAGAACCAGGTCTGGTACCAATGTGTCAACATTGTCAGGATCCGCTGCTCGTGCTTTGATATAAACAACGCCATCTCTTTTGATCTGGAGTATTTCCATACTCTTAAGAAAATAGTAGTCTAATGGCTTAGAACTCCATCCTGATTTAAATTTCTTGATATCCGATGTCCGAAGTAATCCCATCTTTCGGATCAATCTGGTAATCACTGAGCCCAAATACGATCTTTTCTTACCAAAACCTTTTTCTTCCAGAATTCGAAGGGCAATTAGATGGGCAACCTGCATGTTTCTCTTTTCGAGGATACATGCTATAAGAGCGACATCAAATCTAGAAACTCGACGTCGTATGCTTCCCGTCAAATGAGAAAGCTATGAGCTTGTGTAGGATTTGTAGGACTGGGTCTCTGAGTCGGGTTGCCTTAATACCCGAGAAGTATGGTGTAGGTGACCATTGACTCCATGCTTCAGCGTGTGTTGTCGCGATAGAAACAGAGGTGGCTCCATTAGTGAACAGAGGGGATTGAATTTCTTCTGGTGTGTACAAATCTAGATGTTGTGAGAACTGGGCAAGTGACAAGGTGTGCAAGCTGCCCATGTAGTGGAATGAGATGGAACAATCTTCAACTCTCCGCTTTTCTGAAATTTGTAGGTAGCCATAAACTCGGTAACCATCTCCACGTATACAGGCTCATCAATACTAAACAATCTCTTGAATGACTTGAACTGCCGTCCATCAACCGTGTAACTAAGTATGCTTTCGAGACTTTGCTTGAATCCCAATGCTTGCATAATATCCCAGTCAATATATCTGAGACGCCCAAATTTCTTATCTCTTCAGATACGTGCCATTTTGTCGTAAGCTGGTGTGGCACTCAGATACGCTAAAGATCCTGCAAGGGGTCGTGCTGGGTTTAATTGCTTCTTTGGTGGCATTGTACCTGAGAACATTTAAAGTAATGGATCTTTTAAGAAAGAGAAATCTTAAGCATGCTTCGAAGAATTTCGAAGTGATGGCTTTAATTTCTAGACAATCTAAAGATTACATTGAACATATAATGTTCTCAAGCAACGAACAATTAAATTTAACAAGGTAATATCATCATTCAGAAAAATATAATCATGAAATGGCAAATGCTTTATTGTGAAGTATCGCAAAGCTTGGTGTTAACCAGGTTTGAAATGTCAAGAATTCACAATTAATGCTAATATCATTATTGGTAGAGTTCGACTTTGGAAGTGCAAGTTGAAGTAAGGTTTTTTTTTTTTTTTTTTGAATATAATATTTTGTCTTAAAATTTCAATATTTCACGTTGACTTTTTAGGTCAAAGTTCTCTTCAAATGATATTTTCAAGTATCCGCATGCCATGATTGTAACCTATACATGATCTAACTTATTTCAAGCATTCCTTAATTGGTAAACAAACTAGGTTTTGCACAAAAAGTTATTATGCCCATGTATTTGGTGTGGTCCAAGACTTCATATTCAAAAATGATGGTTCTCTAGTTATATTGCCTAGTTTGACTAGTCAAGCAAGTACAAGTGTCCTAGTAAGCAAAGATGGTCAAGCAAATTCAACTTATCATCTTTTTTATGCAAGCTAGCCAACTTGTTGATGATTTTCAAAAGTCAATCTTAGTAACCCTAATTTGTTCACATAGAGCAATTAACATAGAGTGATTATACAAAACACCATAATTACTAAGACACTTAGCATACTAACACTTAGTCAAGCAAAGTTCTAGACTAAATCAATTGATCAAAGTTACTTCTATTGAAAAAGTCAAACATATGGGAATTCGCATGGGTAAGTGGTAGGAACATGTAGTACCTAAGCATTTAATCAAGAAAAGCTCTATTTCCTAGTTACTAGCTTAGCTAACTTCAAGAAACAAGCTCTTTCAAGTTTAAAGTGGGTTTTGTGATCATACCTTGCTTTTAGTGAATGAAATGCAAAAACGAAAGTACAACCGAGAAGTATATGCAACAAGGAGCTCGAAAGGACAAGAGATTATGTAATTTGGTGGAGTTTTGATGGAGATCTCATGGAGTTCTCATAGTGGCCGATTTTTTGGAGAGGAAAGGGGAGGAAGAAGATGTTAGTTGGTTGATTTGAATTATGGGGAGTTAAGGAGGCTCATAGTGTTCCCTAAGGGTACAAGTACTTACCCTAAGTACTATGGTACTTACTTATGGTCCCAAATGCAATTAAATGTCAAGTATTAATGTCCTAGGTTAATTTCTAATGCCCCACTAATAATGGTGATGAATCTTAAATGTATTACCTGTAACTAGTTACTTGTCAGTTTCTTGTTACGTTATAAACAATTTAAGAAACGCGCAAACTTTTGCGGAACAATTAAAATCAACCTAAAATATTAAACTTAGGCTATTTTTGGTGTTTAAAATCTTTGTCTGAAGCGGATTTATAGAATGTACAACTATTTAGGCAAAATGCTTTAAGAGGTGTACGTTCTTTTAGACGCGTGTGTCTTCAGACAATAATTCAAAAACGTTTTCTATTAGGGGAAACTTTCAAAAATTTATTATATATATATGTATTAAAATATGCTCATTTAAAGTCGCGAGCCTCGACCTTTTCGAAGAGAATGGTTTTATGATTCGTTCCGATCCCTCCAAAGGGAAAGGGTCGAGAATTGCTCCCTTAAGTGAACATGGTTAGGCACAAAACATTTTGAAAGTTCCAAGATGACATTGTAAATTAAATGGAAATGAATGTTCTCTATGTTCCCTAGGACTTCTCGTTCTTCGTATCCTAAATTGACAAGATCGCTAATTAACCTATTATATGCCTTTCTTATCTTTTTAGGGTTTGACAAACCGTCGCGTGGTCCTTGGTCTTTATAATTGAGATTGTGAGTGAGTTTATCGATGACTTCTAGAAATTCTTTCTCTTCCGGCGAATCAGGGTCTCCGGTTGTAGAATCTACCATCTTGAAGAGGTTGTTGATTAGTGCTTTTTGAAAGGAAGTGAAAGGATATTTGGTGAAGGAGAAGATTCGAACAAGCTTGACATGAAGTTCTTTTCTCTTGGTGAAGAGGGATGTATCGGTTCTTTCCTTGGTGGGGTCAGGAAAAACGTCTCGCAATTTTGAGATCAAGTAGGAAGCGGGGTCAACAAAGAATGGAATTTTACCAGGGATGATGATAGGAATCATCGGGTCCCGTTCTATCCAGAGCTCGAGTTCATTGATCATTGCGGTGACGTTGTGATGGATTAATATCATGGATATTGGAAGGAAATCCATGTCAGAAAATGATTCAAAAAGTGGATCCAAATCCGCTATAAACTTTAGCTCTTGGTCTCTGAAATTGGTGAGAGTGCTTTCACATTCATGATTTGACAGGCGAAATAGAAATTTTACTTGTTCGTTAAGATTGGTGATCTTTTCTCATTGTTCGTATGAAAAGGGAAGATCGGAGGAGTTTAATTTCCTAACGAATGTCCTATAAACGTCTATTCTACGAGAAGGATTGAAAGATGCGCCCAGGAGGCGTTCTTCAGAACAAGGGTTTTCTGGCTCGACTAATGGAACTTTGTCCACCACTCGATAGATGGTGTACTTGTGTCCATACGAAAAGAATGGAGAGATGCCGTCATTATGAGAATTTGACAAAGTGTTTCCATACACTGAAGTTTCAGGAATGAGGGTAATTAGGTCACACGTTTTTGGAGGTTTTACTTCATGATTTTCTTCGGGAAGATAATCGAAGTGGACAGAATTTGGAAAGTGATCTTCTGGAGATGATGCTAGGTCAGGTAACTGATCCGTATTATCAAAGTCCAGACAATGTTTTGGAATAGAAGGTGAGGTCCTAAATTCTTCTAGGGTTTCGGAAGTTTCTTTAGCTTTAGAGGAGGAAGGTGAAAAGAAATCGGATCCTAATTCTCCTACTAAGTAGTCAAAGAATTTTGTATCGTCCATCGCCATCAGTTCGTCTTTTGAAATGAGGCAAGAAGTGGGTTTTCGAGTTGTCATTTTCGAACTAATATTATCCTAATTAACTAAATTAACATTAAACTAAATTACTTAAATTAACTTTCGAAAGATACCCGAAAAGGTTTCGTTCGAAAGGGTCTCCTAAATACTTATTACTTAAGGTGGTTTTAAATCTACGTTTGTGATTCCCCGGCAGCGGCGCCAAAAACTTGTTGTGCTCACACCGTGTCGTTGTTTTTTTCAAATGATGATGCAAGCGCAGCAGGGGTTTTAAATTTATATTTTGCGGTGCTTAAATTAACCGAACTACCTACTCTGGTTAGTAAGCGGTAAGTATAACATAAGATCGTTCTATGAATCCAAACGTGTGGGAGATTAAAATTGACACCTTCGGTAGGGAAGTATTTAGGATGGAACAAAGTAGGTAGGTTTGGGATTTAAAGACAGATAATTAAAATGTAGGAAAGTAAATTGCAGGAAATTAAAGTACAGGAAAAGCAGATAAAGATAAGGATGTGATCGCTGAGATTTCGATAATTAATATTTCAGGATGACAGAACAAATAGGGTTGATACTTAATGTGGCAGTTAAACTACTAGGTGTAAACTCTAGAACCCTACCAACTCAATTTCCCATTGGCGTGTCACTTGGATCTAGGTTATCGTGATTCTGATCGGAGCAATACGCAAACTTCCAATACTCATCTAGTTGAAAGATGAGCAACCTATTTTGGTTTTATACCGAGGTGCATGAATCAGTAGCTTATCGTCTCATAGGTTCGACCGTTCTTAACCCCTAAGGTAGTTTACTACTTTATTAGCACGCAGATTAATAACTTTGTATGCTTGGACCGTCGATTGTGTAAGGCTTAGTGTTTTAAGGGTTCAAGGTCACTAGGACTTTACCCTTATTCCTAAGTCTTATTTTTTACTCGATTAAGCTCTAATTACTTCGACTTATGTGTAACACCCCCAAATTTACCGAGTTGCGGAAGCATACATTGGGTGTTACTAATCAATATACAAAGCACAAGATATATAGCAAACGACCTCTAAATGAGACGTTTGTAAAATAGTTACATTTCATAATTTGAATCGTTTGAAAACCGTAGGTTTTCGTACACAAAAATATAGTTTCCTAGAGTCCGCGCGTATAGCGAGAGATTCTAATACATAATCATAATATACAAAAGATAATGCCAAAGAATCTCCGTTAAATGCAGTTTGGAAATCATGCGACTCTAGCTAGTAATCCTGGAGTGATCCTACTCCGTAAGTGTACCTGAGATACAAAGCTAAACAGTGTCAACCAAAAAGGTTGGTGAATCTCACAGGTTTAGTAATAAGTAGGTGTTATGAACCACAAGTATGTATCCGTATTGCTATCAAGCAAAGTAAGTAATTCAGTAAATCAGTACAGTGCCATGAGCTCATAAGTTGAAGCTTAACCGTGTAGTGTGAATATATCACGTACCCCCGTGTGTGCTATCCGCACACTCATATGTAACAAATACTAATATGTCTGTTTCTACGTGTAAATCAGTACGTGGTGGCGCTACCACCCCAGACAGGGATTGTCAGTCCCAAATGGATCCATCTATTAGTAATCGCGCTTAAGTCCATAACTAACAACTTACGATTAGGAGGCTTTCAGTGGATAAAAGTAACTCATGCGTTTGTTTGTAATCAGTAATGTTTTCAGTTCAGTACATTGTGTTCATACGTAAAACAGTTGCTAAGTATCTCACCCCAGAGTATAAAACAGTAAAAGTGGGGCTGTAAGACTCACCTGAGTCAAGCAGTGGTAAATAGCAAGTAGTAGTAAAGCAAGTAGGTTCTCCGAACCCGTGACCTTCTAGTGCCTAAACACGTAAGGTTAAGTAAGTAGATGTCTCGCAAGACCATCTAGGCTAGTTGTTCATACAACCCGTTGTGTTTAAATGTTGGTTTGTTCGCGTTCGTAACAAAGTATACGGCCCGTTGGTGATTTGTTATAATTAAAGTTTATCATTCAATACGCAAATTAAAGTAATTGTAATAGGAAAGTATGTTTTATTATGATTGTTAGGTCGTATCGTATAAGGATTTGAGGTTGTAAAAGTTCGACACTTAGTGAAAATGTGAGTTTTCAAGGTTCTGGTTTGTGCGACGTAGCATGCGACGTTGCAAGCGACGTAAGGTGCGACGTAGGCAGGTATGTCGCATGATGCGACCTTCGCAAATCAATGCGACGTAGGGGGCGACGTCGCTAATGCGACGTTGGTTCGGTTTGCGACGTTAAAGTCTACGTCGCTACTTGCGACGTCCGCAAGTTAATGCGACGTAATAGGCTGCGTCGCTAGTGCGACGTTGAGGTTTTTGTGCGACGTAGGTCGCGACGTCGCAGAGGCCCTTGGCCAGGTGCGACGTAGCGGTCTGTTGGCCGGAAAATGTGCCGAAAACGAGTTTTCCGGTTTCCGTTGGGTCCAAATCTTTTACCCAACCCTTATATGAACATAAAAAGCCTATTTAAACCATAATCTAGTAAAAATGATCAAAAACGAGAGATGTCGGGATTTGTCGGAAACTTACAAAGTGTCGGATTGAAAATCCGAAAAGATAGGAATGTAGATCGTGTTGTCGTGGTCGTTTTTCTCCAAACGAGTGGTATGTTTCGGCGAGGTTTGATGGTGTTATTTTGATGATTTATGAGGTTGGTGGTGTTTTTGAATTAGAGAGAAAAGAAAGAAAGAGAGAGAGAGAATGAGTGAAAAATGAGAAAGAAAGGGAAAATGGGGAGGTTTATCCTCCCATTTTTCAGTCCCCGTGATCGGGCTCCGTGCGGTGTTCGTTTTCTCCGTCGTTTAAACGTTAAATATCCATTTTACGCGTTTAATTATTTTTATAAAATTTCAAATCTTGTTAAATAATTTATTTAAATTATTTCCTTAAATCTTTAACAGTTTAAATTAAATTTAATTACTTTCGTCTTTAAATCGCGTAAGTTTTAAATCGGGTAGTACAAGGCAGTTACTAACTATTATAAAATAGCATTTCGGTCAGAATTGCGTTATTTTAGTTTATAAACATTTGTTCACCAACGTCCGTATTAATCAAATAGAATTTCATTCTATTTAAGTTGCGTACGATTTAAGCCAAATCGCAAAGTTGTATATATTCACCAACATATAATCTGATACATAAATTAGCCTAACACAGAACTAATTACATGTATTCACAAAGTATTAGGCACTAATTCTAGTCCTAATTTGCCGGTTGTTACATTCTCCCCTTGTTAAAAGAATTTCGTCCCGAAATTAGTTCGATTGCACGGTCGGTGCGTTGTCTGGGAAGAGATGTGGATATTTCTGTCGCATTTGGTCTTCCCGTTCCCAGGTAAATTCCGGACCACGTCTAGAATTCCACCTGACTTTCACGATGGGAATACGACTCTGTTTTAGTTGTTTGACCTCACGGTCCATGATTTCCATAGGTTCCTCAACGAAATGAAGTTTATCATCGATTTGAATTTCGTCGAGCGGTATAATCAGTGTCTCGTCAGACAGACATTTCTTCAGATTAGAAATGTGGAATGTGTTGTGAACGCTGCTAAGCTCAGCATGAAGTTGCAGGCGGTATGCCACTGGGCCAATCCTTTCAAGGATTTCGAATGGTCCGATGTATCTAGGATTTAGTTTGCCTCGTTTTCCGAATCGAATGACACCTTTCCACGGTGCCACTTTGAGAAGTACCTTGTCCCCTACTTGGAACTCAAGGTGTTTGCGTCTCACGTCAGAATAGCTTTTCTGATGATCACGAGCGGCTTTTAGTCGGTTTTGTATGCCGACGATCTTTTTAGTTGTTTCATGTATGATTTCTGGACCGGTGAGTTGTGTATCCCCACCTCAGTCCAACAGATAGGTGACCGGCACTTACGACCGTACAGTGCCTCGAAGGGTGCAGCCTTTATGCTGGTGTGATAACTGTTGTTGTACGAGAACTCGCACAACGGTAAGTGATTTTCCCAGTTTTTACCGAAGTCAACTACGCAGGCTCGTAGCATGTCTTCCAGTGTTTGTATGGTTCGTTCGCTCTGGCCATCGGTTTGAGGATGGTAAGCCGTACTCATATCCAGACGAGTACCAAGAGATTTTTGCAGTGATTGCCAGAAGCGAGAAGTAAATCGAGCATCTCGGTCGGAGATGATTGAGATGGCACGCCGTGTCTTGACACGATCTCTTTCAGGTAGATCCGTGTCAAACGTTCCATCTTATCAGTTTCCTTGATGGCTAGGAAATGAGCAGATTTAGTGAGTCGGTCAACGATCACCCAAATGGTATCGCAACCGTTAGAAGTTTTCGGGAGTTTAGTAATGAAATCCATGGTGATCTGCTCCCATTTCCATTTTGGTATTTCAGGTTGTTGTAGCAAACCGGAAGGTTTCTGGTGTTCAGCTTTAACTTTAGAACAAGTAAGACACTTGCCAACATAGGTTGCAATGTCAGCTTTCATGTTGGGCCACCAATACATTTCCTTGATGCCGTGATACATCTTGTCGGCACCGGGGTGTATGGAGTATTTAGACTTGTGAGCTTCATCCATCACCAAGTCTCGCAGGTTCCCAAAACTTGGTAACCAGATTCGATTCGAACAGTATTTGGCCCCGTTAGGTTTGGTTTCAAATTGTTTGTCCATGCCTCGCAAGGCCTCGTTTATCACGTTTTCTGGTTTGAGTGCTTCGAGTTGAGCGGCGAGAGTTTGATTGCTGAGATCGTTGTGAATGGTTATACCGAGAGCTCGAACTCGAAGTGGTTTCACTCGTTCTTTTCGGCTCAAGGCATCGGCAACAACATTTGCCTTGCCCGGATGATAGCGGATTTTGCAGTCGTAATCAGTAAGCAACTCGACCCATCGACGTTGCCTCATGTTGAGATCCTTTTGATCGAAGATATGTTGGAGAATTTTATGGTCAGTAAAGATTGTACACTTGGTACCGTATAAGTAGTGTCTCCAGATTTTTAGAGCGAATACAACAGCCCCCAACTCTAGGTCATGAGTTGTGTAATTCTTTTCGTGGACCTTGAGTTGTCGAGAGGCGTAAGCGATAACCTTGTCTCATTGCATCAGCACGCAACCAAGACCTTGGTGTGAAGCATCACAGTATACCACGAAGTCATCGTTGCCTTCGGGTAAAGATAAGATAGGTGCACTGCAGAGTTTCTGTTTTAGTAGCTGAAAAGCTGACTCCTGTTTGTCAGTCCAATCGAACTTCTTTTCTTTTTGAGTCAGTGTAGTGAGAGGTAGGGCTATTTTCGAAAAATTCTCAATGAATCGTCTGTAGTATCCGGAGAGTCCTAAGAATTGGCGTACCTCGGTTGGTGTTGTAGGTGCTTGCCAACACTTGATAGCCTCGATTTTTGAAGGATCGACATGAATCCCTTGATTGTCAATGACGTGTCCAAGGAATTGAACGGTTTGCATCCAGAACTCACACTTAGAGAATTTGGCGTATAACTCTTCGTGTTTGAGCAGCTCTAGGATAGTTTTCAGGTGTTGCGCGTGTTCTTGTTCAGTGCGCGAGTAAATCATGATGTCATCGATAAAGACGATGACAAACTTGTCAAGGTAAGGTTTGCACACCCGATTCATAAGGTCCATGAATACAGCCGGTGCGTTGGTTAAGCCGAATGGCATCACTTGGAATTCATAATGCCCGTAGCGAGTTAGGAAAGCTGTTTTAGGAATATCTTCATCACGAACTCGGAGTTGGTGATAACCCGACCGTAGATCGATTTTTGAATAAAAACTCGACCCCTGAAGTTGGTCAAATAGGTCATCGATGCGAGGAAGTGGGTAACGGTTCTTGACAGTTAATTTGTTGAGTTCACGGTAGTCGATGCACATACGGAAAGAACCGTCTTTCTTTTTCACAAACAGGACCGGAGCTCCCCAAGGTGAGGAACTTGGTCGAATAAATCCCTTGTCCAGGAGTTCCTGTAACTGAGTAGACAACTCCTGAAGTTCGGATGGGGCTAGTCGGTAAGGGGCTCGTGCCACGGGTGCTGCGCCGGGCACAAGATCAATAGAAAATTCGACTTGTCTAGTTGGCGGTAGGCCAGGCAAGTCTTCAGGAAAGACTTCTGGGAAGTCTCGAACGATAGGCACATCCTCAAGTCGCTTCTCCACCGACTTTTTCTCCAAAACGTGTGCGAGGATTGCCTGGTACCCTTTCCTCAAGTATTTTCGGGTTTTCATGCATGAAATGATATTTATTCTCGTCCCACCGGTCTCCCCTTGTATGCTCAAAGTTCCACCGGTGACGAGAGGAATGCGTACAATTTTCTCAAAGCAAACGATTTCGGCCCGGTGCTTGGACAACCAATCCATACCGACGATGAGGTCAAAGCTGCCGATTTCGACAGGTATCAAGTCAATGGGAAAGAGCTCGTTAGCTAAGTTTAGAGTGCAATTAGGTATCACACTGTCGGCCTCAATAAGTTTTCCGTTTGCCAATTCTACCGTGTACTTAGAATCTAAGGCAATAGGTGTGGTGTCAAGTAGTGGATAAAACTCGTCAGAAATAAAGCTCTTATCAGCACCAGTATCAAATAATACAGATGCAGTCAAGTTGTTGAGAAGAAACGTACCCGTGACCACATTCGGGTCTTGACGGGCTTCCCCAGATTTCAGTACAAAAGCTCTTCCTCGAGCATTGTTGTTGTTCTTGTTGTTGTTGTTGTTTAGCTTCGGGCAGTCTTTCTTGAAATGCCCCGTACCGTTGCACCCATAACAAGTCTTTGGTGCCGAGGTGTTGGTGTCAGTGGTGTTTGATCTACAGTCCTTAGCCAAGTGTCCGAATCTCTTACACTTGCTACAGGGACACGAACCATGGTGGTGTCGTTGGCACTTTGAGCAATAGGGCTTGGTTCCCTTGTACGCCCCCTTGTCATCAGTACTGGAGGTGTAGGCTTTAATGGTTTCAGGTTTCTTGTTTTGGTGGTTGTTGTGGTTGTCGGACCATTTTCATTTACTGCTGTTGGAGGATGGAGTGGGTAGTTCTGGGTCCTCATTCATAGCTAGAAGTTCATGGGCCAACCGGATGGCACCATGAAGGGTGGTTTGGTTTGATGAGGCGACGTTTCCCCGGACGGGTTCCGGGAGGCCGCGGATGTATTTCTTAATCTTGTCAGGCCCAGTACCTGCCATAGCTGGGCGAAGGACGGTGAGTTGTTGGAATCTGGTGGTGTATGCAACGATATCAGTTCCTTGCACTTTTAAGTTCCAGAACTCTTCGTCCAGCTTGTGAAGTTGTTCGGACGGGCAATACTCATCCGTGAGCATTTTCTTTAGATCCTCCCAAGGGAGTAGATAAGCGGTGTCAATCCCCACGGACTGGGTATAGGAATTCCACCATGAGAGGGCACCATCTTCGAGGGTGCAGGTGGAGAATTTGACCTTGTCGTCTTCCGCACACTTGCTGATGCGGAAAACAGATTCCATCTTTTCGAACCATCTGATAAGTCCGATGGCTCCTTCGGTTCCCTTGAAGCTCAAGGGTTTGCAGTTTTGAAAATCCTTGTATGAACAGGGTTTAGCAGCAGAGGTTTCAGCGGCATCGCTGCTTCTTGTGGAGTTAGGTGGAGTATTCTGAGCCAAGGCTTCAGTAACAGCCTGGGTTATGAGAGACGTGATCTGAGCATCAGTGTAAGGTCTTGACTTTGGCGGCATGATTCTTCAATAAAAGAAATGAAGATACATAAGATTTTGTAAGAAAGTTGCATTTATTTCAGATGTACATGTATAAAGGTGGTAATACATAACATCAATATGAAAAGAATTATGGCAATTAATATGAGTCGAAACAGCAAGAAATATTTGATAGATGATACGAGTTCAAAGGTTACATCCTACGGATGTATTACAAAAGATGTCGGGAATTGTTACATCCGACTGAAACATAGAGTAGTGCTTAGATAGTTACTAGATTACAGGATAGTTTACAAAACGAAGACTATGCTAGTCTTAACGTAGGTTAATCTGCTCCATCATTTCGATGAGATGATCCACAGTATTTGCAAGTCTGCTGGCTTGTCGAGCATTGTCTTCAGCTAATGCTAGTCGCTGTACCAATCCGCGGTTAGATTCTTCCGTTTCCCGTGAGCGTTGTTCACACTCATCAAGTCTGTGTTTCAAAAGAGCGGTTTCCACGCTTATCTCCACCACTTTGTTGAAAAGAACGTCCACATTATTAACGGTGGTTTCGTGATCCTCAGAGACTTGTTCGATGCGCTCAAGTGATGTAAGTCTCCAGTTTTCGTTGGTTTCTTGCAACACGACATCCATGGTGCGAAGTCGTTGCTCGTGTTGGTTCACCCTAGCAGCTAAGGCCAGCAAGGTGAAGTGAGTAGAGTACGGGCCAGCTCGAGGCAACCTGTTGTTCCTCCTTGCTACCCTTGGGTTCTGCGACTCGGATTGAGAACGAGATGAATTGGATGGGGTATTTGCCATTTCTGAGACAAAGCGTTAGTAAGATTAAGGCCTATATTCATATAGTTCCTATATAATATAGCCTATTGAGTGTCTAGCATAAACATGTTTAAGTCTCGGTTCTCTCGAGATCAGAGTCACTAATGTATTCCGGCTCAACATAACCATTTCAGACCTTACATCATCTTTCCTTAATTGTACATAGTTGATCAGGCTATGTTAAATTAAAGTCGTATGATGTAATTCCTGAACCAATCATGCCTAGTAAGGAAATACTGCCTAACGGTCATAGTCTAGGCCCACTAAATGCAACCTAGTTCACTATAACCTTAGGCTCTGATACCAATCTGTAACACCCCCAAATTTACCGAGTTGCGGAAGCATACATTGGGTGTTACTAATCAATATACAAAGCACAAGATATATAGCAAACGACCTCTAAATGAGACGTTTGTAAAATAGTTACATTTCATAATTTGAATCGTTTGAAAACCGTAGGTTTTCGTACACAAAAATATAGTTTCCTAGAGTCCGCGCGTATGGCGGGAGATTCTAATACATAATCATAATATACAAAAGATAATGCCAAAGAATCTCCGTTAAATGCAGTTTGGAAATCATGCGACTCTAGCTAGTAATCCTGGAGTGATCCTACTCCGTAAGTGTACCTGAGATACAAAGCTAAACAGTGTCAACCAAAAAGGTTGGTGAATCTCACAGGTTTAGTAATAAGTAGGTGTTATGAACCACAAGTATGTATCCGTATTGCTATCAAGCAAAGTAAGTAATTCAGTAAATAAGTACAGTTCCATGAGCTCATAAGTTGAAGCTTAACCGTGTAGTGTGAATATATCACGTACCCCCGTGAGTGCTATCCGCACACTCATATGTAACAAATACTAATATGTCTGTTTCTACGTGTAAATCAGTACGTGGTGGCGCTACCACCCCAGACAGGGATTGTCAGTCCCAAATGGATCCATCTATTAGTAATCGCGCTTAAGTCCATAACTAACAACTTACGATTAGGAGGCTTTCAGTGGATAAAAGTAACTCATGCGTTTGTTTGTAATCAGTAATGTTTTCAGTTCAGTACATTGTGTTCATACGTAAAACAGTTGCTAAGTATCTCACCCCAGAGTATAAAACAGTAAAAGTGGGGCTGTAAGACTCACCTGAGTCAAGCAGTGGTAAATAGCAAGTAGTAGTAAAGCAAGTAGGTTCTCCGAACCCGTGACCTTCTAGTGCCTAAACACGTAAGGTTAAGTAAGTAGATGTCTCGCAAGACCATCTAGGCTAGTTGTTCATACAACCCGTTGTGTTTAAATGTTGGTTTGTTCGCGTTCGTAACAAAGTATACGGCCCGTTGGTGATTTGTTATAATTAAAGTTTATCATTCAATACGCAAATTAAAGTAATTGTAATAGGAAAGTATGTTTTATTATGATTGTTAGGTCGTATCGTATAAGGATTTGAGGTTGTAAAAGTTCGACACTTAGTGAAAATGTGAGTTTTCAAGGTTCTGGTTTGTGCGACGTAGCATGCGACGTTGCAAGCGACGTAAGGTGCGACGTAGGCAGGTACGTCGCATGATGCGACCTTCGCAAATCAATGCGACGTAGGGGGCGACGTCGCTAATGCGACGTTGGTTCGGTTTGCGACGTTAAAGTCTACGTCGCTACTTGCGACGTCCGCAAGTTAATGCGACGTAATAGGCTGCGTCGCTAGTGCGACGTTGAGGTTTTTGTGCGACGTAGGTCGCGACGTCGCAGAGGCCCTTGGCCAGGTGTGACGTAGCGGTCTGTTGGCCGGAAAATGTGCCGAAAACGAGTTTTCCGGTTTCCGTTGGGTCCAAATCTTTTACCCAACCCTTATATGAACATAAAAAGCCTATTTAAACCATAATCTAGTAAAAATGATCAAAAACGAGAGATGTCGGGATTTGTCGGAAACTTACAAAGTGTCGGATTGAAAATCCGAAAAGATAGGAATGTAGATCGTGTTGTCGTGGTCGTTTTTCTCCAAACGAGTGGTATGTTTCGGCGAGGTTTGATGGTGTTATTTTGATGATTTATGAGGTTGGTGGTGTTTTTGAATTAGAGAGAAAAGAAAGAAAGAGAGAGAGAGAGTGAGTGAAAAATGAGAAAGAAAGGGAAAATGGGGAGGTTTATCCTCCCATTTTTCAGTCCCCGCGATCGGGCTCCGTGCGGTGTTCGTTTTCTCCGTCATTTAAACGTTAAATATCCATTTTACGCGTTTAATTATTTTTATAAAATTTCAAATCTTGTTAAATAATTTATTTAAATTATTTCCTTAAATCTTTAACAGTTTAAATTAAATTTAATTACTTTCGTCTTTAAATCGCGTAAGTTTTAAATCGGGTAGTACAAGGCAGTTACTAACTATTATAAAATAGCATTTCGGTCAGAATTGCGTTATTTTAGTTTATAAACATTTGTTCACCAACGTCCGTATTAATCAAATAGAATTTCATTCTATTTAAGTTGCTTACGATTTAAGCCAAATCGCAAAGTTGTATATATTCACCAACATATAATCTGATACATAAATTAGCCTAACACAGAACTAATTACATGTATTCACAAAGTATTAGGCACTAATTCTAGTCCTAATTTGCCAGTTGTTACATTATGACTTAAGTTCTCCTTTTCAAACAGTTATACATCTCCAGATTATTCGCAGTTTGTTAAAACATGTTTCATATGAGGACCATGCCTTTCAATAATAGACAGTGTACTTTACATGAGATTTCCACGGCTTCATATATCCAACACGCGGTCAAGAGTAATTGACAGTGAAAGTGACACTCTATCTAATTAAATGTAAAGCAGTGCAGAAATGTAAACCTAATATATACAACGAGTGGTTTCATTATGTCTTACTTATTGCATGTCATGGGCACAGATAACTACTTACCATAATTAAGATTGATCAGGTCCTAATTACTAGGTTGCAGTCACGTGGATAACTGGAAAGGGTACTCCATAAATTAAACTTAAATTCATAAAGTCCTAACAGTACAAGGATTATTATCTCCTATTTTATCTGAACGTGTTTTACGAACATTATTTTATAATGCATTGATTCTCGTAGGATACACCAGTTGGTTGTGTAGTTGTATCATCCTTCCGGAGTTCCAACTTTTAAACCAAAGCTGATTCCAATGATATAACTACCTTCGGTCGTTTTACCGGCTTCCGTACGTTTGTACTTTGCCTAAAGCATTTCCAGCACTATACCGAATAAACATTTGAATAGGGGCCGTTACATCATTTTATGATTATCGTGCACTGATTATGTAATGACATCCTTACTTACAATTATCTACATCATCAGCAATCACAATAATAAACTACTCGCAATTCATGGCAATAAATAAATCACATACCATGCAATAATACATATTCAAAATATGAAATGAGACAAGTATAATAAAAGTTTAGATATCACCCGGAATTAAATGCGTAGCAACGTATTATTATAATTGACAAACTCTTTCGCACGTACAAAGATTTATCTCCGAATCTCTAGCGTTCGCCCTAGCTTCTACGTTAGTCCGTAGACTAATTACAATAATCCTAGAATGAGAAAGACTAAAAGACTACAAGAGATTTTCTAGTGAAAAAGTAAGAAAGAGAGAGTTTTTCCAAAGTATGGAAGGTGTGTTTTGCAAATGAACTAAAGCCCCATATTTATTGGTGATTTTTGGCTCACATTAGCATCAAGGGGTGCACATTAGCATAATGCGGGTAAAAAGGTGCACCAGGTACTGTACAACGCGGAAAGGTGGTGCACCGGGTACTGTACAACGCGGAAAGTAGGCGCACCAGGTACGGGAATTAGCCAAAAAAAGGAAACCGGGGCAGGGGACAGCAGGCCGGCGCCGCCCCACCCTTGGCCAGCGGCGGCTGGGTGGTGGCCGGCGGCTGGTGGCTGCCACCCGCCCCGTTTCGCCTTCTTTTGCTTCATTTCTTGATTCGTGCGTGTTTTCTTCGTTATGAACCTGTTTGAGTCGATTCTTTTTTTGTTGGATTTGTAATTCAAAAACGAAGATTTTGACATAAGATAGCCCCTGAGATGAGGTCCCTAACTCCAGATATTGCGTACGAATCATTTGGATCTTCCGGCGGGCGTAGAATCTTCATTCTTTATCCGTTTTAGTTGATTCTTCTTCTGTTGGATTCGTATTTTGAAAACGAACATCTTGAATAGAATGGATGTTGATGAAGGGCACTTTAGTCTTGAAATCTCGTTTTGGTGCCTTGAATCTTCAAACGTGTGTGGAATCTTCATTTTACATCCGTTTTGCTTGATTTTTCTCACGCAACCTTGTTTTGACCAGCTTGGCATAATGTTACCGATTTGTGCTATATTTGAGTTAAAATGCCAAGAATCGTTCCAGAATGAGAGAGATATCGGTAGTAAAAACATGACTTTTTACGCGATATCAGCAACATATCAAAGGCTAGTCAACATGATGTTCAAAGACCAATTGGGAAGCACAATGGAAGTATACATCGATGATATGGTAGTAAAGTCAAAGAAAACTGAGGATCATCTTCAGGATCTTAAGGTGGCCTTTGACATTCTGGATCAGTATAATATGAAGCTCAATCCTGCTAAATGCCACTTTGGAGTGGGGGCAGGAAAATTCTTGGGATATATGGTGACTAAGAGAGGGATAGAAGCTAGCCCAGAACAGATCAAAGTTATTCTGAATTTAAGTCTCCATCAAGTCCGAAGGATATACAAAGGTTGACGGGAAGGATAGCAGCTTTGAACCGTTTCATTTCAAGATCCTCAGATAGATGCAAGGAATTCTATGATATCCTCAAAAAGAACAAAAATTTCGAGTGGGGAGAAAAGCATGAAGCTGCGTTTCAAGAACTAAAGAATTACTTGTCATCAGCTCCTCTATTGATGAAGACTGAGAATGGTGAACCATTATTCCTCTATCTATCGGTTTCTCGGAATGCTGTAAGTGCGGTGCTGGTGAAGGATCATGAAGGACAACAACATCCTGTTTACTATGTAAGTAAGTGTCTATTAGATGCTGAAACCAGGTATTCCCATCTCGAAAAACTTATACTTGCATTGGTCATGGCATCTACCAAACTTAGGCATTATTTCGAAACACACCCTATCCATGTTATAACTAATTATCCAATTAAGAATGTTTTAAGGAAACCAGAAATGTCAGGGCATTTAGCTAAATGATCCGTTAGGTTAAGTGTGTATAAATTGATTTATGAACCTAGGAATGCAATTAAGTCTCAAGCCTTAGCAGATTTTATTGCTGATTTCACTAGTGACCTTCAAAATGAAGTAGATTTGGAAGTACAAGAACTAAATCAAATAACTGAAAGATGGACACTGTATACTGATGGTGCATTTAATATAAAAGGAACTGGATTAGGGATTGTATTAAATCACCTCAAGGTGATATTATGCCTCAAGCTATAAGATGTGAATTTCAGGCTACAAATAATGAGGCAGAATATGAAGCATTAATTGCGGGATTACAATTAGCTAAGGATATTGGTATAAAATATTTGAATGTGTATGTTGATTCGTTGTTAATTGCTAATCAATATAATGGAACATATACTGTAAAAGTAGATAGATTAGCTGCATATTTGGAGATTGTTAAGGATCTTGCAGGTAGCTTCGAGATCTTCGACATTCAACAGGTACCACGTGAGGATAACACTGAAGCGGATGCTTTAGCTAACCTGGGGTCAAGTTTAAGGATCCCACCAGATGTCAAAATACCAATTATACATATTGCAGTGCCTGCCATCGCTGATAAGGATAACAACGAAGAGCAAGTGTGTGACGTTGAGGATCCTCAACCTGGAGATAATTTGAATGCATCAGGTTCTGGGGGCAAGTCAGGATCATGGATGCAGCCAATCATGGAATATATACAACACGATGTGATCCCGAAGGAAGAAAATAATCCTAAAGCCTTCAGATTAAAGGTATCTCGTTTTACTATTGAAAATGGTATATTGTATAAAAAATCACTTGCAGGACCACTATTGCGATGCCTTGAGGATCCTGAAGCAAAAGCAGTTCTTAAGGATATACATGAAGGTGATTGTGGGAATCATTCTGGGGGCAGAGCGTTATTTTCAAAAACACTGAGAACAGGATATTTCTGGCCTACTATGAAGAAGGATTCCATGGATTTTGCTCGCAAATGTGATGCTTGTCAAAGGCACGGAAACATCCATCATCAGCCAGCAGAACCGATGCATCCGATTATCTCACCATGGCCGTTTATGAAATGGGGAATGGATATCGTGGGAAAATTACCTGTTGCTCCAGAAGGAAAAGTGTTTATGCTTGCGATGACAGATTATTTTTCCAAATGGATTGAAGCTGAGGCATTTGTTCAAGTTAAGGAAAAGGACATTATCTCATTCATTAAGAGAAATATCCTCACAAGGTTTGGGATCCCGGCAGAAATAGTATGTGACAACGGATCTCAATTTATTGGAAGAAGAACAACTAAGTTTTGTGAAAGTTGGGGAATCAAGATGATAACTTCAACACCAGTTCATCCTCAAGCCAATGGTTAGGCAGAATCCAGCAACAAAATTTTAATCAATAATCTGAAGAAGAGGCTGGATGCTAAGAAAGGAAGATGGGCTGAGGAACTGCCTTTTGTGCTATGGGTTAATAGGACCACTGAAAAGGAGGCAACTAAGCAAACTCCTTTTGCTTTGGTGTTTGGATCCGAGGCCATGATCCCGATAGAAATGGTGATCCCAACGGCAAGATCCCAGATGCAGACTTTGGAAGCTAACAAAGAAGCACTGATTCAGGACTTAGATACAGTGGATGAGTTAAGGGATCGTGCTAAATTTAGGGTTGCTGCATACCAACAGAGGATACCAAGATCCTACAACAAAAATGTTAGGATAAGAAGGTTTCGAGTAGGAGATTTGGTATTAAGGAAAGTATTTCAAAATACTAAGAATCCTGCGGAAGGTCCATATTTGATAGATTCGGATGCTAGAAAGGGGGCATATTGGTTGCCCAATATGGATGGTGAACTACTTCCAAGATCTTGGAATGCCATTCATTTGAAACTCTACCATGTGTAGGTTGAATATTTTAACTCAACGAATAAAGGTACTCCTGTGATCCTTAACTTTTCATTGATTTTAATACTTTTTACTATATATGTATGTGTGTATTATAATTATATATTGCCATATGCATGAAAGTTTATTATGATTATTATTCTCAATGAATACCCTACTGACTTAAGCATCGGAGGGGTGTTAGGCAAACTAACACCCACCTTTACCCAAGATTTTGTATTTGTTGTAGTTCATACACTTAAGGATCATGGAATGAAGATTAGGGGTTGGCCACCTCTCCTCCGTTAAGGATCCCAGCGATTCTCTAAGGTTTAGAGGTTTCCGTACAGATAAACACCTCTCTACGAAAAGGCTTTTGACACCTCGCCGGGTGCGCACGATGTTTGATTATAGTGCCATGGTTAGGGAATCGGTGATGCCTCTGGTACCCGACAACTTCATTTCCGTTGGCCTATAGATCAAGCGCTAACGAATGTCGATACTAATGTGCACTAAACGTATCGATCTAAGGTTTGTGTCGTTTTCACGTCACTCTAAGGTTTGTAATGTTTTCACATTACCAATTGGTTAAGCATTTTCATGTCTCAAATGGCGTAGCCCAAGAATCAAACGGTTTGTAATGTTTTCATATTACCTAATGGTTTGGCATTTACATATCACTTTTATAGTTTTCTGAAACTATCCAATGGTTATAATGTATTCACATTATCAAAATTTTCATTGGTTAAGTCTAATAAATAACTTTATTAGTTCTAATGTTTTCATGATTATCAAAAGCTGTTTTGATCTAAGGATCGCAAAATCTTTTTAAGATCACAACATTTTTCAAAAAATTAAATTGTATCACAATTGTTTGACAAATTATTAACATTTATATGTTTCAGGAATTACTCATTGGGAGTTCCTCATTATCAGCAGTTTATTTCAGGATCTTGAAATCTCAGGATCCTAAATTCAAGTTTATACGAAATCCGATTAAGGATCCTTGAATCTAAGGATCCCTAACCCGTCAGTATCTCAGATCCAGTTAAGGATCCTTGAAACCTGTAATGCTAAATGGATATTGAGAGAATCTTCTCATTATCCTGGATGTGTTCTGAGAGAATCTCCTCAGGATCCTGTTTTTTAAGCAAACATATACATGTATACTGAGGGAATCTCCTCAGTATCCTGAAGACACAAGATGTGGATAATATCCTAATATTATTAACAGCAAAAGATCTAAGGATTCTACAATCCTAAGATTGAAGTTCAAAAGAAAAGCAGGAAATTAAAATTGTCTTGTGGCCAACATGAACCACATTCAAACACCACCATGGTTGACCATGCCAGGTTAACCTCACCCCAAATTAATTGTTTTTGTTTACACCACAAACCATGAAAATAAAATATGAGAAATTAGAGATTGGGCTCCGGCTAGTCATTTGCCTTCCTTGCCCAATGTGTTGGTGTCTTCTGCTCCCGACATCCCTTGGAGAACCTCTGAGACTGAAGCCAAAGTATCCATGTTTGCATCTTCTGGATTGGCAGAGGATACTCCTGCAGCTTTTGGGATCACGGATGCTGGTGTGGATGCTACTTCTGGGGTTTCGCCTTTGGCTTTAGCCAGTTTGCTTGCCCAGGTATCCACGGGCCAGAATGAGGTGTCGAGACCCCTGCTAGAGGCCTCGGCAACCATTTTCATTCGAGACTCGAAAATGGCGACAGTAGCATCCCTTTTTATCTCTGTTGTCAGCTCCTGTGTGATCTCTTCAGTCTTGGCATCAGCTTCAGAAGTTATCTTCAGAATATAGGCCTTCAGATCCTTGTTTTCCTTCTTCGACTTTGCAAGCTCGGCTGCATCTTTGTCATGTGCGTTTTTCATGACTGTGGACAGTTTGCACATGTCATTGAACACGCTCGCTTTCTCCTTATAACATTTGGAGAGATGCTCGATGGTCTACACAAAATCAGCATATAAGTAGGATTTTTTTGGCTATTCTTGAAACAGTTAGCAACTTGAATAAGGATTTTTGTTACCTTGGCAAATTCGGAATCAAGGGTGGCAGGATCAAGGATGTCGTCAGCTTTCCTTTTCCTTGATGACTTGGAACGGAGATTAGGCATTCTGAATTTTGTTGCAGCCGGAGTTGATTTTTCCACCTTATCCTCTGAAGAATCGTTGTCAATATCGACTAGGTTGATGTAAGAGCCTGGATTTTCATAAGAAAGAAAATAAATTGGGGCTGTATAATGAAAACAGAGGATATTGAGCTTAAGTGAGCTTACCTGACATAGAGATGTCCTAAGATCCTGTACTATCGGCCTGTTCAGGATGCTTGAAGGATCTTTCATCCTCAGGAACCTCTAAGAATGCTCTTAGATTGCCTTCGGTATCCAGGTCAGGAGGTGCTAAAGCCGCAAAATCAACTGAAACAAATGAAATCAGGTCAGAATTGAGATTCTACATTTTTTAAACCCTAGAAAAAATTGTTTCCTACCCTTGAGTAACCAGGAAGAAGGAATTTGACTGCAATCGGGTAAGGAATTACGATCGACAAAGAAAAATCTGTTCTTCCAATTTGGGTCATTCTGTTTGGTTCGTAATACCAAATGGGAACGATTGGATTTGACTTTGAATAAGAAGTAGTGAGAACCGTGCGTCCTAAGATGGTAAGTCTGAGCTAATTCCGGTAGCCCTAATTCTAAGGTGTGAAGATCAGTAGTTGTTTGGATGACGGAATCATTGGCATGGCCTGAGCATAGCAGAGTTTGGTGATATTGAAAAACTCTGTGATTAGGGCAGGAAAAGGGAATTTTAAACCTAGTGTGAAAGGATATTCCGGGAAGCAAATCCATTTTTCAGATGAGAAATCGGCTAAAGCTAAAGGGTCAAAAGGCCTGAAAACAGTGTTCGGGGGAAAAGCGCCCTTGATTTTCAATCGATTGATATCAAGGTCGGTAAAGGTACAGGGTTCAGGGTTTGAAATTAAACCCTGCTTAACTAATTCAGAATGGTCGTTGCAGTCCTCTAGAACTATCAGAGACATTTTGGGCGAATTATTCAAGTACGAAATTGAAAGGAGATAAGAGGAAGAGGCAATACCTGAAGATTTGCGAAGAAATGCAGCAACAAGGAAATGAGTAAGAAAAAGATAAGGATCAGAGTGGTTATAATTACTCAGACACGATAACCGATGCATCTACCTAACACGATTTAAGCGGTTACTATGAGAAGTTACAACGTTTAAGGATCCTGAAAAACGTTATAACTTCGGGGGCAATTGTTGTGGGTAGATTTTTACTAACCTTTGCAGGATCCTAATTAGCATCATATGTACACCTCGCAGGTATGAAAGTCGTTTATATTTTATATTCGTATCTCAGGATAATGATAGTTTTTAAGTATGTTTTCAGGATCACGGATATAGGTAAGGATCCTGGATATATTGTTATTATTTATCTTGCAGGATCATGGTCAGGATATATTTATCTAACATAATCGTGCAGGATACTGAACGTGGAGGAACCTTAAGTGAGGATCCTAAGTTTATTCTGGAGTATGCATAGCTCAGGATCCTGAACCCGTATTAGTTCAGGATCATGTGCTGATTAACGTGTTTATTTTCTTTGAGTATTGACCAGGTCATACGTGATACGCGTTAATGAGATATGCTCCGGATTGCGTGGCTAGGCTTTGATACGATTTGGAGAAGACGAAGTCAGCTGCACGTGTGGAATAGAGTCAAAAGAGACGTTGGTGGTCTTCATCTTTCATCGGAGGATCCCTGATATTTCGGAATTATTATTAAATGCTCTTAGTATTTAAACGAGGCTCGGGTGATCGATGAGGTTAACGAATACTCACTACACACAGCTGCAAATCACAAAAACACTCTGTTATTTCATTCTTTTTCGATCATTTCATCAACACTTAGCTAAATTCACACACAAATTCACTTAGCCGGTCATCCTTGTGCTCTTAGTTTGTAATCATTTACTTTCATTTTAATAAGATTTACAAATGCAATGATCATTTGATCCTTCCCGAGGTTTTGTGGCGGCGATCAACCTTGATCAAGGGCTTTCCTCGTATATCATCGCGTCATTTTTCATTTACTTACAGTTCATATTGCTTTCATTGTGTTCTTCTTACGTTTTCATTGTCAAAATAGCATTATCCTCAATCTGTTCTTGAGCTTTGATATTAAAACGCTTATTCAACAAGGATCTACGCATTTAATCTATCTTTTTAACACAAAATATTTACTTACTAATAGAGATAATCGTGTTTCTACGTAATTATCTTGAGAGTAATTTTTACACCTAACCTCACAAACTAATTTTGATCAGTTAATTGCTTTTAGTAATTTTTGACCAAAACAGTTATAACGTTTAAGGATCCTGAAAAACGTTATAACTTCGGGTGCAATTGTTGTGGGTAGATTTTTATCTAACTTTGCAGGATCCTGATTAGCATCATATGTTTATCTCGCAGGTATGAAAGTCGTTTATATTTTATATTTGTATCTTAGGATAATGATAGTTTGTAAGTCTGTTTTCAGGATCACATATATAGTTAAGGATCCTGGATATATTCTTATTATTTGTCTTGCAGGATCCTACTCAGGATATATTTATCTAACATAATCGTGCAGGATACTGAATGAGGGAGATCCTTAAGTGAGGATCCTAAGTTTATTATGGAGTATACATAGCCCAGGATCCGGAACCTGTATTAGTTCAGGATCATGCGCTGTTTAACGTGTTTGTTTTCTTTGAGTATTGACCAGGTCAAAAGAGGAACGCGTTAATGAGATATGCTCCAGATTACACGAGGAAGCTTTGATACGATTCAATGAGGACTAAGTCAGCCGCACGTTTAAAATAAAGTCAAGGAAGACGTTGGTGGTCCTCATCCTTCATCGGAGGATCCCGAGATTCTCGGATAATTTGTTATACGCTCTTAGTATTTAAACGAGGCATGAGTGATCGATTAGGTTAACGAATATTCACTACTCACACTTGCAAAACTCACAAACACTCTGCTATTACTTTCATTTACGCTTATTTCATCAATACTTAGCTAGATTCACACACTTAATCACATAGCCTATCATCCTTGTGCTCTTAGTTTGTAATCAATTACTTTCATTTTTATAAGATTAACAAAGGCAAGGATCATTTGATCCTTCCCGAGGTTTTGTGTCGGTGATCAACCTTGATCAAGGGTTTTCCTCGTACATCATCGTGTCGTTTTTGTTTACTTATAATTCATATCGCTTTAATTGCATTCTTTTTACATTTTCATTGTCAAATTAGTATTATCCTCAATCTGTTCTTGAGCTTTGATATTAAAACATTTGTTCAACAAGGATCTACGTATTTAATCTATCTTTTTTACACAAAATATTTGCTTACTAATAGAGATAATCGTGTTTCTACGTAATTATCTTGAGAGTAATTTTTACACCTAACCTCACAATCTAAATTTGATCACTTAATTGCTTAGTGTAATTTTTGACCAAAACAATAATTTGTTGATTCATGGAGTTAGATGATGATTACGTGAACTATGTGGAATGAGTAGTTTGTAGAAATTTATGATTGATCAGTTGCTAGCTGCGGTTAGTACTGATCTTGTATCAGAGTTGTTTATAAATACGTGCTTGCACATTACGATGACCTTGGTATCCATTTCGACGTGATTTGGTGCCTTGTATACGGTGTTATATGACCACGGATCCGTTGGGTATTATGGAGAAATCTCTACAATTTCTCAGTAGTTATTTGCCTAAGTAAGTATATGTAGTTAATATTTGATGAGTGTTGTTTATGTGGATTATTCATTTAATTGCTCGTATGCTCACTAAGCTTAATGCTTACCCTTTTAGTTGTTTTATGTTGTACGTTAATGGTTCGGTTGAACCAAAGGTGCATGATGGGTAGTTTATGATGGCACGAGGATAGCGTGGATTGGAGCTTGCTTTATGGTGAGACAAATTCTATTCTTTTAAATTATCGTAAGGATGACCTTTGTATAAATCGCTCAAGAATTAATGTGAATTTAGTGTCGTGTGTCAATTGAAAGAGAAATTTTATTAAGCTGTAATTGTTATAGTCAAATAAGAATATCAAGTGACGCAGGTGGTGGTTGATTTTATATGGGACCAAATGTGATTAAATTATATTTTTAAACATTCCGATTTCATGAATTTTAATATGTAAGTTCTATAAAAAAATAAAATTCAGACGTTTCAAATTGATTAACTGAATTTTAATTTTGGAATTATATTGAATATTGATGGTGAAGGAATGTTTTGTTATAAGTAAAATGATCTATATGCTTAACTATACACCTAAATTTAGGCCTTTAAATTTGATTGATGCATATTTTAAAATGATCTGATAAATATAAGGAGAGTGAATTAGTGAAATCTATACAAATTGTAAGTTTATGACTAAGTTTAGGCATATTATGTTGTTTTTCTTGATTTTAACTTATTTTAAAGGGATGAATATTATGTATTTATGTATTTACGAATTATAACAAAATTTAAAACAAAAGAAGTATATTAAACCAGTAGCTATCAAATAATTCTTGATACCGTAATATTCGTTACTTTTTGCGTGTATCAATAAATTAAGAAATAAGAATTTACCTACAATAAAATGAATACTAAATACGCGATTAAGATCGATTTCTGTTTGTCGTCACCCAACAAATGGCAGTTGAGTCTCGTGGCGGGTCAGTTCTAATGTTAAAATGGGTAAGTTTACAATAATTTGCCATTACACATGGTACAACTCTTTATGCACATCTTACAACTCTAACCATTACATCGATTCTTTTTTTTTTCAAATTCTGACCCACCTCATCCCCACATTCCACTCCACCTCCTTTCTCCCTCTTCTTTTTCTGTCTCACACACATAAAACACATACTGAATATTCAATCTCACTGTCACCACATGAATATCGATTTCAAGGATAACGAGACTTTGATTCCAGTGAATCAGAATCAGATTCAGATTCCACGTCATCACATGGATTCTGATTCCGCTTTTATCGGCTCTTGGAGTTCTTCATCGTCGTCTTCCTTCCTTACGACGTCGTTTGGATCGGAACTTGATTCCAACGATTCGGATCCAATCAACGATGAAGATGATGACGAGTTCATTGCTCAGTTAACTCGCCAAATGGCTGATTACATGCTTGACGAGAACGACGATAACGGAATTCCGTCATTTAAGCACTCTGGTTTTCAGAACCCTAACTTCCAGGTTTTTCGGAAACCCTAACTTCAATATTTTACTTTATTATTTGTGGTTAATTAATCGAATATGTATAAAATAATATTGTAATCTGTATGTACGTTTTAAATGAATCACTAATTAATTGTTTAAAATCTATTAGCAACCTGATCAAATTCATGAGCAAACTCGCCGGAGCTACGCAGATACCGTTAAGAAATCTATCGTCGGTTCTCAATCGGAGCAAAGCTTCACCGTCGAAAAAGAGCCTCAACCTCCAATTCAAGTACGAATTCGATTAAATTAACTGTTGAATTGTGATATTATTTGTATGATTAATAAAATTAAAATATTCGTGTTTGTAGTTGTATCAGGTGGAGAATCAACCTCGAGTAGAGAGTGTTGGTTGGGGAAGAAAGGGGAAGATGAGCGAGTCAACTCAGTACGTGAAATATCAGATGCAGAACAGAGGTCCTGTTAATAATGGGGGGAAGAAAGGTTACGGGCCATCAACGGCGGTCGGGTCGGGTATGAGAGCTATATTTTTGGGCGGGTCGGGTACACGAAACGTCACAAGTGGGACCGGTGTTTTTTTGCCTCGTTCATCTACAGACGCAACCGATCATAGCCGCAAAAAGGCAGGTAACGTCATTTGATCGGTTGCTTTTTTATTTGAGTTCTGCTTTATACTATATATATATATATATATTTTGTTAAAATATAAATTAAAAATTTATATATATTTATACCATGTTTACTGCATATATATATATGGGTAAATTTACGATAGCAAATATGATAATAATATATACTTACGTATGACAATCGTTATCAACGAATAGAAGTTACTTTCTGTTTTATATGATATATGATATGATGACATATGAAACTTTTCCTTTTGCGGTGAGGGTTTATGTTAATTCTTTTATGCATATGGAGTACTTTTTTGGGTGAGGGTTTACGTTAATTCTTATATGCTTATTTAGAATTAGATTAGATTTATTAATTGTTTTGTTTGAGAAGGTTAGAAGTGACCAACGAGGAATTAATATCATAGGCTCATAGCTGTTGAATAACAACTTAGATTGTTTGTCGTTTTATAATTTATGTATATGTATATTCTGGAAAAAGATTAGTTGAGTGATATTATTAAGAGTTTACTTACTGATAATGTAAGATGTTCATACCTTTAATTATATATTCTCTGTATTACTCATAAATTTTATAGTCATATGTTAATAAAAAGCCCTCAAGTCTTGAATGTTAATGAAAATTGATTAGGGGTACCAGTTAAAATCAATAAACTTCAAGGATTGAGTAATGTTGTTGTAGAAACATACATAGGGTAGATGTACGACTTTCTACATCTTACCTCCCTCATACATTATTGAGTAATGTTGTTATTGTTGTTGTTGTTGATTGTGATCTAGATGTTAGTCGTATAAGCTTTACGATTTTAACTAAAAAAATCTTGTCGACCTTTCATATGACCTTATTAAGATATCGATTTCGACAACAGGAAGAAGTTAGTCCACCGCGTGTCTGTCTTCCATTTCCTCGACTCTCGAACCTTGGGTCACTGAATCTGCACCCGCTTAGTTTTGCTGTGCTAGAATATTAATTCGACTATGTTGATTTTGTCGAGAAAATGCGAATGCTAATGTAATTATATTAAAGCGACTTATAGATATATAATTTTAATAACTAGTTTAAGTTCGATATGTAGTAACATTATAAGATTTCCATCCTTAGATTACTATTTTGTAATTAAATCTCATTGGCAAAAAGAAAAGTAGATTAAATTTTATGAGTAGTATAGTTACAGTATTGTTATAATGCTTAAACTGTGATCATCTCTACACCCTTATAATGTATTTAGCTTTTTTCTTCATTGGTTTAGTAGTTTAAAGAACGGAAATTACGGAAATACCCCCATCTACAACCAAAGGGACGAAATTACCCTTAGGTAAGTTTAGGAATAAAATTGTGTAAAGGAAAGTATCTTGCTAATTTGTATTTAAAAATAGTAAAGTCAAAAACATTAGGGTCAACCAATTTTCGATTTAAAGAAACTATTTACTACATTGCAATTATGTAACTGATTGTTCTAAAAAAACAAACATGTAATTAACTTAAAAAAAAAACATATACAATAAAATGTTTTAACAATGAAAGTCAAAGATTTACTTTTAGAAACAATAAATTTTAACATTACACCCACTCCACTTTATATATATATATATATATATATATATATATATATATATATATATATATATATATATATATATACAATATAAAATTTGACCACTTTATATGTATATGCACTTAGACTTGACCAATGTCTTCAAATACTGCTAATTAATATGACTGTTTATGTTGTTGCTACAATTGCTCATGCTCCAAATTCTGTTTGCGTGGCTACAACACTACTAACCCGGTAACATTATAATATGTTATAACTATTATAGTTACATTCTCATATACTAATTACTTACAATTATAACTGTCAATAACTTTTCACCACTTAAACAAATTTACGTTTGGTTTAACCTGAGAAAGATGTTGAAAACAACAAATTTTATTTGTTTTTAGCTTGATCAAAAGGTAAGTTACAAATGACATAATACTAGGTGTAATATTACTTCACCTTTATCGGTATCATAGTACATTTTCATTTGTTTAACTAAAACACATTGTTCGCAAATAACTTAACCACATCATTTTTTTATCAATGTTAAAATCTTTGCTGCTACAACGTGCGGGTACGCTACTAGTCTCATTAATTTGTCACCTATTATCTGATATTTAACATATATATCAAGACATGCATGAACGTGACACTTGAATCTCGACCTTAGGTACGTTAAGATCCTAATCTCGTATAGATGATAACAATAACAATTCATTGTTGGATCTAGATATTAGGAAGCTTATTTAAATTATTACGGAGTATAAAATATCTCAAATTGGGTTTAGCTAGACAACAAGATAAAGACTTGGAGAAAAAAGAATTTGATTTGTTTTTGTTTTAATACTACGTAATAGTTAAGATTAAGATTAGATTCATTAAATTAAATATGAAAAGTTCTTCTTAGTTACGCTAAAGTGAGAAAAATTAGTGGATCACTTGACGATAGAGAATTAGTAAACTTACAGAAAAAGCTAGGTAAGTTTCTAACACAATAATAACAAATAAAATATAAAAAGTAGTTATAAAGTATTTTTAAATTAAAATATTGATCAAGAGGAGAGATGTGTCCTCCGGATTCCATGTGCGGGTAGGATGCTACTAACCATTGACTTTGAATCTGAGTACCCGTATATTCTAAAATATTCAAGATTCTTTTATTTGCGTGAAGATTCTTTGATTGTATTTGCTTTGTTGCCATCCTATTGTGGTCGCCCACACACCTCATTTATTTATTTCGTCTTTATTTGCCTATTTTATTATTCTATTTCCATGTTGTATCTACTTTCATCAATATCTTTCTTTATCATTCTTTAGCAATTTCTATCTTTCGTATCAAATTTTCTAACTTTAATAAAATTTGTACGTAATCAGGTATTAAATGACTTTGGTATAAATATTTAACTCTAAAGTCCTCTAAGATATTTAATTTGTCTAAATTTATTTATTGTATTAGTAATTAGTAGTTATTAGGATTATCATTTCTTTGTGTCTTTTCCCCTAATAAAAATTTAATCAAATTAATTAATTAATTATAAATAAATAATATATATGGCTGTTCGATCAATATGACCACCACTCAGCTTAATAGCGGGAAGATAACAATAACGATATATGGTGAACATGTCATAGCTACCTAGTTGGTGCCATTTGTTGGGTTGTCAAAATCAAAGGACTTGGATTTTTTCCTACCCAAATTTTGGACATGTTATCAATTTACCCACATCATTAAATATTTAAATACTACTACCTACGTGTTCTTATGTTATTTTTATCATGGTAGATCATATAAATGTTGCTCACAAAGTTTGGTTCGGAATGATGATATTATTAAATTTATTAATTTTAGTTGATAATATATGAATCCACAACTATAGCAAAAGAAAAGCAAAAATCGTACTCCCTCCGTCCCATTTCTATTGTCCATTATTTCCATTTTGGGGTGTACCAAATTAATTGTCCACTTCCATAAATAGAAAGTTTAAGGAAATAAAGTTCTTTTTTACCCCTGGTGTATATATATAAGACAAAAAAATAGGTAAAAAGTAGAGGGTAAAACTGTCATTTTATCAAAAAGTAAGAGAGAGATAGTTATATTTTCTTAAACTGCGTGTCTTTTTGTCTGGTGACAATAAAATTGGGACGGAGGGAGTATCATATTGTATTGGTGATATTTACTGTTTAGCAGAAGTTTTTAATCTTTATCAAGTGTTTCAAAATAGTTATTATTTTGTAAGGGGTTAATGGCGCAGATCGGGTATGAACTTATCACTTTTTGCCGAGTTAGAGTATGAACCTAATTTATCACACAGGTCGGTAACAAACTTTCAAATTATGTTTCGAGTTGGCGAACAAACTTTTTTTTTGTTGCCGAGTTAGGGTATGGACCCAATTTATTACACAGGTCGGTAACAAACTTTCAAATTATGTTTCGAGTTAGGTAACAAACTTTTTTTTTTTTCATTTCAAATTATGTTTCAAATTATGTTTCGAGGTCGGTAACGAACTTTCAAATTATGTTTCGATTTAGGTAACGAACTTTCAAATTATGTTTCGAGTTAGGTAACGAACCTTTCGAGTTAGGTGAAAAAAAAGTTCGTTCCCTAACTCGAAACATAATTTGAAAGTTTGTTACCGACCTATGTAATAAATTGGGTTCATACCCTAACTCGGTAAAAAGTGATAAGTTCATACCCGATCTGCACCATTAACCCTTTTGTAAGTGGACAATATATTAATGACAATTACTAATAGTGATGTACATATTAACAACTAAATGGATTAAGTAGATTTTAGATAATGACTAAATGGCAGCAAATTAACTAGGACTTAGCATAATGTATATCTAGCAAAAATCGAGTTGTTTTAGGTTCTATGTGGCTTGTGGGTTAGTTCTTAGGTGGCCTTTAGTTTCCTAAGTGGTCGTTTTGAGATGGTTGTTAAGGCATGGATTGACTCTGATTTGAAATTATTGATGTATTTGATTGTGTTTTTAGTAATATTTGTCGGGTATTAACCCTTTACCCATGAAAAAATTTGCAGCAATCAACTAGGATTTAGCACAACATTCTTAGGAAGTTCTATATATGATAATTGTATTTTGTGCATATATTTCACATTTATATGGTACTATTAATTGATGCAAATAACGTACTTGATACACAATTAATTAGCAGGTTGTTCAACTGTTCTGGTACCAACAAGGGTATTACAAGCATTAGAACAACACTTCAACAACATGGAGTCCCTATCACCATCTAATACCTTACCTCATCCTCATCACATTAATAATCACCAACAAGGTATATTAAAATTTCATTCATCATATATAGTACGTATTAAATTTATTAAATGTCATTATATATTATTATTATTATTGCAGTTTCAAAACAACTAAATTGTGCCATTTCAGATTAACAATCAGTGCTGATATCTGTTTATATATTTGTTACAGGTAAGAAGGACAAAACGCAACCACATGAGTCAGTATCAGCAGTGGATCATCAAGACCCAAAACTTCCTAAGGAATGGATTTATTGATGCTACCAACAAAAGCGTATTTTTTTTTACCAATAATTAGGTCGCTGCTGATAAAATAATAATGGATTGTTTTCTAAGGAAAACGGAAATGGAATTGGAAATAATAAGTAAGATAAAGATAATAAATGAAAGGGGTTCAAATAATGGTCTCTATTGTACAGGAAATTAAGTGTCGGTTGCTTAGATTCAATTAAGGGGGTCACTTTTGTAAATTTGTATTCTTGTGGTGGTCTCCTTGTTTAATACTAGACTAGATAATCTTGTATGATAAATAAGTCTTTCTAAAGATGAAATTGTTTTACTCGTATTATTAACATGGTATATGGTATATGATGCTTTCGTTGTGTTTTGCTCGAATATTTGATGAAGTTATCTAAATAAAACGACTATAAACTTTAGCCAAGGTTTATAGTCTAGCGATACGTGAAGAACTCATTAACTAAGAGGTTGTGAGTTAAAGACACGGAGAGCCAATATATATATATATATATATAATGTGTGAATTCAATAGATATGTTGTTAAGTAAATACAAAATTGTAATCATCTACTTAGCTTATCTAGGAACCGTGAGATAGGAAGGAAGAAAAGCTGTATGAGCGTCGGGTTTTGGCAAGAGATCATATCACAACATGATAGAGAAGAGTGTGGGTTTCAGTAAACATGAGTTGTCAATTTATTGAATTTTGTTATTTTGTTTTGCCGTATACACTCATGTAATAATTAAATTAAATAATACATATTTTATAATTACACTTGTGAAACAGGGTGTCCTGTGTTTGCAAAGTGATCGTTAAAGCAAAACTAAAATACTGTGTTAATTGTTATTACGTAGCACAAATCAAGGTTCGCACTTTCACTTTTTTGCCTGAAGACAGAAGACAACTTGGTTTTAGACTATCATTTCTTATTAATACATCAAATTTCAATGTGTTTATGTAAATTCTATAACTTCTTAATGTATAAATTTGATGTGATCGTAATATATGCAATATATACTCAGCCCTTGGTAATTTTCAAAGCGCCTTGAAAAGTCCTTAACCTTCTTGAACCCTTGATAAGAATATTGTTTTGGGATGGTAATTTAGGTATGCTTATATATAATGGTGGAGGTTTTAAATTGAGCACAATGCTTTATGGTGTCTAAGTCATTAAATCGCTACACGGTGATCATGGGGAATTGATTTCGTCCAATGCAGTACGCTCATGTGCAAGTCCTTGGAGCAAGATTGTTGTTCTAAAAGATACTCCTTCAATGCACACGGTTTTAAGAAAGTACGCTGAAAACTGTGTCCTCCAATAGGATTTAATATTTACCAACTAAGATTCTTTTTGATTGGCTAAAATAAAAAGTGAACAATAATTTTCAGGCATCTCAAAATAAAATATTGGACAATTAAATTGGGACGGGGAAGAATTATTTTAACACATAATGTCAATCTACTTGAATGTTTTAAGTAAAAGTGGGAGATGGACGGGGTCGGATTTGGGCCTGCGCAAAGCTAAGCTATTGTACATGGCCTAAAATCCAAAAGGGGCGCAAAACTAATCCGGAGTATCTTAAATATAAGGCCACATGATGGCCCATTCATTTGAACGCAGTAAAAAGTGGGAACAGAGGGACCAGCTTTAACTTTTTTTTTTTTTTTTTTTTTTTTTTTTTTTTTGTTAAAGAAAATACAGTTAAATTTTTTATTTTCGTTTTTGTTCTACTTCAAGTTTGAATAGGGTCCACATTCAGTGAAATCTAAATTTGCTTCTTCTGGTTTTATTGATGTCTCACAATTTGTTGTCTAACCATTTTCATTCTTTATTTCATTTCATTTTTTTAGTTTATATTTTTGAGATATGAAGGGTCCATTAAAAGAATAAAATATAAAAACTTCCATAATAAGTTGATGATACTGCTAATTCCATTATCTTGTAAATTGATTACCGATCATCACTATCTTATTTCAAAAATAAAATTATAGTGTAAATAAAAATAACAAGTTCGTTACATACAATGGAAATCCGAATAGTTCGTTATATACTATGAATGTCAAACTATGGTTTGATACAGGTGCGCACACACACCTTTTCATTTATTAAAACTTCTTTTTTAGTTCGAATGAATGAGATATTGTTATTTGATGGTTATTAATTATTACTCTGTATATGATATTGTTATCATGTTACAATTTATGTTTTGCTACTTATCAAAGTTGGTGACTGTTGGTATTTTATTGTGTTGGTGACGGTCGATATTTGTTCATAATTTCCTGATAGTTTTATATCGATGTGTTTGGAATATGTGAATTTTGTAGAGCAATGAAAGAAAAACAAAAAAAACTATAAATTCTTTTTTAGGGAATTAGTGCTTGTTTTGTTTTACCAAGATTAAAATTTCTAGCTATGCCCACTCCATACAATCATTGAAACAACATATAAATAAACGCTCAACTAACTTTTCCATGCATGATCTCATTGACCATTTCTTCACCTTATGTCCGCAATTTGATCATCCGTCGTAATTATCATTTCATTCGCACAAGGTGAACCTACGTTATAGTCAGGCCCGGCCCCGGGATTCGTTGGCCCTGTGCGACAAGAAAAAAAGGGCCCCAAACACAAAATTTATATATATACATTTTCATATATATATTGTATTATGATAGAATTAGAATTGGCATGTATATATTAAAATAAACCATCACAAGAAAAAATCATTCAAGATAACCTAGTGGTTGACTTCTTGTTATCATTACAAGAGATCTCAGGTTCAAACATCATTAGAAGCAAAAAAAATTTAGGGTGGCCACGGGAAGGTTCGGAAACGGCCACGACAACTGTTAGGCTGCGTACATCACAAGCAATAGTCCAGAAGGTCGATTATGTTTTTCTATCATCTTAATTTTGATAATAAATACTCCCTCATTTCCAATTCTATTGTCCCAGACAAAAAACACGCAGTTTAAGAAAAATATAATCAGATCTCTTACTTTTTGGTAAGATGACAGTTTTACTCTCTACTTTTTAGGGACCAATGAAGTAATATTTATTTTAATTTTTTATCATCTTTATTTTTATAATAAATACTAATATTTTTTTAAAATTATATATAATGAATAAAATTGTAAATTGTAAATATCAAATATGATCGACCATAGACATATTATATGCATATATTAAACTTTTTTTACAAATTCATCTTAACTAAAATAAAATAAATCATTATTACAAAATTATGATGAGTCACTTTGTTTATTTACTCTAGTTTGTTGTAATACTTTATTTATTAAATTAATAAATCAACACATCCTTGTGACTTTGTGAGAGAGTTGATAACGTAGATTTTACTTGGAGCCTTTTCACTATTTTTGTTGGGCCCAGTATATACAAACAAACACAATAGAGAAAGCCTAATAGTTGGGCCCAGTATATGATTCAAAGCAAATATAATTTTTCTTGGACCTCTTCGTGAACAGCGTAATTAATATATATATACATAATTTTGGGCCCCTTCAAAAATTGGGCCCTGTTCAACGGCCCATGTTGAACACCCCTAGGGCCGGGCCTGGTTATAGTTAGCGATGGCACATGACCGGAGCCGAATGTAGAGGGGGGCATGCAGGGGCGGAGCTAGGATATTTCGTATAAGGGGCAAAAAAAACTTTTTTTCCTTTTTTCTATCATTTTGGGGGGGGGGGGGGGGGGGGGGGGGGGGCAAAACTCCAAAACTGTCACTAATAACCTTAAACAATTTATTTTTTTTCACAATTCTAGATTTTTAGGGGAGTCGACTGCCCCCATGCCCCCTCTAGCTCCGCCCCTAGGGGCATGGGGGCTGTTGCCCCCTAAAAATTTTCAAATCATGTAAAAAATAAATTTTTTTAAAGGTATTTATGATATTTTATAGCTTTTGCCCCCTCAAAATTGAAAATTAATAAAAAAACATTTTTTTTGCCCCCGACATGTTTAAATCCTATCTCCGCCCCTGCACATGACACCACTCTCTGACTTGGTATACAATTAGTTGAAAAATCATTGGTTGTTCAAGTGTGCCACCACTCACATTTAAGTTGTGCACCTCACTATATAAATAAACTTAATAAACTATCCAGTAAGATGAGCTTTAAATTCTTTGTGACACCTGTAAACAAATTTTCTAGGTCCGTCATTTCAGCCCGTACGTCATTACTTGGACTAATATCTTTAGCAATAGAAATCCATATACGCCTAGCTTGTTAATAACTTAG
This sequence comes from Helichrysum umbraculigerum, assembly GCA_949592205.1. Classification (NCBI taxonomy): domain Eukaryota; kingdom Viridiplantae; phylum Streptophyta; class Magnoliopsida; order Asterales; family Asteraceae; genus Helichrysum; species Helichrysum umbraculigerum. Next base: position 305,127,851 of record CATIUR010000001.1, on the reverse strand, counting down.
TCAACAGAAGATTTGTCGCTTATAACAAAAATACTGTTTCTACGGCCACACATTTTGCTTATGTTAATTACTTGGTCAATATTAAAAAAAAAAATCTCACTTATAACATGCCTATATGTATAACGATGCAATTTAGCAAAAGAAAATAAGTGCGACATTTACTATTTGTTGCTTCCTTAAGTGAGATCATATCTAAGCATCTAACCTGTAGTAACAACGGGCATATTTGCATTGGCCCGTCTCCTTTTCTTACGTACAATGATAAACACAGACAGTAACCGATATAAGAAGGAACGCTGCGAGTACAATGCCAAGTACTACTGGTAGCACTGGCGGTACCACAGTGGAGGCAGCATGGATTTATTTTAACTACGATTATATATATAAAATGTAGAAATTAGAAATTAGTATATATTGTCCTTCTAGAGTAGTGGTTGAGTACTTGTCTATCTTATCAAATGGTTGCAGGTTCGGACCTGTTCTCCTTTTTTTCCTTGTTCTTTCTTTGATCAGCTACCCTTCTTAAGTTCTTATCTAACTCCCTCATTCAAATATTCAATGTCTCTTTTATTTCTTTCTAGTATAATTCTACTTCTTCCTACCATTTAGTTATACGAAACTATATTATTTTAAAAGAATAATTGATACAGTTTGTAACATATGGTGATCTTGTCTTCTCGTTTTTCTATATAATACAAGGTTAAAAAAAAACTACATGTTTCAGAATACAAACATAATAGAAAACAAATAAAAAGACGAACTCGTCAAAGCAACTCAATAAAAGTAAATCCTCTGTTAGCTTATTACAGCTACATTTTTTAACCTCTACTGAGTATTGTCGTGTGAGCGAGATAAGCTTAGTCTAATTTACCGCATTACGTTGAATGGAAAAAAAAAAAAAAAAACATGTATGTAATGGCTATAAGTTCGCCCCCGTGTAAGTAGTTTTCTGAGACTGCCCTGACTGGTAGCATGCTGCTTTTCTCCATGTTTTTTGAATCTTTATGTGTAAATATTTTGATTTGGAGTAAGATTATAGTAATGTGGTGGTTAAGGGTCGTTAGCGGTGATGGATATAGATGGTGATCATGCACTACAAAAAAAATGTCATTTAACCATACTGAAAACTCTAACGCTTCTTGAAAATGTGTTATTTTTTTTTTTGCAGAAAATAAGATTTTCTACACCTATATAGGTAAAAAATGAAAAGCTCACACTTGGAAAATTTCATTTTGTCAACACTTAAAAGTGTGGAAAAAATTTGTAACACATGATTTTCCCACGCAAAAGGAAGTATGGATACTTATTGATGTAACAATTTTCTACACAATTATTAGTGTGAATAATTTGACATAATTCTACATATTTTTGAAAAGCGTGAAAAAATGTGTGAATAAATGATATTTTTATTGTAATGGTGATGATTATATAAAAGCTTTAACATTATTTATTTTATATATTTAAATCCACCTATAAGATTAGGTGTAAAATTATAAAGAAAAGGAGTAACTTACCGAAATAATCCACGTGTTATACTATTTTTTTACAGTATGAGTTGTTAATCATGTTTTTTATATGTTTTGTCCAAGACGGCATCTTTTGTTACATAATAGTCCCTCCCAGGATAAAAATGCAACAAAATGTTTGGGGTATTTTAGTCTGACGTGCTAAAATCATGTTATAAATGTAAATGAGAAAATACCAATGATCTAGACTAAAACACAACTAGGCAAGTGTACCTAATCGTACAATAGTATAGCTATAGTAAGATCCGGTTAAGTTCGTCTCCACATGGAACAATGTGTATTTTAAGTTATTAATTAACTACTATTTAAACTAAGAAAAACAAGAAAAGATTGGGAGTTTTTGTGTCTTTTAACGACCGACAGTCAAAGAGTGTATATTAAACAAGTAAGTAAAAGAAAGCAAATAAAAGATAAAGTAATATCAAATGGATGAAATATGTTTGTTTAGACCGTTTAACCTCTAGTTATTGAATATATGGATTAAGCACTGGATCAGAATTAGTCAACCTAGAAGATACAATTTGGACTTATTAGTTGTCACGTCAAAGTCACTTAATTAAGATTATACAACCCAAGTGTCCTTGAAGTTTAAAACCTCCTAATTATAAATTGTGCAATCAATGAAATCACAAGTTAATCTGTGACACCCGACAAATTATGACTAGTTATTAGTACCTAATCACTTTCTAATACATGTAATTAGTTCTATGTTAGGCTAATTGTATGTATCATTATATATATTGTTATATATATACACGTACGCGTTTGAATTTAATCGTGCATTTTCATATCGGGCGGATCCCGATATAATAATACGGACGTTGGTGAACTCAATATATTAAATAATATGAAATTATTTAATACACATATGTAATTCTAAATATTATTTCGATAATATCACGAAAGTATTTCGTAGCATATAAAATGCTCAGAAATGACCAAAAACGCGCGAGACGCGCCCGACAAACGAAATTTATGAAAATTATATTTTTATAATTCATTTCCAAGTATTTTGATAAAATACTTCAATTAAAAGTTACACGATTACGCGCAATCAAATATAACATTTAATAACGTTACGCAATCTATTCGATCGTTAAGCGATTACGCAAATCAATACCGGCACAATACTAAACATTTTAACAAATGTTTTCAAGTAATATTAAGTATTACTTCAAGTTAAAAATGTCGAAATTTAATAGTTACTTAAATTTCATACGTATTTCATTTAACACGCGAATTAACGTTTAAACGAACGGGTAAACGGACACCGCGTGTAACGCAAATTGGGAAAACAATTAACACAACCACTTGGGGGTGGGACCCACCCAAAAGTCAGAAGAAAAATCAGCAAGAAGCAAGGCATACCATGCCCTTGACTTCATGTGCTCAATCAACCACCCATACCTCACTTCCATCTTCATTCACCAACTCTCCTCTCTCTCACTCTACTTCTCTCTAACAAATTCCCTCTCCCTTTTCCTCTTGATCAGCCGTGAACCACCACCACACCACCTCATCTCCACCATAAACACCACTAGCTACAACTTGGATCTTGAAGGAAATCAAAGGAAAAGCTCGGTTCTCGCATCCTCTTCGCACCTCGGCTCTAGATCTTTGATCTTCTTGTAAGGATCTCGTTTATTTTGCTAGAATTACTTGGATTAAGCTTATTAGCATGTTAGTATGTTCGTATGACTAGAAAATGTCCAAAACATAAGTCAAATCGCATTTTAAAACCTCGAAATCTAGAGCTTAATCTTCCTGTCCAGATTCTGTTCTAACTTCAACAATTTTTATAAAATTCATTTTAACGTGAAAATAGATGTTTCTTAAGCCTAAAATGTAGTAAAAGAAGTAAGATTTCTAATAAAATTTGTTTCGTAACATTTCGACTTCGTTTGCTATTTTAAAATAATTTTCTCCGGTGATATAGAACTACTGTTCCGGCGGACAGAAACTTTCAGTAACTTCTCGAGGCCATATCTCGAGTTCTAGACCTCAAAAACGTGTGAGACCACTTGGGAAATCTTGCTAATTTTGTTATGTACAAAAAGTTCTCCTATGGCCCGACTTGAAAACCCACGGACATAAGTGTAAAAATAGGATCTTTGGATTGAACTCACTTCCGAATCAAATCTGACCACTCCTCATGTTTATTTTTGTTAAAAATAGTAAACGAAGATATAAAATTACCATATAGTGCATAAATAAACTAGACATATATGAGGACATGTTTGATTTTTGGTTAGGCTTGAATCGGAGTAGAAACGGGTAAAATCGCGAGTCGAAACCGAGTAAAAATCTGGAACTATTAAACTTAGGGACTGTTTTAGTCATTTTACAAAACCGACACTTCGGGTAAACCATAAAACGTAACGACAATTTTCTAAAGTTTATTTAACATATTTAAGACTTCCCTGAAAGTTTCGGGTCAAACCGAACACGTTTGACCTAGTCAACAAAAACGAACACTTAAACGAAATCGGAAATCTCAGACCTGCGACAATACCATTGTCGCATGAACAGTGATCCGAGAATTCATTGACACATGAACAGTGTCCGACAATACCCTATTGTCATATGAACAGTGTCCGAGAATACCCCATTGTCGCATACCTTATTGTCGGAATTGATTATCGGATAATTGAGTACTTTCACTATTGTCGCATGAAACTAAATTGTCGTAATAACTATTGTCGCAAAAACTAACACATTCATACTTGAAACCGTCTCATAAACCCTATTGTCTCATGAATAGTGATTCCCGATAATCGCTATTGTCTCATGAATAGTAACTTGCTATTGTCTCATGAATAGTGATTCTCGATAAATCGCTATTGTCTCATTAATAGTAACTTGCTATTGTCTCATGAATAGTAACTTGCTATTGTCTCATGAATAGTGATTCCCGATAATCGCTATTGTCTCATGAATAGTAACTTGTTATTGTCTCATGAATAGTAATTCCCGATGATTGATATTGTCTCATGAATAGTAATGCCCGACAATCCTTATTGTCTCATAAATAGTGTTCAACACTAACTTTGCGTAAACGACTTTTCAAACAAGACAATATCACAATCTACTTGAATTAACGTCAATACAATATTTGGAATAACTCGGAAACATATGACACATATACTTTTGTAAGTATACAACGAGACCAACTTAATAATAATGCTTTTAATAATCATTATTACAAAACTCACCAACGGGCCGTACATGTTTTCAAAATACAAACAAACAACCAAATCATTTGGACATTACTAGTTGGATGAACAACTAGCATGGACGGTCTTTTGAGACGTCTACATATACTTATAACCTTGCGCGTTTTGAACGCCCGACAGGTTACAGTCTTCGGACAACATCACCTCGTGCAACATCATACTTGCTTGATAGCAACACACCAGACTCAGGTGAGTCTCATAGCCCCGACTTTTACCACTTTTTTTACTCCTGGGGTAGGAATACATACTCGTTTGTTTTACATGTGGACATGAGTACTAAACCTCGATATATACTGAATGAGTTGTTTTGCTAATCATTTTAAAGCCCTCCACTACATAGTTTGTTTATATGGATTTAGCGTGATTGTCAGTGTATGGTACCATATGGGATTGACAATCCCCGTTCGGGTTAGCACGCACTAACTGGTCAAACGGACGCATTAGCATTTGTTCATACGAGTATAGATTAGGCACTCGCAGGGAGGCACCCTCGCTCAGGCACTTGGTTGTAATCCTGACACCTCAGTTAAGCTCAAACTATGGGCTCATGGCAGTGATATACATCTATTTTATTTGCTTGGTTGCAAATCATTGTACTAAATCTTATGGTTCACACATCTATGATTCATCATTATACAAACCTGTGAGCTCACCAGCTTTTTAGCTGACCTTTTAGTATGTATTCTCAGGTACTCAGCAGCAGTAGGTTTGCTCATATTTAGGATACTTAGCTCGATTCGCATACTGACATCAGCAGATTCCCATGCATTACTATATTTTGTAACATAGTTATGCCATAGAATCTCTCATTTTGGCTTACGAGCTTATGTAACTATTATTACATTGTAAACTTTTATTATATCAATGTAATCAGTAAACGACGCATATAGAGTCGTTCATTATATATCTTATGTGCTTGTATTATTTGATTAGTCGCGCCCCGACCCGATTCGCTTCCGCAACCCAAATTTGGGGGTGCGACATAATCTGTGACCTTATTTTCATAAAAATCATCAATCATGCAAGATGTCTCTAAACATGATCCACCAATGTTAATGATCAAATAACTCTATTCAACTCTTTCAATTAGGTCTAATCAAAATCCGCAATCAATAAATCAATTGACAAGAGCATACAAGAACATGTAAAAGTTGTCACTAATTACAATCAATCAAGTTTACTAATTGAATGAATTAAATAACCAAAAACATAAATCGTTCAACAATTATCGTGAAATCAAAGCATATAATCCCAATCACAAATTAATATCCAACAACTAGAGTAATTAAATCTAAACAAACATCAAAAGACTTAGCCCATAATGATGGGTTCAGCAAAACAATAAATCAAAGACATAAACATGTTCATAATCGAGTAAATAACGAACAAACCAATATTAATGAGGAATGGAATCGATCTTCTAGCTTCAAACGGATGGAAACGGCCGAATCGGACTCTAGGTATCCCTAAAAGTCGTCCTCAGGCCTCTGGAATTCGGCTGCTCCAAGATTAGGGTTAAACAATGCATGAAAAGTCGAATTTATACCCTATTCTGGCCGAATCGATCCATCCGCCAGATGGATTAATCCATCCTCCGGATGGATGTTAAAGCCCAGATCCTGATTCCGTGTCTGATCCAGCTTGGCCCAACCAATCCATACGACGGATGGATTAATCCATCCGCCGTATGGAATGAAAATTACAACTTTTTCCTCAGCTGATCCCAACAATTCCTTTAGCTTCTAATTTTCATAATCTTCTTCAATAATAGCTCGATTTCTGCTTCTTTTTTATCCAAGATCCAATAAATACCTTAAATGAAAATATGAACGAATTAAGTATCGTATTCACATAAATTGCATAAGAATTATATAAAATTATGGGAATATTAATATATAAATATAATACTTATTTGATTCTATCAAATATCCCCACACTTAAGATCGGCTTGTCCTCAAGTAGATATATATATATTTTCATCATAAAACCTTGATAAGCATCAAACTAATATTTAAGACTCAGAATACCTGAATTAAAAATCTGTTTCATACTTTAAAACTTTAAACAATTTAATTAACATAGATAACAATAATGTACAAATAAAAATTTATTATTATTAGTGCAACATATAATTCATGAATGATTACTAATATTTTTATCCACTCTAAACAATCTATACTCATATTTCTGAATACATCTTTATTATTAGTATGTATATTACTTATGATTTCCAAATATGACATACTCTTAAACTTAATCATGCATTTTCCTTTTATATTCAAAATATATGAAATTCATTTTTAAGAATCAAGACATTGGTGACAAGTCTGCATTTTCATGCAACAAAGCGACATAACTTGATTTAAGTAAAGCAAAATCTTTTAAATCAAATCAGCGGTGACAGGTCTATACCTTAGTATAACAAAGCGACATAGTTTGATTAGTTGAAATCTTATGATTTTAAAGATTTAAAATCTCTTTTGCCTTTTATTTGAGAATACTAATACGAGACCAGGTCTGTACTTAGTACAACAGAGGAAACAATTAGTAGACCCCCAAATGATTTCATATAAGTATGAAGATATAAAAAATTATGCATGATAAATCTAAGAATTAAGACTTTTATGTCATACATCATATTATGTATCATAAAATAATATACAAGTTATTTTATCAATTCCTTAAAATTCAGAAATCCACATATAGATTGCCTATTAGTACATCATATCATGTAACCATATATTACTTATTATTATATTTCTTCACCTTATATGTACAAAACAGTTAATCCACATTAAAGTCTAAACTTTTAAATATAAAACAAAACTTTTAACAAAAGAATTCTAACTAATAAATACTTAGTTATTAACTTAAAATTTTTTAATTTTGATGAAAATTTATGAAATTTTTTTTTTCATAAAGGACAAGTAAAACTAAAAGAATATTTTTTTTCTACCGACCCCTTCCCCACACTTAAGTTATACAATGTCCTCATTGTATATAAACATATAAAATAAAAGTGAGTAAGGAAGAAAATAAATTAGAACGAAAAACTCCCCTGACTGTGAAGCAATCATCGTCGGCTAGTTCGGTATCAGTCAATTGTCTCGTTATCCTTCGTAATAAATATACAACAAAACACACTTTCGTAGGCAATCAAGATTGCATTTAGCATATGCAATAAGCCTTTAAACCCCTCGGTATCCCAAATGGACGAGTTATAGTCTCGTGAGGGTTTCCAGGGAACACACCTACAAAGTTCAAAAGTTCCTACATTGTTAATAAACAAAACAAAACAACGAAAATGCAAATAATATACAATTTACAAGTTACAAAGCTTATTTATTAACGAGTCTTTAGCTTGACTCAACCCCGAATATTACAATTTAATGGGGCTTTAGCTTCCCCACACTTGTTTTATTGTGGGGGCTATTAGTGGAACGCATACCTTGAATAAGAGAAGTTAACCAATCATTCGTACCTCGTGTGGTGTTGACAATCTCGAGAAGCTTACCTTTCTCTTTCTTTGACAGTTTTGGAATAATACGAGTACCACAAAAAGTATCACCTTTAGACGCGGCTTGAAGTATCCGATTGTATACTTTCTTCATTGATTTCTCAAGGATCGAATCACCGGCCTTTTTAACTTCATTCAATGTACCATGGCAACCTTACTCCTTTAAAACCGTCTTCTGTTTTTCATTCACCTCATCGTTGATCACGAGTTCATTCTGACTCACAATACAAACGGAATCGAAACTTTCAAGTGAAGGTGACACGACCGATTTATTATAAAAAGTCACCTCCGCGTTTTCAACTCTAAGAGTTAACTTACCTGCCTTTACATCGACAAGCGCACTAGCTGTAGCCAAGAAAGGTCGACCTAAAATAAGCGGGGTATTCATATCCTCCTCCATAATTACAATCACAAAATCAACTGGAAAAAGTAAATTCTCAACCTTTACCAACACATTTTCCACAATTCCTCTAGGATAAGTTAATGACCGATCGGCTAATCGTATGCTCATATGTGTAGGTGTAGGTTCACCTAGGTTGAGTCTAGCATACATCGAATAAGGCATGATATTTATGCTAGCTCCTAGGTCGGCTAGTGCGTTACATACAGGTAAATTACCCAACTGACAAGGGATAATAAAACTCCCCGGATCCTTCATCTTCGGAGGTAGTTTACCAGTCATTACTGCCAAACACTCACCATCCAAAGTCACAGTCGACACATCATCAAGCTTCTTCTTGCCTTTCAAAATTTCTTTCAAGAACTTAACATACTTCGGCATGTGCGATATGGCTTCAACAAATGGTATGTTAATATGAATGGTTCTTAAAAGATCCAGAAACTTACCATGTTTCTCTTTAACCTCGTCTCCAAGAATAACTTTCGGATATGGAATCGTTGGTTTATATTCCTTTACAACGGGTTTGGCACGAACAGTGGGTTGTGGTATTGGGATGTGCTCTATATCACTTTCATCCTCCACTCTCTCTTTCTAAACAACTGAATTTATGGCATTCACGTGCTCATTCCGGGGGTTTACTGTAGTATCACTCGGTAAGGCACCCGATTGCCTTTCAGCCAACATTCGTGAGATGTCGCTAACCTACTGCTCTAAATTCTGAATGGAAGCTTGTTGAGTCCTGAATGACTGAGCAGTTACCGCATTTGTCTGACTTTGAGCCGTGACAAACTTATTAACAAGATCCTCCAAGCTTAAATGCTTGACCTCTATTTGCGGTTGTGGTTGTTGGTAGTATCCGGGACCCGACTGTTGATAAGATGAATTGTAATTCCTGTTGAAGTTGTTCCGATCCCTCTGATAGTTATTCGGTCTCTGATTCATAAATGATACATTCTCCAACTGATCCATGGGTTTATCCGCATCACAGTCTTTGGTTAGGTGCATACCCCCACACGTCTCACAACCAACTTTAATCGCGTGAATATCCTTAGTCATCTTCTCCATTGGCCTACCAAATGTTGCCATTTGAACAGTTAAGGCAGCAATACTATCACTGGCTTCAGCACTAGCTACTTTGGATCTAGACTTTTCCTTCTTTTGATGCCACTCATGAGTGTGAGCGGCCAATTCAGCAATGACAGTATGAGCTTGGGTAGCTGTCTTCTTCATTATAGAACCCCCTGCTGCAGTATCTATAGCCTTTCTGGTATCCACATCGGCTCCCTTGTAGAATATCTGCACCTTCTGAAAGGTGTTCAAACCATGTTGCAGACAACTTCGAAGCATCTTCCCAAACCTAGTCCATGCTTCATACAGAGATTCTGAAGGTTTCTGTTCAAATTGGGAAATATCCCCCTGTAGCTCAGCTGCTTTTAAAGCAGGGAAAAATCTCTGAAGAAATCTGTCAGCCATGCCTTCCCAAGTTGTGATCTCTCCTTCTGGCAAAGAATCCAGCCAGTCTTTAGCCTCTCCCGTGAGAGTCCAAGGAAAAACTCTGAGGTAAATCACCTCATTCTCAACAGCTCGCAATTTGAATAGAGTGCAAATCCCCAAAAATTTTCTCATATGTTCATTTGGGTCTTCTTTTTCAGCTCCACTAAACTGGCATTGGTTACTGATCATATGCAGAAATTTCCCCTTGATCTCAAAGTCATCCGTAATCGTGGCCTGAGTGATAGCCGAGCCCTGATCATCCCGAGTGGCCTTCATCCGAGCTTCCATTGTCTGGTCATCCATTGTGGGTTCTAGTAATTCTTCCTATTCTGTATTTGCTTCTAACTAAAAACCAGTAGCTGTGATGTTGATCCTAGCTAATCTCCTAAACTCTCTTTCTGGGTCAAAGAATGGCTCAAAAAGTGGTGATTTGGAGGAACGGGTCATACACTACCTGTAACCTGTAAAAACACAAACACTAAAACAAATAAAAGCACCGACTCTATGAAATAAAATAATAAAATAACAATAAAAATAAAAACAACTAAATTACTAGAATAAAATTAAAAACTTAAAATAACGCAACTGATCCCCGGCAGCGGCGCCAAAAACTTGATGTGCTAAAATCAGGTTATAAATGTAAATGAGAAAATATCAATGATCTAGACTAAAACACAACTAGGCAAGTGTACCTAATCGCACAATAGTATAGCTATAGTAAGATCCGGTTAAGTTCATCTCCACAGGGAACAATGTGCATTTTAAGTTATTAATTAGCTACTATTTAAACTAAGAAAAACAAGTAAAGATTGGGAGTTTTTGTGTCTTTTAACGACAGACAGTCAAAGTGTGTATATTAAACAAGTAAGTAAAAGAAAGCAAATAAAAGATAAAGTAATATCAAATGGATGAAATATGTTTGTTTACACCGTTTAACCTCTAGTTATTGGATATATGGATTAAGCACTGGATCAGGATTAGTCAACCTAGAAGACACAATTTGGACTTATTAGTTGTCACGTCAAAGTCACTTAATTAAGATTATACAACCCAAGTGTCCTTGAAGTTTAAAACCTCCTAATTATAAATTGTGCAATCAATGAAATCACAAGTTAATCTGTGACCTTATTTTCATAAAAATCATCAATCATGCAAGATGTCTCTAAACATGATCCACCAATGTTAATGATCAAATAACTCTATTCAACTCTTTCAATTAGTTCTAATCGAAATCCGCAATCAATAAATCAATTGACAAGAGCAAACAAGAACATGTAAAAGTTGTCACTAATTACAATCAATCAAGTTTACTAATTGAATGAATTAAATAACCAAAAACATCAATCGTTCAATAATTACCGAGAAATCAAAGCATATAATCCCAATCACAAATTAATATCCAACAACTAGAGTAATTAAATCTAAACAAACATCAAAAGACTTTGCCCATAATGATGGGTTCAGCAAAACAATAAATCAAAGACATAAACATGTTCATAATCGAGTAAATAACGAACAAACCAATATTAATGACGTATGGAATCGATCTTCTAGCTTCAAACGGATGGAAACGGCCGAATCAGACTCTAGGTATCCCTAAAAGTCGTCCTCTGGAATTCGGCTGCTCCAAGATTAGGGTTAAACAATGCATGAAAAGTCGAATTTATACCCTATTCTGGCCGAATCGATCCATCCGTCGGATGGATTAATCCATCCGCCGGATGGATGTTAAAGCCCAGGTCCTGATTCCGTGTCTGATCCAGCTTGGCCCAACCAATCCATACGCCGGATGGATTAATCCATCCGTCGTATGGAATGAAAATTACAACTTTTTCCTCAGCCGATCCCAACAATTCCTTTAGCTTCTAATTTTCATAATCTTCTCCAATAATCGCTCGATTTCTGCTACTTTTTGATCCAAGCTCCAATAAATACCCTAAATGCAAATATGAACGAATTAAGTATCGTATTCACATAAATTGCATAAGAATTATATAAAGTTATGGGAATATTAATATATAAATATAATACTTATTTGATGCTATCATATTCATTTCATGTGAATGAGGGACTGATTGTGTAGCAAAACATGTCTTCTAGGGATGGATAGCAAAAAACATGACCAAGAGATTAAAACTGAAAAAAGTAAAATAACACATGTACCATTTTACACATCCGCCGATTTTTTATCTTCACTTTTAAGTGACAAAAAAAATATATCCCTTTGTATTAAGAGCTATATAAAGACATATCATTAAGTGGAAAGTAAACACGCGCATAGAGATAACATTAAATTGTTTGGTAAAGTGCAGAACAATCGAAAATGAAGCTAGTGGCATGGATGGTTTGATTGTTCATGTGTATTGAATAATTTGTGAACTGAGAAACCTTTTCGCACACGAAGATTTACTTGCGTAAATCTTTTTCACAACCTTTTCAGGTTGTTTTGTTGAGTGAGAGTCATGAGAGAGTTGTTTGGGAAGATCTTGAATAGTCTTCAATGCAAGCTCATGATCTTCTTGTAGCTTGGTTAACACTATTTGTTTATCTTCAAACTCTGAAACTCTCTTTTCTAGTTTGACGATTTTTAATTGCATCTCGTCGCGTTCATTCTCCATGGTAAGTATCTGGGAGTGAATGGCCTTGATTTATTCATCCTTTTTTAGCCATAACTTGTTTCCACCAAATCTTCTTATCAATGCTTCCTATAAATCGTACGAGGTTGAGATTTTAGTACGAGGGAAAAGATCCAACATATCCTTTGGTAAGAAGCTTGTAAGTGACTCATATGCTTTCTTTTCTCTAGTGAAATCCATTCGTTCTTCAACACTCATCAATTTACTAGGTATACACACAATGTCACCAAAGCCTGGATCCACCATTTTCGGTCTCTAATACCGATTGGTAATAGATATCCATAAATTTGGATCCTTGTATGCAATAAATTCTTCAAATTTAATCTTCCAAGTGATAAAATCCTCAAAGAATAATGACCTAGAAGATTTCTCCACAAACTCCTCAAAATCCATTTTTCGAGTTTTTCCTCCAAAATTCCATTCAAAAATATCGAAAACTGCTCGAGTAAAATGAAACTTTTTCCAAACTAAAATTAAGCACTTTTAAGCTCAAAAACAAAATTTGATAATGCGACATTTTCCCGCCAAAAGATTTTTTTTTAATTTTTTTTTGAGACACTAGGGAAGTGTCGCTGGTAAGTGTCGCAGGTGGCTAAGTGTCGAGGTCTAGTGTCGCAGGTCGCGATTTCCAGCAGCCCAAAACCCTAACTTTCGTAAAATTTCGAAACCCTAACGAATTTCGACGAATGAAACACCAAAATTCCCAGAAAACAACTCCAGAAACGATCTAAGCAATCTCCAATGCACATAAATGAACAAAAACACGTAGATCTTTTACGTACCTTCATTTTAAACCCGAAAACACGTCCAAAAATGATCCGAAACCGTAGATAACAAATCTCACAGCTCTGATACCACTTTGTAGGTCAAGAGGAATGTGACACTCCTCAAATTACGGTATATTTCCGTACACTAATCACATGCATTCTTACGTTAATTCCCGACTAAACGAAAACTAAACTATTTTAGTGAGATAAGTTTAGCACAAGCCCACTATTTTTAATGCTTGAGGTATTACGAAATACGTAATTATTTTAATTACGCAAAAACAATCGGATTGAGTCTGACAAAAATATACGAACGTTGGTGATACGAATTTTATAAATAACGTAAAACTATTTTATAACTAAATAGTAGTTATTTACGATTATTAATTATGCTATAAACATTTACGCATAATGTTTATATGTTAACGATTATACGTCTTATATTAAAAGTAAGGAATGCGATGAAAGTTCACAAATCAAACTCGACTACCAAACGAAACGCAACGAATATTATGAAAATACAAAACTAAGTGTTTGAAATAATACTTCAATTTTAGTTAACGTTTAACTATCGTTAACTTAACTAAACGAAGTAACGATTAACGTTTAAACACTAAACGCAATTAGACAACTAAACACACAAATATCTAGAGACAAAAACTTGCGAGCCCATCCCTCTTCTTTGACTATGAAAACCGGCTAGCAACCACCAACCTGTCGCACCCCCAAATTCGTACAGCGGAAGCAATTCGGGTCAGGGCGCGACTAATCAAATATCATCACACCAAAGTACAACGAACGACCTCTACATGAGTCGTTTTGAAAAATAGACACATTTCCATATATATATAAGTGTTTGAAAACATAGTATTTTCGTTACAAAAGTGTAGTTCCCCTAGAGTCCGCGTATAAAACGGGATATTCTATTACATAACGATATACAAAAAGTAATGCGGAAGAATCTCTGTGAATGTAGTTGTAAAATCATGTGACTCTAGCTAAGATATCCTCGAGTAAACCTACTCCGTATGTCTACCTGAGAATACATGCTAAATGGTCAACACGAATGTTGGTGAGCTCACATGTTTATCAATAATGTATAAATTATGAACCACAAGATTTTATCAGTGTTGCACGTATGCGCAAATAAGTGTATTGCAACCAAGCAATAAGGTGTATATACAATTGCGATGAGCTCATAGTCGAAGCTTAACAGTAAGAGTTGTAGAACCAAGTACTGTAGTTGCCCCCGTGAGTGCTAATCCAAAACACTCATAAGTAACAAGTATCAAACACCCGTTTCTACGGAACGGTTTGTGGTAACGCTACTACCCCAGGCGGGGATTGTTAGTCCCAAATGGATCCATTTATTAATACTCGCGCTTAAGTTCCATAACTAACAACTATGATGGGAGGACTTCAGTGGATTATATCGTGACTCATGCAATTCGTATAAAAGTAAATCAGTAGTAGTTCTTGTGTTCATATGTAAAACAGAGCAATGTATCTCACCCCAAAGTAAAACAGTAAAAACAGGGCTATGAGACTCACCTGAGTCTTTGCAAGTAAGCGTTTAAATTAATAAACGTGTATCCGAAAGCAGTAAACAATCAGTAGGTTCTCCGAACCTGCAACTTTCATATGCCCTAAGCACATAAGGTTGTATGTAAATGGATGTCTCGAAAGACCATCCATGCTAGTTGTCCACTCAACTAGTTATGTCCAAGTATTCCACTGTTTGTTTAATAAAAACTGTATGCGGCCCGTTGGTGAAGTTTGATATGTAGTAATAATTCCCGTAGACATTATTATTAGGTTTCGTTTCATTGTATACTTTTGAAAGTATATGGGTTGTGTGTTCGAGTATTGTCGTATAGTAGTTTAGATGTTATTACGCAAAGTCGATACTTGGTGAGAACAAGTGTTTTCAGACAGATTGTTATTGGCGACACTCGAAGCGACTCTTAGTATGGGTTGCGACACTGATGTCGCACCCCCAAATTATGATGCGGAAGCGATTCGGGTCAGGGCGCGACTAATCCGGTAATCACAGCATATAAGATATAATGAACGACTCTATATGCGTCGTTTACAAATATATTGATAATAATAAAAGTTTTACAAAGTTGTAATAGTTACAAAAGCTCGATAACCTATCTGAGAGATTCTATGGCATTACTACTTTTACAAAATATAATAATGCAGGAAAATCTCTTGGTGTTTGCATGCGACTCGAGCTATATAATATCCTGAGCAGACCTACTGCTGCTGAGTACCTGAGAATACATGCTAAAAGGTCAGCTAAAAGCTGGTGAGCTCACAGGTTTGTAAGATAAATCAATATGTATGAACCACAAGATTTAAGTATGTTTGAAACCAATCAAATAAGTGTATATCACTGCCATGAGCCCATAGTTTGAGCTTAACTAAGGTGTCAGGATCACAATCAAGTGCCTGATCGAGGGTGCCTCCCTGCTAGTGCCTAATCTACACTCGTATGAACAAATGATAATGTGTCCGTTTGACCAGTTAGTGCTTGCTAACTCGGACGGGGATTGTCAATCCCATATGGTACCATACACTAACATTCATGCTAAATCTATATAAACAAACTATGTGGTGGAGGGCTTTCATGATTAGTAAAACAACTCATGCAGTATATATATCGATGTTTTGTAATTGTGTTCACATGTAAATGAAAACTGAGCATGTATTCCCACCCCGGGATAAAACAGAAAAAATGTGGGGCTATGAGACTCACCTGAGTCTGATATGTTGCTATCAAGCAAGTATGATTTTGCACAAGGCGATGTTGTCCGAAGACTATAACCTGCTGGGCGTTCAAAACGCACAAGGTTATAAATATAAGTAGATGTCTCAACAGACCATCTATGCTAGTTGTTCATTCAACTAGTAATGTCCAAATGATTTGGTTTGATTGATTAGGTTTGAGTTTTGAAAACATGTACGGCCCGTTGGTGAGTTTTCGTAATAATAATTCGAAAGTATTATTATTATATTTTTCATTGTATTGTATACTTATCAAAGTATATGTATGTCATGTACGAGTATCATCGTATAAGGTTTTGTCGTGGTAAGTGTTCGAAACTTAATGTGAAAAGTATTTACAACTTTTAAATGATAGGGGTCCGGGGGCAGCGCCCCTGGTAGCGGGGTCCAACGGGTGGCAACCCCTGACGGGGTCCAAGGGGCAGAGCCCCTGGCTGGGGTCGAGCTGCCAGGTCAGTTTGAAAAATTTTTATTTTCGTATATGTTTCTTTAATAAAAACGCATCGGAAAATTTTTATTTCTGTATATCTTTCTTTAATATTGCGTCACTGAGATTTGTATCACATTCTGCGACATTTGTTGGGTTAGCGACACAAGGGTTTGTGTCGCACCATGCGACATCTGCAATTTAATGCGACATAAAGGTGTTGTGTCGCAGGTCATGTTAGCGACATAAGTTATTGTGTCGCATTATGCGACATAGGATTTCGTTTGCGACATAAATATTGCGTCGCAGGTCGCGACATAGACATTTGCTGCAACATAGTGCCTTGTGTCGCAGTCGGGTTAGTCCTGATGCGACACAAGTGGCTGTGAAGATTTTTCAAGCTCGGGTTTGTGGTCAAACGACCTCGGTTTGACCCGAATCTTTTACCCAACCCTTAGATTAGTTCATAGAGCTTGCAGAAATGTTTAGTTCATGTCGGGGTTAGCCCGAAGTGTCGGTTTTTAAAAACGAGTATAAAAACTCTAAAGTTTTATATATTTCCATTTTTGTTTCCGATTCAACTTCCGTTTTCACTAACTTTTACATCGCAATAATTCCTACCAAAAATCACAAATGACTATCTATGTGTCAGGTATTTTACCAAATTTTTCCGTGAATTTTAGGGTCCTCTAAGTTAGGTAAATAAAATCGAGTATCAAATGTGTTCCATTTTCGGCCAAAACAGACACATGTTCATAACTCGAATTTTCTGGGAAAATGGGTGCATTTCTAGAGGAAGTGTTCAACACAAAAGTTGTAGATAACGAGTATACGAAGATTTTGGTTCATTTTTCATGTGTTGATTCATCCTAGAATTTGAGATATGCTTGATTTTGTGAGCCGGTTTTTCTGTGACAGATTTATACATATATATATATATATATATATATATATATATATATATATACTTTGTAAAAACGAGTTTCAAGCTTTTATTTGGACATCAACTTGTTAAATGAGCATTCTAACACATATATGAACATAAAGCAAGGAAATCTAGTGAAAGAATAGAGGTTTCTTACAAGAAAATGATGGTCTAAAGGCGAAAACGTGAAGGATGTGCTCGGTTTTGCTTCTCCTTGCTTCTTCCTTCGATTTTCCTTCAAACTATGGTGGTGAATGATGGTAGATTATGGTAGAAGTTGATGGTGGTGTGGGTGCCGATTGGAGAGGGAGAAGGAGAGAGTTTTAGTGAGAGAGTGTAGTGAGAAGAATGAAATCAAGAATGAGAAAATGAAGGGTGGCTTATGGTCAAAGTGAAAACAACAAGATCCCCAAATCATGGGTGAGTGTTTTGGGGGTCAAGAAAACCGGCCCATGGGGCCCACGCATTAGGTGTGTGTCTCAATTTTTGGGTTCCTCAAATTTGCGCTCCGTGCGGTGTTCGTTTCCTCGGTCATTTAAACGTACGTTTACGTTTTATACGTTATACGTACATGTTTTAAATAACGAGTGAATCTCAATATTTTCGATCGTAGTATTACTCAAATAATACTTGAAAACACTTATAAAATATTTCGATAATGTGTCGGTAGTAGTTTGTGTGATCGAATTATGATTATTTAACTTCGTGACATTTTAACTAGACGTTTTGTTCATGAGTTATCACACGATATTTCAAATGGATATTTTTATTCAAGATAATATATTTTTAACTTATAAAAATATATTTTGATTTTTGTTCGATGGTCGGGCGCGTTTCGCGCGTGTGTGTCGCGTTCGGTTACGTTTTAAGCAAAACGTACGTGTTTGTTATATTATAAACATAATATAAAGTAAACAATAATGTTATTAAATAATTTCATATTATTTAATAATTTGATTCACCAACGTCCGTATAAAATGTACTGGAATTCATCCGATGTGAAAATGCACGATTATATTTAATCGCGTACGTGTGTATATATAACTATATACATAATGATACATACAATTAGCCTAACATAGAACTAATTACATGTATTAACAAAGTGATTAGATACTAATTACTAGCCCTAATTTATCGGGTGTCACAACTGAGGTTTGTGTTGCAAGGTATGAATTTCTCATAAGTGGCGACACTCGACTTAGTGTCGCTATCGGCGACATTCGAATATGTAGCGGCTCTCGAGCAAGTGCCGCTAGTTGTGATTTTGTAATCTTTGGCGACACTCGCAGTCAGTGTCGCACGAGGCAACATTCAGATGTTGCGGCACTCAACCAAGTGCTGCTTAATGTAATAAATCGAATATGTTGCGACACTTGAATTAGTGCCGCCGATTGTGAAAAGTGATTTGTAGCGACACTCAAGTTTAATGTCACATATGGCAAAATTTTAATGGGTTGCGGCACTTAAGTTAGTGCCGCTAGTGTAAGTGGCGATACTCGATCGAGTGTCGCAGAATCGGACTGAGTTGTGTTTCGTTTTTGTGGACTTGGTCAAACGTGCTCGGTTTGACCCGAAACTTTTACACGACTCTTATTTATGTTTAAAAACTCTTAAAAAGTAGTTTTCATGTTTTGTAAAAATCCCAAAAGTGTCGTTTTATACTCGATACGAAAACAACCCTTAAGTTACAATTATACGATTTTTAGTCGCGTTCGGGCCTCGTTTTAACTAAGTAAACATGTGAGATAAAAGCCAAGAAAAATCCACGACTTACTTTTATGTCTCAACTACTTAATTTAATTTTTCTAAAATTTTTAGTCATGTGTAAGTTCAAAATTTTAAAGTCCACAGACGTGTCCATCAGGTCAGGTTTTCGACATATGTTCGTTGTTCGGTTTATAACTTGAGTTTTACAAAACTACAGAAAAACGTGCAAGTACAATATGGAAAGCTAATAAAATTTTTTAACTTTCACCACTGGTTTCATCAGTTCTAGACTCGTGGTTTCCAAGATAAGCCCTTCCTAAGTTGACCAATTTTCTGATCTGACATCACAGTCTGGATATGTACTTTCATTTCTTTATTTAAAAATATAAAACGACCTCAGAAAAATGTATGGCTTAGTGATTCTGAAAGTAGACTCTTTCATTTTAGAGCCAAGAAACGCAGGATTTGGTTGAAAAACGAGTTACTTATCACGTATCTAAGTCGATCTAAATTTTTGTCCAATGGATAAAGGTATTATCCAACGGTTTTTCGCATTATCTTTTGATTTTTCGAGTGGATCTTGGACATAATCAGTATTAATGAAGCACTAACATGTTCATAAGCTCTAATCAAGTAAAACTAAAGGAAAAGGGAGAGATTTATACCACAGAAAACGGATCTAGAGTCTAAAGACGAAGGATGGTGCTGCTGCTACTCGATCTTGCTCTTCCTTGTGGTAAACGTTAAAAATAGGTGGTAGATGATGATGGTGGAGCTGAAGTGTCCTTGGAAGAGGTAGTAGAAGGTTGTGGTGGTGGTGGTTCAAATGTGGATTCCGAGAGAGAAGAGTAAGAGATGGGATAGAGAGTGTGTTTGGTTTTGTGATGAATGAATGAAAAATGAAGGAATATGGATTTTTATATGGGGATGGGGCTGGTCTCTTGGGCCGATTTGGGCCTGCTGGGCCGTGGGTTAGGGCCTAACCCATCACGGGTTGGGCTCGTGACTTGCTTCTTGAATTCGTGTTACGTTCCTAGATCTATTAAACGTTAGTCGCGCGGTTTGGTGTTTAATTATTAACGTTTGATTTTCGCGAGTTATTCTCGATATGTAAATGATGTCTTTGGTTGACTAAGTATTTTAAAAAACTTTATTTTGAGTTACCAAAATATATTTTGGATTTCGTTCGGGTGTCGGGTTTGATTCACGCGTTTTCTCGCGTACGTTACGTTTTATATAAAACGTAATAGTTTTTCACGTATTTTATTATATAATAATAATACCAAGTAATCAACGACTATTTTATCATAAAAATAGATTTATGTTACGTATGAAAAGGTTCACCAACGACCGGGTGTGTCGGAATCCATCCGAACAAATCGCGTAATATTCATTTATTACGTACGAGTGTATATTCAATATACGAAACATTACAAGTAATTAGTCCTATTATATACTAAATACAAGTAATTACAAGTAAGCTTAAGGTAAATTAATATGCTTAAGTACGGGTTGTCACATAACCTGACCATACCCACAATTTGTTGACTCTTATACACACAAACACTCCAACACATCACTCATTCAACACTCAACCCACAACCCTCAAACACTCCCTCACTATCTCCTCTCTCTCTTTGCACGCCAACCACAAACCACCACCACAACACCACCATCAACAACCACCAACATCCTCAAAATCATCATCATTTTGTAGAGGAACAAGCAAGGAAACAAGGAACAAGCATCATCATCATCATCTTCTTCTTCTTTTCTTCATCTAAACCTTTGTAATAAAACCTTTACTTGGATCTTTCTTTCATGTATTATATGAACACATATGCTAGCAAGTTCACTCTCCAAGATCTTGGTAAAAAATAAGCTAAAAACATGTTTTGAAACACTAAAAATCACAAAACATACTCAAAAGTACAAGAAAGTAACTGGATAGAAAGTTTGTCCAACTTCAACTCGTGGTAACGGCTAAAAAAAAAACCAAAAATGTCAAATTTTGAGTCTAAAAATAATTTCAAGAAGTTATCTTTCAAATCCAACTAGTTTCGTAATTTTTGAACAAAGTTTGATACCTCAAAACGATTTTTAAAGACGAGATAGCAAATCTGCCACTGAAGACAGATTTTTGGCCCAACTTTGGAAGGCCACAACTTCTTGTACATAGATCTAAATGACGTGAGACTTTTTCCTAAAAGTCACAAATTTAGTTAGCTTTAAAACTTGTATGGTATCTTTTTGTGAAGTTATGTATAACTTGTACAATAATTAGATCTTTGGACACATATCGGAAATTTGAGTTGTTGGACACCAGGGGACAAATAATTAATTTCGGACCACTTGAACTCAACCAAAAATTATGTAATTTACCTTTTTGGAAAGCTAACACATGTGAGGTCATTTGGTAAAAATTTCATAATTTATCTCGGATATTTGACTAGTCAAAACGAGGTCATAAAAGAGGGTATTTTGAAACCAAAACTGTCCCGGGGACTGTTTTGACACACTTTAAATAACGACACATTCGAGTTGTTAATAATCAACAAAACATACTTTTTACGAGTACTAAAACATTGGTAAATTTCGTGTAAAAGTTTCGGGACAAACGACTAAGTTTGACTAAGTCAACAAAAACGACACGCGAGACGACAAAACTTTGGAACAAACTATTTAGGACAACGGTTTTAGTAAAAAAAAAAAAAGGAGTTTCAAGTATTTAATTGTCAAAACTCGAACGAACAAAGTATATATATATAACGAATAAATTATATATATATATATATATATATATATATATATATATATATATATATATATATATATATACGACGAACAAACTATATATATATACAACGAACAAATATAAAAAAATTATTATTTTCATAACATAATTTGTTAAAAAAAAACAGACAAAATACAGTAGTTCAAAAACTAAAGACCCTTATCTTTTATTCTTTGCTACTATGATTAAAGTCGAGATATGAGAAGTGAAAAATATCTAGTGATTGTCTAATTGATGTGTGAAGCATTGATTTTTAACATACATTTTACGCATGTTTAACTTCACACTGTTACCATTCTCTCAAACAAACTAATTACTCTCTCTGTCTCAGTCAATGTATTCACTTTCACTTTGTACACATTTTAAGATTCTTTACTAATTATACTTTTCACCTATCAAATAACATATCTATCGACTAAAGTTTATTTTGATTAATTGAAACATGAAATTTGGAACAAAACTAAATAGTAACGGTGTTAAAGTAACTAACTGATGGCTTTGTCAAATCTTCACTCCCAAATTTCAATCGCTTTGTATTGCTTATAGAGCTTGTATTGTATGACTGTAACCTGTCAAGTTGATTTTCAGTCCCTTTATTTTGTCTTTTTGCATTAAGTGAGCTAAGGATAAATAAAGTTCAGATCCACAAACAATAGTAGTTGTTTACCTAAACAATAATTCCAGAAGAGAGAGAGAGAGAGAGAGAGAGAGAGAGAGAGAGAAAACATGAGAGAGTTTAGAGAGAGAAAACAACATGTTAAGCCACAACTAGGGTCTCGACATGTGGGATGGAGATACAACGGGTTGGCTACGGTGCAGATTCGATCCAAGGTTAACTCAGGCAAAGAGAAATCATTCTTGTTCTTCAATTATCCCGAATCGTGGGATGTTGGTCAACTTTGGAGATTATTTAAATCTCATGGAAAAGTCAGTGATATTCATATGGCCAAGGGTAGATTAAGAAACGGTAGCAAGTTTGGTTTTGTGAGTTTTAAGGATGTAGAAGACGAGAAGCGAATGGAGAATCGATTGGATAGCATATGGATCGATAGTTACAAACTTAGAGTCTTTGTAGCTTCCGGCAAAAACATGAAAGATGATGGAGAAATCAGAAAAGTCAGAAACATGAATGGTTTGGGTAGTAGGATAAACTGTAAGGTGTCAAACATGTACCAACGAAACAAAGATATATCATATAGTGCCATTGTTCAAAGTAATATTAAGGGGGTGTAGTGAAGCAAATTTATGGCAGCCTAAAGATGGGAATAAGGTCAATAATGTAACCATTCAAGATGATAACAGTAAGTTTAAACAAGAGCAAAAAATGAAGAATATAACTGATAAGGATGTAGTGTGTGTTCCAAATGAAAGGATGGAGGAATTCTTGGAAGAATGTGCTATAGGAAAAGTTGAGAAGTTGGAGCACATTAGTAGGGTGAAAGATCTGTGTTCGGTTGAAGGCATTGGTGAATGTGGTATCAAATATTTGGGAGGATTAAATATTCTCATCAAGTTTGTATCTTCCAACATGATGAATAATGTGTTAGCAAATGAAAACCATGGCATAAAATATTGGGTAAAAGATTTGAAGAAGTGGAGTAGTGAGGATGTGGAGTTCACACGGCTTACGTGGGTTAGCGTAACGGGAATGCCAGTACACAGTTGGGAGGAAAAGTAGTTTGTTAAGGTGGTCGAAAGGTGGGGCAAGGTGTTGGATACAAGAAACTGCTCTATGTGGGAGTGTGATTCGCTAGCAGAGGGATGGGTGCTACTTTTAACATCACAAAGAGAAACGATTAACGACTGGTGTAGTGTAAGGATCAGAAAGTCTAGGTATCAAGTGAAAGTTGTAGAGGACGCCTTTTGTGTGGGAAACATCGAAATAAACAATATGCACGAAGAAGAAAGTGAGTATGAAAGTGACAATTTTGAGTGTAGATCGAATGATGAGTCATTGGAGAAATCTGATGATGATTTTCAGGAACGAGAGGAGGAAGGCGACTCGATGGAGGAAGACGGTAGGTCTGTGAATGATAACGATGATGATGATGAGAGTGAAAATGCAGTAAACGATGATGACGGGAAAGAATCAGAGAATAGAGAGGCGGAATTAAAAATGTTTTGCGATGGACAAGGGTGATTATAGCGAGAGGTGCGATCAATTGAGTACGGCCTGCGGTTGTGATGAGAACAAATTTCAAACGATGATGGATGAAACGCCGGCGGATGAAACGCCGGTGGTGGTGGGTGACGACGGGAAGGAAGCAGAAAGGTTGGGGGAGATAAACGAGGCGAACGTTGATGTTACAGTATGGGAAAAAGTAGGCGGCTGGACTATGGGGGAGAATAGGGACAAGTCAAATCATTGTGGTTTCGAGGACAATTCAAATACGTTTTCTAGAAGCAAGGGAACACCAGGAAATGGGGATGACGAATTTTTTAATCAAGAAGGTGATGTTGGGCTCATTAATTCAAGGAGTAGTGGGCTGGTTATGTTGGGCCAAGGTGATCCACAAAGAAAAGAAAATTTAAAGTCTGGGCTATCAAATGGTGATGGACCCTTAATAAAGCATGGGCCAAATATGGATAATGATCACAGTAATGATATGGTTAATATTTTCGATCAAGGAAACCAGACTGACGGTGATTTTAATATTGAAGAAAATGATCTGTTATCTACCACAGAGGCTAATAAGGCTGTGACACTAGAAAAAGAAAAAGAAAAAAAATATAAAAACTTATAGCAGCTCTCTTTCGATGAAGATTAATGATATAATGGGTGAAAAGAAAAAGAAATTAAGCAACGACGGGACTGTGGGGTTGAGTAAAAAAATAGAGATGCAAAGAGGTGGGATCTATGGAAAGTGTAACACCCCGCATTTTTGACTAAATTGTAAACGTAATTTGCACGCATTTTTAGGCTAATTCCCTACTTGAGTGAATTCACAACACATTTTAGAGGTAAGTCTAGCAAAGCCCAACTAGTTAATACGTGTAGTATTTCTTATTTGTAATTAGTTGTAATTACATACGAAACAATTGGAACAAATGCGACAAAAATATACGATTGTTGGTGAACAAAATTATTTAATAAAACGAAATTATTAAATAACAATAACGTTACTAAATATTATGTTGATAATATTTACAAAGTATTTTATAACGTATAACGTTTAGTTTGTAAACTGAAACAACTCAAAACAGATTCGTAAAAATAAAAATAAAACAAAGTTATAAATTATATGAATCAACTAAATTATTTATATAAAATATTTCAACTTAAATGTAATCGGATACGTATTTAAATACTTATCATTTAAAATACTGATGTGCTAAATCTAGTTATAAAAATTATCGTTGAAAAGTGAACAAGAAAGTACCGAGCTAGACCAAGACACAACCGGGCAGTGGACCCTATCGTGTGGTAGTATAGTTTGGTAAGTTCGGGTTCGAACACAGGGAACTAGATTGGATGATCAATAGAAGTGTGAGCAATTTAAAAAGAGAAAATAAAATGTGGTTGGTTTGTGTGACCGAATTGTCACGACGCTTAAAACTACAATCTTTGATTAATCTAGGCAGGTGGACTCTGAAGAGTCGGTTTAATAGTTTGGTCTTTTCAAGTATTAAAAACAATGCTTGCTTGGATTATTTCACTAGTGATTTCGGGGTGTAGAATTATAACCGGTTAATACATATGCTAAATAGTAACATTCATCAAACCTAAGCTCAAAGTTCTCTGAGACCTATAGTTCAACTTCAATCAACAAACCTATGATTTAATCTAGTAACGGACGTTCGCCATGGTTACCAACTTGCACAATTTAGCTAAATCATTTGACACATTCCAAAACCACATTCGCAATCTTGTTCAATCATTTATAGACAAATAATCGATAGTAATTTACTTGGTTGAAAACGTTCGCTATATCAATTAGTAAATTACCAAATGGTTAAATTCTAGTGATTGAGCTTAATCACACAAGGTTCTCCGATTAAACATAAATTTAAATTTGTGAGTCTGCAAATCATCCACACGACAAACATTCGCTATAATCGTTAACTTGTATATATTTCACTAGTGTTGTTACAATCATCAAATGCTTTGATCCACAATTGACAAATAACTTATTTAGGTATTTTTACTAAACAAAGAACATTTGCTATAATCGTTTAGCTAAAATGCCGAAAGTTCATAACAACAACTAAATAAATACATACAAATCCATGGATGATTCACAAACTCAAGCATAAATTAACATCCAAAATATACACCCCTAATCATCTAGTTATTTCATCCAAGCAAACACAAAGGTAACTAGCCACACATAATCACAATCATCAAGCAAAAATCATAAACACTAAACAAATCCATAAATAACTTGAAATTAGATTAAATCGAAATTATACCAAATTTGTTACACAATTGTTCCAAATGATGTTTGCTCGATGTTTCCCTCACAAATTCCTAGCTAGATCCTTGCGAAAATGTGAAGTAAAATTGGTGATTTTTGGTTGGGTGAAGTGAGTAAATGTGGTGAGTTATTGAAGATGGAAGTTGGAGATGTAATGAGGAGTGTGTATAATGTGTATTGTGTTATGAGGATGAAGATGATGAATATGAAGCTAGCCGACCAAACACCCCCATTTTTCCCTTTTTTTACCATTTTTTTATTTTTTTTATTTGAAAAACGGATGGGAAAAACGGTTGGCATTAAATGCCAACCAATCAGAAATGGACAGCTCATCAACCACCATACCTCTCACTCAGATCCACACATAGCCGATCGGCTTGTTAGGCATAGCCGATCGGCTTTAAAGTCATAGCCGAACGACTTCTCATGACTAGCCGATCGGCTTCTTCAGTACAACAGGCCAAGCTCCAAACGAGGTGAATTTCTGCAACGGAATTTAACTGTAAAAGCCGATCTGCTTTACTTAGCCGATCGGCTATAAATGGGAAGCCGATCTGCTTGAGCTGTATAGCCGATCGGCTGTAGTCTTTTTTCCAGCCCAGCCAGCTTTGATCCAAACTTCACCAATTCCACACCAAATCGCATGCGTTTCCAGCTTTTCACCTGAAATGGATTTCCAAACAAAATAAGTATCGAAAGTTCTCGAAATCCACTAAAATACATACGCAAAACAATGATATCGCGATAGATTTATATAACCAAAATGAGCGATATCAAATATCCCCACACTTGAACTTTGCTTGTCCTCAAGCAAACCATTATTTTACCATTTCAAGACCCACTCTTGCAACATTATAAGCGAAGATCAAGTTTACCAAAACAATACTAACACTAACTACCAAAACAATTAGGCTAGCAACATATGTATAAGTATTATAAACTCGAGATGTTTTGGATTGCCAAGCCCGAATGCACGACCTAGCACCTCACATAAGGATAAGTGTTTATTCACTCACTCTCAACCTATAAGACTATAAGGTAAGGAAGTAAGCAATGTAACACTCAATCAAGCCAAGTCGTGATGCATTGTTACCATAGGCTTGCAAGAGGATCAAATCTCTACCGACTTGGCGTGAGCACTAAATGGGATCTCAAAGGGAGTATTCTAGCATGTGTTGTAATAAATGTAGGCTAATTATGGAATGGGGTATGATAGACACAATAATTGGTGAAAAATGATAGTCAAGACCCGTGAAAAACGTGGAAATGTTACCTATTGGTTTAAACACGTGACAGTCATGACACTTAGGATTCTCGTGCCAAGTCAATTCAACTTATTATTTGTTCTCATTTATAACTCATACTTTAACAATTTCGCACAAATAACTCAAATTGATTTTTCACATTAGATTGGAATAATTGCATTCTATGACTTTCTATGAACCCTGTGTAACGAACTTTCGGACCAACCATCCTAGACCGGACAAAGGTCTTTGGTGGCTAGGTGTAGAACACCCCTCGGGAACTACTTATTCAGGAATCCAAAGGCCATTTAGTTGACTACAATCATCCAACTATAAACTTTAAGCTCAAAGGTTAACTTCTATTCATTTAATTGTTTCCAATCTCAATCATAGAATTTAACACTAGAATCCCAATTCAAAACGATTTAAGTCACATTTTTGGTAAAATTCATCATAAATTCCAACTAGGCAACATTTTAGAAAAGTGATGGTTCGAGAATTGACTACACAAAAATAAGGCTAATATTTAGTGGATTGAATGTGGAAGTTTTCTAGGGGTTTCTTAGCACTAAAAATGAGTGCTAACGACCTGTGTTAACTGGATATAAATGGTTTTAAAACAAAATAAGATCAAAAATTCCTAAGAATACCTCCTCGTCGTTGACCCCACCTAAATCACATTTCTGTGATCCCACAGCGGTCTCAAAATGCATCACTAAGGCAAGTTCTAGAACAAACTACAATCACCGGCACACTCATAGCAATCAAACAATATAAACACTAAAGGTAAGTGTTTTTCTCAATAAGGCTCAAATTTCTCACAATTTTTCATAGTGGAGGCTACAAGTGTGCTAGTCATGCAATTCACCCTATTAGGTTGCTTTTATGACACATCTCTAAAAATTATATTGCAAGAGGGAAAGATTTAATTGCTTTTACTAGATTTTAACTAACACATTTCAAAGCAATTAATTTAATAAGGACAAGCAAATTCCTAACATACTACCATTCCATAACCCGTTATTAGAATTCGTAAAGTTCAATTGGAAAATCCAAGATCAATAACAGACCTAATAAGTGGCTATAAAACAACAATATACTCGGAATAAGATTCAAGTGAATACCTCCCCACACTTAAGGTTTGCATTGACCCCAATGCAAATATAATCAATAAATAAGCAAAAGCGCGGGGGTAAAAAGAAACGAGAACTTCCCCGGGGGTTTTGCATGAAGGTGAGAATGGAGGAGCTGGCTCATGATAGACTTGTAGAAATCCATTCCAGCTCCGCATGCTACAAATGGGCAACAAACAAGCAAACACCAAACACAAGCCCATATGATAATAAAATAAAAATAAAAATGATACAATGAATGCTAATCATCCAAAGAACCAAAAAGAAAAATAACGCAGAATAATAAAAAAAAAATTGTTTAGAGTTTTACAATCCCAGAATAAATAATAACAATGCCCAACTACCAACCCCCATCATGGGGTGGGTCCTGGGTGGGATCATCCTGTTGATACTGCTGCTGATAAGGTGATGGCGATCCAAAAAGCCAATGGTGATGAGCCTCTTGCTGCCAGTTGGAGGGCTCAGGAGGTGTCCAAGTGTGAGGCTGGGATGGAGCTGAGGACCAAGGAGTGCCCCAATCCTACTGCTGCTGGTGGTAATCAGATGTATGCATGTGCTCCTGATGTCGCTAGAGCTCCACTAAAGCAGCATCCCGATCATAAATAGGAGCAGGGAGGATACCCCCCGGCTCGCCCCAACGAGGTGGGTGATTATATGGGATAGGCACATGGTCGGGCACATGGTGGCCCATTCGCTCATGGTCGTGAATTAGCCAATCATTTTGGTATTGATTAACTCCCCACTCATACCTAGACTCGTCCCTGAAAGCCACATTCTCCCGTTGCCAGGCTTCTTGTTCTCCCCATCTTCGATTTTGCTCAAGTTGCATACTGTTGAAGCTGGACATAAAACTCTGCCAGTTCGCGGGCTCTCCAGAATGAGATGAATGACCACGACCCGGATGCACATTAACTTCAGCTTCTTCTTCTTGCTCTTGCTCAGCCTCTTCTTCCTCATCAGAATCTTCAATGGTGACGGGCCTTTTTCCCCGAGCCCCGGCCCGAGACACAGTGGCTGCCTCTTGAGGAGTGGGATTATAAGCAACATAAGTTCCACATTTCTTTCTCAAGATGTGGGCCGTGGCATAGGATTCGGCCCCAATTGGAAGGGTATTGTTTTCCACTAAGGTATAGGCGGGAACTCCTCGGGGCTTCAAACTGACCTTTAAGCCCTTAGCGATCCGGGTGATTAGATGACCACCACAAAGCCTGGAAGTGGGCTTATGCCCACTAGCATAGGCGTGAAGGTACTTGCCCACTGCATATGGGACATTGATCCTGTCCCTACTTTTCAACTTATCCAAGAACCACAAGTCGATCAAGGTCACCTTCTCCCTATTTGTTCCCCTAAGAGTCAGTGTGTTTGCTAAATTTGGTGTATCACCCTATATTTGGGGGACGTAAGATGTTTGTTAAAATTCTTCCCCCTAAGATATCGTGATGTACTAAGCGTTGCCCAAACTTCAGCATCACATTGCCCCTCATCCAGTCTTGCCCCAGTCATAAAATATCGATCAATCCAATGGGAAGACAATTCCTCATCCGTATAAATCCCCAAACAACCCGCAAGCTCTTTCAATGATAATTTTCTAGGAGCTCCACCAAGTCTGAAACTCAAGAATTTATCGTCGACATTGTTGATAAGGAACATTTCCAAAGTTGCCAAGAATTCCATTACCAATTCTTCGTAGATATTTTCTTGGATCCCAAGAAGCTTTTCAAAGTCATTTACACCAAAAGCCTCGTCATCAAACTTCACAGTTTGAGTAAAAGTCTTGCGAATATCATGAGCAACCCCGACAACTTCCAACGGGTTCCAGTTGATTTCCCGAGGGTATTCGCATTCCTTTTTATGAATTTTATACAAGGCTTCAGTGTATTCCAGGTAGTTATACGTATGGCGTCCAAAAATCAAATGAGGGTGGCGGTCTGCAGGCATTAAACCCTCATAAATACTTTCAGGATACTGAGGCTCATATGTGTCAGGTTGGGTATTCCTGCCTCTCTGCACAACACAACACAACAAGATACAAAATTCCCAAAATTGTGTTAGAGTTAGCAAAAATCTATCACAAAATGAGCGATCAATGTCAGACACAACCACACCCCCTAGTAACCGAGCACTCACGCAAATAACCGCACACAAAGCAAAACAATCAGCAAATGCAAGCATAGCACAAACCGATGGTTACCAATCAATCACATAGCCAAAACTTGAACTCAAATAGGATAAACATGCAACCTAATATTAAACCACGCTTGAATCATGCTAATGACATACAATGTGACTCAAGCAAGCCTTACAATCAAAGTTACTGAAACGCCCCAAATTCGTGAACATTTTTTTTTTGTAAGGTCCCACGTCTAAAATATGACATTATAGACTCGTTATATCATTCCCTCAATCAAATAAGGACTCGAATAAGAAAATGTTGAAATTACAAGTGATTCCCCAGGAATGACTCCCATTCCCCAGGAATCAGGCTTGCTGTTAACATTTAGATACGGATTCCCCAGGAATGACTCCCATTCCCCGGGAATCAGGGCTGCACAACTAATACCCAAATACGAATTTCAAACGCGCATAACTTTTTACTCGTTACGAGTTAGACCACCAAATTTTGCAGGCACCTCCAATATGCCAAAATGAAACTTTCTCTTTTTACACTTTTTCAAAATACGCGTTTATCGAGAAAACGGACGTATGACCAATTTTGACAATAAAATGACTATTTTAGTGCACTAACCAAATCTCAAACCATGAAGGCTGAGATGTTGAGCTTTTAACCACATATCATATATACCAAAACAAACTTAAATCAATCGACCAAAGTTTCATACCCTTGGTCTAACTCGTTTTACTCACTTGGGTCGTTAATGACCCAATTTGACACTTTTTGACCCGTTGGCCCATAAGGGCTATTTTGACCCATTCACTAGCCAATCACAACCCATAATTGACCAATGAAGTGCTTGACTACATGTCAACACTCCAAATCCATTGAAAATACATTTTGACTATTTCCACCTATGAATCCCTTTCATAAACACTATTTAAATTCAACCACTAACATTAAAACTTTAGGACCATAATTTACATCATTTACAAGTGTGTTGACTTTCAAAGTCAACCTATTTCAAAAATGCATAAGTCATGGCTCACCATGACCCACTTTTAAAACAAGTCTAAAAGGGCGATTTTACACAAGTATATCCAAACGACATAAAAGAGAAACTTGCCATACACTAACTTTAAGCAATCCACGCTATCCCCTTAAACCGCCTTCCCTTTTCCTTGTCCACTTCCACCTAAAACATTGAAACACTTAAACAATAAGCACTTTTGCTTAGTGAGCATATAAGCAACTTAACCAAATAATACATAACATGGCTACATAAACACTATGCTAGTAAAACTAGCAACTCTATATCATAAACTTCATAAGCTTCATATCACTAACTCATGATTGTACCCACCTCTAGCTCGGAAGCTATCCGGTAACATGTACAATCAATTCATATCACTATAATCATATGCAAGTAATACACTTAATCTTCACTTGATTGTACCCACCTCTAGCTCGGAAGCTATCCGGTAACATGTACAATCAATTCATAACATAACACTTCACAAGTAACAATTTAAACGATAAAGCACGATTAACTTCACATGGTTGTATGATCCTCTTACTCGGAAGTAATCCGGAAACACATACAACTACTTACTTGATTAATCCTTATACTACTCACCTTAGTCTTGAAAGGATGATTCACAACGTACAACCAAAAGTAATAATTCCAACTTCTTATCACCTATACATATATCACATAACAACATATTCAACTTCAAGAAAATCATAATTCTAAACCATTAATCACTTTTAAACCCTCCCCCACTTGGTTAACCTAATCAATTCATTAACACTTCCACTTAAATCATGTTCTAACATAGTTTTCATAATCTAATTGCATCATAGATCGCACTTTTAACTAATTAACACTAATTCACACATATTTAACCAAAACCCCATTTTTGCTCAAGAACACCTATAGCAATTTAATCATATTCAAGGTGTAATTTCTTCATAAACTAGCTCAAGAACAATCATAAACAACAATTCTAACAATTTCTAACCCTAATTTCGTGTAATTTTCACTAATTAATCATAACCCATGATAAACCCCTCTAAACCCCAAGAACTAGGTTAAACATAAAGAAATCAACATTTACAATGATTAGGGAATGGAAAGGAGATGATTACTTGAAGATTACTTGCTTGATTTGGGGTTTAATTGAAGATTAGATGAAGAAGAAAAGTTCCTGTGTATTTCCTTTTGTTACTGTGTGTTTTCTGGAGCTTACAGGAAAGAAATGGAATATACACGACACTGTATACGTATTTCTCTATTAATCCTTTCTTAAATTTAACTACACAGTCTGGAACTGAGAAACCGTCTTACGTTTTTCACTATATCTTATTATTCATGTCATAATACTTCATTATAAAATTATATCTGCGTACGAAATTAAATTCCTGAAATCTGGGACGTTACAACTCTCCCCCACTTAAACTGTTCGTGTCCTCACGAACACTCCTAAACACAAGCTAATATCATAACCAATCTTATAAATACTTAAACACACACAACAACATAAATGCTTGAAATTCAACGGCGTTAGAGTCAATAAATGTATGCTGGTATAGAATTTAAAGTATAGGTACCTGACGTCACATCTGATGACTCCTTCACCTCTCCCTCAGTTATCTGGTAAGCACGAGCTTTTGGCATTGGAACTGTCATTGCTACTTTCTCTTCCATCCTCTTACGTCTATCTCTAGCTTTGTCCGGACAATCAGCCTGAATATGATCTTCCTTAAAACAATAATAACATAAACGAAGAGGGCTTGGGCAATTCGATGCCATATGCCCCGGTCTACCACACTTAAAACATCTGCACTCTCCTGTATGCTTCCTACCACATTTCTCACATGGGGGTGTCTCTCTTGGTTGAGTTTGAGAACTAACTTGTTGTAATGGTTGTGGTTGTGATATGGTTTCATCACAACGCGTTTTCTTAGACACAAAAGATGGTGAGGTGGTGTGTTCTATCTTTCTCTTACTCACTGTTTCAGCAACTCTAGCTTGCAAATCCTTCCCACGCACTAAAGCTCTATTCAAGATTTTAGCAATGGTATTATAAACAAGTGGGTCAATGGATTCACGAATCTCTAGGTTGAGATGACGATAGAAGTGGTCGGTCAACAACTTAGGATTAGAGGTGTACTCAGGACAAAACCTAGCTTTCTCATGGAACACCTTAGAATACTCTGCAACCGACTTACTTCCATGCTCAATCGCTAAAAATTCTCCCTTTAACTTCTCTAATTCTGCAGGTGGTGAAAATTCCTCTCTAAATATCTCTTTAAACTTATCCCAAGTAAACCTTGAAGCTACATCAAAACCATACATCTCTAACTGTGAGTTCCACCACTCATGAGCATCTTTCTTAAGTTGATGAGCTGCAAATATCACTTTTGACTCATCCGGACACTTACACAACATAAACGTCTCCTCAAGTTCACTAATCCAACGATTACTAATGACTGGGTTTAACTCTCCACGAAATTCAGGCGGATTACATGTGGCAAAACTCTTATACTCAAACTTTTCTTTCTCTTTATTCGTCTCTATTTGGGTTGAGGAAGTTCCAATGTTTCGTAAAGGAGCTACATGCTGTCTCTCAAACTCATTAAATCTCTCTGTCAAAATATTCTCCACTCTAGTAATCAATGTTGGGGTAAAAGCTTCTAAAGACTGTCCAATTATCCTTTTTATCATTACTTCCTCCTCGTGAGCTAAGTGTCGGTCTCCTACATCCTCCTCACGTGGGGAAAAATGTTCAATGGTATTCTTAGTAGCATCCATCTAACACAACATCAACAATTCAGTTAATACATTAAATCTCCACATAATATAGGCAACAATTAAACTTCATGCTCAATTTATCAAAACAATTCTCCCCTAATCTGCATTATGTTTAAGTGCTATAAATCACCCATGTGCAATAGTATAATATTAATTTCATTGACCAGACGAAATCATATTAGACTTACCACACACTTCTATTCATTACCCTTAAACACAATCAGTCATAACAAAACAAATCTTATAATCATACACATAACAACATAATAAGAAAACTACTGTAAAACATAATCATGCATTCATATTAGTTTAAGACTACGCAATCCTAATGTGGATTACATAATTCTCTTAAACGATCGCTCTGATACCAACTTGAAACGCCCCAAATTCGTGAACATTTTTTTTTTGTAAGGTCCCACGTCTAAAATATGACATTATAGACTCGTTATATCATTCCCTCAATCAAATAAGGACTCGAATAAGAAAATGTTGAAATTACAAGTGATTCCCCAGGAATGACTCCCATTCCCCAGGAATCAGGCTTGCTTGTTAACATTTAGATACGGATTCCCCAGGAATGACTCCCATTCCCCGGGAATCAGGGCTGCACAACTAATACCCAAATACGAATTTCAAACGCGCATAACTTTTTACTCGTTACGAGTTAGACCACCAAATTTTGCAGGCACCTCCAATATGCCAAAATGAAACTTTCTCTTTTTACACTTTTTCAAAATACGCGTTTATCGAGAAAACGGACGTATGACCAATTTTGACAATAAAATGACCATTTTAGTGCACTAACCAAATCTCAAACCATGAAGGCTGAGATGTTGAGCTTTTAACCACATATCATATATACCAAAACAAACTTAAATCAATCGACCAAAGTTTCATACCCTTGGTCTAACTCGTTTTACTCACTTGGGTCGTTAATGACCCAATTTGACACTTTTTGACCCGTTGGCCCATAAGGGCTATTTTGACCCATTCACTAGCCAATCACAACCCATAATTGACCAATGAAGTGCTTGACTACATGTCAACACTCCAAATCCATTGAAAATACATTTTGACTATTTCCACCTATGAATCCCTTTCATAAACACTATTTAAATTCAACCACTAACATTAAAACTTTAGGACCATAATTTACATCATTTACAAGTGTGTTGACTTTCAAAGTCAACCTATTTCAAAAATGCATAAGTCATGGCTCACCATGACCCACTTTTAAAACAAGTCTAAAAGGGCGATTTTACACAAGTATATCCAAACGACATAAAAGAGAAACTTGCCATACACTAACTTTAAGCAATCCACGCTATCCCCTTAAACCGCCTTCCCTTTTCCTTGTCCACTTCCACCTAAAACATTGAAACACTTAAACAATAAGCACTTTTGCTTAGTGAGCATATAAGCAACTTAACCAAATAATACATAACATGGCTACATAAACACTATGCTAGTAAAACTAGCAACTCTATATCATAAACTTCATAAGCTTCATATCACTAACTCATGATTGTACCCACCTCTAGCTCGGAAGCTATCCGGTAACATGTACAATCAATTCATATCACTATAATCATATGCAAGTAATACACTTAATCTTCACTTGATTGTACCCACCTCTAGCTCGGAAGCTATCCGGTAACATGTACAATCAATTCATAACATAACACTTCACAAGTAACAATTTAAACGATAAAGCACGATTAACTTCACATGGTTGTATGATCCTCTTACTCGGAAGTAATCCGGAAACACATACAACCACTTACTTGATTAATCCTTATACTACTCACCTTAGTCTTGAAAGGATGATTCACAACGTACAACCAAAAGTAATAATTCCAACTTCTTATCACCTATACATATATCACATAACAACATATTCAACTTCAAGAAAATCATAATTCTAAACCATTAATCACTTTTAAACCCTCCCCCACTTGGTTAACCTAATCAATTCATTAACACTTCCACTTAAATCATGTTCTAACATAGTTTTCATAATCTAATTGCATCATAGATCGCACTTTTAACTAATTAACACTAATTCACACATATTTAACCAAAACCCCATTTTTGCTCAAGAACACCTATAGCAATTTAATCATATTCAAGGTGTAATTTCTTCATAAACTAGCTCAAGAACAATCATAAACAACAATTCTAACAATTTCTAACCCTAATTTCGTGTAATTTTCACTAATTAATCATAACCCATGATAAACCCCTCTAAACCCCAAGAACTAGGTTAAACATAAAGAAATCAACACTTACAATGATTAGGGAATGGAAAGGAGATGATTACTTGAAGATTACTTGCTTGATTTGGGGTTTAATTGAAGATTAGATGAAGAAGAAAAGTTCCTGCGTATTTCCTTTTGTTACTGTGTGTTTTCTGGAGCTTACAGGAAAGAAATGGAATATACACGACACTGTATACGTATTTCTCTATTAATCCTTTCTTAAATTTAACTACACAGTCTGGAACTGAGAAACCGTCTTACGTTTTTCACTATATCTTATTATTCATGTCATAATACTTCATTATAAAATTATATCTGCGTACGAAATTAAATTCCTGAAATCTGGGACGTTACAGTTACATACCAAACCTATTGACTACCTCATAAATGCATAACTTCAATATCAAACATGAACTTGAATTGAGCAAAAATGATCACTCAAATGGTTTCTAGACATGTATTACAATCGCAAGTTACACCAAAGTCAAGCAAAAGTCAAAGTTGACCAAAAAAGTCAACTCCTTCTTCCCCAAATTCCACATAAACCCTAATTTTCTAAATCATCCACAAATTGAAATCAACCCACCAATTAACTACATTATACTTGCAAACACGAATTACACCACAATTAGCACCAACTATCAAGCATAAATCACTAAATTCGGATTATCCCCAAATTAGCATATGAACCCTAATTTGTAAATCATCTAAATCGAGCAATTTAAACAAAAGATCAATGTATAAACCGAGTAACATGTATAAATCAAGCATAATACACAACAAAATCACAAAGGAATTCATCCCCACACTTGAATCAACCCAAACCCGGATTCAAGATATTCATCTCAAAAATCACTAGTAGGAAAGATTAAATGGAGACATGAGATACCTTATTTTGTCTAGACATGATTAGAGGTTGATTTCCTTGAAAGATTTGAAGGTTAGCTGATGATTTAGTGAAGATTTTGGTGATTTTCATTTTTTATTTGAGAGGAAAAAGAGAGCAGATCGGTTTTTGTTTTTGTGGTTGTGGAGAAAGAGAAAGCCTTTTAATTAAATCGCCCAGCAATACCCAAAGACGATCGGCTTATTGACCTTAGCCGAACGGCTATCTTAGCCGAACTGCTTCAAACCTCTAGCCGAACTGCTTATACAATTGAAATGCGCTCAAGATGAAGGGGTAAAGTTCTGTATCGATTTTTAACTAGTATAGCCGAACGGCTTTTCATAGCCGATCGGCTTCAAAGCATTAGCCGAATAGCTATCTGAAAACCGATCTGCTTCTGTTTGGTAAATTAATGCTTCAGAAAAGGCTCAAGTTCTGTGATCAATTTTCAAAGATTAAGCCGATCTGCTATATAAAGCCGATCTGTTTTTTATCAATAGCCGAACGGCTATGCTAAGCCGATCGGCTTTTCCTTTGCAAAAACAGCAGATACAGCAGCAACACAAATACACTTAAACACTTAACAATTCAAACAATCTCAGTAGCAGCAAACACACAAAATGCATCAAAAACGCAGGCAAAAATATTCTAAGTTTATCAAAAAGGATATAAACACGAGTTTCCTCGTGTATGGGCTTCATTTATTAACGAGTCCAAGCTAGACTCGACCCCGAATTCATTTGTCCTTGGGGTAAGTTGCGAGTTCCTCCCACTCGCACTCTTGCTCATCCTCATGGTATAGTTTCAAACGGTGCCCATTCACAATAAAGGTTCCGCCATATTTTTGAAAAAGCTCCACATATCCGGATGGATATTGATGCTTGACCACGTATGGGCCGGTCCACCTTGGTTTGAACTTTGGTTGTTTCAACTTGAATCTTGATTGGAACAAAAGCACTTTTTCACCGGATTTAAATTCTTTTCTCACTCTCAACTTCCGGTCATGCAATACCTTTGTCCGTTCCTTGTAGAGACGAGAATTTTCATAAGCTTGCAACCGAAGCTCATCCAACTCGTGAAGTTGCAACATTCTCTTTTCTCCCGCTTCAATCAAATCCAAATTGCAATTCTTTAGTGCCCAATAAGCTTTATGCTCAATTTCAAGGGGTAAATGACAAGTTTTGCCATAAAGTAACCGGTACGGTGTCGTTCCAATAGGTGTCTTGTAGGCGGTCCGAAACGCCCACAATGCATCTTCAAGCTTTTTGGACCATATGGCCCGGTTGTCTTTCACCGTTTTCTCTAAAATCCTTTTCAAAGCACGGTTAGTGTTCTCGACTTGACCACTTGTTTGTGGGTGGTATGAAGTCGAGAACCGGTGATTCACCCCATACTTCTTGAGAACCTTTTCCAATTGAGCATTCGCAAAGTGAGTCCCCCGGTCGCTAATCAATGCTTTGGGCATCCCAAATCGGAA
The DNA here is from genome assembly GCA_949592205.1 of Helichrysum umbraculigerum. NCBI lineage: Eukaryota > Viridiplantae > Streptophyta > Magnoliopsida > Asterales > Asteraceae > Helichrysum > Helichrysum umbraculigerum. The sequence goes on along the minus strand of CATIUR010000001.1, from coordinate 305,088,292 downwards.
AAATAGGCTTTTCAAGAAATCAATGACCACACGAGCGTCATTCTTTGGTAAATCCTTAGCTTCTGCCCACTTGGACACATAATCAACCGCCACAAGAATGTATTCATTTTTGAACGAAGGTGGGAACGGTCCCATGAAGTCTATGCCCCAAATATCAAATACTTCGCAAACTTGGATGCTAGTTTGTGGCATTTCATCCCTTTTTGAGATGTTTCCGGTTCTTTGACACGCATCACATGTTTGGCACAAAGTGTTTGCTTCTTTGAAGATCGTCGGCCAATAAAAACCCGCATCATAGACCTTCTTTGCGGTGACCGAGGGGCCATAATGTCCACCGGTGGGCCCATAGTGACATTCATCCAAAATCTTTCTTGTTTCACCACCCGAAACACATCTTCCCACCATGCCATCCGCACAAATGCGGAATAAATAAGGCTCCTCCCAGAAATAATGCTTCAAGTTAGAGAAAAATTTGCTTTTCTCTTGGTGACTCATGCTGTAACACCCCCAAATTTGATGATTTGCGGAAGCTTGATTTGGGTGTTACTAATCAATAACAAAGCACAAAGATAAATAGCAAACGACTCTATATGCGTCGTTTTAACAAAATACATTGATTACTGAAATGTTTACAACATTTAAAGCGTTACATAGCTCGAGTTAAATAAAATGAGATTTCAGTACATAAGTACTTGTACAAAATATACTAATGCAAGAAAATCTCAATCATCTGTATGATGACTCGAGCTAAATCCTGAAGCAGAAACATCCTACTGCTGGGTACCTGCGATATATGCTAAAAGGTCAGCTATAAAGCTGGTGAGCTCACATGTTTGAAATCAAGTAATATCGTATGAACCGCAAGATTTAAATAGTGAATTGCATCCAGCAATTAAATAATGAATTGCATCCAGCAATTAAATAATGAATTGCATCCAGCAATTAAATGATAATCATCGTGTATACAGCCATGAGCACATAGTTGAGCTTAACTCGAGGGCCGGGTCCCCTATAGAGAATTCCGGGCGAGGTGCCTCCACGAATGCCTAATCAACATTCGTCTTCCCAAATATTAGTACGTCCGTTTACCCGGTTAGTGCTTGCTAACCCGAACGAGGAGGGTCAATCCTATATGGTACCATATACTAATATTCACGCTACAACGTATTAACAACTATGCTGACGGAGGACTTTAAATGATTAGTTTCGAAAAACTCATGTAGTATATGAAAAGTTGGTACTTGCGTTCACATGTTAAAAGTTGAGCAGTATATCACACCCCTGAGTAAAACAGTAAAAGAGGGGCTATGAGACTCACCTGAGTCTGAATGCGTTTAAACAAACGTATGTTGATTAGCGAGAAATGAAGTCCAACGACTTGTAACCTGAGGGTGTCCACGACACGCGATGGTTATAATCATGATTGGGTATCTCAAAAGATCACCCTTGTAGTTGTTACACAACTATATATGTCCAAATTACTTCGATTTGGTTGATTTGATAAGTGTTTGAAAACGTGTACGGCCCGTTGGTGACGGATTTGAAATAATAAACTTTAAGTATTATTATCATGTATTTGGCGTTTTGCACTTAAAAGTGTGTCCCAATGTGTTTTATAAGTCGTATCGTATAAGGGTTTGAGGTTATATAGTTCCGACACTTAGTGAAATTGAGATTTGAAAACCTGCTGTTTTATGCGACACAATCATGCGACATTAAATGGGTTATGCGACACAAGGGTTGTGTCGCATAGGAGTGCGACACAATGTCCATACGACACAAGGGTTTGTGTCGCATGGATGCGAAATGCTGATTCAACAGCGACATAGCGATTGTGTCGTATAGGTATGCGACATAGTGGTTGTGTCGCAGGACTTGCGACACTAATTATCTAGTACGACATAAGGTACGACACAAGGGAGTTTATGCGACACAAAGGCTAAAATACGACACAACATGCGACACAATGCTTGTGTCGCATGGATGAACACCAGCCCAGAAAGTCCGGCTGTTCAACATTTTCCGGCCAAAAATCCGTTTTTAACCCGTTTTCAAGCTATAAATTCGTGTTCTATTCATTGTAATGGACATATACTAGTTATAATAACAACCACAAATGAAAAATACTAAGAATCGAGTGATTTCGGGATTTTGTCGGAAACTTACAATTTGCCGAAATGAAAATCCGGAAAGGTAGAAATGTAGATCGTTGCGAGGTGGTCGTGAATCTCTAAAAATATTTGTGATCCGGTCGCGTTTCGTGGTAGTATTTTGCGGTTTTGTGGATTTTGGGGTGTGTTGGTGAAAGAGAGGAAAGAAAAGAGAGAGAGAGAAGTAATGGGTGAAATGAAGAAAGAAAAGGTGGGAATGGGAGGTTATCCTCCCATTTTCGCCCCGCGTTCCCGCTCTGTGCGGTGTTCGTTTGCTCCGTCGTTTAATCGTTAAATAATTATTTACATTTTAATTATAAGTTTTAAATTACGATTTATTACGCGATATATTATTTAAATATTTTACAAATCATTTTATATTTGTGTTATAAAACGTAAGTTAGTTTATTTCGTTTGCGCGGTTTAATGTTTTAAATCGTGTAAGTTTGGTTTGTACGATACGAATGAATACGAAATATTATCAAAATAATATTTTTGACATAAAAGCGTTATTTAATAAAATGAGTCACCAACGTCCGTATAATATTGAATCGAAATACATCCGATTTAAATTGCGTACGATTTAATCAAATCGCATATTCGTATATATTCAACAATATATATAATTCGATACATTAATTAGCCTAACAAGGAACTAATTACATGTATTAACATATGATTAGGCACTAATTACTAGTCCTAATTTGGCGGGTGTTACACATGCCCTTCCTCAAAACTCCACCAACCAAATAGTTTGCCAAGTTGGCATACCATGGTGCTTCTTCATCCTTGTTTTCATCTCCTACCTGCAAAAGAAATTCCTCGGGAAAGGAATCATCAATATTAGAATCGCCTTGCTTGTCAAGATGTGGATTTTCCAATCTTGACAAGTGATCGGCGGCAAGGTTTTCGGCTCCTTTTTTATCCTTAATCTCAATGTCGAATTCTTGTAAAAGAAGAATCCAACGGATGAGACGGGGTTTAGCATCTTGTTTGTTGAAAAGATACTTTAAAGCCGAATGGTCGGTGAAAACTACGGTTTTAGATAGCACAAGATATTGCCTAAATTTGTCAAAGGCATACACCACGGCAAGCAATTCTTTTTCAGTGGTTGTGTAATTTTGTTGGGCCCCATTCAAGGTCTTGCTAGCGAAGTAAATAGGTTTGAAATGTTTATCAATCCTTTGTCCTAGGACGGCTCCTAAGGCAAAGTCGCTTGCATCACACATGAGTTCAAAGGGCTTGGACCAATCGGGTGAGACTATTATAGGTGCCTTGGTCAAATGGTCTTTAAGGGTCGAAAATGCACTCAAACATGGTCCATCAAACACAAAAGGGGCATCCTTTTCAAGTAGCCTAGTCATTGGACGGGTGATCTTCGAAAAATCCTTAATGAATCTACGGTAAAAACCGGCATGACCAAGAAAACTTCTAATGCCCTTAACATTGGTCGGCGGAGGTAATTTGGCAATAACATCAATCTTAGCCCTATCAACTTCAATACCCAACCCCGACACTTTGTGACCCAACACTATACCCTCTTTTACCATAAAATGGCATTTCTCCCAATTCAAGACTAAGTGGGCTCTCTCACACCTCTCGAGAATTTTATCCAAGTTTCTTAAACATGACTCGAGTGAATCGCCAAATACCGAAAAATCATCCATGAAGACTTCCATGGAAGTTTTAACCATATCGTGAAAAATGGCAATCATACAACGTTGGAATGTGGCGGGAGCATTGCAAAGACCAAAGGGCATTCTCCTATAGGCATAGGTACCGAAAGGGCAAGTGAATGTGGTCTTTTCTTGGTCTTCGGGGTCTATGGGGATTTGAAAGTATCCCGAGAACCCATCTAAGAAGCAATAGAATTCATTGCCCGCAAGCCTTTCAAGCATTTGGTCGATGAATGGGAGGGGAAAATGGTCCTTTCGTGTAGCATCATTTAATTTTCTATAGTCAATGCATACACGCCAACCCGTGACCGTCCTTGTGGGTATCATTTCATTTTTCTCATTAGCCACAACGGTCATGCCCCCCTTTTTCGGCACACAATGTACCGGGCTCACCCAAGAACTATCCGCAATGGGGTAAATAATACCCACATCAAGAAGCTTAATTACTTCTTTCTTGACCACATCCACCATATTGGGATTAAGCCTCCGTTGTCTTTGGACAATGGGTTTAAAATCATCAACAAAATTAATTTTGTGTTTACAAAAGGATGGGCTTATTCCCGGTATGTCGGATGTCCGCCAAGCGAAAGCTCTTTTGTGAGCCTTGAGTACATTTAACAATTTAAGTTTTTCATCATTCACAAGGGAGGAGGAAATGATTACGGGTAGGAGATTTTCCTCATGGAGGCAAGCATACTCCAAATGACTTGGAAGTTCCTTCAACTCCAAATCACGTGGTGGATCCTCCAATGACGTTTTGATTCTCATATTGTCATCCTTTGTGAGCTCCTCAAAAGCATCCTCACATTCGAGCTCTTCTTCGTCATTTGTCTCTTCCATGCTCATGACCAACTCCTCCTCGGTCATTCCTTCAACATTCGACTCTAGCAAGTCAACAAGCTCCGATTCCAATCCAAGCAAGCTTTCCAATTCTTCCTCCACCGCATCATCTATCACATCAATTCTAAAACACTAATCATCATTAGAATAAGGATGCTTCATGGCCTTATCGACCGTGAACGCAATCCTTTCATCACCCACCCCCAAGGTCAATTTCTTATCTTTAACCCCTATTATGGCATCCGCGGTATGTAAGAATGGTCGTCCTAAAATCAAGGGCACTTTACTATCCTCCTCCATTTCGAGGATAACAAAGTCAACCGGGAAGGTAAATTGCCCTACCTCTATTAGCATGTTTTCCGCAATCCCAACGGGATATTGGAATGACCTATCGGCAAGTCGGATGCTCATGCGAGTGGGGGTTAGGGATCCTAGGGCCAATTTAGCATAAAGTGAATATGGCATTAAATTTATACTAACACCTAGGTCCGCAAGTGCATCACAAGTGATGATTTTACCCAATGTACAAGAAATGATGAAACTCCCGGGATCTCCAAGCTTGGGTGGAATTTGGTTTTGGACAAGTGCCGAGCATTCCTCATTCAAAAACATTGCCGAAGCCTCCGACAATTTCTCTTTGTTGCTCACCAAATCCTTGATGAATTTGGCATAATTCGGCATCCCGGCTAATACATCAACCAAAGGCACATTGATTCGAATGCCCTTGATCATGTCCACAAACTTCCCATATTGAGCCGCAATCTTTTCTTTCCTTAGTCTTTGTGGATAAGGAATCTTCGGCTTGTAAGCTTTCACAACCGGAGTAGGTGACACCGGTGTGACCGTTGGTGTAGGAGCATCAACATCCTCTTCATTGTCTTCCTCCTCAATTTCCTGCACAAAAGAGTTAGAAACATTTTTGTCTTTCACTTGAGGTGGTGGAAGCTCCTTTCCGCTTCTTGTGGTTATAGCATTCACATGCTCATTTCTCGCGGGTGGTGGTTGGTACGGTTTGGAACCGCTAGAGGGTGAAGGTTGTGGTCTTGGGTTTGTTGTGTATTACTCGGTAAGCCACCGGTTGGCCTACTACTTTGCCCCTCGGACAACCTCTCCATTTTCCGCTCCAAATCTTGAATTGAAGCTTGTTGATTCTTTTGCCCTTGTTCCATGCTCAACCGAATATTTGTCATTTGAGTTTTCATCCTCTCGGTGGCGGTTTCTTGCTTTGACATAAACTCCTTCATCATTTGTTCCATTGGAGTCAATGTTGGTTCTTGTTTTTGAACCGGTGGTGGTTGTTGTTCTCTAGATGGGCTTTGGTGTCGATTTTGGTTGTAAGGTTGGTTTTGGGATTGGTTTTGATTGTATGATTGGTTTTGATTGTATGATTGGTTTTGAGATTGGTTGGAGTTTTGGTTGTAAGGTTGGTTAGGTCTAGAAAATCGGATTTGGTTTTGGTTTTGGTTTTGGTTATAGCCTCCGCCTTGGTAACCTCCCGAATTTCGGTTTTGATAACCCCCTCGTTGGTAGTTTCCGCTTTGATAATTACCTTGTTGAAGAAAGTTAACACCTTCCTCACCTCCTACCATTGGCAAATCGTCTTGTGCACAATTAGCCGTGGCATGATTTCCGCCACAATTACCGCAACCATCTCTAAGCTCTTTGATTTCACCTTTGATAGTCTTGAATTGTGCATCAAACTTAGAAGATAAAGCCTTGATTTCTTTCATCATGGCCGAGTCATTGGAGTTTCCACTTCCACTACTAGTACCCTCGGCGAATGCAACATGCTTTTTAACCGGTTTTCCTCCTTTATCCTTAGCCCAATTTAAGCTTTGGATAACCTTGTCTTCAAGAAGCTTCCACGCTTCATTCGGTGTCTTGTAAAGGAATTGACCTCCTCCCGAGGCATCAAGAATACTTGCCGAATCCAAGTTAAGACCATTGTAGAATAACCCAATGATTTCTCTCTTCTTCAAATCGTGACCATGGCAATTCCTCAACATTTCTTTCATCTGACACCATGCCTCTACCAAAGTTTCGCCTTCTTGTTGTTTGAAAGCTCTAATCTCATTCAAAAGTCTTTCGGCCAAAGCCGGAGGATAAAATCGTCTAACGAATGCTTCCCTCATCTCATCCTAAGTAGTGATGGTGTTTGGTTCCAATTCTTGATACCAAATTTTTGCCTCACCACAAAGTGACATAGGAAACGTCCGTAGGCGAATCACTTCATCCATATTTGCCCCATACTTGAAATAGCTCCCGATTTCAAGAAAGCTAGCAATGTGTTGGTGTGGATCAACCCGCACCCTTCCATCGAATTGTTTATCTCTAATGAGTTGCATATGATGCCCCTTCAAAGAGAAATTATCATTTTCAATATCTTGAACCCGTATGGCAGCCTCGGGTGTCGGTGCCACGGTTCTCGTCCGTGAGAACATAGGAGTATCATCCTCATCCGCCATCTCTTCTTCACCTTCGGATGGTGTTGAAGGTTCTTTTTCGGGTGATGGAATTTCCTCCACAAAAGTTTCTTCCACCTCGATGGTGTTTCCCGAAGATGTATCGGTATCCGTTTGACTACTAGATGATTCCGATGATCTTTGTTTTGGTTTCCTCCTTCGTTTACTCTTTTTGGTCTTCTCCGGATTGGACAAAGGACTTAGAAGCTCTTTACCGGAGCTCCTTGTGTTCATCCACTACCAAATCGCACCTGAAAGTTCACAAAAGATAAAACCATAAACGCACCGGCGCAATACAACCAAAAGTAACTTTCCAAGAATAAATTCTAGAAAGGATCAATTAATCACACTTAAATCAATTTTCACAAATCAAGTTCCCCGGCAGCGGCGCCAAAAACTTGATGTGCTAAATCTAGTTATAAAAATTATCGTTGAAAAGTGAACAAGAAAGTACCGAGCTAGACCAAGACACAACCGGGCAGTGGACCCTATCGTGTAGTAGTATAGTTTGGTAAGTTCGGGTTCGAACACAGGGAACTAGATTGGATGATCAATAGAAGTGTGAGAAATTTAAAAAGAGAAAATAAAATGTGGTTGGTTTGTGTGACCGAATTGTCACGACGCTTAAAACTACAATCTTTGATTAATCTAGGCAGGTGGACTCTGAAGAGTCGGTTTAATAGTTTGGTCTTTTCAAGTATTAAAAACAATGCTTGCTTGGATTATTTCACTAGTGATTTCGGGGTATAGAATTATAACCGGTTAATACATATGCTAAATAGTAACATTCATCAAACCTAAGCTCAAAGTTCTCTGAGACCTATAGTTCAACTTCAATCAACAAACCTATGATTTAATCTAGTAACGGACGTTCGCCATGGTTACCAACTTGCACAATTTAGCTAAATCATTTGACACATTCCAAAACCACATTCGCAATCTTGTTCAATCATTTATAGACAAATAATCGATAGTAATTTACTTGGTTGAAAACTTTCGCTATATCAATTAGTAAATTACCAAATGGTTAAATTCTAGTGATTGAGCTTAATCACACAAGGTTCTCCGATTAAACATAAATTTAAATTTGTGAGTCTGCAAATCATCCACACGACAAACATTCGCTATAATCGTTAACTTGTATATATTTCACTAGTGTTGTTACAATCATCAAATGCTTTGATCCACAATTGACAAATAACTTATTTAGGTATTTTTACTAAACAAAGAACATTTGCTATAATCGTTTAGCTAAAATGCCGAAAGTTCATAACAACAACTAAATAAATACATACAAATCCATGGATGATTCACAAACTCAAGCATAAATTAACATCCAAAATATACACCCCTAATCATCTAGTTATTTCATCCAAGCAAACACAAAGGTAACTAGCCACACATAATCACAATCATCAAGCAAAAATCATAAACACTAAACAAATCCATAAATAACTTGAAATTAGATTAAATCGAAATTATACCAAATTTGTTACACAATTGTTCCAAATGATGTTTGCTCGATGTTTCCCTCACAAATTCCTAGCTAGATCCTTGCGAAAATGTGAAGTAAAATTGGTGATTTTTGGTTGGGTGAAGTGAGTAAATGTGGTGAGTTATTGAAGATGGAAGTTGGAGATGTAATGAGGAGTGTGTATAATGTGTATTGTGTTATGAGGATGAAGATGATGAATATGAAGCTAGCCGACCAAACACCCCCATTTTTCCCTTTTTTTACCATTTTTTATTTTTTTTATTTGAAAAACGGATGGGAAAAACGGTTGGCATTAAATGCCAACCAATCAGAAATGGACAGCTCATCAACCACCATACCTCTCACTCAGATCCTCACATAGCCGATCGGCTTGTTAGGCATAGCCGATCGGCTTTAAAGTCATAGCCGAACGGCTTCTCATGACTAGCCGATCGGCTTCTTCAGTACAACAGGCCAAGCTCCAAACGAGGTGAATTTCTACAACGGAATTTAACTGTAAAAGCCGATCTGCTTTACTTAGCCGATCGGCTATAAATGGGAAGCCGATCTGCTTGAGCTGTATAGCCGATCGGCTGTAGTCTTTTTTCCAGCCCAGCCAGCTTTGATCCAAACTTCACCAATTCCACACCAAATCGCATGCGTTTCCAGCTTTTCACCTGAAATGGATTTCCAAACAAAATAAGTATCGAAAGTTCCCGAAATCCACTAAAATACATACGCAAAACAATGATATCGCGATAGATTGATATAACCAAAATGAGCGATATCAAATACTTTAACGTTTAACGATCGGGTAAATGAACACGGGTAAATACCGCAAATTGGGAACAAAATCCCCTCCCTTTTGGCACCAAAAATCAGCCAAAAACCCCCCACCCAACCTCATTTTTTTCACTTTCACTCTCTCTCTACCTCCATTCTCTCTCAAACCTCTCTCTAAAAACCACCAAAAATCTCTAAAAACTACCACAAAAACGACTCAAATCACTTAGCTTCTTTGGAATAAAACACTCACGGGATCACGATCTACACTTCTACTTTTTCGGATTTCAAAATCGACATGCGTAAGTTTCCGACATTCCCGCAAACTCTTAGATTTCGCCATTTCCTTTGATGTTTCGTGTTTACATTACTTAATACATCATGTTTTAGTGTTTTGATCAACTGATTATGTCCAAAAATCGAACCAAAACTCGTTTTTCCAAACCGAACCCCGAACAGACGCGAGTGTCGCAGGGACCAAAGACAGTGTAGCGACACTTCTTAAGTGTCGCATATAGTACCACAGAAAAGCCCTAATCTTGCGTCACTTGCCTAAGTGCCGCATAAAACCCTCTTTTCGCGACACTCACCTAAGTGCCTCAAATTTATTACCCGACACTCACCGCGACACTTACCCTCAGTGACGCATCCATCAAACACCTGAAACTTGCCTGAGTGTCGCCTACTTATGCGACACTTCTTCGAGTGACGCAAATAAATAATACTGAACTTGCATTTTTATGCGACACTATCTCGAGTGTCGCTGACAACTATTAAGTGACGCACCTAATGTAAGTTCTCTGTTTTCCGCGACACTTAGAGTAAACTACATGAACAATTTATGACTGCGGTCAGACTGCTACGACTTTTGTTTATGAAATGGTATTCCATACGAAACTAAATTGGAACTCGCTGGAGAACGACCAGCAACACTTTTTACTAAACTAATTGAGAAGTCCCTACGTCTTGGGCACATGTACAAAGTCTCTACTTCTTGAACAACTATTGGGTCCTACTGACATAGACCAGACCCTACTGACATGGGTCAAGGGACACTCACACTCCCTACTATTTCAACCCTACTGACTTGGGTACTCGATCCTACTGACTTGGATCAGGGATACTGACTTTCCCTACTATTTTGGTTTTACCCTTCTGACTTGGGTACACGATCCTATTGACTTGGATCAGGGATACTGACTTTCCCATGAAACACTTTACAGGATACTGACATTCCTACTATATCACGTGAACTGTAATTTGGGCAACATCCCAATAAAACACACTTGGAAATAGGATACTATATTCCTACAACTGCTAGGATGTGAACTTTCCTACTCACAACTTATGGGATACTAATTTGTATAACAACTTAAACCGTGTCTTTGGGCAACATTCCACTAAACGTATACTTTGGATAACATGCCTCCAAATTTCGTTTGATTTCAATGACAACAACTATTTAGTGAACGCTTTGTGCTACCAACTATTACTACAAACATAAAACCTGTGAATTCACTCAACCTCGTTGTTGTGACACCCCCAAATTTGATTGATTTGCGGAAGCTCGATTTTGGGTGTCACTAATCAATATACAAAGCACATAAGATAATAATGAACGACCACTATATGCGTCGTTTTAAACTTGCATTAATAAAGTAAATGTTTACATCAAAATAATGTTACTTTAGCTCGGTTCCTGAAATTGAGAGATTACATAGCATAATTACTTTTACAAAATATAATAATGCGATCAAATCTCTAATTGTATGTATGCTGACTCGAGCTAATAATCCCTGCTTGTGCAGCCAACCTACTGCTGGGTACCTGTGATATGTACTAAAATGGGTCAGCGAAAACGCTGGTGAGCTCACAGGTTCGTATGTCAATGTATAGTTGTAAGAACCGCAAGATTTATATTGAATTTAAAATGCAATTAAGCAAAATAAAAGTTATACAATCCATGAGCACATAGTCTGAACTTAACTTGATTTGTCAGGCCCAATTAAGGAAACCTAACTTGAAATGCCTCCTACGAGTGTCTAATCCACACTCGTCTTCCCAAATGCTAATACGTCCGTTTGACTAGTTAGTGCGTGCTAACCCGGACGAGGATTGTCAATCCTATATGATATCATATACTAACATTCACGCTAAAATATTAGAGACTATGCTATAGAGGACTTTAAATTGATTAGCTTGAAACTCATGTAGTATTTGAAAGTTGGCACTTGCGTTCTACTTGTAAAACAAAACAGAGCAGTAATATCACACCCCTAGTTGTAAAATAGTGAAAATGGGGCCATGAAACTCACCTGAGTCTTGAAGTGTTTAATTTAATAAACTTGAAGTAATTAGCGGTGAAATGATGTCCAAAGACTTGAAACCTGAATGTGTCCACGACACTTGAATTGTTATTAATTGTACCGGTATCTCGAAAGACTACCATTTAAATTGTTTGTTTAACTTGATGTCCAAATTACCCCGATTTGGTTGATTGTATTGTTACAAGTTACTTCAACTTGTTTGATTAAATTGATACAAGTTACAACGACTTGTTTGATTAAATTGATACAAGTTACAACGACTTGTTTGATCTTTGAAGTATGTTTTGAAAACGTGTACGGCCCGTTGGTGATTAATTGTAATAATAGTCTTGATGTTATCACCTTGATTTCGAAGTGTTATACTTGAAAAGTATATTCCATTATGTTTGAAAAGTTGTATCATATAAGCGTTTTGAAGTCGTGCAAGTTTGACACTTGGTGAGAAATGTGCTTACGGAATCTAAGTACGGGGGTCCGGGGGCAGCGCCCCTGGTAGCGGAGTCCAAGGGGCGGCAGCCCCTGGCGGGGTCCAAGGGGCAGAGCCCCTGGCTGGGTCGAGCTGCCAGGTCAGCTTGGAAAATTTTTATTTCTACTATATTGCTTTGGTGAAAAACACATCTGGACTTGAAATTGGGTGAAATCAAGTGATAAAATTTAGGGTCTCGACACTTAGTGAAAATCTGTGTTTTCTGGTTTGTGCGACGTTGGATGCGACGTTGGGTGCGACGTGAGTGTTTGCGTCGCATTTTGCGACGTTCGCAATTCAATGCGACGTAGGGTTCTGCATCGCTAATGCGACGTTGGTTAAGTTGGCGACGTTAAGGTCTGCGTCGCTATGTGCGACATTCGCAAGTCAATGCGACGTAATAGGCTGCGTCGCTATATGCGACGTCGAGGATTCGTGCGACGTAAGTCGCTGCGTCGCATTTGCTCCAGGCCAAATGCGACGTACGGGATATGATCGGAGTTTCAACTTCAAAAAACGCATTTTCCGGCCATCGATCAGCCTAATATTTTTACCCAACCCATTTTAGGACATTACAAGGTTATACAAACAACTAGCAAGTGATAATACTTAGAAACGAGAGTTTTCGGAGTTGTGTCGGAAACTTACAAATCGCCGAAATGAAATTTCGGAAAGATAGAAAGATAGATCGTTGCGTGGTGGTCGTGAATCTCTAAAAATCTTGAAGATCCGAAGTCGTTTGATGCTAGTTTTTGGCGATTTGAGGGTGGTGGTGGTTTTGCAATTTTTGAGAGAAAAGATGGAAGAGAGAGAGAAGAAAGAATGAAATGAGAAAGATGGAGGTGGAAATGGGGTTTAAATACCCATTTTCAGTCTACGTCTTCGAGTTCCGTGTGGTGTTCGTTTTCCCGATTGTTTAACGTTAAATATTTATTTTATAAGTTAAGTTCTACATTTTAAATTACGAACAATTATTCAATTATTTTGTTGAAGTATTTTACTAGTTTACTTAGAAATTACGTTATAAAAGGTAATCTGTTTCGTTTTGTTTGCGCACTTACATTTTTAATCGCGTTTATATTGTTTGTGTAATAAAGCTTGGATTACGAAATATTATTGATATAATATTCGAAATATGTCAATGGTATTAATTAATATTTGCATTAACCAAATAAAAATCGTCCACCAACGTCCGTATTAATTGTGTCGAAATCCATTCGATTTGAGATTTGTACGATTTAATCAAACCGCATAATTGTGTAGATATATATTCAACAATATATATAATAATTGATACATTAATTAGCCTAACACAGAACTAATTACATGTATTAAAACTTGATTAGGCACTAAATTCTAGTCCTAATTTGACGGGTGTCACAGTTGTTGACTTTTTACTATGTTTTTCAGGGAATTAGCGGCACATGTAAGGACCGCCTGCACACATATGGAACATAGGCGAACCCTCGAAGTATTAGGATGCCATCTCTTTTGACAAATGGATTTCTTTAATATAACTAAAGTGTTTTTAGTCATATTTACGAAATCTACTTTTGTAAACTTAACTACTTCTAAACTTGTACGATTCGATGAATCGTAAAACTTTGTAATTATTATTTATGGCATCTTAATATATTTATGTTCTGTTGTAATCATATGCTCTGATACGTATGCATGTACAAATGTTGGTGTCATTACCCCCATACTTAACTAAATGCTTCCGCTAATCAAAACAACGAATTTGGGGGTGTGACAGAAAGATGAGTATGAGGAAGATCAAAGAATTGGCAAGATCAGGAAAAATGAAAAAGAAAAATGGTGAAGTAGCAGCCGGTTCTCAAAGCAATGAATTTGTCGGATCTTCGGCTTCTAAAAGTGTCGGCATTAAATGTAAAATCTTGGGTTCTAAAATTAAGAAACTCAATAATATGGAGGAGGTTAGAATTTTAGGTGAAAAAGTGGGTTTTAGGTGGGAACAGGGAGTAGAGAAAAATAATAATAGGAGGGACGTCAAAAGCAATGGGTGTTAAGGGTGTGGGTTATTTGTAGTGAAGTTCATTTTTATTTATCAAATGAATTTGATTTCTTTAAATGTTAGAGGATTGTGTGAAGATGAAAAACAGGGATGGGTAAGGGAGTTATGTATAAGGAATAGGCCATGTGTGGTGGGTCTTCAAGAAACTAAATGTAGGGCTATAGAAGACGCGGAGGTAGCTAGATTATGGTGGTCAGATGAGTTTGGTTATGCAAAAGTGGACGCGGTTGGGAGATCGGGAGGTATTCTTATAATTTGGGATACAGGGGTTTTTAATGTGAACCAGGTGTATGACGACGATAATTTTGTGGCGGTTGTAGGAGATTGGGTGGGAAAAGATAAGAAGATTGGATGGGTTAACGTCTACGGACCAAGATAAGAGAACCATAGAAGAGACTTATGGAAGCGTTTGGGTCGTTTAATAGACAGGGTGGAAGGAGAGTGGTGTATTTTTGGTGATTTTAATGAAGTTCGAATGAGGGATGAGCGATGTAATACTCAGTTTAGCTAGAAGGGTGCAGATTTTTTTAATGAGTTTATTACTGATTACCAGTTGGTGGACATCCCTATCGGTGGGAAGCGATTTACACGGATCAGTGATGACGGTACTAAGTTTAGTAAGCTTGACAGGTTTCTAGTGACGGAAAAGTTTCAAATGGCATGGGGTGGTGTTGTTTCTGTTGCATTAGACAGAAAGTTATCGGATCACTGTCCACTTTTATTGAGAGAAGGAAAAATGAAATATTTTGGACCAAAACCATTTAGAACTTTAGATGTGTGGTGGAATGAAACAGGGGTGGATGAGATAGTGGAGGAGGCATGGAAGAGACCGATTACATCATGTCGACCGGATTGTGTATTTCGTGATAAATTGAAAAATGTAAAAATTGAGTTAAAAAAATGGAATAAGCAGAGATTCGGGGTGTTGGATATAGAAATAGAAGAAAATAGGAAGTTGGCTTTGGAGTGGGAAAAAGAGCTGAAGAAAGAAGTTTATCTACAACTGAAACAACAAGGTGGATGGAGGCACGCAAAGAGTGGTTAGAGAAAGAGAAAATCAAAAATTCTATTCTAAGACAACGGGCTAGAATTAAGTGGGCAGCGGAGGGAGATGAGAATTCGAAGACGTTCCATGCAATGATGAGGAAGAGAAATAGGAAAGGTGCGTTGATGGGTCTAAATGTAGATGGGGGATGGTGTGAGGATCCAATGGTAATTAAGGAAACGGTTCGAGAGTATTTTTCTAAGATGTTTGCGGAAGAGGATTGTAATAGGCCATGTTTTATGAGTGATCAGTTCAAAAGTGTAACACCCCCAAATTTAGCGATTTGCGGAAGCATACATTTGGTGTTACTAATCAATATACAAAGCACAAGATTAATAGTAAACGACCTCTAAATGAGACGTTTGTAAAATAGTTACATTTCATAATTAATAATCGTTTGAAAACCGTAGGTTTTCGTATACAAAATGTAATTCCCTAGAGCCCACGCGTATAGCGGGAGATTCTATTACATCACCATAGTTACAAAAGATAATGCCAAAGAATCTCCGTTAAATGCAGTTTGTAAATCATGCGACTCTAGCTAGTAATCCTGGAGTGATCCTACTCCGTAAGTGTACCTGAGATACAAAGCTAAAAAGTGTCAACCAAAAAGGTTGGTGAATCTCACAGGTTTAGTAATAAGTAGGTGTTATGAACCACAAGTATGTACCCGTATTGCTATCAAGCAAAGTAAGTAAATCAGTAAACCAGTACAGTGCCATGAGCTCATAAGTTGAAGCTTAACCGTGTAGTGTGAATATATCACGTACCCCCGTGAGTGCTATCCGCACACTCATATGTAACAAATACTAATATGTCTGTTTCTACGTGTAAATCAGTACGTGGTGGCGCTACCACCCCAGACAGGGATTGTCAGTCCCAAATGGATCCATCTATTAGTAATCGCGCTTAAGTCCATAACTAACAACTTACGATTAGGAGGCTTTCAGTGGATAAAAGTAACTCATGCGTTTGTTTGTAATCAGTAATGTTTTCAGTTCAGTACATTGTGTTCATTCGTAAAACAGTTGCTAAGTATCTCACCCCAAGTATAAAACAGTAAAAGTGGGGCTGTAAGACTCACCTGAGTCGAGCAGTGGTAAATAGCAAGTAGGTTCTCCGAACCCGTAACCTTCTAGTGCCTAAACACGTAAGGTTAAGTAAGTAGATGTCTCGCAAGACCATCTAGGCTAGTTGTTCATACAACCCGTTGTGTTTAAATGTTGGTTTGTTCGCGTTCGTATCAAAGTATACGGCCCGTTGGTGATTTGTTATAATTAAAGTTTATCATTCAATACGCAAATTAAAGTAATTGTAATAGGAAAGTATGTTTTATTATGATTGTTAGGTCGTATCGGATAAGGATTTGAGGTTGTAAAAGTTCGACACTTAGTGAAAATGTGAGTTTTCAAGGTTCTGGTTTGTGCGACGTAGCATGCGACGTTACAAGCGACGTAAGGTGCGACGTAGGCAGGTACGTCGCATGATGCGACCTTCGCAAATCAATGCGACGTAGGGGGCGACGTCGCTAATGCGACGTTGGTTCAGTTTGCGACGTTAAAGTCTACGTCGCTACGTGCGACGTCCGCAAGTTAATGCGACGAAAAGGGCTGCGTCGCTAGTGCGACGTTGAGGTTTTTGTGCGACGTAGGTCGCGACGTCGCAGAGGCCCCTGGCCAGGTGCGACGTAGCGGTCTGATGGCCGGAAATTTGCTCGAAAACGAGTTTTCCGGTTTCCGTTCGGTCCAAATCTTTTACCCAACCCTTATATGAACATATTAAGCCTATTTAAACCATAATCTAGTAAAAATGATAAAAAACGAGAGATGTCGGGATTTGTCGAAAACTTACAAAGTGTCGGATTGAAAATCCGAAAAGATAGGAATGTAGATCGTGTAGTCGTGGTCACTTTTCTCCAAACGAGTGGTATGTTTCGGCGACGTTTGATGGTGTTATTTGGTGATTTAAGTGGGTGGTGGTAGTTTGGTTTGTTAGTTGAGAGAGAAAAAGAAAAGAAGAAAGAGAAAGAAAAGAATAAATGAGGAAAGATAGAGTGGGAGGTGAAGATGTAGGTGAAAGCCTCATTTTCAGCTCCCGTTCCCCGCATCCCGTGCGGTGTTCGTTTTCTCCGTAGTTTATGCGTTAAATATTTATTTTACGCGTTTAATTATATTTATAAAATCACAAGTCTTGTTAAATAATTTACTTAAATTATTTCCTTAAATCTTTAATAGTTTAAATTAAATTTAATTACTTTTGTTATTAAATCGTGTAAGTCTCAATCGTGTAATACGAGGCAGTTACTATTTGTTATAAAATAGCATCTCGGTCATAGTTGCGTTATTTTTGTTTATAAATCTTTGTTCACCAACGTCCGTATTAATCAAATAGAATTTCATTCTATTTAAGTTGCGTACGATTTAAGCCAAATCGCAAAGTTGTATATATTCACCAACATATAATCTGATACATAAATTAGCCTAACACAGAACTAATTACATGTATTCACAAAGTATTAGGCACTAATTCTAGTCCTAATTTGCCGGTTGTTACATTCTCCCCTTGTTAAAAGAATTTCGTCCCGAAATTAGTTCGATTGCACGGTCGGTGCGTTGTCTGGGAAGAGATGTGGATATTTCTGTCGCATTTGGTCTTCCCGTTCCCAGGTAAATTCCGGACCACGTCTAGAATTCCACCTGACTTTCACGATGGGAATACGACTCTGTTTTAGTTGTTTGACCTCACGGTCCATGATTTCCATAGGTTCCTCAATGAAATGAAGTTTATCATCGATTTGAATTTCGTCGAGCGGTATAATCAGTGTCTCGTCAGACAGACATTTCTTCAGATTAGAAATGTGGAATGTGTTGTGAACGCTGCTAAGCTCAGCAGGAAGTTGCAGGCGGTATGCCACTGGGCCAATCCTTTCAAGGATTTCGAATGGTCCGATGTATCTAGGATTTAGTTTGCCTCGTTTTCCGAATCGAATGACACCTTTCCACGGTGCCACTTTGAGAAGTACCTTGTCCCCTACTTGGAACTCAAGGTGTTTGCGTCTCACGTCAGCATAGCTTTTCTGACGATCACGAGCGGCTTTTAGTCGGTTTTGTATGCCGACGATCTTTTCAGTTGTTTCACGTAT
Source organism: Helichrysum umbraculigerum (assembly GCA_949592205.1). Classification (NCBI taxonomy): domain Eukaryota; kingdom Viridiplantae; phylum Streptophyta; class Magnoliopsida; order Asterales; family Asteraceae; genus Helichrysum; species Helichrysum umbraculigerum. The sequence continues at coordinate 305,069,892 of CATIUR010000001.1, read as the reverse complement.
GATTTCTGGACCGGTGAGTTGTGTATCCCCCACCTCAGTCCAACAGATAGGTGACCGGCACTTACGACCGTACAGTGCCTCGAAGGGTGCAGCCTTTATGCTGGTGTGATAACTGTTGTTGTACGAGAACTCGCACAACGGTAGGTGATTTTCCCAGTTTTTACCGAAGTCAACTACGCAGGCTCGTAGCATGTCTTCCAGTGTTTGTATGGTTCGTTCGCTCTGGCCGTCGGTTTGAGGATGGTAAGCCGTACTCATATCCAGACGAGTACCAAGAGATTTTTGCAGTGACTGCCAGAAGCGAGAAGTAAATCGAGCATCTCGGTCGGAGATGATTGAGATGGGTACGCCGTGTCTTGACACGATCTCTTTCAGGTAGATCCGTGTCAAACGTTCCATCTTATCAGTTTCCTTGATGGCTAGGAAATGAGCAGATTTAGTGAGTCGGTCAACGACCACCCAAATGGCATCGCAACCGTTAGAAGTTTTCGGGAGTTTAGTAATGAAATCCATGGTGATCTGCTCCCATTTCCATTGCGGTATTTCGGGTTGTTGTAGGAAACCGGAAGGTTTCTGGTGTTCAGCTTTAACTTTAGAACAAGTAAGACACTTGCTAACATAGGTTGCAATGTCAGATTTCATGTTGGGCCACCAATACATTTCCTTGATGCCGTGATACATTTTGTCGGCACCGGGGTGTATAGAGTATTTTGACTTGTGAGCTTCATTCATCACCAAGTCTCGCAGGTTCCCAAAACTTGGTAACCAGATTCGATTCGAGAAGTATTTGGCCCCGTTAGGTTTGGTTTCAAATTGTTTGTCCATGCCCCGTAAGGCCTCGTTTATCAAGTTTTCTGGTTTGAGTGCTTCGAGTTGAGCGGTGAGAGTTTGATTGATAAAGTCGTTGTGAATGGTCATACTGAGAGCTCGAACTCGAAGTGGTTTCACTCGTTCTTTTCGGCTTAAGGCATCGGCGACAACATTCGCCTTGCCTGGATGATAGCGAATTTCGCAATCGTAGTCAGTAAGCAACTCGACCCATCGACGTTGCCTCATGTTGAGATCCTTTTGATCGAAGATATGTTGGAGACTTTTATGGTCAGTAAAGATTGTACACTTGGTACCGTATAAGTAGTGTCTCCAGATTTTCAGAGCGAATACGACGGCCCCCAACTCTAGGTCATGAGTTGTGTAATTCTTTTCGTGGACCTTGAGTTGTCGAGAGGCGTAAGCGATAACCTTGTCTCGTTGCATCAGCACGCAACCAAGACCTTGGTGTGAAGCATCACAGTATACCACGAAGTCATCGTTGCCTTCGGGTAAAGATAAGATAGGTGCACTGCAGAGTTTCTGTTTTAGTAGCTGAAAAGCTGACTCCTGTTTGTCAGTCCAATCGAACTTCTTTTCTTTTTGAGTCAGTGCAGTGAGAGGTAGGGCTATTTTCGAAAAATTCTCAATGAACCGCCTGTAGTATCCGGCGAGTCCTAAGAATTGGCGTACCTCGGTCGGTGTTGTAGGTGCTTGCCAACACTTAATAGCCTCGATCTTTGAAGGATCGACATGAATCCCTTGATTGTCAATGACGTGTCCAAGGAATTGAACGGTTTGCATCCAGAACTCACACTTAGAGAATTTGGCGTATAACTCTTCGTGTTTGAGCAGCTCTAGGATAGTTTTCAGGTGTTGCGCGTGTTCTTGTTCAGTGCGCGAGTAAATCAAGATGTCATCGATAAAGACGATAACAAACTTGTCAAGGTAAGGTTTGCACACCCGATTCATAAGGTCCATGAATACAGCCGGTGCGTTGGTTAAGCCGAATGGCATCACTTGGAATTCATAATGCCCGTAGCGAGTTCGGAAAGCCGTTTTTGGAATATCTTCATCACGAACTCGGAGTTGGTGAAAACCTGACCGTAGATCGATTTTTGAATAAAAACTCGACCCCTGAAGTTGGTCAAACAGGTCATCAATGCGAGGAAGTGGGTAACGGTTCTTGACAGTTAATTTGTTGAGTTCACGGTAGTCGATGCACATGCGGAAAGAACCGTCTTTCTTTTTCACAAACAGGACCGGAGCTCCCCAAGGTGAGGAACTTGGTCGAATAAATCCCTTGTCCAAGAGTTCCTGTAACTGAGTAGACAACTCCTGAAGTTCGGATGGGGCTAGTCGGTAAGGGGCTCGTGCCACGGGTGCTGCGCCGGGCACAAGATCAATAGAGAATTCGACTTGTCTAGTTGGCGGTAGACCAGGCAAGTCTTCAGGAAAGACTTCTGGGAAGTCTCGAACAATAGGCACATCCTCGAGTCGCTTCTCCACCGACTTTTTCTCCAAAACGTGTGCGAGGATTGCCTGGTACCCTTTCCTCAAGTATTTTCGGGTTTTCATGCATGAAATGATATTTATTCTCGTCCCACCGGTCTCCCCTTGTATGCTCAAAGTTCCACCGGTGACGAGAGGAATGCGTACAATTTTCTCAAAACAAACGATTTCGGCTCGGTGCTTGGACAACCAATCCATACCGACGATGAGGTCAAAGCTGCCGATTTCGACAGGTATCAAGTCAATGGAAAAGAGCTCGTTAGCTAAGTTTAGAGTGCAATTAGGTATCACACTGTCGGCCTCAATAAGTTTTCTGTTTGCCAATTCTACCGTGTACTTAGAATCTAAGGCAATAGGTGTGGTGTCAAGTAGTGGATAAAACTCATCAGAAATAAAGCTCTTATCAGCACCAGTATCAAATAATACAGATGCAGTCAAGTTGTTGAGAAGGAACATACCCGTGACCACATTCGGGTCTTGACGGGCTTCCCCAGATTTCAACACAAAAGCTCTTCCTCGAGCATTGTTGTTATTCCTGTTGTTGTTGTTCAGCTTCGGGCAGTCTTTCTTGAAATGCCCCGTACTGTTGCACCCATAACAGGTCTTTGGTGCAGAGGTGTTGGTGTCAGTGGTGTTTGATCTACAGTCCTTAGCCAAGTGTCCAAATCTCTTACACTTGCTACAGGGACACGAACCATAGTGGTGTCGTTGGCACTTTGAGCAATAGGGCTTGGTTCCCTTGTACGCTCCCTTGTCATCAAAACTGGCGGTGTAGGCCTTAATGGTTTCAGGTTTCTTGTTTTCGTGGTTGTTGTGGTTGTCGGACCATTTTCGTTTATTGCTGTTGGAGGATGGAGTGATTGGTTCTGGGTCCTCGTTCATGGCTAGAAGTTCATGGGCCAACCGAATGGCGCCGTGAAGGGTGGTTTGGTTTGATGAGGTGACATTTCCCCGGACGGGTTCCGGGAGGCCGCGGATGTATTTCTTAATCTTGTCGGGCCCAGTACCTGCCATAGCTGGGCGGAGGACGGTGAGTTGTTGGAATCTGGTGGTGTATCCAACGATATCAGTTCCTTGCACTTTTAAGTTCCAGAACTCTTCGTCCAGCTTGTGAAGTTGTTCGGACGGGCAATACTCATCCGTGAGCATTTTCTTTAGATCCTCCCAAGGGAGTAGATAAGCGGTGTCAATCCCCACGGACTGGGTATAGGAATTCCACCATGAGAGGGCACCATCTTCTAGGGTGCAGGTGGAGAATTTGACCTTGTCGTCTTCCGCACACTTGCTGATGCGGAAAACAGATTCCATCTTTTCGAACCATCTGATAAGTCCGATGGCTCCTTCGGTTCCCTTGAAGCTCAAGGGTTTGCAGTTTTGAAAATCCTTGTATGAACAGGGTTTAGCAGCAGAGGTTTCAGCGGCATCGCTGCTTCTTGTGGAGTTAGGTGGAGTATTCCGAGCCAAGGCTTCAGTAACAGCCTGGGTTATGAGTGACGTGATCTGAGCATCAGTGTAAGGTCTTGACTTTGGCGGCATGATTCTTCAATAAAAGAAATGAAGATACATGAGATTTTGTAAGAAAGTTGCATTTATTTCAGATGTACACGTATAAAGTTGGTAATACATAACATCAATATGAAAAAGGATTATGCAATTAATATGAGTCGAAACAGCAAGGAATATTTAATAGATGATACGAGTTCAAAGGTTACATCCTGCGGATGTATTACAAAAGGTGTCGGGAATTGTTACATCCGACTGAAACATAGAGTAGTGCTTAGATAGTTACTAGATTACAGGATAGTTTACAAAACGAAGACTATGCTAGTCTTAACGTAGGTTAATCTGCTCCATCATTTCGATGAGACGATCCACAGTATTTGCAAGTCTGCTGGCTTGTCGAGCATTGTCTTCAGCTAATGCTAGTCGCTGTACCAATCCGCGGTTAGATTCTTCCGTTTCCCGTGAGCGTTGTTCACACTCATCAAGTCTGTGTTTCAAAAGAGCGGTTTCCACGCTTATCTCCACCACTTTGTTGAAAAGAACGTCCACATTATTAACGGTGGTTTCGTGATCCTCAGAGACTTGTTCAATGCGCTCCAGTGATGTAAGTCTCCAGTTTTCGTTTGTTTCCTGCAACACGACATCCATGGTGCGAAGTCGTTGCTCGTGTTGGTTCACCCTAGCTGCTAAGGTCGGTAAGGTGAAGTGGGTAGAGTACGGGCCAGCTCGAGGCAACCTGTTGTTCCTCCTTGCTACCCTTGGGTTCTGCGACCCGGATTGAGAACGAGATATTTGCCATTTCTGAGACAAAGCGTTAGTAAAATTAAGGCCTATATTCATATAGTTCCTATATAATATAGCCTATTGAGTGTCTAGCATAAACATTTTTCAGTCTCGGTTCTCTCGAGATCAGAGTCACTAATATATTCCGGCTCAACATAACCATTTCAGACCTTACATCATCTTTCCTTAATTGTACATAGTTGATCAGGCTATGTTAAATTAAAGTCGTATGATGTAATTCCTGAACCAATCATGCCTAGTAAGGAAATGCTGCCTAACGGTCATAGTCTAGGCCCACTAAATACAACCTAGTTCACTATAAACTTAGGCTCTGATACCAATCTGTAACACCCCCAAATTTAGCGATTTGCGGAAGCATACATTGGGTGTTACTAATCAATATACAAAGCACAAGATTAATAGTAAACGACCTCTAAATGAGACGTTTGTAAAATAGTTACATTTCATAATTAATAATCGTTTGAAAACCGTAGGTTTTCGTATACAAAATGTAATTCCCTAGAGCCCACGCGTATAGCGGGAGATTCTATTACATCACCATAGTTACAAAAGATAATGCCAAAGAATCTCCGTTAAATGCAGTTTGTAAATCATGCGACTCTAGCTAGTAATCCTGGAGTGATCCTACTCCGTAAGTGTACCTGAGATTCAAAGCTAAAAAGTGTCAACCAAAAAGGTTGGTGAATCTCACAGGTTTAGTAATAAGTAGGTGTTATGAACCACAAGTATGTACCCGTATTGCTATCAAGCAAAGTAAGTAAATCAGTAAACCAGTACAGTGCCATGAGCTCATAAGTTGAAGCTTAACCGTGTAGTGTGAATATATCACGTACCCCCGTGAGTGCTATCCGCACACTCATATGTAACAAATACTAATATGTCTGTTTCTACGTGTAAATCAGTACGTGGTGGCGCTACCACCCCAGACAGGGATTGTCAGTCCCAAATGGATCCATCTATTAGTAATCGCGCTTAAGTCCATAACTAACAACTTACGATTAGGAGGCTTTCAGTGGATAAAAGTAACTCATGCGTTTGTTTGTAATCAGTAATGTTTTCAGTTCAGTACATTGTGTTCATTCGTAAAACAGTTGCTAAGTATCTCACCCCAAGTATAAAACAGTAAAAGTGGGGCTGTAAGACTCACCTGAGTCGAGCAGTGGTAAATAGAAAGTAGTAGTAAATCAAGTAGGTTCTCCGAACCCGTAACCTTCTAGTGCCTAAACACGTAAGGTTAAGTAAGTAGATGTCTCGCAAGACCATCTAGGCTAGTTGTTCATACAACCCGTTGTGTTTAAATGTTGGTTTGTTCGCGTTCGTATCAAAGTATACGGCCCGTTGGTGATTTGTTATAATTAAAGTTTATCATTCAATACGCAAATTAAAGTAATTGTAATAGGAAAGTATGTTTTATTATGATTGTTAGGTCGTATCGGATAAGGATTTGAGGTTGTAAAAGTTCGACACTTAGTGAAAATGTGAGTTTTCAAGGTTCTGGTTTGTGCGACGTAGCATGCGACGTTACAAGCGACGTAAGGTGCGACGTAGGCAGGTACGTCGCATGATGCGACCTTCGCAAATCAATGCGACGTAGGGGGCGACGTCGCTAATGCGACGTTGGTTCAGTTTGCGACGTTAAAGTCTACGTCGCTACGTGCGACGTCCGCAAGTTAATGCGACGAAAAGGGCTACGTCGCTAGTGCGACGTTGAGGTTTTTGTGCGACGTAGGTCGCGACGTCGCAGAGGCCCTTGGCCAGGTGCAACGTAGCGGTCTGATGGCCGGAAATTTAGTCGAAAACGAGTTTTCCGGTTTCCGTTCGGTCCAAATCTTTTACCCAACCCTTATATGAACATATTAAGCCTATTTAAACCATAATCTAGTAAAAATGATCAAAAACGAGAGATGTCGGGATTTGTCGAAAACTTACAAAGTGTCGGATTGAAAATCCGAAAAGATAGGAATGTAGATCGTGTAGTCGTGGTCACTTTTCTCCAAACGAGTGGTATGTTTCGGCGACGTTTGATGGTGTTATTTGGTGATTTAAGTGGGTGGTGGTAGTTTGGTTTGTTAGTTGAGAGAGAAAAAGAAAAGAAGAAAGAGAAAGAAAAGAATAAATGAGGAAAGATAGAGTGGGAGGTGAAGATGTAGGTGAAAGCCTCATTTTCAGCTCCCGTTCCCCGCATCCCGTTCGGTGTTCGTTTTCTCCGTAGTTTATGCGTTAAATATTTATTTTACGCGTTTAATTATATTTATAAAATCACAAGTCTTGTTAAATAATTTACTTAAATTATTTCCTTAAATCTTTAATAGTTTAAATTAAATTTAATTACTTTTGTTATTAAATCGTGTAAGTCTCAATCGTGTAATACGAGGCAGTTACTATTTGTTATAAAATAGCATCTCGGTCATAGTTGCGTTATTTTGTTTATAAATCTTTGTTCACCAACGTCCGTATTAATCAAATAGAATTTCATTCTATTTAAGTTGCGTACGATTTAAGCCAAATCGCAAAGTTGTATATATTCACCAACATATAATCTGATACATAAATTAGCCTAACATAGAACTAATTACATGTATTCACAAAGTATTAGGCACTAATTCTAGTCCTAATTTGCCGGTTGTTACAAAAAGACTCTCAGATGAAGAACAAGCTAAGTTGGAAATCCGTTTTACGGAAGATGGAGTTTGGAGAGTTGTGAAGCAATATGGTAGCTCGAAGGCGTCGGGACCATATGGATTTAACTTTAGGTTTATTAAACGATATTGGTATATTATAAAAGGGGAGGTGTTGAAGGCGTTAGAGTGGTTTTGGGGAAACGAGAGTATTAGTAGTGGATGTAATGCCTCGTTTGTGTCTTTAATCCCTAAGGTAAGCAACCCTGTTGACCTTGGTGATTTTTGACCTATTAGTTTAATTGGGTGTTATTATAAAATTGTGTCAAAGGTGTTAGCGGAGAGAATTAAAGGTGTCATCGGCTCGGTGATTGGTGAAGAACAAAGCGCGTTTTTGGAGGGGAGGTCAATTTAGACGGTGTTTTGGTAGCTAACGAACTCATTGATTTTTTAAAAAGAAAGAAGAAGAGAGGATTGATATTCAAAGTAGATTTCGAGAAAGCTTATGATTACATTAATTGGAACTATTTGTTTTCGGTTATGGAGCAAATGGGGTTTGGGAGAAAGTGGATAGGGTGGATTCGGACATGCATGTCATCGGCGTCGACGTCAATTCTAGTTAACGGATCGCCAACAAGAGAGATTAATTTATCGAGGGGCATTTGTAACACCCCCAAATTTAATGATTTGCGGAAGCATACTTGGGTGTTACTAATCAATATACAAAGCACAAGATATACAGCAAACGACCTCTAAATGAGACGTTTTGTAAAATAATTACATTTCATAATTAAATCGTTTGAAAACATATAGTTTTCTTTACAAAAATATGTAAGCCTAGAGTCCGCGTATGTGGCGGGAGATTCTATTACATAACCATAGTTACAAAAGATAATGCCAAAGAATCTCCGTTAAATGCAGTTTGGAAATCATGCGACTCTAGCTAGTAATCCTGGAGTGATCCTACTCCGTAAGTGTACCTGAGAATACATGTTAAAAAGGGTCAACCAAAAGGTTGGTGAATCTCACAGGTTTATCAGTAAATAATCCGTTTGAACACAAGATTTCATCAGTAGTGCTCGTAGGCGTAAATCAAGTATTTGCAAATCTCGCAAAAGTAAAGTAATCAAGTTATACCGTTGCCATGAGGCTCATAATCGAAGCTTAACCCGTAAATAATCAGTTGCTCCCGTGACATACTCGAAATTGAGCAAGCATAAGTAAACGAAATAATAGTCGCCCGTTTATACGTAACGGTTCGTGGTAGCGCTACTACCCCGGGCGGGGAGGGTCATTTCCCTAATGGATCCATTAACTACTGTTCGCGCTTAAGTACATAACTAACGATATATGATGGAGAGACTTCAGTAAATAGTAAGTAACTCATGCAATTCCGTTTGGTATAGTAAACAGTTTAGTACTTGTGTTCAAGAAAAATCAGTAGCATGTATCTCCCCCAATAAGATAAAACAGTAAAAGTGGGGCCGTAAGACTCACCTGAGTCAAGCAGTGGTAAATAGCAAGTAGTAGTAAAGCAAGTAGGTTCTCCGAACCCGTGACCTTCTAGTGCCTAAACACGTAAGGTTAAGTAAGTAGATGTCTCGCAAGACCATCTAGGCTAGTTGTTCATACAACCCGTTGTGTTTAAATGTTGGTTTGTTCGCGTTCGTAACAAAGTATACGGCCCGTTGGTGATTTGTTATAATTAAAGTTTATCATTCAATACGCAAATTAAAGTAATTGTAATAGGAAAGTATGTTTTATTATGATTGTTAGGTCGTATCGTATAAGGATTTGAGGTTGTAAAAGTTCGACACTTAGTGAAAATGTGAGTTTTCAAGGTTCTGGTTTGTGCGACGTAGCATGCGACGTTGCAAGCGACGTAAGGTGCGACGCAGGCAGGTACGTCGCATGATGCGACCTTCGCAAATCAATGCGACGTAGGGGGCGACGTCGCTAATGCGACGTTGGTTCGGTTTGCGACGTTAAAGTCTACGTCGCTACGTGCGACGTCCGCAAGTTAATGCGACGTAATAGGCTGCATCGCTAGTGCGACGTTGAGGTTTTTGTGCGACGTAGGTCGCGACGTCGCAGAGGCCCCTGGCCAGGTGCGACGTAGCGGTCTGTTGGTCGGAAAATGTGCCGAAAATGAGTTTTCCGGTTTCCGTTCGGTCCAAATCTTTTACCCAACCCTTATATGAACATAATAAGCCTATTTAAACCATAAACTAGTAAAAATGATCAAAAACGAGAGATGTCGGGATTTGTCGGAAACTTACAAAATGTCGGATGAAAAATCCGAGAAGATAGGAATGTAGATCGTGTTGTTGTGGTCACTTTTCTCCAAACGAGTGGTATGATTCGGCGATGTTTTGTGGTGTTATTTTACGATTTTGGTGATGAATGTGGGTTGGTGATTGAAAGTAAAAGAAAGAGAGAGAGAGAGAATGGAATTTAGAAATGAAGAAAGAAAAGGAAATGGTGGGAGGTTAAATCCTCCACCATTTTCAGTCTGCGCACTGCGCCTCGCGCAGTGTTCGTTTACCCCGTCGTTTAAACGTTAAATAATTATTTTAAATATTAAATGGTACGTTCTAAAATACAAATTATTTGCGATATTTTATTTAAATATTTTTCTAATCACTTTATATTTGAATCATAAAAAGGTAAGTTTGTTTATTTAATTTGCGCGTTTTAATATCTAAACTTGTGTACGTTTTGTTTGTACGATATAAATGAATACGAAATATTATCTTAATAATATTTTTGACATAACAATGTTATTTAATAAAATTGGTCACCAACGTCCGTATTAAATTGAATCGAAATACTTTCGATTTAGAGTGCGTACGATTTAACCAAATCGCATTTTCATATATATTTAACAATATATATAATTCGATACATAAATTAGTCTAACACAGAACTAATTACATGTATTAACGAAGAATTAGGCACTAATTCTAGTCCTAATTTGCCGGTTGTTACATTCTCCCCCTGTTAAAAGAATTTCGTCCCGAAATTTAAGTCGAAGTCGCGTTAGGGGCAGAATCGGTGAATAAGTGGGGATACTTGAGTCGTATTTGGTCTTCCCGTTCCCAAGTGAATTCCGAACCGCGCCACAAATTCCACCTGACTTTGACGATTGGAATACGACTTTGTTTCAGTTGTTTGACCTCACGGTCCATAATTTCGACAGGTTCCTCAACGAAATGTAGTTTGTCATCTATGCGAATCTCGTCAAGGGGATAATAAGTGTCTCGTCAGACAAACATTTCTTTAAGTTAGAAATGTGAAAGGTAGGGTGCACGCTGCTGAGTTCAGAGGGCAGCTGCAATCGATATGCCACTGGACCTATCTTCTCGAGGATCTCAAAAGGTCCAATGTACCTGGGGTTTAATTTTCCGCGTTTGCCGAATCGGATTACGCCTTTCCAAGGCGATACTTTTATGAGTACTCGATCCCCAACTTGGAACTCGAGTGGCTTGCGTCTCACGTCAGCATGGCTTTTCTGACGATCACGCACGGCTTTGAGTCGGTTTTGGATTTCAATGATTTTCTCTGTGGTTTCATGTATGAGTTCAGGACCAGTGAGTTGACTCTCTCCCACTTCAGTCCAACAGATCGGTGATCGGCACTTACGACCGTACAGTGCCTCAAAAGGTGCAGCTTTAATGCTGGTGTGATAGCTGTTGTTATACGAGAACTCGCACAACGGTAGGTGTCTTTCCCAATTTGTGCCGGAATCCACTACGCAGGCTCGTAGCATGTCTTCCAGTGTCTGAATAGTTCGTTCGCTCTGGCCATCGGTCTGAGGATGGTACGCGGTACTCATATCGAGACGGGTACCCAGTGATTTTTGGAGTGATTGCCAGAAGCGAGATGTGAAACGGGCATCCCTGTCAGAGATAATCGAGAGAGGGACACCATGTTGGCAAACGATTTCTTTGATGTAAATTTGTGTAAGGCGTTCCATTTTGTCGGTTTCTCTGATTGCCAAGAAATGAGCCGATTTGGTGAGACGATCGACGATCACCCAAATGGTATCGCAACCGCTCACCGATTTAGGTAGTTTGGTTATGAAATCCATGGTAATTTGCTCCCATTTCCATTGAGGAATTTCAGGTTGTTGGAGCAATCCAGAAGGTCTTTGGTGCTCGGCCTTGACCTTGGAACAAGTTAAACATTTGCTGACGTACAAAGCAATGTCAGCTTTCATATTCGGCCACCAGTAAAACTCCTTGATGCCGTGATACATTTTGTCGGATCCTGGGTGGATAGAATATTTGGACTTGTGAGCTTCATCCATCACCAAGTCCCGAAGGTTCCCGAAATTAGGCAACCAGATTCGGTTAGAGAAATACTTAACTCCGTTGGGTCTGATCTCGAATTGTCTGTCCATGCCTCGCAAGGCCTCGTTCTTGAAGTTATCGGGTTTCAGGGCTTCTAGTTGGGCAAGATGTATTTGGATGGTGAGATCGTTATGAATGGTAATACTGAGTGCCCGGACTCGGAGTGGTTTTGTTCGTTCCTTACGACTGAGAGCATCAGCAACCACGTTTGCTTTGCCCGGATGATATTTGATCTCACAGTCGTAATCGGTGAGTAATTCAACCCATCTACGTTGCCTCATGTTAAGATCTTTCTGATTGAAAATGTGTTGGAGACTTTTGTGGTCGGTGAATACAGTGCTGCGGGTACCATAAAGATAATGTCTCCAGATTTTTAAGGCGAATACCACGGCCCCTAGCTCGAGGTCGTGAGTTGTGTAGTTTTTCTCGTGAACTTTAAGTTGTCGGGAGGCGTAAGCAATGACCTTGTCTCGTTGCATCAGCACGCAACCGAGACCTTGGTAAGAAGCATCGCAGTATACCACGAAGTCATCGGTGCCTTCGGGTAGAGATAGAATGGATGCACTGCAAAGCTTGGATTTCAAGAGTTGAAATGCCGACTCTTGTTTATCGGTCCAATCAAATTTCTTTTCCTTCTGAGTCAGCACTGTGAGGGGTTTGGCAATTTTTGAGAAGTTTTCGATGAAACGACGGTAGTAACCGGCCAATCCCAAGAATTGGCGTACCTCGGTTGGAGTGGTTGGTGCTTTCCAGTTCTTGATTGCCTCTATTTTTGACGGGTCTACATGAATTCCCCGACTGTCGATAACGTGTCCAAGGAATTGAACGGTGTGTATCCAGAACTCACACTTAGAAAATTTGGCGTAGAGCTCCTCGTGTCTAAGTAGTTCTAGAATGGTTCTGAGGTGTTGTGAGTGTTCATGTTCGTTTCGCGAATAGATAAGAATGTCATCGATAAAAACAATGACAAACTTGTCGAGGTATGGTTTGCACACCCGATTCATAAGGTCCATGAATACAGCCGGTGCGTTGGTTAGGCCAAAGGGCATTACTTGAAATTCGTAGTGCCCGTAACGGGTTCTGAATGCGGTTTTTGGGATGTCAGCATCGCGAACACGCAACTGATGATAACCTGATCGAAGATCAATTTTTGAATAACAGCTTGATCCTTGGAGTTGATCAAACAGATCATCGATTCGAGGAAGTGGGTATCGGTTCTTGACGGTTAGTTTGTTCAACTCTCGGTAGTCAATACACATTCGAAATGAACCGTCTTTCTTTTTAACAAACAAGACCGGAGCTCCCCAAGGTGAAGAACTCGGTCTGATGAATCCTCTATCCAGGAGTTCCTGTAACTGCGTGGACAACTCCTGAAGTTCAGATGGGGCTAGGCGGTACGGTGCTCGGGCCACCGGTGCGGCACCCGGCACGAGGTCAATCGAGAACTCGACCTGTCTAGGTGGGGGTAAACCAGGTAGTTCTTCTGGAAAGACTTCGGGAAAGTCTCTAACGATTGGCACATCTTCAAGTCGCTTCTCCTCCGACTTTTTCTCCGTGATGTGCGCGAGTATTGCTGGGTAACCCTTTCTCAGGAATTTTCGGGTTTTTAAACAGGAGATTAAGTTTAGTCTCGACCCACCGGTCTCCCCCTGTATGACCAAGGTACTACCGGCGGCGAGAGGAATTCGGACGATTTTATCATGGCACACAATTTCGGCCCGGTGCTTGGACAACCAGTCCATACCCACGATGACATCAAAACTTCCTAGTTCAACAAGCATTAAATCGATTGAGAAGGTTTCGTTTGCGAGGTTTAAAGTGCAATTAGGTATCACACTACTGGTTTCTATAAGTTTACCATTTGCAAGTTCTACTGCGTACTTAACATCTAAGGCCGCGGGGGTGATATCAAGTAGTGGACAAAACTCATCAGATATGAAACTTTTATCAGCACCGGTATCAAATAATACTGAAGCAGTAAGATCGTTGAGAAGAAACGTACCCGTTACAACATTCGGGTCTTCCCTAGCTTCTCCAGCTTTGATGACAAATGCTCTGCTACGAGCAGGGTTGTTGTTCCGTTTGTTGCTGCTGTTGTTGTTGTTGTTGTTGTTGTTTTTCTGCTTAGGGCAATTATTCTGAAAATGCCCAGGGCTTCCGCACCCATAACAAGTCTTCGGGGCACTGGTGTTTCGACAATCCTTGGCCAGATGCCCAAAGCGTTTGCAGTTTGTGCAAGGGCAGGAACCGTCGTGGTGACGATTGCATTTGGGACAGTAGGGCCTGCTTCCAACGTACCCTTTCCTTTCTGAAGTGCCAGATGAATAAGCCCTAAGGGGCTCAGGCTTTCGGTTGGTGATTTGGTTGGATGAGTTGGGGTTTCCTTCCCATTTTCGTTTGTTGTTTGCAGGTGGGGCTGAAGTTGTGTTACGGCGGACAGCGTTTGCCGTGAGTTCATGGGCCATACGGATGGCGTTCTGGATAGTACCTGGTTTGGATGAAGTCACCAGGTCCTGAAGTTTTTCGGGCAGTCCATCAACGTATTTCTCGATCCTCTTGTACTCAGGATCGACCATGGTTGGGCACAGAAGTGCCAGCTGGTGGAAACGGTTGGTGTAACCGGTGATATCATTACCTTGCATCTTATGGTTCCAGAATTCCAGCTCCAGTTGTTTCAGTTCATCCCTGGGGCAATACTCACCCCTTAACATCTCCTTCAACTCCTCCCACGGAAGTTTGTAAGCATTGGCAACGCCCACAGTTTGGGCATAGGTGTTCCACCACGTGAGTGCGGTGTCGGTAAAAGTACTAACAGAGAACTTAACTTTGTCCCCCTCCGCACAGTTGCAGATAAGAAATACCGATTCAATTTTCTCGATCCAGCGTATTAGACCGATAGCTCCCTCGGTACCTGCAAAGTTTAGAGGTTTGCAGTTCTGGAAGTCCTTGTAAGAACAAGGTTTAGCAGCAGTGGTTTCAGCGGCATCGCTGTTTCTCGAGGAATTTAGTGGAGTATTCCGAGCCAAGGCTTCAGTAACAGCCTGGGTTATAAGGGAGGTAATCTGGGCATCGGTGTATGGTCGTGTCTTTGGCGGCATGGTTCTTCAATAAAAGAAATGAAGATGCATGAGATTTTGTATGAGCTGGTAATTGTCACAGATGTACATGTATAAAAGCAGTAATACATAACATCAACATGGAAAATGACAATTAATGTGAGTTGAGATAACAAAGGATATCTGATAGATAAAGTGAATTCAAAAGTTACATCCTACAGAGATATTACAAAAGGTGTCGGGAATGGTTACATCCGACTAGTTTATAGAGTAGTGCTAAATAGTCCCTAGATTACGAGATAGATTACAAGACAAAAACTACACTAATCTTAATGTAGATTAATTTGTTCCATCAGCGCGACAAGGCGGTCCACGGTTTCTGCTAGTCGGTTGGTTTGCCTGGCATTGTCTTCCACCAAGGCCAGTCGTTGTGCTATTGTTCGAGAGTGATCCGCAGTCTCCTGTGAACGCTGTTCACATTCTTCTAATCGGTTTCTTACAAGTTCATCCGCACCTAATTCGGCGGTCATGGAATCCTGAATTATGCTTACAGAGAGGTTGGTATCCTCTTGTTCTAGCTGTAGTTGTGATATGCGGTCGAGAGCTTGACGAAGCAGGTAAGCCATTCGGTGTTGTTCCAGTTCTAGGTTTTCGAGTCTTTGCTCCTGACGGCGGAATTGGGTAGCCAATACTGGTAACGTGAGATGTGCCGAGTTCTGAGAGTTATGTACAGGATAAGGGCTGGTTCGAGGTGACCTTGTGTTCCTCCTGGCTACTCGTGGGTTCCGTGACCCATGTGAGTGAGAGTGTGTCGGATTAGGTGGTGTGTTTGCCATTCCTGTGGCAGAGTGTAAGTAAGACGAGGCTAATATGTATAAATATATAATATCCAGCCTAGTGTCTAGCACGTATCAAGTAATGGTCCGGTTCTCTCGTGGTTAGAGTCAACTAACGCATTCCTGTTCGACACAACCATTTCAGACCGCACATCATCTTTCCTTAATTGTACATAGTTGATCAGGCTATGTTAAATTAAAGTCGTATGATGTGATTCCTGAACCAATTATGCCTAGTAAGGGAATACTGCCTAATGGTCATAGTCTAGGTCCACTAAATGCAACCTAGTTCACTATAACCTTAGGCTCTGATACCAATCTGTAACACCCCCAAATTTAATGATTTGCGGAAGCATACTTGGGTGTTACTAATCAATATACAAAGCACAAGATATACAGCAAACGACCTCTAAATGAGACGTTTTGTAAAATAATTACATTTCATAATTAAATCGTTTGAAAACATATAGTTTTCTTTACAAAAATATGTAAGCCTAGAGTCCGCGTATGTGGCGGGAGATTCTATTACATAACCATAGTTACAAAAGATAATGCCAAAGAATCTCCGTTAAATGCAGTTTGGAAATCATGCGACTCTAGCTAGTAATCCTGGAGTGATCCTACTCCGTAAGTGTACCTGAGAATACATGTTAAAAAGGGTCAACCAAAAGGTTGGTGAATCTCACAGGTTTATCAGTAAATAATCCGTTTGAACATAAGATTTCATCAGTAGTGCTCGTAGGTGTAAATCAAGTATTTGCAAATCTCGCAAAAGTAAAGTAATCAAGTTATACCGTTGCCATGAGGCTCATATTCGAAGCTTAACCCGTAAATAATCAGTTGCTCCCGTGACATGCTCGAAATTGAGCAAGCATAAGTAAACGAAATAATAGTCGCCCGTTTATACGTAACGGTTCGTGGTAGCGCTACTACCCCGGGCGGGGAGGGTCATTTCCCTAATGGATCCATTAACTACTGTTCGCGCTTAAGTACATAACTAACGATATATGATGGAGAGACTTCAGTAAATAGTAAGTAACTCATGCAATTCCGTTTGGTATAGTAAACAGTTTAGTACTTGTGTTCAAGAAAAATCAGTAGCATGTATCTCCCCCAATAAGATAAAACAGTAAAAGTGGGGCCGTAAGACTCACCTGAGTCAAGCAGTGGTAAATAGCAAGTAGTAGTAAAGCAAGTAGGTTCTCCGAACCCGTGACCTTCTAGTGCCTAAACACGTAAGGTTAAGTAAGTAGATGTCTCGCAAGACCATCTAGGCTAGTTGTTCATACAACCCGTTGTGTTTAAATGTTGGTTTGTTCGCGTTCGTAACAAAGTATACGGCCCGTTGGTGATTTGTTATAATTAAAGTTTATCATTCAATACGCAAATTAAAGTAATTGTAATAGGAAAGTATGTTTTATTATGATTGTTAGGTCGTATCGTATAAGGATTTGAGGTTGTAAAAGTTCGACACTTAGTGAAAATGTGAGTTTTCAAGGTTCTGGTTTGTGCGACGTAGCATGCGACGTTACAAGCGACGTAAGGTGCGACGCAGGCAGGTACGTCGCATGATGCGACCTTCGCAAATCAATGCGACGTAGGGGGCGACGTCGCTAATGCGACGTTGGTTCAGTTTGCGACGTTAAAGTCTACGTCGCTACGTGCGACGTCCGCAAGTTAATGCGACGAAAAGGGCTGCGTCGCTAGTGCGAGGTTGAGGTTTTTGTGCGACGTAGGTCGCGACGTCGCAGAGGCCCCTGGCCAGGTGCGACGTAGCGGTCTGATGGCCGGAAATTTGCTCGAAAACGAGTTTTCCGGTTTCCGTTCGGTCCAAATCTTTTACCCAACCCTTATATGAACATAATAAGCCTATTTAAACCATAAACTAGTAAAAATGATCAAAAACGAGAGATGTCGGGATTTGTCGGAAACTTACAAAATGTCGGATGAAAAATCCGAGAAGATAGGAATGTAGATCGTGTTGTCGTGGTCACTTTTCTCCAAACGAGTGGTATGATTCGGCGATGTTTTGTGGTGTTATTTTACGATTTTGGTGATGAATGTGGGTTGGTGATTGAAAGTAAAAGAAAGAGAGAGAGAGAGAATGGAATTTAGAAATGAAGAAAGAAAAGGAAATGGTGGGAGGTTAAATCCTCCACCATTTTCAGTCTGCGCACTGCGCCTCGCGCAGTGTTCGTTTACCCCGTCGTTTAAACGTTAAATAATTATTTTAAATATTAAATGGTACGTTCTAAAATACAAATTATTTGCGATATTTTATTTAAATATTTTTCTAATCACTTTATATTTGAATCATAAAAAGGTAAGTTTGTTTATTTAATTTGCGCGTTTTAATATCTAAACTTGTGTACGTTTTGTTTGTACGATATAAATGAATACGAAATATTATCTTAATAATATTTTTGACATAACAATGTTATTTAATAAAATTGGTCACCAACGTCCGTATTAAATTGAATCGAAATACTTTCGATTTAGAGTGCGTACGATTTAACCAAATCGCATTTTCATATATATTTAACAATATATATAATTCGATACATAAATTAGTCTAACACAGAACTAATTACATGTATTAACGAAGAATTAGGCACTAATTCTAGTCCTAATTTGCCGGTTGTTACAGCATTAGACAAGGTGATCTTCTTTCCCCGTTCCTATTTTTGGTGGTGGCGGAGGGTCTTAATGTTGCAATGAAGAAAGTGTGTGGATTAGGTGAGTTTGATGGGGTGAAGTTAGGTGACGGAGGTGAGATCGTCTCGCACTTTCAATTTGCGGATGATACCATATTTTTTGGGGATTGGAATGAAAAGAACATGGTTAGCTTAATGTCTCTATTGCAATGTTTTCAATTAGCTTCGGGCTTGAAGGTGAATATGCGAAAATGTAAAATCATGGGTATTGGGGTGGATAGTGAAGATGTTAAGTTATGGCCTGACTTGATAGGGTGTGGAGTGGATTCATTGCCGTTCAAATATCTTGGTCTACCCATTGGTTGTTCTATGAATAGATCTTTGGCTTGGAAACCGATTTTAGATAAATTCCAAAGTAGGTTATCGGATTGGAAAGCGAGAATGATTTCTTTTGGTGGCCGGTTAACCTTGGTCAAGTCGGTTCTTGGAAGCCTCCCATTGTATTTCTTCTCCCTTTTTCGGGCTCCGGTATGTGTTCTTAATTCTCTTGAAAATATTCGTAGAAAATTCTTTTGGGGTGGTGGGAAAGGGTTGGGTAAGCAAATGTCTTGGATTAGTTGGAATTGTGCTTTAAATAAATTTGGGGCGGGTGGATTGAACATTGGAAGTCTTTTGGCTTCTAATTGTGGTTTACTTGGTAAATGGTGGTGGCGTTTTAAAATGGAGAAAAATGTGTTATGGGCCCGAGTTATTTCATTTATTTATGGGAGGGATGGGGGTTTGGGGGTTTCTGATGGTAGGGTGGAATGTGTAGGTAGGGTGTGGGGTAAAATATTGAAGATTGGACATGTCATCGATACAAAGGGAGTAAATTTTTCTACTTCTTTTGGGAAGGAAGTAAATAATGGTATGGGTACTCTATTTTGGAAGGAAATGTGGATTGGGGGGGATGGAGGAACGTTGCTTAGGGAAAGTTGTAGTCGATTATTTCAATTGGAAAGGAATAAAGATGTAAAAGTTGGTGAGAGAGGTGTTTGGGAGGGCAATAATTGGGTGTGGAGGTGGGATTGGGTAAGGGAATTAATGTAACACCCCCAAATTTGTTTAGCAGAAGCGTTTGGTTTAAGTACTGGGGTGTCACAATAACAAAGCATGCATACGTATCAGAGCTTATGATTACAACAGAACATAATATATTAAGATGCCAAAAGTGTTAATTACAAAGTTTACGATTCGTCGAATCGTACAAGTTAAGATAAATAAGTTTACAAAAGTAGATTCCTGAAATATGACTAAAACATTTCAGTTATACTAAAGAAATCCATGTGTTTCCAAAAGTTGGCATCCTAAACTTCACGGGTCGCCTAATTCTCCATGTGTGTTGGCGATTCTTACATGCGCAGCTAATTCCCTAAAAAACATAGTAAAAGTCAACAACTAGGTTGAGTGAATTCACAGGTGTTATGTTTGCAAGTTCAGTTGTGATAAACCACTGTTGTTTATAACGTATTGTGGGAATGTCGCCCAAAAATAGTATTCGTAACACCAAATATGTTTTCAAATAGTTGTTTGTAGGAATGTTCGTATCCTATTAGTTGTAGGGAAAACAGTATCCTGTGTTCAAGTATGTTTTGTAGGATTATACGTATCCTAATCGTAGATATGTTTCGTTGGGATATTGCCCAAAAATATAGTTCAAGTTATAGTAGGAATGTAAGTATCCTATTAGTTGTTCGTAGGTGTAACACTCCCCTAAGACCCGTATCTGGACCACGTGCGGCAGTGTTACAATCCTAATCGTTTGGTGGGTCCATGTTAGTAGGAAACCCATTGCCCATGTCAGAAAGGACTTTTCAATAGTGTTGCCCATGTCAAGTAGGGACTCTTCAGTAGTGTTGCCCATGTCATGTAGGGACTTTTCAATAGTGTTGCCCATGTCAAGTAGGGACTTTTCAGTAGTGTTGCCCATGTCAAGTAGGGACTTTTCAATAGTGTTGCCCATGTCAAGTAGGGACTTTTAGTAGTGTTGCCCATGTCAAGTAGGGACTTTTAGTAGTGTTGCCCATGTCAAGTAGGGACTTTTAGTTACCCAGTCCGTTATATAAAGTGTTGCTGGTTATCCTCCAGCGTTCTCAAAAACGAGTTCATGTATTTATAGCGTTAGTAGTATGAAAGTAATATGTAACACTCCCCCTAAGACCCGTATCTGGACCACGTACGGGCAGTATTACATATTAGATTGAAATCGTCCATTTTGTTTGTCAGTTTACTAGTTCAAGGTACTCTACTTGTTTGAGTAAAAATGGTATACAATCATGTTTGTATATAAAAGAGTTTGACTATGTTTTCCACCCCTGTTCAAGCAGTTAAAACAGTAAAAGTAGGGGCTGTGAACTCACCTGTTGAGTTAAGTAGTTGTGCGAGTGCTAGCAAACCTAAGCCCAAGTACAGTCTGGAATCTCCTAACGTCCTAAACGTACGAGATTAATAAGTATGTGGATGTCTAAACTGATCATCCATGCTAGTGTTCGTACAACCAAGTTATGTCCCAAGTATTAACCGTTTACGTTGTATTTTGTTGTTTGTGAAAATGTATACGACTCGTTGGTGATAGTTTGAAATCCTAATTTCGGTAAAATAAGAGTGTTTGTATTGTTTGTAAAGCTCGTGAATCATATCGTTTAAAGATATGCATTTCCGGTTAGTTCGACACTTAGTGAAAACAAGTTTTTAAACTTCCTGTTTTTAGCGACGTAGGGTGCGACGCTGGGTTGTTATGCGACGTAGGGTGCGACGTACGGGTCTACGTCGCATTCAGGTTTTGCGACGTCATGGGTTGCGTCGCATAGGCGACGTTCGCAATTTAATGCGACGTAGTGGGTTGCGTCGCTATGTGCGACGTAGGGAAAGGTAATGCGACGTAAAGGCCTACGTCGCACTACTGTTTTTGGGCCAAAAGCGACGTAGTCGCCTGTTCGACGAACATATTGAAAATAACGAGTTTCGGGTCGGTTTTGGACATGATCGGTTGTATAAAACACTAAAACATGGTAATCTAAGTATATTAAACATGAAATATTAATTATAACTTCGAAATCTAAAGATTTGCGGGATTTGTCGGAAACTTACGAGTGCCGGATTTGAAATCCGAAAAGGTAGAAGTGTAGATCGGGGTGCCGTGGTCGTTTTATTCCAAAGATGTATGGTGATTCGGCGCGTTTTTGTGGTAGTATTTGAGGTTTTTGTGTGATTTTTGAGAGAGTTTAGAGAGAAGGAAGAGAAAAGAGAAGGAAGAGAGAGAATGAGATAGATAGAAAATGAAAGAAAGTGGAGGTGGGAGGTGGTTTTATTCCACTTTCTGCCTCCGTGTTTGCGTTCCGGGTTCGTTTACCCGATCGTTAAATGTTATTTTATTTTAACTATTATGTTTTTAATTACATATTTCATCATATTTTTACTTAGTATCTTTTTATGAAATTTTAATAAATTAAATTATAGGATTTTTTTTTTTTTTTTTTTTATCTTTGTTTTATTTTAATTATACGAGTTGACGTTTTGCGTTATAAAATGATATGTAAATATTATTGACATAATATTTAATTGTTTTCTACGTTATTTAATAATTTCGTTTTATTAAATAATTTTTGTTCACCAAGAGTCGCATATTTTTGTCGCGTCTGCTTTCAGATTGTTCAGTACGTAATTACAACTAATTACGAATACGTAATACTATGCGTATTATCTAGTTGGGCTTTGCTAGACTTACCTCTAAAATGTGTTGTGAATTCACTCAAGTAGGGAATTAGCCTAATAATGCAAGTGATTAACGTTAATAATCGCGTTCGAATTTGCGGGGTGTTACATTCTCCCCTCGTTAGAGAAATCTCGTCCCGAGATTTAAAACCAAGTCGGATCGCCCGCGGCGTATGTTCTCCGATGAGTCATGTTGTTAACAATAGTGATAGTTTGCGTGGCGTTCAATTGTTGCCATAGAAGTTCAATCAGTTTAAGTATGCTCGCGGCATAGTTCAATATGTTGTGTATTTCGTTTCGTGGTCAGAGTGTACCAAGTGTTGTGTTCGAATCGACATTCGAGTAAAACGTATGTTAAATCGTAGCAATAGTCGCTAAAACGTACCGTGCTAGTTGAGATCCGCGACCGTTTCTGGTGCACGGAGGATGTATGCGCGGCTACGCCCCGGTGGGATGGTTGCGATGCGGTTGTTGTTGTTTTGATTGTTGTTGGCGTTATAGAGTTGGGGGCACTGATTTCGGTAGTGTCCCGGGTCGCCACATCGGAAACAGCCATTGTTTCGTTGTTCGTTGTTCGTGGGGTGAGTTCTACAAGCTTCGGTTCTGTGTCCGAATCGGTTGCATTTATCACAGAAGAAACAATCTCCTTCATGATGTTTTCCGCACTTCCCACACTTGGGCCTGTTACCAAGGTAGGGTTTCTGTTCAGTGTTGGTGATCGCAGCAAAGGCTCGGGTGTTTCTCGGGTTTCTGTTTTGTTGGACCTGACGGTCGTTACCCTCGCTGTTCCATTTGCGTTTGTGGGTTCCAGATTCGCCCGCATCAGTACGGGTAGGTTCAGTTTTCCTTGTGATAGCTTTCAGGGTTCCAATCTCGACCGCGTCGTCGGTTAAGCTGTGAGCCAGATCCACTGCGCTCCTAAAAGTGGCGGGTTTGGAGGACATAACCATGCCTCGGATCTGTGGTGCTAAACCCCTGTTGTAACGCTCAATGCGTTTGCTCTCGGGGGTTACCATGTGAGGCACAAGACGTGCAAGCTCCTGGAATCTAGTTGTATAACCGGAAATATCAGCGCCGATCATTTGAATGTTCCAGAATTCTGTTTCAAGTTTCTGCATCTCGTTGGGAGGGCAAAATTCCTCCATCAGCATTCGTTTCAGTGTCTCCCATGAGATGGAGTAAGCAGCTGGGCGTCCCATGATTTGTACCTGAGCGTTCCACCATGTTAGCGCTTTGTCGGCTAGAGTGCAGGTGGCGTATTTCACAATTTTGTCGGTGGCGCAGTCGCTGATGTCGATGACTGATTCAGTTTTCTCAATCCAGTGGACCAGGCCGATGGCCCCTTCGGTCCCGGTGAAGGTGCTGGGTTTACAAGACTGGAAGGTTTTGTAGGAACACCCCTGCTGGGTATTGTTTGGGGTTTCGCTGTTGACGGGAGTGGCTCCACTATTGTTGGTTAGGTTTTCACGATTTCTGCTGGCCTCGTACTGAGCAATAGCCTCAGCCACGCGGCGTTCGATTATTTGTTCGGTTGTTTCTGGAGGCGGATGTGGAGGAGGAACATTTCGTCGACTGTTTCGAGTATTTCTTTGTTTAGGAGGCATGCTGACGTTCTGCGATGAAAAGATGCAGAAGTCAATGCCAATGAAAAATATGTGAGGAGTAAAGTTTCACATATTTCAAGTTTTCGAATATCAAGAAAAATTGTCGAATCCCCATCACGTATCTTACGACTATGAAACACCCATATGTACTCAGTATAATATAATCACGTTGGCCAGGCGTCATTATATGATGCTGAATACATACTTCTTTTCATCAACCGTTTAACACGATCAGGTTCATATGAGATCTGAGTACAATGAACGAGTCGAATGTGGTGAACAGTTCACGCGTATCGAGGTATCGCAACGATAGTTTAGATGTATGCAAATGTATATATGCATGTACGTTCTAACCAAGGCTATAGTCTAGGTCTCTAGGTTTCTAAGTCACCTAAAGTTTCCTAGTTCGCTATAACCAATGGCTCTGATACCAATCTGTAACACCCCCAAATTTGTTTAGCGGAAGCGTTTGGTTTAAGTACTGGGGTGTCACAATAACAAAGCATGCATACGTATCAGAGCTTATGATTACAACAGAACATAATATATTAAGATGCCAAAAGTGTTAATTACAAAGTTTACGATTCGTCGAATCGTACAAGTTAAGATAAATAAGTTTACAAAAGTAGATTTCTGAAATATGACTAAAACATTTCAGTTATACTAAAGAAATCCATGTGTTTCCAAAAGTTGGCATCCTAAACTTCACGGGTCGCCTAATTCTCCATGTGTGTTGGCGATTCTTACATGCGCAGCTAATTCCCTGAAAAACATAGTAAAAGTCAACAACTAGGTTGAGTGAATTCACAGGTGTTATGTTTGCAAGTTCAGTTGTGATAAACCACTGTTGTTTATAACGTATCGTGGGAATGTCGCCCAAAAATAGTATTCGTAACACCAAGTATGTTTTCAAATAGTTGTTTGTAGGAATGTTCGTATCCTATTAGTTGTAGGGAAAACAGTATCCCGTGTTCAAGTATGTTTTGTAGGATTATACGTATCCTAATCGTAGATATGTTTCGTTGGGATATTGCCCAAAAATATAGTTCAAGTTATAGTAGGAATGTAAGTATCCTATTAGTTGTTCGTAGGTGTAACACTCCCCTAAGACCCGTATCTGGACCACGTGCGGCAGTGTTACAATCCTAATCGTTTGGTGGGTCCATGTTAGTAGGAAACCCATTGCCCATGTCAGAAAGGACTTTTCAATAGTGTTGCCCATGTCAAGTAGGGACTCTTCAGTAGTGTTGCCCATGTCATGTAGGGACTTTTCAATAGTGTTGCCCATGTCAAGTAGGGACTTTTCAGTAGTGTTGCCCATGTCAAGTAGGGACTTTTCAATAGTGTTGCCCATGTCAAGTAGGGACTTTTAGTAGTGTTGCCCATGTCAAGTAGGGACTTTTAGTAGTGTTGCCCATGTCAAGTAGGGACTTTTAGTTACCCAGTCCGTTATATAAAGTGTTGCTGGTTATCCTCCAGCGTTCTCAAAAACGAGTTCATGTATTTATAGCGTTAGTAGTATGAAAGTAATATGTAACACTCCCCCTAAGACCCGTATCTGGACCACGTACGGGCAGTATTACATATTAGATTGAAATCGTCCATTTTGTTTGTCAGTTTACTAGTTCAAGGTACTCTACTTGTTTGAGTAAAAATGGTATACAATCATGTTTGTATATAAAAGAGTTTGACTATGTTTTCCACCCCTGTTCAAGCAGTTAAAACAGTAAAAGTAGGGGCTGTGAACTCACATGTTGAGTTAAGTAGTTGTGCGAGTGCTAGCAAACCTAAGCCCAAGTACAGTATGGAATCTCCTAACGTCCTAAACGTACGAGATTAATAAGTATGTGGATGTCTAAACTGATCATCCATGCTAGTGTTCGTACAACCAAGTTATGTCCCAAGTATTAACCGTTTACGTTGTATTTTGTTGTTTGTGAAAATGTATACGACTCGTTGGTGATAGTTTGAAATCCTAATTTCGGTAAAATAAGAGTGTTTGTATTGTTTGTAAAGCTCGTGAATCGTATCGTTTAAAGATATGCATTTCCGGTTAGTTCGACACTTAGTGAAAACAAGTTTTTAAACTTCCTGTTTTTAGCGACGTAGGGTGCGACGCTGGGTTGTTATGCGACGTAGGGTGCGACGTACGGGTCTACGTCGCATTCAGGTTTTGCGACGTCATGGGTTGCGTCGCATAGGCGACGTTCGCAATTTAATGCGACGTAGTGGGTTGCGTCGCTATGTGCGACGTAGGGAAAGGTAATGCGACGTAAAGGCCTACGTCGCACTACTGTTTTTGGGCCAAAAGCGACGTAGTCGCCTGTTCGACGAACAGATTGAAAATAACGAGTTTCGGGTCGGTTTTGGACATGATCGGTTGTATAAAACACTAAAACATGGTAATCTAAGTATATTAAACATGAAATATTAATTATAACTTCGAAATCTAAAGATTTGCGGGATTTGTCGGAAACTTACGAGTGCCGGATTTGAAATCCGAAAAGGTAGAAGTGTAGATCGGGGTGCCGTGGTCGTTTTATTCCAAAGATGTATGGTGATTCGGCGCATTTTTGTGGTAGTATTTGAGGTTTTTGTGTGATTTTTGAGAGAGTTTAGAGAGAAGGAAGAGAAAAGAGAAGGAAGAGAGAGAATGAGATAGATAGAAAATGAAAGAAAGTGGAGGTGGGAGGTGGTT
This sequence comes from Helichrysum umbraculigerum, assembly GCA_949592205.1. Taxonomy (NCBI): domain Eukaryota; kingdom Viridiplantae; phylum Streptophyta; class Magnoliopsida; order Asterales; family Asteraceae; genus Helichrysum; species Helichrysum umbraculigerum. The sequence continues at coordinate 305,043,695 of CATIUR010000001.1, read as the reverse complement.
TTATTCCACTTTCTGCCTCCGTGTTTGCGTTCCGGGTTCGTTTACCCGATCGTTAAATGTTATTTTATTTTAACTATTATGTTTTTAATTACATATTTCATCATATTTTTACTTAGTATCTTTTTATGAAATTTTAATAAATTAAATTATAGGATTTTTTTTTTTTTTTTTTTATCTTTGTTTTATTTTAATTATACGAGTTGACGTTTTGCGTTATAAAATGATATGTAAATATTATTGACATAATATTTAATTGTTTTCTACGTTATTTAATAATTTCGTTTTATTAAATAATTTTTGTTCACCAAGATTCGCATATTTTTGTCGCGTCTGCTTTCAGATTGTTCAGTACGTAATTACAACTAATTACGAATACGTAATACTATGCGTATTATCTAGTTGGGCTTTGCTAGACTTACCTCTAAAATGTGTTGTGAATTCACTCAAGTAGGGAATTAGCCTAATAATGCAAGTGATTAACGTTAATAATCGCGTTCGAATTTGCGGGGTGTTACAATTAAGAGGAAGGGTTTTAGGGGAGTTTGATGTGTTGTGTAGCCTCATTAGTAGTTGTGTGGTTAAGAAGGACGGTGATGATAAATGGAAATGGTTGTTGGGTAAGGAGGGTAATTTTTCCGTAAGGGAGCTAAGAAGGTTAATAGATGACAAAACTCTTAGAGAGGCAAGAAGAAGAAAGGGAACCGTATGATGTAAGGTCATTCCAAAGAAAATTAACATATTTATATGGAGACTTAGAAATGAGAGAATTCCGGTTAGGGAGGTGCTTGATAATATGAATGTGGATATGCATAGCAAGTTATGCCCTTGTTGTGATGAGGATGTGGAATCTATTGATCATTGTTTTTTGAAGTGTAAGGTAATAAAAGAGGTGTGGCTAAAATTGTTTAATTGGTGGGGTTTGGATTGGGTATTCATCACGTTGGAGGAAATAATTATGCACGAGGGTTTGGATTCATTTTCTAAATATAAAAAAGTGTTTTGGTGGGCTTGTATTTGGTCTTCTTTATATGTGTGGTGGAGCTTTCGAAATAGAAAGGTGTTCAAGTCGAAGAATGAAGTAATTCCGGATTTTTTTATAGAGATTCAGATTAGGACTTTTGGATGGATTACCGCTAGAGACACAAATACAAGAATTAATTGGAATGAGTGGAAAAAAATCTCTATTGGTCACATATAATTGATGTCATGCTTCTGGTGCTGTTTCAGATTTTTGATGAATACAAGAGGTCTAGAGTGTATTGTTGGGTGGCTGGGCTACTAGCTTGGAGCTTTGGACACATGGGGTATTTGGTTCTAACGAGGCCTTTGTTTTAAAGGTGGCATCGCAGCAAGACAAAAAGTTGCAAATTTGAATTTCACTTGAAACAAATTACGGAGTATATAATTATAATTATATATAAATATAATTGCTAGCAAATCTAATCTGAAAACAATAAACTATACTCAGTAAGGTTAAAAAAATAAAAAGTTCTTGATATATCAAAAATTAAAAAAAAAAAGTGGAATAGGGATTTGAACATGCATGTGCCAGTCCAATACACCCCGCCAAAATTTTTGACTAAGTCAAATTCACCAGCTAGGCTAATGTTATGTTTTGATTAAAATTGTCCCATAAATAATATATCTCTAATATTTCTTCGTTAAAAAGTGTATATCACCCCTTATGAACAGTAGGTAACGACAACATTTAACAAATAAAACGACAACGATGACTCCGGCTATTAGTATATTTAGTAATTTTGTGATGTCATAATTTAGTCCCAAATTATTCAGTGCTATACTAGCTGTAACGTTTTTATCCTTGTGTTTAAGGATTGTTGTATCTTAGTTTTTGGTTGTAGCTGCTCGCCCCGTTTTACGTCTTGTAGTATGAGGCTATTGTAGCTTGGGGTCAGTTTTATAGTTCGGTAGTATTTTATTTGTAATTTATATTTTTTTGTGTTTTAATGGTATTATAGTCTACCTTTTCCAAAAAAAAATAGTAACGGTGTTACGGTGAGAGGACTAAACAAGATAAAAGATCAACATGTGGTTGGCCCTTTACGTGAATTTTTTTTGCTCTAAGCTTTATAACATTTTTTTTTAACTTTAAAAAAGATAAAAAGCAAAACCTTTTAAGTACCCAATAATAAAAAACAACAATCGTCTTGTTAATATATAGTGGGTCCCACATGATTCACTAATCTTGTTCTGATATCACCACCCGCGAATATCTCCTCTTCTTTTAGCCGTCCGATCGAAAACGACCCTCTCCTTAACATCCTCTCTTGAAAATGAAAGCAAAAGCAAAGTGAGTTCCAGCCCAAACAAGTAAAACACTTTCACACACCCCATAAATAAAATTAAATAAAAATAATAAAATATTATATTATATTACATCACATTACATACTAGTAATATTTTTACATACACACTGTATCTCACTATTTTCACACACATTTTCCTGTGTGAACTTTTCTTTGGGTTTCAGGGAGGAAGAAGAAGAAGAATAGCAATTGTCAGAAAGTCAAACCTTTTTTTCTGGCTTCTTTTTTGGTTGGCGTGAAAGGGTTTATTTGTTTGTCTGTTTTCCCACCGTCCACCGACACATTGTTCTTCATGCTGAAGAACCCATTAAAGTTTATCCCAGGTATGTGTTTGATGAAATGCCTCACTGAGTTATTTCATGAATCTAATCTGCAAATTGTTATCTTTTTCTTGTATCTTTTTTATTGCTTGTCCTGCTCTTATGCGTGTTCATAGTTCCGAGAAGAAAAATTTCTCCCTTTATTAATATTTTGTTTGGTTTAATTTTGGCCTTTTGACAGCAAGTTCTTTTTGATTTATAAAAACAGTCATGTTCCTATTTTTTTAAAAAACCACATGCTTTAGAAAGAAGATAAATTCTCAGCTTTGTAGACATTTTTTAATCATGGTCAAACAAACACTTTTTAGGGGTATCTCTTGCTTTTGAAGTTGGATCACTACTTAAATATTTGCTTGTAGATTCAGGGTCTACTTTAGTGTGTATGCTTGTTGATCCATTCAGAGAATATTAAATCATGACTTAAGTGGAACTAAAAAAGGTGAATACTGAAGCCTCTTAGCCTGTGCTCAAAGCCTCTTCATTTATTTTTTCATTTAATTACATTTGTTTCCTTGATTTCCCTGTCCCAATCAGAGGTTCAATATTCAGAAGTTCTTATTTTCGATTGTTACTTATGCATCATTCCTTTTCATTATCAGGGAATCTCATTAATGGCTTCCTTGTGATAGCATTAATTTTATCAGCTTATCTTTTCATTTGATTTAATTTGTTTCCTTGATTTCCCTGTCCCAATCAGAGGTTCAATATTCAGAAGTTCTTATTTTCGATTGTTACTTATGCATCATTCCTTTTCATTATCAGGGAATCTCATTAATGGCTTCCTTGTGATAGCATTAATTTTATCAGCTTATCTTTTCATTTGATTTAATTTGTTTCCTTGATTTCCCTGCCCCAATCAGAGGTTTAATATTCAAAAGTTCTTATTTTCAATTGTTACTTATGCATCATTCCTTTTCATTATCAGGGAATCTCATTAATGGCTTCCTTGTGATAGCATTAATTTTATCAGCTTATCTACAACACTGATATTTATCTTCTGTTAGTATTAGGACCACCATATTCTTAGTTTCAGTCCCTTTCTTGTACTTGTCTTTGTGTAGGTTGTCTTTATGTTGTAGCTCAGATTCTTCAAAATCTACAATAGTCTATGGATACAACTTATTAAAGCTTATTTGCTTGTCCAATGTTTAGATGGTAGTTGCTAGTTCACACGTCTAATGTTTAGGATCGATTTGTCTAACCTATTGCCTGAACTTTTGAACTATTTGAATCATTGAATGTCTGTTTTATAAATTTGGAATTGTCGATAATGATAAAACTGAAGAATTTTGGGGAGTATGGGCTAAGGGTAAATTGTTAACATTACTTCAAAAAATTTTATAAAAAATGTACTCTATGTAAACAGTTACTAAAGTAAGTGAGCTTTTATATTGAAGCAATAATTTTCCATACCACAACAGCATAAGGGGGACCATAATGGAGAATCTAGACCAATAGCTTCCTTGGAGGCTTCTATTTAATATTTTGTTCGGGGATTTCTACAGAAAAGGTCCTCTGTCCAAATTAAAAAAGTATCCGTAGATCTGGGCTGTACATACAATCTTAAAAGATTTTTGCTATTTATCGGAAGTAAATTATACGTTCATAGATGGTATGAAATGAGAACCTTTTTTTATTTTTTGGTTGACTCTGTATAACTGGAGCATGTCACTCTCCAATGCATCATGCTTGTACTATTTTATTCTTGAGATAAGGATCCCTTAAGGCCTTAACTATTTTATGTGAGAGAGATTGTTGAATTAGAGCTGATAAATTGGGCAGGTTGTGTAACTGTCAATACTTAAAATGGTTTTGGGTCAGAATGGGCAACTCTTAATACGGGTGGTTTGACCCGAAACAATTTCTATACATTTTTATATCAATTGAAAACAGTTAGTGTGTGATACATTGTATGCTAAAACGTTATGTGATTTTGACAATGAATTTTCTTAGTAAAATCATTATCAGTGACTTTCTTTGACCGCCCTTTATTTATATATATTTGTTACAAGTTCGAGATAAATTGTAACCCAATTGATCCATCCTTAAGTAAATGGATCAAAATTGCCAGCTCTAATTCGAGTTTTCATGTAGAGCTTCTTCAAGCTTTCCCTGGCATGCACACTCTGTAGAAAGTTGGATTACCTTCTGATTAGAAATGTTTCTGATTTCAAATCTTTATTGTTTTTTTCAGAAGAGATATCCCTATAGTCATCTAAAACTTTAAACAACATAGAAGCTGGCAAAAAATGGGTGATCCAACATCAAACCGTGCCCCATTACGGAACAAGTTTGAACTGGAGAAATTTCGTTCTAAATTTGTGAAAAGTCTACCCGAGACGGATGCATCACCTTCAAAATGTAGCCAAAAGCAAAAGGCTACAGAAATTGAGGAGATAGTTAAACACATGAAGCATTTACCAAGCTTTCTCGAGAGGGAAAAACCGATCTCAGAGCGAGCTCTTAGTTTCGGAGTAATGGACTGGGCCCGCTTAGAGAAATGGCAACATAAACATCATAACAATGGCCTTGTCAGAAGTAACAAATGTTCACCTTCTAGCAGCAATTCTTCATTGTTTTCTACTAGTGGATCATCTCCTCGATCTACTAGAGATCGAAGCTGCTCACCTGCTCGTCAAAAAGTTCATCGGGTAACTCTACAGTCTCATTTCGAAGCAACCCCTAAAGAGGATTTCACAGGAAATGATGACAATTTTCAATATTCTAATGATCTCCCAGAAGAATCCAAGTCATTGCTTGGTACGGGAAGTTGCCAGACACCAACATCATGTTCAAAGGGGAAGTTAAAGATCCAAGATGAGTCTTTAAATGGACTACAAAATATTCAAGATTTATCATGTGGAACCTGCAATGATGATGATCACCCCAAAAGGCTTGATATTGGTAATATTCGGAATCCATGTATATTTCCGAGTGAAGCTGTCAATAGTAAAAACCTACAAAGGGAACTCATTTTTTTAAGAATTCAAAGCAGTCCCTCTAGAAATAAGACCCCAGAGAGAAAAAGACCAACCAGTTCTTCCAAGAACTCCGATAGTAAACCAAGAAGTATATCGCCACTTCGTCGTTTTAGCTTTAGTCTTAGCACGAGCTCGCAGCCAGAGTCTCCAATTTCTCGAAGGTCGACCAGTGATACTAACCGGGCTAGTTCAAGTCCTATAAGGAGGCTATTTGACCCAATCTTTCCGTCAAAGACGCATCAATTTACCGACTCATGCCATGAATATTCTAGAACAAAAGTAAAAACGAAACTGAATTTTGAAAAGGAATGTGGGGTTGATGATGTGTCATCATTATCATCATCAAGGAAGCAAGCTCTTTTTCAGACAACTGTTAAAAACGATCGACTTTTGTTTACATTTGCTGTTGAAAACAACAAGGAAGTACTTGCAGCTACAGTAACAAATTTAAGTCCTACCAGGAAAGATGATAACAAGAACTTGCTCTATACTTTCTTCACTGTTCATGAAGTGAAGAAAAAGAACGTTAGTTGGTTAACTCATGGGAATAAGAGCAGCAAAGATCATGGGTATGTCCCTAATGTTACAGCTCAAATGAAGCTTTCAAATTCTCATTGTGACACTCGCGAGTTTGTTTTATATTCTGTAAATCCAAATGTACAGCCACAAGATGAACTGGAAGCCATTGTTGTTAAGTTTTTGAGAAAGGTAAAGAGCGAAAATAATCAAGAAAGTTTTAGCACAACAGTGATTCTACCTGATGGTGGTACTCATGGTGTACCAAGTAAAGGAGAACCTTCACCATTGATTGATCGATGGCGATCTGGTGGGGTATGTGACTGTGGAGGATGGGATCTGGGATGCAGTTTAACAACTCTATCTAACCACATGCATTCTAGTGGATCAAAATCAGAAAAAGTTCAAATGACTGCCTACCAATTTGAGCTTTTTGGTCAGGTATGATCTTATTATTATCATTCAAAAGCATTCAATATATTACTCAGAACTAGCAAAATACCCTGGTAATGGAGCGTAAACAAATTTTAGAAACTATAGTAATTATGTTGTTTTTCTCCTTTTCTGATGGATCAGCTATGAATCTATGATGATTAATCAATATGGTAGTCCATTTGGCTTGTTAAAGTGTTGGAGAAATGAAAATTTAGTGATGGAGAAAATGAGTTGAGTGTTATATGTAATAAATAGTTGAAATTACATAACTTCTAACAAATATAAATTTTCAAAAGTTTTATTTATTTCCTGAAATAGAATGCTGAAATGCTTTATGTGTACTAGCACGGTACCCGTGGAATGCGCCGGTAAAAGCCGTGGCGTTGATGATGGTAGTAGTGGTATAATAAAGTGAAATGTGTTTATTTATAGTATAGATAATATAATGTAATGTAATAGATTATTAATGGAAAGTAGAATTGTTGAGATGATTGAAATGTTGTAGTAATTAGATGGGGGTAATATAGTCATTTCGTGTAGTTGAATTAAAAATTAAGACAATTGAGGAGATACTTTATATATAGTTTAGTTAATATTAAGATGATAAGATTAAGATAGGATGGATATAGATATAGATATAGATAATGTGTTTTATCGGTATGCTCCATGTGTGTGTGACTAGCAATTTCATATGCTTTTTACTTATTCTCTACATGAATTATCAACAGGGAGAAATTATGAACAAGAGACCAATCTTCTGCCTCTCTCCTTTGAAGGAAGGTATATTTTCAGTTGACTACAAGTCATCGTTGTCACCTATACAGGCATTCTCAATATGTATATCAGTTGTGGAATCCCGAAAGATGTCGCAGCATAAACAACTCAGATCACTTGCTCACGAGGACGTTCCTCTAATATATACCCCAATACCGCGTATCAAGAGAAGCGCAATTTCTAAGATCACTTCTGTATAAATAATGTAATTTAATTATTTAAGCTCACCATCATTTTGATGATATTCTATTTGATTATGCATGAAATTTAGTGTAAGATTGAAACTGAAGATTAGCTTGGCATCTTTAGTTTGCATTGAAAATATGAATATCATGACTAAGCTTATTCCTTCACCTTTCGTTGACTTTATTCTATCTATAGTTTAAGTTATTTCACCCCCATCAACTGAAAACTGAAAAAATATTACAGCGATTATAAACCTTTTTACCGTTTATTGTTCTTCTGGCTCTGTTTATGAAAGCGCACACATAAACATATAATTACATGCAACTTTAAACAAATAAAATGATTCATATAATAAAATTATGCTATTATATATTTGTATTGTGAGCGTAAACTGTACAACACTGTATTGTATGTACTAATTTATTTATTGTATTTATCATCTTTTGTGGATATCTCAGAAATCTCGATGGTGGATTTCTTTTCTTTGTATGTGATATTATATTGTAGACCTGAAATTCCTGTACAATATATTGTAGTCACTAAAATAAAAGGCATTACCTATATTTTGGAGGGAATTCAGGTCTCCTTATTAATTACACTAGTGTATTGTATTTGTACTTATATAATATATACGAGGGAGGTTCATATGAGAACCAACTAAAAGTTGAGAACCTTGAAAACTACTAGATAACGAGTTTGTTCATATGTGATTAACTTCAATCATATGTGAACATTGATGAACATTTAATTGATAAATAAAAAAGTAAAAAAAATCCTAAAATTATATCGAAAAACTCAAAAAACAAATATACGTTCACATGTGAACGGATAATGTGAACAAATAAGTAAAACGTGTTTTAAGGCGTAATTTTAGAATTTTTTGACATTTTTTTTCTTTCTCAATCTAACCTAAATCAATATTCACATGTGAATGAAGTTAATCACATTTGAACAAACACGTTATCTAGTAGTTCCCAAGGTTCTCAACTTTTAGTTGGTTCTCATTTGATATATATATATATATATATATATATATATATAGTGGGAGGATCCAGGGGGAAGCAAAGATCTTGAGGTAAGGGGGGAAGTGCACTAACCAACGTCGATTTGTTCAGTTTGGAAGTTCATGCGCCTCTTTTCCTTCCTGTTGCAATTTTAATCCATTTACAGTAACAAGGGTAATTTGGTCTTTTGACATTTTATTTTTTTAAACCAATTCAGTAGTACTTCTATCAATACAGTAAACAAAGGCATGAGGTTTATTCCACATCGGGAATCTCTTGACGCTATTCTCGTAAACATTCGGTAACGATTAATCCAATCGATCGACTAAATTCTATTTTGTTTCTCAATTCTAATATAGTTGTTTCTCAATTCAGTAACAATTGTGTAAGTCCTTCAACTTAAATAATTTTCGTTTCTTACTTCTAATTCAGATCTTAATTGTTGTGTTTATGATCGAATTACGATTCAATTATGATTATCACCGACCTAATTGAGATGTATAATCGATATCACTTTATTTTTCTTCGATTTTGATATACATACGATTTTAATTCAATTATATCTGATTGTGTTGTTTGTGTTTAGGTTTAAATTGTCATTGACATTCAAGCTTTTGTTTTTAGGGTTTTTTAGGTTTAAATTTGTAATCGTGTTGATTCAGATATTATGATGAATTCTGGTTTTAACATTCTATTATGAACAAATTCAAGTGTTATTGATTTTAGTGATAAGTAACTATTTAGAGTAATTTGTGTCTTTTTGTGTGTTTTGTGTTCATGATGCCGATTTCCAGTAATCATAATATTGGTTACGATGAATGTTACTTACTTTTAATATTTTTGTATATTTAATTAATGTGTGAATCCTTTGTATTTGTGTTTTTGTAGCTTCTATGATGATGTCTTCTAGTTCTAGTCTTTTGTTAGAATCGAATTCAAGTGTTCTTGATTCTACTAGTAAGTTTTTTTGTTACTTGCGATTTATGTGTTCATGATGCTCTGCTGAATTTATGATAATATTATCCACGGTGAATGTTTATTTTATGATGAATTCTGGTTCTAACCTTCTATTATGAACAAATTCAAGTGTTAGTGATTCTACTGGTAAGTAATTATTTACAATAATCTGCGTCTTTTTGTGTGTTTTGTGTTCATGATGCTGATTTTCAATCATCATACTATTACCTCTGATGAATGTTACTTACTTTTAATGTTTTTGTATATTTAATTAATGTATGGATCCTTTGTATTTGTGTTTTTGTAGCTTCAATGATGATGTCTTCTAGTTCTTTTCTTCCGTTAGAATCGAATTCAAGTGTTCCTGATTCTACCAGTAAGTTTTTTGTTACTTGCGATTTATGTGTTCATGATGCTCTGCTGAATTTATGATAATATTATCCACGGTGAATGTTAATTATTTTATGATGAATTCTGGTTCTAACCTTCTGTTATGAACAAATTCAAGTGTTAGTGATTCTACTGGTAAGTAATTATTTACAATAATATGTGTCTTTTTGTGTGTTTTGTGTGCATGATGCTGATTTTAAGTCATCATAATATTACTTGTGATGAATGTTACTTACTTTTAATGTTTTTATATATTTAATTAATGTGTGGATCCTTTGTATTTGTGTTTTTGTAGCTTCTATGATGATGTCTTCTAGTTCTAGTCTTCTGTTAGAATCGAATTCAAGTGTTCTTGATTCTACTAGTAAGTTTTTTGTTACTTGCGATTTATGTGTTCATGATGCTCTGCTGAATTTATGATAATATTATCCGCGGTGAATGTTAATTATTTTATGATGAATTCTGGTTCTAACCTTCTATTATGAACAAATTCAAGTGTTAGTGATTCTATTGGTAAGTAATTATTTATAATAATCTGTGTCTTTTTGTGTGTTTTGTGTTCATGATGCTGATTTTCAATCATCATAATATTACATGTGATGAATGTTACTTACTTTTAATGTTTTTGTATATTTAATTAATGTGTGGATCCTTTTTATTTGTGTTTTTGTAGCTTCTATGATGATGTCTTCTAGTTCTAGTCTTCTGTTAGAATCGAATTCAAGTGTTCCTGATTCTACCAGTAAGTTTTTTGTTACTTGCGATTTATGTGTTCATGATGCTTTGCTGAATTTATGTGAATATTATCCACGATGAATGTTAATTATTTTAGTATAGAGATTATGATGAATTCTGGTTCTAACCTTCCATTATGAACAAATTCAAGTGTTAGTGATTCTACTGGTAAGTAATTTTTTGGAGTAATTTGTGTCTTTTTGTGTGTTTTGTGTTCATGATTCTGATTTTCAGTAATCAAATATTACCTATGATGAATGTTACCTACTTTTAATGTTTTTTATATTTAATTAATGTGTGGATCCTTTGTATTTGTGTTTTCGTAGCTTCTATAATGTTTTCAAGTCCTGATGTTCCCTTAGTTTCAATGGTTTGGTTCAAATAGTTGAGATGCTTCATAGTAAATCCTATGGTCAATAACTGATAAGTCGTGGTCCTTTTAGGCCTCGATGCATCAATGAACAAATAATTTATTAAGTTGAAATGTGTTATCATTGATGATTTATAACTTTATGCACATCAAAAACTTTTATAATATAATTATCTGAAGTCATAAACTATATTTGAAGATGGTAACGATGAATTCGCATGTAGATCGGTGGTGTATAAACAGAGCCTTGTATGAATTAATATCTTGTTGACATTGCAATCCTTCTCCTGTGTTACTTTGGCTGGCCTTTATGTTTGTGTTCCTACTTATATATAGTTTGTAGTGCTAAAGTTGCAGATTGTTGCTATCTAGACAACATGCTCGTAAAATGCAAAGATCATAAAATCACTTCAAAGGAAATCAGGGCATTCCTTTCAAAGATTAAGGGAACACTTGGCTTCCATGTATGTCACAGGCATGTCTAGCGCTTAATGTTAATCAAGGTAATGAGATTTTTTTTGTTGCTTTAAATGCATTTAGGGCTAACTTTATAAAAAGTTATCGAACTTTGGATAAATTACCAAGTTATTTTAGGGCGGTAAATTCATACAAAGTTATAGGTAATTTGTGTTATTTTGTAACTTATGTGTTCATGATGTTGATTTTAAATAATGGAAATATTATTCACGATGAATGTTACTTACTTTTAATATTTATATTTAATTAATCTGTGTATCTTTGTATTTGTATTTTTGTACCTTCTATGATGTATTCTAGTTCCAACTCTCCATTAGAATTTAATTAAATGCTTCTTATTTTGCTGATAAGTTATTTTGATGATATTATTACCCATGATGAATCTTAGCTACCTTTAATATTAGACATCAATGTTGTGTTCAGATTTTGATATTCTCGTTGAGGACTAACAACTAGTTGCATGGGTTTTGTTTAAGGAATGTCATCTGAATGTGCGAAGGGTGGTTGATGATACAGTTGGTGGCCTTGCAGTCTCTCGCCAGCTATGTGTTACTCGAATTGTGATGAGGGATCTGCGTTATGTTGTTTATGTGTGTGCACAATCAACAATGTAGTTATCCTAAGGACAAGGCATTGGAAGGATCTTTATTATTTTTGTTGATTTTTTACCTCAGGTAAATTACTTGCATAGTCATGGACTTGCCCATACAGAGCTTAGACTGGAGTATGATTTTTGTCACACTTCTTACCACCATCTATGTGAACTGAGTTGAAATAGCATTCAAAATATTTGTCGTGTCCCGTTACACATAACACTATGATGATGTGCTCAGGCAATTTGACGAACAAATGTCGAAATTGTGTACAGAAGTGATGACTACAACTTGAAGGTGGGCAGCGGAAAGCCAACATGTACACTTATCAGCTTACTATGTTACCATATAACATGTCAAAGGTAATGTTTACATCGGTTTCTTATATTGCAATATAACTTAACATCATCTGATCCTCTTCATTGGAAGTAACAATTTGGGTGCGTCGTGTGGTATGATTTGGTAGCTAGTTTTGAAATCGGTCAGCATGGATAGTACCCATTGAAATCAGCCATTATCCTCCTATGTTTTTCACAATCACAAAATACTTGTTGTTTTTTATATGACCACACTTATATGCCCTGAAATGTTATTATTGTATGTGGATCTTGTCAAAGTAAAATGCAACTTTATTATTTGTTGGTGTATCTTACCAATCTATGTCGTTATGCTTGATGTACGCATTTAGTTCCTTAACGTATCTATAGTTGTCTTATTTTGACTTACATTCTACTTTCTTCTTCTGTTTATGCCCTATGTGGGTTTATCATTTACTTGCCCTCTCTTTTTTGTGCTAACTTTGCTTTTAAAATGTACAGACACCTGGTGCTTTGTACATTCATAACAGATTCCGGGTTTAAGTCACCCAAAGGCTTGCTGCTACTCTCATAAATTTATTTTTTAGAAGACAGCCGACAGAAATTACCTACCACATTTATTACCTATATTAGTGCAGCTATTAACTTAACTAATTTGATCATGGCCATGTCTCTTTAACTAATTTGATAATGGCCATGTCTCTTTGTCTTTGTATTATATTTGTTAATGTACTCAGACCCGGAATTGGTAATGAATACTGTAAATCCGTGATCAGATCATCACTTTGTTTCAGATTTAAACAGTTTGCATTTTGTGTTGGTCACTGACCTTTTGCTATTAACCTACACTAGCTCGGCATTAAAGAGGCCCGCAATTTTTTGCGGGTTTTAAACTAGTAATTTTATAATATTCATTCAGATGAATACTAATTGATCATTCATTGATAAATGTTATAGTTTAATTTCAGTTGTTATAACGTTTATGAATAATAATTGATAACTTCATTTGCAAGTATATTAAATGATAACATTAATTGGTAATGAACATTTAGTTATTACATTTGTTTGATGACCAACATCAAGTGATAACATTCATCTAAGTGAATAATAAGTGATAATATTCATCTGGATGAATAATAAGTTATAACATTCACTAATAAATGTTTAGAACATTCGTTTTGATAAATATTAAGTGATAACATTTATTTACATGTATATTAATTGATAAGTTCATTGATAGCGAATAAAAATTAATCATACACCTTTATATATGACTTAAATTAATCGTTTAGGTCTTATATTAATTGACTTAAAATTTTAAAGAAATCAAATGACATAAATACCAAACTAACCTCATCTAACTATAGAAACTACCATTTATAATATTTGTTTATAACTAAACACATTTCCTTTTGAAAACTACCATTTGACATTTTTACGTAAATTATTATTCCTACATATTAGAAAGTGAAAATTAATAAATGTTGATCAGAATTGATGTTATGAATGTTAAGCTCCCTTGATAAATTCTTTTTGTAGGCTATAACATCAATTGATGAATTTCATATCCAAAATCATTAATATTCATCATGGTGAACGTTAACTTAACATTCATCATGATGAATATTTAAATTAAATTAATGTTATTTTTTAACATGCATCTTGATGAATGCTAAGTTAACATTCACCATGATGAATATTAACATTTTATTAAATAAATATTCATAAACTAATGTTAGGACTTAGAATTGAATTTCATCTGTGAAGTTAGACTACAAGAACATAAGAGTCTCTTTATAAGTGCATATAACATACCAGGCAAATACAAACATGATCATAACATGGTACAAGATGTGTGTGACAATACAATATTACAATTACAAGAGTCAATCGATAATCATCATTCAAACTAAGTTTAGATATAGCATTAGCGGGGGCACATTAGACCGATACATGGAAGAACAGGTCAATCAAGCTTATAAATGGTATAGATAACCTCAAATAGGTATACAGATAAGCTGGTGTAACATGAAAAATGGGTAAAGGGGGTCAAAAGTCATCCAAAGTGTATCCACAACGCATATAACCTCATTATGTTCTCTAACATAATAGAAGATCATATGTAATCATATTTTAAAATAGTAATTGCTATAAAGTTTCAAAAATCGTTAATATTCATCGCAGTGAATATTAGTTAACTTTCTTGATGATGAATTTAAAATTAAAAAAATTCATACAAAATGTTATGATTTGATATTCATATTAGTTAACATTCATTATGATGAATATTAACAATTTATTAAAAACTATTTATCAACTAATGTTATGATTTAGAAATGAAGTTCATCCATGAATATATTATTTATAGCATTGATTACGATTACTAACTATTGGTAAAAATATATATATATTTTTTTAAAAATTTGATTGGTAAACTTAATATGTTTCTCGATGAATAGTAACGATTCCCCCATTCCCCCAAAAAACATCAATTCCCTTTGGATCATGTCACGTGAAATAAATTTGTACAAAAGTTTTTGAAATATATTTGTAGGGTCATGATCCAGATGGAAGCATTTTTTGTAAGATGCATTAGCATTCATCATAAAACATCTTACCTTGTCACTACGAATATAAAAAAAAGTGGCTATACTGTGTACGTTGATAACGGTATAGTTTAATTTAAGTTGTTATAACTTTCATTTAGATGAATATTAAGTAATAACTTTCATTAATAAAAGTAATATAATTGTGTAATTAGGCATGGTAGTTTGTCAATTTGCCGTATTGATAAATTGTATGTCCCTATATATATTATGTGGTATGATCCAGAGGGAAACTTTTTTTTGAGGAATGGTGAAGTGTAATATTCATCACGAAGCATTTTAACTTTGTCAATACATTTATCAAAAATTAAAAAGTGAAAATTAATAAATGTTGATCAGAATTGATGCTATGAATGTTAAGCTCCCTTGATAAATTCTTTTTGTAGGCTATAACATCAATTGATGAATTTTATATCCAAAATCATTAATATTCATCATGGTGAATGTTAACTTAACATTCACCATGATGAATATTTAAATTAAATTAAAGTTATTTTTTAACATGCATCTTGATAACATTTATTTACATGTAGAGAACACTTTTGTGCAAGGGGAAAGGCTAGTAGCTACACGTCCTCCCTTTCCTACTGTATGGTACTAAAACGGAAAAGCACTAGGCTAGGGTCAAATATAACGTAATGCCAAATTGTGAAAAGAAAATTAAGCGACAATATAACATAGTATGATTATTATATAATTTTCGTAACAATTAAATATGCTAAAATAAATTTTGATGCAACTAGTAAAACAGAGAGCTCCTAGCTGAATTTGAATAGCTAAATCTGCATTTTGTTCGGCCGAAAACATGAGGCCTCCAAACCAAGATTCAAGCCTTCCATCGGCAAAAGTAAACTGAAGAAGTTGTTCTGTCTTGACTTGAACGAAAGTAAGTGTGGTTAGTGAGCTTACAAATAACAGTACACATACTAATAATATTGACATATATTGGCATGATCGTAAGTAGAGGTTTAGTAAGAAAATTTTCTAAAATTGAGATTACAAACTCAAGATTCATAATAGAACAATTATATACATCATTCTCACCAACAATATATCCTAAAAAATGTTAATCTAAGAGTAAAGAAAACAGAAAGAACTGGAGAAAATACAGGGTTGAAATATTGACTCACATTCTTGCCTACTTCTGAGTTGCACATCAGTAAATGGCATAAGTATCTCAACGTTTGGAGAACATACTGTTGCCGATAGTTGCAGCACCATTGTCTATCAGAATTGTCAGTCTGGATCTGCTTATGGCACAGAGATGTAAAAAGTAGGAAAGATTCAAGGGTTAGGACCAGCCTCTATAGTTTAAATGTTGGAAAAGATACTTACATTGATTGAACTTTGGACTCCACCTTAGATGGCAAGTTGTTATAGAAGTTTTTCCTGGAAAATAAGTCGGAGTATTTAATAATTAGACCTGTTACAGATGATTATAAATACTTCTCTTTTCATCCACATAGACAATATCCCTCCTTCTTTCCCTCTCTATTGAGTTATCTTGACTTGGACCAAGGTCACGACTCCGAAAACAGTGCAACATAATAACTCATACATCTGCGTTCAAAAGAAGAAATGTATAAATATGAAATATATTACATATAGATGGCGGAAACAAAGATAAACTTTACTTAGTGAGGTATCTGGGGGAGTATGATTGTGCACGTCACTGACTTTATGATCTTCAAATGGCATGACAATGGCAGAGAATCCAATAGTACTTGTACGCACTAATACAGTAGTGTGAGCCATTGTGCAACAAAATAGTATTTGAGATTAATATCTTTTATATTGAACAAGGAGACATGTGTAGTAGTGTATATCACTATTATATATAAATCATTGCGTTGAGTGTTGTTCCTATATTAGAATTTTAACCCTGGTATGATATCTAAGCTAAAATGATGCAATAGCTTCTGAAGGTAAAGAGTAACTGTTAACAGTCACAAACCAGATACATTTTTATTACTGCAGGAAAATTAAAAAGGTACAAATGAACATCAAAGCATAGTGAATTGCAAAACAATGTTCAGGCCTGGGTACAAAAAACAAACTAACTGCACGCATTGAGCAAATATGTGATCGAATGAGCCAATAATGTTCAGAGCTGAATCTAGATATTAATTGAATGCACCTATGGAGCAAATGAGCGACCTAAAAAGCCTCTAAAAGTTGGGTGTTTCCAAAGTCTGTAAGCTATTAAATGTGCTGAATACCATTTCGAACATGAAGGGAATATATTACATACTTGTTTAGTGTAAAGTGATTGACTGATAGTCACGCGTTTCAAGTTCTACAAACAACAAAATAATGCACGCCACAGACAATTACTTCAACGTTGTAACTAAATAAAGATTCTCATACAGTTAAATGTTGTGATGCCTAAAAAGTCATGAATGAATGTTAAGAAGTTCGATACCTGAATGAATGAATGTTAAGAAGTTCGATACCTGAAAATCATGAATGAATGTTAAGAGAGGAACATAAGAGGAAGAGAAAATCATGAATGAATGTTAAGAAGTTCGATACCTGAAAAGTCATTCAGGTCAAATACCTCATTCTTTGTCGATTTTAATGGATTATTGTTTCTCAGTCGAGTTTTGGACTTTGTTTTCTGGCTCTGTGATAGTGAGTTGGAACGACACCGCTGACCAGAACCTTCATGATGGAGAGTGGGTGTCTGAGGTCCAGTTGACAGAACTCCTTCACCAATTAGAAACAGAGTTTGAGCAGGAGGTGAAGGAGATTGATGCAAAGGTCTTCTTTTCTTTGATGAAGCGTCAACAACATTTTATGTGCCAGGCTGTCAAGAAGACAGATAAAGAGTAAAATTTCACGTCAAACAAGAGATAAAACCCAACCCGGAATACATAGTGCAAATAAATACCTTCTTTGTTTCAAAAGTAGCTAGATCCTGTATCCCATTGCCCAATTCAAAATCATCGGTCCTGGGGCGTCTGGCAATGTTCGTACGACCTTTTTTCCTAACATTCCACTTCATGTCCATGTCAATAGAGTTCAAAAGCTCTAGGTCCACTCTGGTATGCAATAGTCGAGACATGTTCTATTCCATAAATTAATACCTTGAAAGATAGTAACGCAGATCAACCTACACACTGAATAGCATCACAGCATTATTATCATATCAAGGATGCAGTTATTCACATAACAGTTAAAAGAACAAAATGCTCAGTTGCATTGGTCAAAAGGAGACACACTTCATGACATCATTGAGAGAAAGAAGATCATTAAGGGAACTACATACCACATATATATCTATAAGCAATTTTAAAAGTCAAACTTCACCCTTCAATATAAGCAATTTTAAAAGTCAAACTTCACCCTTCAATGCATCATTGACCACATATATCTAATCTAACCTACTACAAGCCTATACCACCTACTAAATCTGGTCCAATACTACGAATACCACCATTATCTACCACCTGTTGATATTGAAGATTCAAGCTTTAGGAACGCAAGCACTAACCAAAGATCTGGCTAAATTACAGAACTCTAAAAGTGGATCGCGGTCTGGATAATATAGATCTGGGCATATGCAGAGAATGTCCATTAGAAGATATAAATAAACCCTAAACTAAATAAATTACTTCAACGTTGTAACTAAATAAAGATTCTCATAGCAGTTAAATGTTCACAGTACAATATCAAGCAATTAACTAAATAAAGATCCAACCTGCCCGGCCCCCAAATTTGCCACCTCTAAGCACTATAATAGGGTATATGGATATAGCATGTATGGATTGACCAGTAATGTTAACTGTTAGTCCATTGATTGTGGAAACAATGCTACATAATCTTCCTTCTACGTACTAGCTTCATCTAATAATATTCGATCTTCTTAGGGCAGACCTAACTAATTTCCCAAAACTTGATATCTTCGAATATAATCTTTCTGTTTCTATTTACCCTTATTTTTTGCTTTGACATCTTTACACACATAAAGTGTTCAATATTATCAAATAACATATTTGATAAACACAATATTGAATAATCTGAAACACTTTTTCTTTTGACATTTAGTAACTGAATACTCAATATAAATCAATTAACATTCATCACAGTGAATAATATTCATCCAGTACAGTAACACAAGTAGATATAATACACTAATATCCATCAATAGTATATGAAGTAGTTACATATATATATTTTTTTGGGTAAAGGGCAAAATGCTTACCCGGTAAAAGTAGTTACATATTTCATTCTAGTGAATACGTAATTTGTAGTATTCATATATTTCTTTGTTAATTTATTGGAATTTTGAATGAAATGTCAACAAATTTCTAATAACAAAGACAATTTATAATGAATACATGGTTGATGTTTATTTGTTCTTACCAATGTTTTAAAACCCGGGTTTTTGATCGAACCGGATTAGAGCAAATTTCTGGTCGCACCGGTCGGACCGGTTGGGCCGGAAGGTCGAACCGGAATTGTTAAAACCCTTGAAAATCTATTATATACATAGAGTAAAGACATATAAAACTCAATTGTTTGAAAAATCTACAAACTTTCCATGCTAATTGTTTGAAAAATCCAACAAAATCATACAATCTAACTTGTACATACAGTTTTATAGAGTTTATAGAATAAAGTAAACCGGACAAGTTTCATAATCCACTTAGTTTTGACTAATCAATTAAGTATATTAATAAGATACAACCTATTACTGTCTAATTTACATGGCAATAGAAATTAAAATTGTATGTATAATATATTACTGAATAAACTATAATATTCTCATTTGTTACGCTGTTTCAAAATCACATATATATATACTAACAATTAATTATAATATATTAGGGTGTAGTACTGTAGTGGACTAGTGTTAGGTATGTTTTGAAAGAAGGAAAGAATAAAAGAAACGCACGTGGCACGCCTCTTTATGATACGGAGTATTTTTTTGCTTTTTATGTTTTCTAGTATTAAAATAATACATAAATAAAGAAAGATCCGGGTCGACATGTAAATCCGGGTCCCGGTCGAACCCGGTCGGCCCGCCCGGCCCAAGCGGGTAGTTGACTAGTCAAAAATGTCAAAAAACCGGTTTATTTTTGCCCGGAATTCATGAAAAACACGGTCCGACCGGTCGAACCGGTCCGGTCGAACCGGGTTTTAAAACATTGGTTCTTACCGACTTCTTCTTCTTCTTGATTTAGCTTTATCATTTTGAGCGACCTTTTTCCCTTTATTTGATTAATCTTCCATCATTCCTTTACTTTGCACAGATTTTTTCGATGAATCTTCAATCGCCAAATTCGAAGGCTAGTCGCAACTTCCGAATTGAATTGTCAATTTAGAAATTAGAAACCCTAATTTTGTTTGAATCTTAAAAGAGTTGGAAGTGCTTCAGCCAAAACCCTAATTTCTCCTTGAAATTGAGCCAACGGTTTTTATTCCTAAAATATATTTGTATTTTTTTTACAGCCTAATTATGAAAGGACCATTATGTCCCTCCGCCCTTTTTTTTAAGTGAACAGATCTAACAGCCCATAATCACTTCCCCCTTCCCCAAGATCTTTACTTCCCCATTGATCCCTCCCCTATATATATATATATATATATATATATATGTTAGATTAGATGGAGGGTGGAGATGTGTTTTCACTATTTTTTTTATCTCCTTGTTTTCACATGATCTCATTCATATGTTAGATTAGATGGAGGGTAGAGATGTGTTTTCACTGTTTTTTATCTCCTTGTTTTCACATGATCTCATTCATATATATATATATATATATATATATATATATATATATATATATATAGGGTAGTGATCAAGCGGGAAGTGAAAAAATGGGGGAAGGGGGAAGTAAATCACCACCATTAATCTCATGAAGTCTATAATAATTGGTGTCGCATCCCCAAATTCGGGTTGCGAAAGCGAATCGGGTCGGGGCGCGACTAATCAATAATCAAAACACACAAGGTATATAATGAACGACTCTATATGCGTCGTTTACAAAAATACATTGATTGTAATAAAAGCTTACAATAGTTATAATGTTTACAAAAGCTCGGTACCCTATCGGAGAGATTCTATGGCATTACTACTTTTACAAAATATAATAATGCAGGAAAATCTCTTGTTGTTTGCATGCGACTCGAGCTATATAAAATCCTGAGCAGACCTACTGCTGCTGAGTACCTGAGAATACACGCTAAAAGGGTCAGCTAACGCTGGTGAGCTCACAGGTGTAATGTTGAAACAACAATGTATGAACCACAAGATTTAGTATAATGATTTGAAATCAATCAAATAAATATGTATATTACTGCCATGAGCTCATAGTTTGAGCTTAACTGAGGGATCAGGATCACAATCAAGTGCCTGAGCGAGGTTGCCTCCTGCATGTGCCTAATCTGCACACGTATGAACAAATGATAATGTGTCCATTCGACCGCAGTCGTGGTAGCGCGACTACCCCGGACGGGGATTGTCAATCCCATATGGTACCATACACTAACACTCGCGCTAAATCCATACTAACAAACTATGATGTGGAGGGGTTCATGATTAGTAAAAATAACTCATGCAGTCAATATATCGAGTTTTGTACTTGTGTTCACATGTAAATAAAACCGAGCATGTATTCCCACCCCTGGGTTTAAAACATTAAAAATGAGGGGCTATGAGACTCACCTGAGTCTGATATGTTGCAACGAAGCAAGTATGAGGTAGTATAAATAGTGGTGTCCAAAGACTGTAACCAGCCGGACGTTCAAAATCCGCAAGGTTATAAATATGTGTAGACGTCTCAACAGACCATCTATGCTAGTTGTTCATTCAACTAGTAATGTCCAAATGATTTGAATTTTTTTTTTGTGTTTTGAAAACATGTACGGCCCGTTGGTGACGGTTTGTAATAATAATCTCAAAGCATTATTGTTATATGTTTCGTGGTATCGTATATTTATCAAAGTATATGTTATGAGTTCCAAGGTTTTCCAACAATGGCGTGTTATTATTTATCCAACAATAGCAGGTACTATTTATGAGACAATAGCTGGTTCACTATTCATGAGACAATAGCGGGTTCACTATTCATGAGACAATAGCAGGTTCACTATTCATGAGACAATAAGGTTTCACTATTCATGTGACAATAAGGTTTCCAACAATAGCGTTTTTGAGAATGTATACGCGACAATGTGATTTGCGACAATGAGGTATTCTTGGACAATGTTCATGCGACAATGGGGTATGCGACAATGGTATTGTCGCAGGTGTGATTTCCATTTTCGTTTAAGTGTTCGTTTTTGTTGAATAGGTCAAACGTGTTCGGTTTGACCCAAAACTTTTAGGGAAGTCTTAAATATGTTAAATAAGCTTTAGAAAATTATCGTTACGTTTTACGGTTGACCCGAAATGTCGGTTTTGTAAAATGACAAAAACAGCCCTTGGAGGCTTCGGTTCCAGATTTTTAACTCGATTCAACCCCCCGATTTCACCCTTTTCTAGTCCGAATCAAGCCTAACCAAAAATCACACATATTCTCCTAGGTTTCTAGTGTAAATCTGCAATTTATGGAGATTTTAGAAGGTCCTTTACTATTTTAAACAAAAATGGAAATGGAGAGTGGTTAGATTTGACCGATAAACGACCTCAGTCCATAAATCGGCTTCTACACTAAAATACGTGCATTTTTGGAAATGGTCAAAGAAGAACTTTTTGTAGAGATCTTCCATATGAAAATTTTGGTATGTGTTTCGTTGTCTAATTCTTCCTAGAACTCAAGATATGGACGTTTTTGTACACTGATTTTTCTGGGACAGAATCTGTCTTTTATATATGTTTATGAAAAACGTGTTTTAGCTATAAATTTGGACATTTCCTAGCTATATGAACCTACTAACATGTAAATAAGCATAATACAAGTAGTTTCAAGAAAAGTTTTGGAGTCCTTACAAGTCGAATGACGAAACGAAGAAGATAGAATCGAAGCTCGTGTTGTGATGATCGTTTCCTTCCAAAGGAGCCTTGTGATCCAAGGTGTATTTAAGTGGTGTTTTGAGGTGGTTATGGTGGTTTGATGATGGTGTTCTACCAGATTTTTGAGAGAAGGAGAGGTGGGTAGAGAGAGAGAGGTGGAGTGAAGAATGGGAATGGAAGTGAGGTGTGTGTTTGGTTAGTCAATCAAACAAGGAGAGGGGGAAAGGGGGCATGGGGCTGCAGATTTCATGGGTCCCACCCACTAGGTGGGTGTTTAAATCATTTTCCAAAGTTGCGTTACACGCGGTGTCCGTTTACCCGTTCGTTTCGTCGTTCGTTTAATCGTTAAACGTTTAATATACGCGTCTTGTGAACGATATATTTTTGTAAATTTTCTGATAGAAGTATTATTTAAAATACTTAGTAAACATTTTATAAAATGTTTCGTTAGGTTGTTGGTTCCGAATTGTGCGTTCGTTTTGCGTTTTAATCAATTGTGTAGCGTTTTAAACGTTATAATTGATATCGTATATTTGCGATATTTTTACCCGAAGTATTTAATTAAAATACTTAATATTGAGTTATAAAAATATAACTTGAGTTTATTTTGTTTGTCGGGCGCGTTTCGCGCGTCTAATTCATGTCGGTTACGTTTTATATAAAACGTACATTGTTTCGTATATTATTAATACATAATAATATAATGTAAATAACTACTATTTAAATATCAAATAGTCTTATGTCATTTATTAAAAGTTTTCACCAACGTCCTTATTAATAATGTATCGGAATTCATCCGACATGAAAATGCACGATTCGAAGAAATCGCGTACGTGTATATATTCTCAGATATATATAATAACACACATAATTAGCCTATTACAAAACTAATTACACGTATTAACAAGCTGGTTAGGCACTAATACAAGTCCTAACTTGGCGGGTGTCACATTCTCCCCTTGTTAAGAGAATTACGTCCCGAAATTTAGCTCTGAGTCGTGTGAGTGGAGTCTGTGAATAACTGTGGGTATTTGAGTCGCATCTGGTCTTCCCGTTCCCAAGTGAATTCCGGACCACGCCGCGAATTCCACCGGAATTTAACAATGGGAATACGATTTTGTTTGAGTTGTTTGACCTCACGGTCCATGATTTCTGCGGATTCCTCTACTAAATGAAGTTTGTCATCGATGCGGATTTCGTCGAGAGGAATAATGAGTGTCTCATCAGACAGACATTTCTTCAGGTTAGAAATGTGGAATGTGGGATGCACGCTGCTGAGTTCGGGTGGCAGCTGCAATCGATATGCCACTGGACCAATCCTTTCAAGGATCTCGAAAGGTCCAATGTATCTGGGGTTCAATTTCCCGGGCTTTCCAAAACGGATGACACCTTTTCAAGGTGATACTTTGAGCAATACTCGATCCCCAACCTGGAACTCGAGATGCTTGCATCTCACGTCAGCATAACTCTTCTAACGATCACGTGCAGCTTTCAGCCGGTTTTGGATACCAACAATTTTCTCGGTGGTTTCATGAATGATTTCCGGACCAGTGAGTTGGCTGTCTCCCACTTCGGTCCAACAAACACGTGATCGACACTTACGACCGTACAGTGCCTCGAATGGTGCAGCTCCAATACTGGTATGGTAGCTGTTGTTGTACAAAAATTCGCACAAATGTAAATGAGTTTCTCAATTTGCACCGAAGTCAACTACTCAGGCTCGTAGCATATCCTCTAGTGTTTGAATCGTTCGTTCACTTTGGCCATCAGTTTGAGGATGATATGCAGTACTCATATCCAGACGAGTACCCAATTATTTCTGAAGTGATTGCCAAAAGTGAGATGTGAAACGACTATCTCTATCGGAGATAATCGAGATGGGAACTCCGTGTCGGGAAACGATTTCCTTGAGATAGATTCGTGTGAGGCGTTCCATTTTATCGGTTTCTTTGATTGCAAGGAAATGAGCAGATTTGGTGAGACGATCGACGATCACCCAAATGGTATCGCAACCGCTTGATGTTCTCAGGAGTTTTGTGATGAAGTCCATAGTGATCTGCTCCCATTTCTATTGTGGGATTTCTGGTTGTTGGAGTAATCCGGGAGGTTTCTGGTATTCGGCTTTGACTTTTGAGCAAGTAAGGCACTTGCTAACGTATGAGGCGATTTCAGCTTTCATGTTTGGCCACCAATAGAATTCTTTGATGCCATGATACATCTTGTCAGATCCAGGATGTATAGAATATTTGGGCTTGTGAGCTTCATGTATCACCAAGTCGCGTAGGTTTCCGAAACAGGGCAACCAGATTTGGTTTGAGAAGTGTTTAACTCCGTTAGGTTTGGTTTCGAATTGTTGCTCCATGTTGCGCAAGGCCTCGTTTTTGATGTTTTTTAGGTTTGAGTGCTTCGAGTTGAGCGGTGAGAATATGAATGATAAAATCATTGTGAATTGTGATACTGAGGGCTCGGACTCGAAGTGGTTTAGCGCGTTCCTTTCGATTGAGGGCATCGGCAACAACGTTTGCTTTGCCCGGATGGTATTTGATTTCGCAATCATAATCGGTAAGCAACTCAACCCAGCGACGTTGCCTCATGTTGAGATCCTTTTGGTCGAATACGTGTTGGAGACTTTTGTGATTGGTAATGATGGTGCACTTAGTGCCGTATCGATAGGGTCTCCAGATTTTGAGTGCAAGGACGACAGCTCCAAGTTCGAGGTCATGATTGGTGTAGTACTTTTTCGTGTACCTTCTACGCGATATAATGCGCAACTTCATTTTGCCTTCCTCCCCTTGTTAAATTTGAGTTCCACCGGAAACTGGAGGAACTATGAATAGGTTTTCCTTGTAATAGTGATTTTGACGGAATTTTCGGATATCATTGTAAAAGAAAGTGGAAGGAGGTATTTCGATCTCGATTGATTATCATATCTAGAAAGAAGAGTTCTATTCACAACTTCCGTAGTGAATTTTTGAGTTGTGCTATCCAACTTAAATCGATTTGTTAATTCTGCAATATACTCAGCGTCTAAGTCATGTTTGAAGTGGTCAATTCATGACCGTTTTGTTGTTCAAGGCATTAGTCGAATCATGACTATTCCGTTGTTCGAATAGTAGTCGAATCATTATTCAAATCGTAGTTCAGATTACGTAGTGATCAATCATGATCAAACAAGGCGTATGAGTAATTTGTTGACAAAACAAGTCAAATAGTGATGAAGTTAGGATTAGATGTTGTGTTTTGCGTTATGAGTAGATCATTCGTCGAACGTGTTAGGATAGTGATCAAACATGATCGAATAGCAAGTTTCGTATGAGTATGGCGGATAACATCCCAGCCACGAGTTGTGAAAACGTGAGTGAATTGTTAGATTACATCCAATATAAACCGTTGGAACGTATCTAGAATTGTTAGAAGACCCGCCGATGTTCTAATGTATAAGTTGTTATCGTTGTCCAAAATGAGTGGTTAAGGGAATGTTTTTGGTTTCGCACAGAATAGATCGTCATCAGACACTTAATTGTCTATAGTGGTACCAAGGGTTATATCATAGAGAGAGGTCGAGTGAAAATCAAGTGTTGGTTCATATATATGGTTTTTCATTTGGCTAAAGAAGGTATGTTATTGTAATTCTTGGTAACTTTGTTAATAACTTACGGATTTTTGAAAGTTTCGTAAAGCGCTTTGCGTGGAAATCTTTGTTTACTATTCCTTGCTGATGCAATTCTTTTTGGAAAACTCGAGATGGTAACAATTTATTGAAAACCGAAATTAAATCAAATATGTGGAAAATTTCTTGTCATTAACCACTCGTTGGTAATTCTATTTACAAAAATTCATTGAAAATTAGTAGTTGTGGAAAGTTTGGAATAGATGTTCGGTGAGCATCTATTGAAAGTTTTACTTTTGCGAGAGATCCGTAGAGAAATTCTAATGAAAATTTGTTGAGAACTGTTTTCCCAGATACTATACATGCTTAGAGAAAGTTTACTGGCTTCAAATGGGTTCTATTATGTATACAAGTTTTAGTCGTATGGTGGCGACTTCGTCACTGGTCTCCATCATTTGGAGATGAGTGATATTTCTGGTGTTTCATATAGGATATGATGTTCAGTCTCGTCCCACCGGTCTCCCCTTGTATGATTAAAGTAGTACCGGTGACGAGAGGAATTCAAATGATTTTCTGGACAACTAGTCCAAGCCAACAATGATGTCGAAACTTTCGATCTTAACAGGAACTAGATCAAGAGGGAAAAGCTCGTTTGCGAGGTTTAAAGTGCAATCATGCATAAGGTATAATTAATTAGAATGTATGTACAAGGAAGTAATATACAACAGTACAAGTGGCAATTAGGTTCATTAGATGATAAGATTTGATACCATTCAAGGTAATGAGTTCAAAAGATTCTCAGCATAGAGTTTACAAAAGTTACCGGGAATTTGTTACATCCGGACGAATACAAGGGTTTATACAAAATGTGATGGTGTTACTATACACCCATTGAATTAGAGGTTTCAGGCACGACCTACCAGATAATTAAGTTCACTACTCAAAATGGTTGTAGTTATCATGGATCTATTCTAGGTGCAGGTCGTGAGGGTAATAACGAGCTTCGAGCATGTCCCTGTATCGTTGAGGTGCAGGGTAGTTCAAAGCATCGTCGATTGCTTGTCGGTACATCCACTTGATCCAGGTTGTGGTCCTGTGAATCAAGTTTGCAGTTACTTCCTTCCAGTAGTGGATCCGATCTCAGATTCGTTCGAGAATGGATCTTTTTAGGATTCTCAGCTCTTGCTCGTAGGTTTTGTATTTCTGTTTAAGTTCCCACTTTCGGCCATCTAAGTCCTCGGCCTGATCTCGTACTCTTTCATATTCTTCGATGTCAACCATCCCAAACTTTTGTTCCTCGATTTCTTCATTTGGAGCTATCTCTTCATCGAGATATGTGTATTGAATTTGTTCCTCGTTAATCTGTTCGTTGTTAGACGCGTAGTCATCCATTGTGAAGTTTGCTATTTCCATGCGAGCGAGTTCTATAGGAAATGATAGAAAAAGGATTTTAGTCTTTGAGAATATGTTGTGAGGGTTAAGAGTGTTTTGAATTTCCAAGTGGCAAGTGCAGCAGGTAGCCAGCCCCATCGATGAGCGGCTGCCCTCTGGCGTGTTCCATGTATAGTGAAATCGACAATATGTATAAGTTAAGGTCTATTTCGAGGAGACTTAGTATTTTTCTCTAGTAGTGCGTCTTAAACGCGATCCCGAAGGATAAGAGTGGTAGGAAGGACACAAAGCAGTATCTTTCCCATGAGTAGTAGGTAGTACAGTGGAACATGTTGTCATCCTCGATGACAGGGTAGTAGTGAGTATGTGAGGCCTATGTATACATCTTCAATATACCATAGCCTAGAGAGTAGTACGTGTATGAGAATTTCACATGTCTATGATAAGAGTGGAAAGTAGTAGCAAGATGGCTAAGATAAGTATAGTTCATGTGACTTCCAAATATAGCACATAGGCTAAAAGTCGTGTAATTTTTGGATGTGGCACAAGGGCCAGAAGTTAATGTAAATCATATGATTTCCGAGTGTAGCACTAATTGCCAAGGATGAGTAGTGAATTGTGTGTTTTCAATTGTGTCCGAATGCAGCACCAAGTGCCGTGAATGCAGTACCTAAAGTATCGAAATGCAGTACTAATGTACTGTGAAGGTGGCACTCGAAGTGTCGTAGTGAATGTATCGTGCCTAGGTGACAAATCTTTCGTGGGATTATAGGTTCGTTGCTCGTTACAGCTGGGTGAGCGGTTATTGTGATTGCCCCTATCGTAGCAGATAAGGCTTCGGTTTCGTTTTCTAAATTGGTTGGTACAACGATATAAAAAGTTTGCCATTTCAGTGGCAAGAACGTTTAGAGAGTGAGGCCTATATATATACCATATCATATAATATAGCCTAGTGTGTCTAACATAAACAAGTAATGGTCCCGTTTCTCTCGTGATCAGAGTCAACTAGTGTATTCCTGTTCAACATAACCATATCAGCTCTTACATCATCTTTATTTAATTGTACATAGTTGATCAGGCTATGTTAAATTAAACTCGTATGATGTAATCCCTGAACCAGTCATACCTAACAAGGAAATACTGCCTAGCGGTCATAGTCTAGGTCCACTAAATGCAACCTAGTTCACTATAACCTTAGGCTCTGATACCAATCTGTCGCACCCCCAAATTCGGGTTGCAGAAGCGAATCAGGTCGGGGCGCGACTAATCAATAATCAAAACACACAAGGTATATAATGAACGACTCTATATGCATCGTTTACAAAAATACATTGATTGTAATAAAAGCTTACAATAGTTATAATGTTTACAAAAGCTCGGTACCCTATCGGAGAGATTCTATGGCATTACTACTTTTACAAAATATAATAATGCAGGAAAATCTCTTGTTGTTTGCATGCGACTCGAGCTATATAAAATCCTGAGCAGCCCTACTGCTGCTGAGTACCTGAAAATATATGCTAAAAGGGTCAGCTAACGTTGGTGAGCTCACAGGTGTAACGTTGAAACAACAATGTACGAACCACAAGATTTAGTATAATGATTTGAAATCAATCAAATAAATATGTATATTACTGCCATGAGCTCATAGTTTGAGCATAACTGAGGGGTCAGGATCACAATCAAGTGCTTGAGCGAGGTTGCCTCCTGTATGTGCCTAATCTACACACGTATGAACAAATGATAATGCGTCCGTTCGACCGCAGTCGTGGTGGCGCGACTACCCCGGACGGAGATTGTCAATCCCATATGGTACCATACACTAACACTCACGCTAAATCCATACTAACAAACTATGATGTGGAGGGCTTCATGATTAGTAAAAATAACTCATGCAGTCAATATATCGAGTTTTGTACTTGTGTTCACATGTAAATAAAACCGAGCATGTATTCCCAACCCTGGGTTTAAAACATTAAAAATGAGGGACTATGAGACTCACCTGAGTCTGATATGTTGCAACGAAGCAAGTATGAGGTAGTATAAATAGTGGTGTCCAAAGACTGTAACCTGCCAGGCGTTCAAAACGCGCAAGGTTATAAATATGTGTAGACGTCTCAACAGACCATCTATGCTAGTTGTTCATTCAACTAGTAATGTCCAAATGATTTGGTTGTTTGTTTGTGTTTTGAAAGCATGTACGGCCCGTTGGTGACGGTTTGTAATAATAATCTCAAAGCATTATTGTTATATGTTTCGTGGTATCATATATTTATCAAAGTATATGTTATGAGTTCCAAGGTTTTCCAACAATGGCGTGTTATTATTTATCCAACAATAGCAGGTACTATTTATGAGACAATAGCTGGTTCACTATTCATGAGACAATAGCGAGTTCACTATTCATGAGACAATAGCGGGGTCACTATTCATGAGACAATAAGGTTTCACTATTCATGAGACAATAAGGTTTCCAACAATAGCGTTTTCGAGAATGTATATGCGACAATGTGATTCGCGACAATGAGGTATTCTTGGACAATGTTCATGCGACAATGGGGTATGCGACAATGGTATTGTCGCAGGTGTGATTTCCGTTTTCGTTTAAGTGTTCGTTTTTGTTGACTAGGTCAAACGTGTTCGGTTTGACCCGAAACTTTTAGGGAAGTCTTAAATATGTTAAATAAGCTTTAGAAAATTGTCGTTACGTTTTATGGTTGACCCGAAGTTTCGGTTTTGTAAAATGACTAAAACAGCCCTTGGAGGCTTCGGTTCCAGATTTTTAACTCGATTCAACCCCCGAATTCACCCCTTTCTAATCCGAATCAAGCCTAAACAAAAATCACACATATTCTCCTAGGTGTCTAGTGTAAATATGCAATTTATGGTGATTTTAGAAGGTAATTTACTATTTTAAACAAAAATGGAAATGGAGAGTGGTTAGATTTGGCCGATAAACGACCTCAGTCCATAAATCGGCTTCTACACTAAAATACGTGCATTTCTGGAAATGGTCAAAGAAGAACTTTTTGTAGAGCTCTTCCATATGAAAATTTTGGTATGTGTTTCGTTGTCTAATTCTTCCTAGAACTCAAGATATGGACGTTTTGTACACTGATATAGACGCTTTACTAAACCCTAAAACTAAACCCTACTAAACCCTAATAAACACTAAACCCTAATAAACACTAAACCCTAACCCTAAATCTAATTTATAACAAAAAAGTAACATATGTGTTTATAATTTGTAAAACCCACCAAAAAATGATTAAAAAAAAAAAAAAACTTGTCCAAAATATGTCATGATGGATCTTAAATCGAAAAGGAGAAAACGCTGAATTTTACGGTGCAATTTTCATAATTTTTCAACTTGTCGTTTGTGAGATAATTTGTTTTAGGGGTAAATGGGTTTTCATTTTACACGTGACATTGTAACGCCCCTAAAATATGTAAGTTTTAATAGTTTAATATACGTTATGTTTCAATTCTATATGTATTCAATATGTTAAATGTTTAAAGTAATGAGATTGTTAGGATATGGTTAGTAGGACTAACCAAATCAAAGAAAGTAAGTTAGAGGGACCATATGTGCCAAGAAGTAAAGTTTAGGGGAGGAGAATGAAAAATGTTAAAACATATCTTCCTACAAACTTCATAATAGTTCCAGATGTTTTCTGTAATACGTATGTGAGCGTGAGTTTGAGAGGGAAACCAAGAACAAGTTCAAGAATCGAAATTCAGCAAGAAATTGAGTTATTTAGGGCTTCTAATTGCATATTAAGCATCTCTAAGGTATGTGGGATCTTCCTAATTGCTCAATTTATATTAGGGTTCAAGTTTCATAAACCCTAGATGATGGAAAGATCATGTATGTTAGTTAAATTGTTAAATTAGTGTTCCATGTATGTCAATAAGTTATATGCTATGTTAAATTTATGTTAAATTAGTTAAATAAATCATATTCATATGTAATTGGGTTTTTATAGTTTATGTGTATTGGAGAATTGAAGAATTAAGATGAATTGGTGATGATTATGATTATGAAAGTGATGTTTACCCAATTACATGTGATTAGAAATCTAAAATATGGAACACTAATGATGTATGATTGGTGTTAGTGAGTAACACCTAATTATGAGATTTAGTAAAAGTGTTGAGATAGGTGTTAGAGGTCTAGCACCTTGTTAATGAGATTAAAGTTAAGAAAGTAAAAGAGTTATGTTAATTGATCATGTTATGTGTTTATATGTATAGGTGATCAAGCAAAAGAAGTTAGTTAAAGTTGTGTAAAGTTTCAAGATAAAGGTAAGTAGATGGATATAAATGTGGAGTCAAGTGATGGGTGAGCCATTAGCTTGACGGTTTTCCAAGTAATGGATCATGACCATTAGCTTGGTATAAATGTTAACTCTTAGAAGTTAGCATGATGATGTTTAAGGATCCTTAATGTGATGATGTTTATGTTTATGTTAAAGCTTCCATTACTTACTAAGCAATTGCTTACGTGTTATGTTTAAATGTTTCAGGTGAGCCAAGTGTCAATAGAGGGGACTTGGGTAAAGGGCACGTGTGAAGCTTTTGGTGGAGCTTGTTACTTATTTCGGTAACAAGTCTTATCTCTTTTAATCATGCTCTGGATATATATGTACACCCCTTTTTGTAAAAGTTATGACATAAGTTAATGTTTTGGAAAGAGTGTTAAGTCTCACTTGTGATGTATTGTTGAAAGTCAAACTTAAAGTCAAAGTCAGTTTTGGGTGAGACTTGTAAGTGAATGTTGATGAATGTATAAAATGGATGATAATATCATGTTAATGAGAAAGTTTTATGTGGAAAGTCAAATGTAGGAAAAATGGTCAAATGTAGATGTTAATGAGTTAGTTTGACTTAGATAAGTCAATTATGTGAAGTTTGACCAAAAGAAGGGGTTAGTTTGGTTAGAAACCCAATAGGGTCATTTGGTGCCCAAATGGGCGACCAATAGGATGAAAAGTCAAAACAGGTTATGTTAAGTTAAAGTCAATGGTATTTATGCCTACAAGTCTTAAATGTGAAGTTAAGAATGTGGTAAAAGTGTCAAGACCAAAGTGTATGTGGATTAGAACTTGATGTGTCAAAAATTTGGTTAGAAATGTGCCGAAATTTAGTTAATGGGTCAAAACAAGATTTATCGCGAAATTTGAAAAAGTGTAAAAATAGAAATGTTCATATGGTCAAGGTAAAGCTACCTGCGAAATTTCAGGTTACCAGGTGTTGTCGTTCAAAAGATATGCACGGTTAAAGTTCGAGTTTTGGTCATAAGTTGTGCAGGTTGCAGGGTCTGCTGGGACAGGGAGGAATCCGGACGGATTCATCCCAATCCGGTCGGATTCTCGTAAATCCGGCGGATTCCCAGGCGGATTCCAAAACGGATTCCTTAGATTTGGTTCTGTCCACGAGTTGAGCTGAAATTGTCCTGGAATCCGACCGGATTCAGATGAATACGGCGGATTCAATGCAGTTTTAGAAAATTGATTATTTTAACTCATAAATCATATGTAAATATAAGTTGTATTGAAAGTTAGTGAGTCTCTATAATAAAAAGAAGTAATAATGTAAAATATGTTTAAAAAAAAAAATGGTACGTTTTCGGGGTGTTTCAAGTTGGTATCAGAGCACGGTTTAAGGGATTCAGGTATCCACCATTAGTGGGTACTTGGACTTAGACCAATTTTATTATGATGTTGAGCATGATTTAGTAAGATATGTCGTGGGTTAATAAATTGTTAATGATTCTTTACTCAAAGTGTGGCGTGCAGACTATGGATGTGTTTAAAGTAATACGATAATTAGTGCGTCTGGCCAACGCAATGATTACCATATTACCTTATATGTATCCATGGAAATCACGAGACATTAGAGGATTGAATGTTAACAAGTTATTAACTGTTTGTAGCAAAGTTTGTGTTAAGGTAGACATTAAATGTTTAAGTTATTATGTTAATGTGTTATGTGAACGTTTCAGATAAGATGAGTAAAGAAGTAGAGACTACCAATACAGGAGGCAGTCAAGATAAGTCTCAGTCTCCTGTTCAAGATATAGACCCGATAATTGAGAAGATGAAATCTTTTATCTCGCAAGAAATTGGTATTGCTCAAAAAGCATCTATTCCTCTCCTAAAGTCAACGATTATAGAGACTGTTAGAGAGGTAGTTAGTGAAGAATTTCAGAAACAAAAAGATAAAACAGTTGGAGTTAGACAAGAAGTACCTCCTCAAGCTCCAATTTCGGAAGAAAGTAGGAAGTTTAGTTACAAAGACTTTTCAGCTTGTAATCCGCCAGATTTTGAAGGGGATTTAGACCCGATTAAATGTTACTGGTGGGTTATGGAGGTAGAAGGGGCTTTTACTACTTCACGTTGCCCCTCATATTTGAAAGTAATCTTTGCTGCTAATCTCTTAAAGGCACGTGCTAAAAATTGGTGGGAAGTTCAACGCCGTACCTTAGGGATGAAGCTATAAATAAGATGAGTTGGGATGATTTTAAGAAAATGTTTGAGAATACCTATTCTCAAGAAGCAGATTTAAAGAGAATTCGTCGTGAGTTTCTTGCAATGGAACAAACGACTGAATCGATTAATGAGTTAGTTGGTGTATTTCTGGATAGAGCTCAATTATGTCCAGATTATATGGAGAATCCAAAGCGGCTTATAGATCATTTTCATGAGGTGTTGAAGAAAGAAATAAGTCAGTTTATTCAACCTAGTCGTTTGTAAGTCTTTTGAAGAAACTGTGAATGAAGCTCGTTTTCAAGAGTTAGAGTTAAAGAAAGGTGAGAAAGCTGTTGCAAAAAGAAAAGCTGAATCAAGTCCCATTCCTTTAAAGAAGTTCAAAGCTAGTGATAGTTCTCGTCGAGAAGAGAAGAAGACAGAAAAGTCTGTACCTCCAGAATGTAAGAAATGTCACAAGAAGCATTTTGGAGTATGCAGATTCGGGTTAAACGTTTGCTATCAATGTGGTGAGGAAGGTCATTTCAGCAAGGATTGTCCTCATCCGTTAAAGGTATGTTATGGATGCTACGAGCCTGGTCATGTGAAGTCAGAATGTCCAAAGTTAAAGTCTCAGTCAGCTTCTTCAGCATATCGCAAACCATCCGATAAGAAGTCGACTGAAGTTCCAAAAGCCAGGCCTCGTTCATTCCAAATCACAGCAGAGGAAGCCAAGGGGACCCCAGACGTAGTGTCAGGTACCTTTTTAGTAAACCTAATACCTGCATATGTTCTTTTTGATTCGGGTGCCTCTAGATCATTTGTTTCAGAAAAGTTTAGTAAAAGTTTCATGATTCCACTTTCTGACTTAGTGTAACATCCTCTCCTGCAGTCTGGTAATTCCTATTATTTAAATTGCGTATTTAATTGTTTTAGAAATTATTTGGTATTATCTGTTAAATTGAGAAACTTAGATAAATAGGTCCCAGGACTTATTGTGTATAGTGAATTATTGTTTGTTTTAATTTACTATAGTTCACGGTAAAATAAAATAAGTTTCTCGTAAAATGATTTTAGGTTCCAGACAATAGATTAAAAGGGGACTAGTTTTAAGTGGTTACGGGTCGGTGTAAAGATTTGACCGCCTTATAACCTTTCCTCTTTGGGAAAGTTTTCTTTACTTTCCTCTTTTAGAAATATTCAAGAAACTTCAAAATCCTTATAACTAGAAACCTAGAAATCAATTGTGGAGCTGTGATTTGGAAGTGATTAGAGCTTCATAATCATATTATCATCATCACCATCATCAAATTGGTAAGTTATGATCATGTTTAAATTCATGCTTATGATCACTTAAAGCTTTAGTATGATTTGGTGTTAAATTTAAGTACCAAACATGTTATAGTATACCTATATGATGATATATGAGGTCTGCGATTGTATTTCATGAGTTGGAAACTGATTTTGTGAGTTTGGTGTTAAAAATTCGGGTTATGGGGTTTTGCTGGGCGATGATGCTGATTCAGGGGTGGTTACCCGGCAGGTAGAACCCGTACCCGGCGGGTAGTGTACCAAATGAGGGAACCCGGCGGGTAAACCTGGAACCCGGCTGCTTCTCCAGTCTTTAAAACGTGGAAAAGTTCTGTTGTCATGAAATTTTACCCGGTTGTTTCATCGGGTACCCGGCTGGTTAAGCCCAGTACCTGGCGGGTACTTGGGCTACCCGGCGGGTAGTAACCCGTTTACTAGCTTTTTGATTTTAAGACATTATAAAGTAAAATGTAGATAAGTACATGTTGATCTGCTTTATTATCAACCATGAATATAATTAGGAACTTATTATGATTATGTAAATAATATGTAATTCCTTGAATTAGGTTGGATATAAGTTAAGTATTGATAATCCTGATTACTAACTTATATCTGATTGTGATTCTCAGATCCTCCAAAAGATAAGTGACTTCTGGACTCTGAGTTTGTGAAGACCAAGGTATCAGTGAGTGGATTTAGAACTCACCTTTCGATTTAGTTGTAACCGTTTGGTTGCGACAAGTAAACGTAGATTGATTATAAGACTGTTTAGTCTGCGTTATTGATTATGAATCTACGTGATATGTGATTCTATATGTATCAGTTATTGAGGTCAACGTATAGTTGGACTTTTTGGTTATTATGTGAATTACACAGGTTTTGATTCATCTGTTGTGTTTGAGACTTGTGTATGAATTTAATAACCAATAGTTATCGGTCTATTCTGTAATGGCCATACAGATTGACGTTAAGTGTTCTTGGAGAATCCTCGGGTATTATGATTTCTCCAGAGCCACCGATCCTCATTGAAATTGAAATAGAAATGTGTTTACGATTAATTGCTGTAAACAGATTGTTATGCTAAGTTGAATTGTGTGTGATAAATTCATTCACTTAGCTTCGTGCTAATCCCTCGTTTTAACTTCCTGCAGATTATGTTTGATATGTGGGTGATCAGGAAGTGGATGCTTTGCGGGAAAGTTTGGCAGCTTGTAAACTCTGATATGGTTTTGTTATAAACCCAGTTTTGTAATACATAATGCCCCGACTTGTGTAGTTTTTAAACAGTTGGTTTGGTGTGGTTTGGAACAGATAACTGTTTATGTACAGTATCCTAATGTACAATATATAAATATGTTTTAAATTCATACGCTTCCGAGTAAAATAATAGTATATTATTGCAAAGAATGAGGGGTGTTATAAGTTGGTATCAGAGCATAGTTTTGGGCTAATTGAGCATTGTAAAGTGTTCAATTCCAATTCTGAAGCATGTTTTGTCAAACATTCCTGGTATGGCATTAAGCATTGATTATGAATTGTTAGGAGTTAGGTGCTAACGATTAACAATTGTTGAGTTGTTGTGGTGAAAACAGATATGGCAGATAACGAGCAAACGACCACCAACCCTAACAATGCCTCAAGAATCGATGCTCCTCCTTTGCACATACAAAGTGAACCACCTGTTCATGATGGTACTTCTGCTCGTGTTGGTGAAGAATCAAATCAAGATGACTATATGCACGAAATGGAAGATGAATTGATTTCCCTTAGAGAATTCAAAAGACAAGCTGAAGCTGCGTCATCTCAACAACGGTTTCAACAACCTATCTATCCATTTGGTACTATTCCCTCATCTCAGACAAATAAGACATGTTCTTTCAAGACTTTTATGGCTAGTAAACCTCCGGAATATTCTGGTAGTCCTAATCCGACTGTTACTTTAAATTGGTTGAGAAACATTGAAAGAAAGTTTGAAGTGACTTGTTGTGAGGAAAAGTTTAAAGTTCCATATGCAGTGCAGTGTCTTAAGGATGATGCTATGGTCTGGTGGGATTCCATTACCGGCCATTTGACCCAACAACAAAAGGAGACTATTCAGTGGTCTGAATTTCATCAAGTGGTTCGAAATCAGTATTGTTCGGATTTTGAAATGGCTCGGATCAGACGGGAGTTTGTAAATCTTCAATTGACTGATAAGATGACAATGGATGAGCTAATAACCCAGTTTACTGAAAAGTTAAGGTTTGTTCATCAGTGGGTCCCGGATGAGAAAACGAAAATTGAACAGTTTGTTGATGCTTTACCTTCTAATTATCGTACCACTGTGAGATTAGCAGGTACTTTATCTCAAGCCTTCAACCTCGCACGTTCAGTTGATAGTGATATGAGAGGTTCAGTTTTTCCATCTAAGGACAAATCCGATCAGAAATCCAGAAATGAATCTTCAGGAAAAGGGAAACAAAGGTGGCAGGGTAACAGACAGGGCCATAAAAGCAGTGGCAGTAAAAGTGTTTCTTCTGGTAGTTCTAACTGGTGTAGTACTTGCAGGTCTAAGCATACTGGGCCGTGTACACCTCAGACAAATAAATGTGTTAAATGTGGTGAGCTTGGTCATGAGTTTAAGAATTGCAAGTTTCCTAATTATGTGTGCTGGAATTGTAAGAAAGAAGGGCATCGTGTTGGTCAGTGTCCAGAGGCGGGGAAACAGGGTTCGGTTTCGGTCGGGAGTTCGTCATCTTCCGGGCAAAAGCGGAAGAATCCTCCGCCAGCTACTAGTAGGGCGTTTCAGATGACAGTCGATGAGGCTGTTCACACAGAAGATGTGATTACTGGTACTTTTCTTATAAACTCTGTACCAGCACGTGTTTTATTTGATTCTGGAGCAAACTGCTCATTTATATCTGTGTGTTTCTGTGATAAGTTGAAACTGATTCCTACTGTGATAACTAAGTCCTTAGAAGTAGAGATTGTTAGTGGAAAGTTAGTTCCTGTTACCACCTCGGTGACTGGAGCTAATATTGTAATTGATGGCCAGACTTTTCCAATTTCGTTTCTGTTAATGCCGATTCCAAGTTTTGATGTGATTGTTGGCATGGATTGGTTGAGTCAGTTTAAAGCTAGTATAGATTGCCACCATAAGCTGATTAGAATCCCAATTTCTGAAGAGTCATATGTTGTGGCTCGAGGAGAAAGGGATGATGAGTGTATACCTCTGATTTCTATGATGAAAGCTAGGAAGTCATTATCTAAAGGCTGTGAGTCTTACCTGGCTTATGTGATTGATGTGAAATTAGAAAAGAAATCCATTTCTGATGTTCCGGTTGTTTCTGAATATCCGGAAGTGTTTCCCGATGAACTGCCTGGTTTACCACCGGTTAGGGAAGTTG
Source organism: Helichrysum umbraculigerum (assembly GCA_949592205.1). Classification (NCBI taxonomy): domain Eukaryota; kingdom Viridiplantae; phylum Streptophyta; class Magnoliopsida; order Asterales; family Asteraceae; genus Helichrysum; species Helichrysum umbraculigerum. Next base: position 305,004,581 of record CATIUR010000001.1, on the reverse strand, counting down.
AATATCAGATTGATCTTGTTCCTGGCTCGTCGCCTGTAGCTAAAGCTCCCTATAGATTAGCTCCTTCTGAAATACGTGAAATGATGAATCAGATACAGGAATTATTGGACAAAGGATTCATTAAACCTAGTTCTTCTCCGTGGGGTACCACAGTTTTGTTTGTGAAAAAGAAGGATGGGTCTTTTTGTATGTGTATTGATTATTGATAACACGCAAAAAGTCATGTTTTTGTGTGCCATTATCTCACCATTTTAGCCCAATTATTAATGAAAACACTTAAATATGAACTTAAATGTCACATTTCATCATTAGGGCTAAAATATAGACGACGTTTCAAGATTCAACCAAAAAGACCTAAAACGAGTAAAATAGAGCACAAACGGTTAACGAATCTTCCGTTCACGCATTTAAGCACAAATTAAGCTATACTTGGAATTATGACCTCTAACTTATGTCATTTTCTTCGTTAGGAAATTACGAAATCGTGAGCGCGAGAATCACTCAAAACGGATAAACGGCGAAGAAGTTACGCCCGAACGAAGAAACGAAGAACCGAAGAATCAAGAAACGGGAGAGCTAGACCGTATACGGCCAAACTAGACCGTATACGGTCTGGCTAGACCGTATACGGCCTAGCACAACCGTATACGGTCTGTGTTCTCCCGTATTCACCCTATGCTCAACCGTATACACTCCAGTTCTCCCGTATTTGCCCTAGCTCAACCGTATCGTGCGTTTGGGCGATAAAAATCAGGTTTTTATTCGGGTTTTCGATACGGTTGTGCATTTGAATATTTGGATACGGTCTACGGATACGGTTGTGCGAATTCTATATATAGAGGCTTCATTTCAACATTTCAACACACTTTTCTTTCACACTTCTCATCTCACACACACACTTTCTCTCTCTACAATAAATTAGTTGGTAGTTAGTTTAGTTAATCTAGTAGGGTACGAGCTTTAAGCTCTTTTGTAACGGAGGTGCTCCGAGACTGCGGTGTCGCACGATTTGTAATAACGCTTTGTCAGGTTTTATTATAATCTCTATCTTGTTATTTTAAATAATGTTGTGATGTTGCTATGCTTGTTTAGAATTACTTGCTAGGATTATTGCCATGCTTAGCTAGACAAATCTGTGTTTGCTATGATAGTTGCCATGCTAGGGTAGTTACACTTAAATCATGCTGTTACTCTGTCTGTATGCTATTGAAATATATTTGAATATATGAATTGAATCTCAAATGTTGATCTATCCAACTTATGCTGTGGTTAGTAACATCCTTCTAGGCTTGGCCAATTGCTAGTTGTATGCCGCTAATTATTCTGTGTCTGATGATCGTTGAACTCGACATGGCCGGTGTTCTCCTGGTTGAAATATTACCGGAGGGAGACACGGAGCGTAGGATTAGAGATAGATTAGATTCAAGTCATTTAAAGAGTATCTTTGAGAGAACTTTCGGGACACTTGTGACTTAACCATGTACCCCGTCACTCTGCATAATTGATCCCTGCTATGCTGCCTTTCTGCATGTTCTTGTTTGATTATTGCTTAGGGTTTGCATGCTAGTATCTGTTATGCTGATTAGTTACATGATTAGGTTTTCGAATATTTATCAATTGCATACACCAGTTTAACATGCATAGAATAGTTAAAATGATTTATATGAAATAATGATGAACAATTTAATCAACCGTTAGACCAGATTATCCCAACTTGTTCAGGTAGGAAACCCCTGTTCATGTTTTTGTTTATTCAACAATTCATGCCATGATTCGGATATCTCAAATGTCCGAGATTGGGGAACAAGACTCGAGGATGGTTGTTGGTTAAATTGGTTGCTACATTTGGGACAACTTCCGGTGTAGTTTACATTCCATAAGTGTTATCCACGTGACATGTTATTTATCTTATTGCGGACAACTCTACGTTAGATAGATAATAGGCTAGGAGTTATGGCTCATTAGGAAATATAGCTGTCATCTTAACTAAGGCTTTATCCCATTAACTACCCCTAAATAGCATGAGTAATTATCATAGTAAACACTCGCCTCACCTATAGGTTCTCGTTGCCACCTCCCCTCCACTTTACTTTATTTTAATTTAATTTTAGATAATTAGTAGTTAGTTAAAACCAAAAACAAACCAAAATCTCTTTTAAACCCCAGCTAAATCCACATAGATAACTGAAGTCCTAGATCCCATGCCCGTTGTAGTTTGAAGAACGACCCTAGGTCATACCTATCGCTATACTCACCCATAGCTTTAGTATACTTAGGCCCAGCAAAAAAACAAATTTTTAAAACCCTCTGGTGGCCGTGCCCGGAGGAAGGTCCGCAACGACGCGAGTGAAATCGCAACCGACCTCTTGGCACCCATCAAGTCTTTTGGCGCCGCTGCCGGGGACTACGACGACCGTTTTAGGAATTTAGTTGTCTTCGTTATTTAGCGATCCTTTCGGAAGATCAATATCATCCGAAAGTTCCTTTTCTGTTCTTTCCTTTCCAAAACTCTCTTTTCTACCAAATCCGAACTTCATCAGCTATGACGAATCGTATTACTCTCGCCTCAACCTATACACCACTACTGGAGGGAAGAGGAGGACCTATCGTGCTGCCCGACGAAAACTTCGAAATTAAGCCTAGCGTTATCAAGTTACTCAAAACCTTCTGCCAATTTCACGGTTTTCCGCTCGATGATCCAAATTCACATTTGGATAGATTCATCAATCTTTCCGATTCCTGTGAGCAATCAGGGATTGCAAGAGAAGTCTCCCGACTAAATCTTTTTCCCTATTCTTTGTCTTCGCGTGCTCGAACCTGGTTTGATGAACTCGAACCCAATTCGATTCATACTTGGGAGGAGTTGGCTACTAAGTTTATGGCTAAGTTTTTCCCTCCTTCCAAGCAAACCAAGCTCAAGGATGACATCGTCAGTTTCCGACAGGAAACCAATGAATCATTATATCTGGCATGGGAACGATTTAAGAAGATGCTTAACAGATGTCCGAATCATCAAATGGGTAAGACGAACCTAATCTGCATATTCTACAATGGTCTGACTCCTCAGCACAAGTCAACCCTCGATGCTGCTTCTCAAGGAAATTTCATGTCACACACTTCTGAAGAAGCCTGGGAGCTAGTTGAGACGATAGCGATGCATCAACATGACTGGGAGTTTGGCAAACCGGCTAAGGAAGTAACTAGTACTTCAAGCCTATCCTTGGAAGCTCTGCAAGCTCAAGTGGACAATCTCTCCAGAGTCTTCAAGGATCTTCAATCTTCTACGGAAGAAATTTTGGTCACTACCGTTAAAAACCCTGAATCGAACTTTCATTCTAAACCTTTCATTCAGCGGCCGACCAATAACCCACCTACTCAGTTTCTGCAACCTTTATCCTCTAATATGTCAGATTCCCCCATGAATTCTCAACAACACTATAATGAAACTTTAACTAATTTCATGGTTGAACAAATGAACACAAACAAACAAGTAATAGATTTTCAAGATAAAATTGATGCTTTACTTAGAATATCAGAAGATTTGATCAAAAACCTGGAAGTTAGTCTTAAACAACTGTTTTTAAAAGTTGAGAACCAAGGAGGAATCATGGTCATCACTAGAGGAGGTAAAGAGACCAGAAATGAGAAATCCTCAGATAATTCTTCAAATCAACTTCCTATCTCTGAACCGACCACTGATCCAGTGCCTAGTCACACCCCTATCACTGCACCAGATCCAGTATCACCTAAAGCCCTGGAAATCATTCCACGAACTAGGATACCCTTCCCTGGTAGGCTTAAGAAAGAGAAGCAGGAAGCACAATTTGGGAAATATCTGGAAATGTTTAAAAGCTTGCACTTAAACGTTAGACTATTAGACGCTTTAGTAGAGATGCCTAGTTGTGCTAAGTTTTTCAAAGAACTCATTTCAAATAAAGAAAAATTAAGACAAATAGTTAGTTTACCATTAGATGCTGAATGCTCAGCAATCATGTTACATGGCCTTCCACCCAAACTAGGAGATACTGGCCGTTTCACTATTCCATGTTTTCTTCAAAACGTCCAAGTTAGTAACGCCTTAGCTGACCTAGGTGCTAGTGTCAATCTTATGCCTTACTCTCTCTATAAGAAACTTGGATTAGGTGAACTGCTACCCACTCGAATGACCATCCAATTTGCTGATAGATCAGTTAAACTCCCCCGAGGAATTGCTGAAGATATAATGGTCCGAGTCGGTAAATTTATCTTCCCAGTTGACTTCGTCATTATGGATATCGAGGAAGATACCCATGTTCCCCTCATCCTTGGTAGACCTTTCTTAAACACTGCCAAGGCTGTGATAGATGTAAACGAAAAATCTTTAAAATTGAGGGTCGGAGCGGAGGAAGTCACCTTTAATATCGATAAGTTGATGAAGCATCCTATGGGAGAAGATCTTGGTCTTGTGGATGCCATGCAGGAAATATATGACGAGCATTTGGAGGAGATTCTAGCAGTCAGCAGTAACGAACCTTTCTCCAGCACTGTCATCACCAAAAGAAGACTTTGCCAGGACGACATCGGACTCTGCTCAGCTATCTCTGACCAACCAGCACCTTCCGGAGAGCTGCTATTTCCCTTACCTGAAATGAAGAATCCTTTAGCACCGCCTAACTACTCTCCCACGAACAACTCCGTTGTTGCTGTTCCTTAAGGCGAAGGCATCCCTATTCCACTTTTAAGAAGAAATCAGTTTTTTCCGATACCCGAATCGTCTCCGTCTGTAGCTGAGATTCTCAAATCTTTCGAGGAGATGGATTCCGGTACTTTGCCACAACTATCTGAAGGTTGTGAGAAATCAAATCCAGAAATCACCATAAGTACTTCTTCTAAAACTCAATTTCAGAAGTTCGCACTCACCGACAACAATGATGTCATCATCACTGAGGATAATGCAACTTCTTCATCATCTACCTGCAAATACGAGTTAAAGAAGAACACGCTTTCCAATGAGACAGAATTAGTAGAAATAGCATCAGCCACTACAGCCGACTCATCTCCAGAAGAATCAGAGTTCCAAAAGGAGTATGACGAATTACAAAGAGACGAGATCGCTCGAATGAAACCCTCTATCGAAGAACCGCCAGAATTGGAGCTGAAGGAATTACCCTCTCACTTGGAATATGCTTTTCTCGAAGGAACCTCACATCTACCTGTCATAATCTCCAAAGGCCTTTCACCCAAAGAGAAAGCAAGACTTATCCAGGTCTTGAAGTCACACAAGAAGGCGATTGCATGGAAGATTTCTGATATACAAGGGATCAGTCCAAATTACTGCACGCACAAGATACTCATGGAAAATGACTTCAAACCTTCCATACAGAGACAGAGGAGAGTAAACCTGAAGATTCAAGATGTGGTCAAGAAAGAGGTTATCAAACTCTTGGATGCTGGTTTGATCTATCCTATCTCAGATTCCCCATGGGTCAGCCCAGTTCAGGTTGTCCCAAAGAAAGGAGGAATGACGGTTATCGCTAACGAAAATAATGAACTAATTCCTACACGAACCGTCACCGGCTGGAGGGTGTGTATCGACTACAGGAAATTAAATGAAGCCACCCGGAAAGATCACTTCCCTCTGCCGTTCATCGATCAAATGTTGGAAAGATTATCGGGGAATGAATATTACTGCTTCCTCGATGGTTTCTCCGGCTACTTTCAGATTCCTCTCGATCCAAAGGACCAAGAAAAGACGACATTCACATGTCCATATGGTACATTTGCCTACCGCCGCATGCCATTCGGTTTATGCAATGCACCTGCAACATTTCAAAGGTGTATGGTGGCGATATTCCATGACATGATTGAACAGTGTATGGAGGTATTCATGGATGACTTCTCAGTCTTCGGTGATTCCTTCACATCTTGTCTTTCCAACCTTGAAAGGATGCTAGCCCGATGCGAAGAATCAAATCTTGTCTTAAACTGGGAAAAGTGCCACTTTATGGTGAAAGAAGGAATAGTTCTTGGACATCGAATTTCAAAATCTGGAATCGAAGTTGACAAAGCCAAAGTTGAGACTATTGCCAAACTTCCGCCACCTACTTCTGTTAAAGCCATTCGCAGTTTTCTAGGTCACACCGGATTTTACCGTCGCTTTATTAAGGATTTCTCTAAGATCTCTCGACCTATGACACACCTTCTCGAGAAGGATACTCCGTTTGTCTTTTCAGATGACTGTCTTAAAGCTTTCAACTTTTTGAAGGATCAGCTCACACATGCACCGATCATGGTCGCCCCCGATTGGAGTCTTCCGTTTGAGATCATGTGCGATGCTAGTGACTTCGCTGTTGGAGCTGTCTTAGGGCAAAGGAAGGAGAAGCAGTTTCAGCCAATCTACTACGCCAGCAAGACACTCACTGATGCACAAGAGAATTACACCACGACATAGAAAGAGCTTCTTGCGGTAGTATTCGCTTTTGATAAATTTCATTCTTATTTAATATTGTCCAAAACTATTGTCTATACAGATCACTCAGCCTTGAAGTATCTCTTCAAAAAGCAAGACGCTAAACCAAGACTGCTTAGATGGATTCTCCTCCTCCAAGAATTTGACATTGAAATCAAGGATAAAAAGGGAGCCGAGAATGTCGCAGCAGATCATCTTAGTCGATTGGAAAATCCATCGATGGAGAAGCTTGATGAGAGAGAAATTCAAGACCAGTTTCCTGAAGAACAACTCATGAATATCGGAGGATACCAAAAGGGATCTCAATTCACTTATAACCCTTGGTATGCTGACTACGCTAATTATCTGGTTGGAGGAATTGTGCCAAAAGGAATGCCCACCTCTAGAAGACGCAAATTCTTTAGAGACGTAAAGAACTACTATTGGGACGATCCATACTTATTCAAAGTATGCCCGGACCAAATCATCAGAAGATGCCAGACGAGAGGGAGGCAAGGAACATTCTTCACCAAAGTCATCACGGACCAACTGGAGGACATCATGGAGCAAATATGACTGCAAGGAAGGTATACGATTCCGGATTCTATTGGCCATCTATATTCAGAGACGCTCACGACTTGGTAAAACGTTGTGATGCTTGCCAAAGGTTTGGAAGTATCTCACGGAGGAGTGAAATGCCACTTACTAACATCCAGGCCTGCGAGATCTTTGATATATGGGGGTTGGATTTTATGGGACCATTCCCAAAATCATATGGGAAAGAGTATATTCTGGTTGCTGTCGACTACGTGTCCAGATGGGCCGAAGCTCAAGCATTTCCTACAAATGATTCCCGAGTAGTGGTGAAATTCTTAAAGCAGCTCTTCTCACGTTTCGGTACTCCAAAAGCGATCATTAGTGATCGGGGCACGCACTTCTATAATGCTCAGTTTATGAGGGCATTACAATATTATGGTGTCACCCATAAGACCTCTACGGCTTACCACCCGCAGACGAATGGGCAAGCTGAAGTGATGAATCGAGCGCTCAAGAGAATTTTAGAACGAACCCTGGTTAATCATAGGGAAAGATGGGCTGAAAAATTAGACGATGCTCTATGGGCGTTCAGAACCGCATATAAATCACCACTAGGAACCACGCCCTACAGACTAGTCTACGGAAAAGCGTGTCATCTGCCGATAGAGTTGGAGTATAAAGCTCACTGGGCGCTGAGAGAGTGTAATTTAAACCCTTCTGCAATTGGATCACATCGGAAAATGCAACTGAATGAACTAGCCGAATTAAGAGACCAAGCATATGATAGCTCTCTGCACTTCAAAGAACGAACAAAGAATACTCACGACGCTAAACTCAAATATTCTAAGTTCAAGCCCGAAGACAAAGTTCTTCTCTTCAATTCGCGCTTCAAGAAATTCTCCGGCAAATTCAGATCAAGGTGGAGCGGACCATTTGTTGTATCAAAAGTCTATACCTTCGGAGCAGTCGAACTAGAAGCCCCGGACGGTAATTTTAAAGTCAATGGCCATCGCTTAAAGCACTACATCGAAGATTTCCCCTCTGGTAAGGAAGTCTATATCTTTGAACCACCTTGAGCCGACTATTAGGTACAAAGAGTCAAGCTAGAGACTCTCTAAACAAGCGCTCTTGGGAGGCACCCCATTGCTTATCTTATTTTATTTTATTTCTTAGTTATTTTTGCTTTAGTATTATCATCCCTAAACTAATGATGCAGGATAACCCAAATATCTGACGATGCCACACTCCTACATATACATCAGATAAGTTTTATTCATAGTATACAAATGTGAATGAACAGATGACCTCACAAAGCTTTAACATTTAAAACAAACATTTCTTGAAGTCATCTGATTATTTTGCATTTGTATACCCATTTAAAACTATAGCATTACCTGTTTATCTTTATGTTTCAGGATGGACGCTTCAGCCAAGACTTCAGGACAAGCTACTCAGAAACAACAGAGGAAGAGGACCCGCAGAGGAAAAAGAAAGAAGACGACCACCACTACTGATGAGCATGCTTCGATTGCTCCTGTATCAGCCCCACTTTTTGACTTTGGAGTTACCCCTTCAGACCCAAGGGTGATTTGGGCGATGCTCAGTGAGCTTTCGATTCAGCGTAGCTCTCAGTCCGAAATCAGAGAGGTGATGGGACTACCAAGACTCGCCGACCAGCCGTATCAGCTTGGTCAGGGTCCCGGGCCAGCTCTCCCACCTTGGTCCTTCTTCCCAGCTGCCCCAACACAGACTGTTCCTCCCACTGCTGTTGCTCCTTCTAGGACACCTCGGATTCCCGCTGATGCATCCATGATGTCTGATCGCACTGCTGCCTTATCACTCACTTCAGATCCTGATCCTGAAGCACTTGCAGCATTTAATCCAGACATGGATGATTTACTAGACGATCTCTAGTTTATTTTATCTTTAGTTATCTTTATTTATCATTAGAACTGTTGTGTTGTTGAACTGATGATTATGATGGTATTTTATGATATTGCAGACCTTATCTTCGTAGGAATTGGATGAGCTTTGAAAAGAGTCTGGTCCTCACAATCCAGCAAATTATTTACACCAACCCTACACGAATCTGGTCCGATATCCAGTGCCCACTGTCCGTAGGGAAGTATCTTTCCTAAACCCGTTCTTCCTATTTTAATGTAACTTCGATATGCCTATTGACCACTTAAATCTCAAAGTGTGGGATCCCCCTCGCTTATAACTTCTAAATTCACATTTTTCCTAAACCAAAACCCTAAGTGTGGGATTTTCTCCCTACTTAGTGTAGAAACATTGGGGACAATGTTTATTTCTAAGTGTGGGATAGCGGTATATCTCTCGTCTGTCAAAATATCCGTTTAAGTTGATCTAGAAACATGCTAGTCCTCTAAATAAATTTTCAACCCTTATTTTGCCAAAATTTTCAAAAAATTTTAAACTTTTCTGAGTCATAAAGTAAGATGAAGTACAGATTTTTTTGACAAGAATGTCAAAAGTTGGTAAATATGAGGTCGAAATCATGTCGGATTCTAAACAATTTAAGATGAGGATCTAAGAGGGGCATCGCACGACTGGACACATATAACCCATTCTTTTGCGGTGAGGAATTTGAGCCTTATAAGCATTCATTTTAAATGCTTCACTGTTCGTTTGTTGTGTGTGACCGGTGCACGCATTTCTGAATTAGAACTTGCCCCAGGTATACATTTCGAGATCACATTGACAGGTGTCATACGTGACATAGGTACGATTAGAGGACCTTGACATTCCTTAGGATTTAAACCCCTTTTCACATATCTTTTCAAGCCCAAAACCCTTCCAACACTCAATTTTAGTGTTGATGATCCGCTTAGAAAACCCTGTTGAGCCTTAGCCTTTTCATTTCTTTCAACCCATATTATTAAACCCATTTATTCCCTTACCTACCAAAAACTTATCTTAGAATTTTTAAATCTTTTTGAAAAACGATATTTAGCTATTCCTTTTTGCTTTCACTCCAAAAATCACAAATAATGTTTACTAAAACTTCTCGTGTGCGTTTTATTGATCTATACTAAAGAATCGAGAGTCATGTGGTGCGAAAAATTGGCACCAAAGTAAACTCAGAAATCATCAAAGGATTGAAAAAAATGAAAATAAGAAGGGATCTCAAGAAGGGAAATAAAAGAAAATCCCTTAGAAGTTTCCTGGCCAGAAAAATCTAAGCCCAAAAAAAAAAAAAAAAAAAGATAGAAAAGCAAAAGAAAAAGAAAGAAAATAGCTAAAATAAAGCTAAGTACTCTCTCGAAAACTCGATTCTTCAAAGAAATATCATTCCGTGTGTTTTCAAAGGATAGAAGTCAAAATAGCTATCTTATCCCCTAAAAGTGTTATCCGTTTCCGTTTTCATTAAAAAGGATATCTAGATAGAGTTTTTTTTCGAAAATTTAGAAGTCCCAAGATAAGTAAACACCCTTAAAACCTAGATACCCCCAATCTATCCATACCCCTTAAAAACCCACACCAAACACTACAACCCATTTGAATGTCCTGGGATAATCAGTACCGTTCCTGTCTAAGTGATGGAGATTTGATCCTCGGGAAAGCCTATGACGACGAGTGCTGCACGTCTGGTATTTGAGCGATTTTTCATTTTGCTTAGGATAATAGGAACCCCGATACACTTTGAGTGAATTGAGTGACCACCAGTGAGATCGCCCAGTCGTGTATATTCCACAAATTTGAGAATTGAAAGTTTGCCTAAGAGAATCATCTTGAAAACCTTTAGATACTTCATGTGAACACCTCTTATTTATCTAACAGGCGAATACTTGTTTTCAATCTGTGTGAATTCTTCTTTGTGGGTCAGAATCAAAAATCTTTTTGCATGGAAAATTTTTGGCAGGTAAGAGGGGAAGTTTGCTTGAGGACAAGCAATTGTCTAAGTGTGGGATATTTGATAACACGCAAAAAGTCATGTTTTTGTGTGCCATTATCTCACCATTTTAGCCCAATTATTAATGAAAACACTTAAATATGAACTTAAATGTCACATTTCATCATTAGGGCTAAAATATAGATGATGTTTCAAGATTCAACCAAAAAGACCTAAAAACGAGTAAAATAGAGCACAAACGGTTAACGAATCTTCCGTTCACGCATTTAAGCACAAATTAAGCTATACTTGGAATTATGACCTCTAACTTATGTCATTTTCTTCGTTAGGAAATTACGAAACCATGAGCGCGAGAATCACTCAAAACGGATAAACGACGAAGAAGTTACGCCCGAACGAAGAAACGAAGAACCGAAGAATCAAGATACGGGAGAGCTAGACCGTATACGGCCAAACTAGACCGTATACGGCCTAGCACAGACCGTATACGGCCTAGCTAGACCGTATAAGGCCTAGCACAACCGTATACGGTCTGTGTTCTCCCGTATTCACCCTATGCTCAACCGTATACACTCCAGTTCTCCCGTATTTGCCCTAGCTCAACCGTATCGTGCGTTTGGGCGATAAAAATCAGGTTTTTATTCGGGTTTTCGATACGGTTGTGCATTTGAAGATTTGGATACGGTCTACGGATACGGTTGTGCGAATTCTATATATAGAGGCTTCATTTCAACATTTCAACACACTTTTCTTTCACACTTCTCATCTCACACACACACTTTCTCTCTCTAGAATAAATTAGTTGGTAGTTAGTTTAGTTAATCTAGTAGGGTACGAGCTTTAAGCTCTTTTGTAACGGAGGTGCTCCGAGACTGCGGTGTCGCACGATTTGTAATAACGCTTTGTCAGGTTTTATTATAATCTCTATCTTGTTATTTTAAATAATGTTGTGCTGTTGCTATGCTTGTTTAGAATTACTTGCTAGGATTATTGCCATGCTTAGCTAGACAAATCTGTGTTTGCTATGATAGTTGCCATGCTAGGGTAGTTACACTTAAATCATGCTGTTACTCTGTCTGTATGCTATTGAAATATATTTGAATCTATGAATTGAATCTCAAATGTTTATCTATCCAACTTATGCTGTGGTTAGTAACATCCTTCTAGGCTTGGCCAATTGCTAGTTGTATGCCGCTAATTATTCTGTGTCTGATGATCGTTGAACTCGACATGGCCGGTGTTCTCCTGGTTGAAATATTACCGGAGGGAGACACGGAGCGTAGGATTAGAGATAGATTAGATTCAAGTCATTTAACGAGTGTCTTTGAGAGAACTTTCGGGACACTTGTGACTTAACCATGTACCCCGTCACTCTGCATAATTGATCCCTGCTATGCTGCCTTTCTGCATGTTCTTGTTTGATTATTGCTTAGGGTTTGCATGCTAGTATCTGTTATGCTGATTAGTTACATGATTAGGTTTTCGAATATTTATCAATTGCATACACCAGTTTAACATGCATAGAATAGTTAAAATGATTTATATGAAATAATGATGAACAATTTAATCAACCGTTAGACCAGATCATCCCAACTTGTTCCGGTAGGAAACCCCTGTTCATGTTTTTGTTTATTCAACAATTCATGCCATGATTTGGATATCTCAAATGTCCGAGATTGGGGAACAAGACTCGAGGATGGTTGTTGGTTAAATTGGTTGCTACATTTGGGACAACTTCCGGTGTAGTTTACATTCCATAACTGTTATCCACGTGACATGTTATTTATCTGATTGCGGACAACTCTACGTTAGATAGATAATAGGCTAGGAGTTATGGCTCATTAGGAAATATAGCTGTCATCTTAACTAAGGATTTATCCCATTAACTACCCCTAAATAGCATGAGTAATTATCATAGTAAACACTCGCCTCACCTATAGGTTCTCGTTGCCACCTCCCCTCCACTTTACTTTATTTTAATTTAATTTTAGATAATTAGTAGTTAGTTAAAACCAAAAACAAACCAAAATCTCTTTTAAACCCCAGCTAAATCCACATAGATAACTGAAGTCCTAGATCCCATGCCGTTGTAGTTTGAAGAACGACCCTAGGTCATACCTATCGCTATACTCACCCATAGCTTTAGTATACTTAGGCCCAGCAAAAAAACAAATTTTTAAAACCCTCTGGTGGCCGTGCCCGGAGGAAGGTCCGCAACGACGCGAGTGAAATCGCAACCGACCTCTTGGCACCCATCAATTATAGGGAACTGAATAAAAGAACAGTAAAGAATAAATATCCACTGCCTCGCATAGACGATTTATTTGATCAGTTGCAGGGGTCTTCATTCTATTCTAAGATTGACTTGAGATCAGGTTATCATCAAGTTCGTGTTCGTGAACAGGATATTCCTAAAACTGCTTTTCGAACCAGGTATGGTCATTTTGAATTCCTGGTTATGCCTTTTGGTTTGACTAATGTTCCAGCAGTTTTTATGGATTTGATGAACCGTGTTTGTCGGCCTCTTCTCGATAAATTTGTTATTGTGTTTATCGATGATATTCTGGTATACTCTAAATCTGAATCAGAACAAGAATTGCATTTGAGAATAGTGTTAGAAACATTGAAAAGAGAACACTTGTGTGTCAAATTTTCTAAATGTGAGTTCTGGATTCGGGAAGTACAGTTTCTGGGTCATATTATCTGTAATGATGGTGTCAAAGTTGATCCTGCTAAAATTGAAGCTGTTATGAATTGGAATGTTCCAAAGAATCCTTCTGAAATCAAAAGTTTTCTTGGGCTAGCTGGATATTATAGAAAATTCATTAAAGACTTTTCAAAGATTGCTGGTCCGTTAACCAAATTGACAAGAAAAGATATTAAGTTTCAGTGGGATGAGTCACAGGAGACAGCTTTTCAGACCTTAAAGCAGTTATTGTATCAGGCACCTGTGTTAGCTTTACCAGATGGCTCAGATGATTTTATTGTTTATTGTGATACATCCTATGCTGGTTTGGGTGGTGTTCTTATGCAGAGAGACAGAGTTATTGCTTATGCTTCTCGGCAACTGAAACAGCATGAAAGAAATTACCCTACCCATGATCTAGAACTGGCAGCTGTTGTGTTTGCACTGAAAATCTGGAGACATTATCTCTATGGTACAAGATGTATTATTTGTACAGATCACAAAAGTCTTCAGTATATGTTTTCTCAGAAAGAACTGAATATGCGTCAGAGACGATGGTTAGAACTAATCAAAGATTATGATTGTGAAATTCGTTACCATCCAGGAAAGGCAAACGTGGTTGCTGATGCGTTAAGCAGAAAAGGTACTTTTGACCGCATTTATTATTTGAAAGTTGATGTTTCTTCTGACTTAGTGGATAGAATTAAAGATGCACAGTTAGAAGCTTTATTAGATCCTAATCTAAAGTCAGAGATCATGTTGAAAAGAAAAGATTTGTTAGTTGATGATTCTAGAGGATTAAAGACTTTCCAGTCTCGTGTTTGGATTCCTCTTATTGGTGGTATTCGGGATATGATTTTGACTGAAGCCCATAAGTCACGTTTATCTTTTCATCCCGGCAGTACCCGTATGTATAATGACTTGAAACCCTTGTATTGGTGGCCCACAATGAAAACCGATATTGCACAGTTTGTTAGTTCGTGTCATATTTGTGCTCAGGTTAAAGCTGAACACCAGAAACCGTATGGGTCATTGAAACAGTTGGAAATTCCAGAATGGAAATGGGAACATATATGGATTTTGTGACTAAACTTCCACGTACGTCTCGAGGTAATGATATGATTTGGGTCATTGTTGATCGGTTGACCAAAAGTGCTCATTTTCTGGCTACCAGTGAGACTGCATCTCTGAGTAAGCTTGCACAGTTATATATGAATGAAATTGTCTCGAGACATGGAATTCCCTTGTCGATTGTATCAGATAGAGATTCTCGGTTTATTTCTCATTTCTGGAAGAGTTTGCTACAAGAATTGGGTACTCGTGTAAATCTTAGTACAGCTTATCATCCTCAGACCGACGGTCAGTCAGAGCGTACGATTCAGACGCTTGAGGATATGTTACGGGCTTGTGTTTTGGAATATGGAGGTTCTTGGGATTCTCATTTACCGTTAGTGGAATTTGCTTATAATAATTCTTATCATTCCAGTATCGGTATGCCTCCTTATGAAATGTTATATGGTAGACGTTGCAGAACGCCTACTTGTTGGTTAGAAACTGGTGAGAAACAATTTGCAGGTCCAGACATTGTTCAAATAACGGCTGAGAAAGTGGCAGTTGCAAGAGAAAAGTTAAAAGCTGCACGTGACAGACAGAAACAGTATGCAAATCCACGTAGACGACCAGTGACTTTCTCTGTAGGTGAGTTAGTTTATCTTAAAGTATCACTGTGGAAAGGTGTTATCAGATTTGGGAAACGAGGTAAATTGGCTCCACGATACATTGGACCGTTCAGAATCAGTCAGGTTGTTAATGATCAGTCGGTTATGCTTGATCTTCCTCCTGAACTTGCTAGTATTCATAGCACTTTCAATATTTGTTATTTGAGAAAATCCAACGTTGAAGATCAGTCGCAGATTCTCCCTTTGAAAGACTTGAAAGTCGACCAGAACCAGAAATTAGTTGAAGAACCTATTGAAATTGTCGATCGAAAGGTTACTAAACTTAGGAAGAAACACATTCCTATGGTTTTAGTGAGATGGAGACATAGTTTAGGTTCTAATTTGACTTGGGAGACCGAAGAATCTATGAAATCCAGATATCCTGGATTGTTTGATCATGTTGAGATTTCGGGGACGAAATCTTCTTAAGGGAGGGAGATTTGTAACATCATCTCCTGCAGTCTGGTAATTCCTATTATTTAAATTGCGTATTTAATTGTTTTAGAAATTATTTGGTATTATCTGTTAAATTGAGAAACTTAGATAAATAGGTCCCAGGACTTATTGTGTATAGTGAATTATTGTTTGTTTTAATTTACTATAGTTCACGGTAAAATAAAATAAGTTTCTCGTAAAATGATTTTAGGTTCCAGACAATAGATTAAAAGGGGACTAGTTTTAAGTGGTTACGGGTCGGTGTAAAGATTTGACCGCCTTATAACCTTTCCTCTTTGGGAAAGTTTTCTTTACTTTCCTCTTTTAGAAATATTCAAGAAACTTCAAAATCCTTATAACTAGAAACCTAGAAATCAATTGTGGAGCTGTGATTTGGAAGTGATTAGAGCTTCATAATCATATTATCATCATCACCATCATCAAATTGGTAAGTTATGATCATGTTTAAATTCATGCTTATGATCACTTAAAGCTTTAGTATGATTTGGTGTTAAATTTAAGTACCAAACATGTTATAGTATACCTATATGATGATGTATGAGGTCTGCGATTGTATTTCATGAGTTGGAAACTGATTTTGTGAGTTTGGTGTTAAAAATTCGGGTTATGGGGTTTTGCTGGGCGATGATGCTGATTCAGGGGTGGTTACCCGGCGGGTAGAACCCGTACCCGGCGGGTAGTGTACCAAATGAGGGAACCCGGCGGGTAATCCGGGAACCCGGCTGCTTCTCCAGTCTTTAAAACGTGGAAAAGTTCTGTTGTCATGAAATTTTAATTTACCCGGTTGTTTCATCGGGTACCCGGCTGGTTAAGCCCAGTACCCGGCGGGTACTTGGGCTACCCGGCGGGTAGTAACCCGTTTAGTAGCTTTTTGACTTTAAGACATTATAAAGTAAAATGTAGATAAGTACATGTTGATCTGCTTTATTATCAACCATGAATATAATTAGGAACTTATTATGATTATGTAAATAATATGTAATTCCTTGAATTAGGTTGGATATAAGTTAAGTATTGATAATCCTGATTACTAACTTATATCTGATTGTGATTCTCAGATCCTCCAAAAGATAAGTGACTTCTGGACTCTGAGTTTGTGAAGACCAAGGTATCGGTGAGTGGATTTAGAACTCACCTTTCGATTTAGTTGTAACCGTTTGGTTGCGACAAGTAAACGTAGATTGATTATAAGACTGTTTAGTCTGCGTTATTGATTATGAATCTACGTGATATGTGATTCTATATGTATCAGTTATTGAGGTCAACGTATAGTTGGACTTTTTGGTTATTATGTGAATTACACAGGTTTTGATTCATCTGTTGTGTTTGAGACTTGTGTATGAATTTAATAACCAATAGTTATCGGTCTATTCTGTAATGGCCATACAGATTGACGTTAAGTGTTCTTGGAGAATCCCTGGGTATTATGATTTCTCCAGAGCCACCGATCCTCATTGAAATTGAAATAGAAATGTGTTTACGATTAATTGCTGTAAACAGATTGTTATGCTAAGTTGAATTGTGTGTGATAAATTCATTCACTTAGCTTCGTGCTAATCCCTCGTTTTAACTTCCTGCAGATTATGTTTGATATGTGGGTGATCAGGAAGTGGATGCTTTGCGGGAAAGTTTGGCAGCTTGTAAACTCTGATATGGTTTTGTTATAAACCCAGTTTTGTAATACATAATGCCCCGACTTGTGTAGTTTTTAAACAGTTGGTTTGGTGTGGTTTGGAACAGATAATTGTTTATGTACAGTATCCTAATGTACAATATATAAATATGTTTTAAATTCATACGCTTCCGAGTAAAATAATAGTATATTATTGCAAAGAATGAGGGGTGTTATACTTAGACACTCCCTTAGATGTTGAAATAGCAGATGATAGAACAGTATATGTTACGAAAGTTTATAGAGGGTGTCGGTTAGAAATAAGTAATGAGCCTTTTTCCATAAATCTAATCCCTATGCAAATGGGGGAATTTGATGTTGTAATTGGTATGGATTGGTTAGCGGCTCATGATGCAATGATTCAATGTGAGCAAAAGATTGTAAGAGTTAAGTTACCTCGTGGTGAATTGTTAGATATTTACGGAGAAAAGAAAGAAATGCGTATCCCGGTTTGTACTTTTGCTAAAGCTAAGCGACAATTGTCACATGGTTGTCAAGCCTTTTTGGCACATGTGATAGATACTCAAATTCAAATTCCAAAGATTGATGAAATTTCGGTAGTAAGAGAGTTTATTGATGTATTTCCCGATGAGTTACCGGGCATCCCGCCCGATAGGCAAGTTGAATTTAAGATTGAATTGATGCCTGGAGCTACACCTATTGCTAAGACACCATATAGGCTTGCTCCAACCGAAATGCAGGAATTAATGAAACAATTGCAAGAACTGTTAGACAAAGGTTTTATACGCCCAAGTAGTTCTCCGTGGGGAGCTCCTATTTTATTTGTGAAAAAGAAAGATGGTTCAATGAGAATGTGCATGGATTATCGAGAGTTAAACAAGGTGACTATCAAGAATAGGTATCCATTACCTAGGATTGATGACTTGTTTGACCAGTTGCAGGGTGCTAGTTACTTTTCAAAGATTGATTTACGCTCTGGTTACCATCAATTGAAGGTCAGAGAAGAAGATGTTTGTAAGACTGGTTTTAGAACGAGGTATGGGCACTATGAATTTGTGGTAATGCCGTTTGGTTTAACGAATGCACCTGCAGCTTTTATGGATTTGATGAATAGAGTTTGTCGCCCAATGCTTGATAAGTTTGTAATCGTGTTTATTGATGATATTTTAATCTATTCTAAATCCGCTAATGATCATGATTATCATTTGAGACAAGTGTTACGGATGTTAAGAAGAGAGAAACTTTATGCTAAGTTCTCGAAGTGTGAGTTTTGGCTTCGGGAAGTACAGTTTCTTGGGCATGTTGTCAATAGTGAGGGTATTATGGTGGATCCAGTTAAAGTTGAAGCAGTTATGAAATGGAATGCTCCAACAACTCCAACGGAAGTTAGAAGTTTTCTTGGAATAGCGGGCTATTACAGACGGTTTATTCAAGATTTTTCAAAGATCGCAATGCCACTTACAAAGCTTACTAGAAAGAATATCAAGTTCGAATGGAATGAACAAGCAGAACAAGCCTTTCAGATTTTAAAATAGAAACTCAGTCAAGCACCAGTCTTAGTACTTCCAGAAGGTACTGAAGACTTGGTGATATATTGTGATGCATCGTATAGTGGTTTGGGCTGTGTTCTTATGCAACGTGGCAAAGTGATAGCATATGCTTCTAGACAGTTAAAAGAAAATGAGAAGAATTATCCAACGCATGATCTAGAACTTGCAGCAGTGGTCTTTGCCTTAAAGATATGGAGGCATTATCTCTATGGTGTGAGGAGTACTATCTATACAGATCACAAAAGTTTGAAGTACTTCTTCGATCAGAGAGATTTGAATATGAGACAAAGAAGATGGCTAGATCTTGTTAAAGATTATGATTGTGAAATATTGTATCACCCGGGAAAAGCTAACATTGTAGCTGATGCTTTAAGCAGAAAGGCAGCTCATCTTGCTCTAACAGTTAAATCTCTTAGAATTTCCGTTACTCCTAGCTTGTTTGATCAAATTAAAGAAGCACAACAAAAAGCTTGGAGAGAAAAAGATATTCGATCAGAACGGATCAAAGGTCAAGTTGATAGTATTGTAGAAGACTCATGTGGGTTAAAGACACGTTATGGTAGAATTTGGATTCCAAATTCTTGGGATTTGAAGACATTATTGTTAGATGAAGCCCATAAATCAAAGTATTCCAATCATCCTGGCGCAACAAAGATGTACCACGATTTAAGATCAAAATACTGGTGGCCAGGTATGAAAAGAGATATTGTTAAATATGTTGAGCAGTGTTTAACTTGCTTACAGGTGAAGGCTGAGCATCAGAAGCCGTATGGGAAGATGCAGCCTTTAGACATACCTGTTTGGAAGTGGGAACACATAACGATGGATCTTATCACCAAATTGCCAAAGACTCAACGTCAGCATGATGCGATTTGGGTGATAGTGGATAGATTGACGAAAAGTGCATTATTTTTGCCTATTAAAGAAACGATGTCTATAGAAGCTTTTGCAGATTTATATGTTAAGGAGGTAGTTGCATGTCATGGTATGCCAGTTTCTATTGTCTCTGATAGAGATAGTAGATTTAATTCACGGTTTTGGGCCAAGTTTCAAGATGATATTGGTACACGTATTAATCTTAGCACAGCTTATCACCCGCAGACAGATGGTCAAAGTGAAAGAACGATACAGACTTTAGAAGACATGTTGCGGGCGTGTGTTATAGATTTTGGAGGTAATTGGGATGTGCATTTACCGTTAGCAGAGTTCTCCTATAATAACAGTTATCATGCAAGTATAGGTATGCCACCTTGCGAGATGTTATATGGGAGAAAGTGTAGAACTCCAATATGTTGGGGTGAAGTCGGGCAAAGAGAAATGGGCAGTACAGATATAGTGCAACAGACGACAGAAAAGATTGATCAAATCAGAGAAAGGTTAAAGATTGCTCAAGATAGACAGAAGTCATATGCCGACAAAAGAAGACGCCCATTAGAGTTTAAGGTTGGAGATATGGTTATGTTAAAAGTATCTCCATGGAAAGGTATTATCATATTCAGGAAACGAGGCAAGTTAAGTCCTCGGTTTATTGGTCCATTTAAAATTCTTGAAAGAGTTGGTAAAGTAGCTTATCGTCTTGAGCTACCAAGTGAATTGGCAAGTATTCATAGCACTTTTCATGTGTCTTATTTAAGAAAGTGCTTAGTGGATGAGGCATCTTATGTGCCATTGGAAG
The DNA here is from genome assembly GCA_949592205.1 of Helichrysum umbraculigerum. NCBI lineage: Eukaryota > Viridiplantae > Streptophyta > Magnoliopsida > Asterales > Asteraceae > Helichrysum > Helichrysum umbraculigerum. The sequence goes on along the minus strand of CATIUR010000001.1, from coordinate 304,984,025 downwards.
AAATAGAAATTAATGATCAATTGAATTATGTTGAACAACCAATAGCTATCCTCGATGAGAAAGTCAAGAAGTTAAGAAATAAATACATTCGGTTGTTTAGAATTCAATGGAGGCATAGAAAAGGTTCAGAGTTCACGTGGGAGCCGGAGGAAGAAATCATTGTTTATTATCCGGCTTTATATCAAGAATGGATTGTGAGGACACAATCCTAAATAAGTAGGGGAGAGTTGTAACGCCCCTAAAATATGTAAGTTTTAATAGTTTAATATACGTTATGTTTCAATTCTTTATGTATTCAATATGTTAAATGTTTAAAGTAATGAGATTGTTAGGATATGGTTAGTAGGACTAACCAAATCAAAGAAAGTAAGTTAGAGGGACCATATGTGCCAAGAAGTAAAGTTTAGGGGAGGAGAATGAAAAATGTTAAAACATATCTTCCTACAAACTTCATAATAGTTCCAGATGTTTTCTGTAATACGTATGTGAGCGTGAGTTTGAGAGGGAAACCAAGAACAAGTTCAAGAATCGAAATTCAGCAAGAAATTGAGTTATTTAGGGCTTCTAATTGCATATTAAGCATCTCTAAGGTATGTGGGATCTTCCTAATTGCTCAATTTATATTAGGGTTCAAGTTTCATAAACGTACCCTAGATGATGGAAAGATCATGTATGTTAGTTAAATTGTTAAATTAGTGTTCCATGTATGTCAATAAGTTATATGTTATGTTAAATTTATGTTAAATTAGTTAAATAAATCATATTCATATGTAATTGGGTTTTTATAGTTTATGTGTATTGGAGAATTGAAGAATTAAGATGAATTGGTGATGATTATGATTATGAAAGTGATGTTTACCCAATTACATGTGATTAGAAATCTAAAATATGGAACACTAATGATGTATGATTGGTGTTAGTGAGTAACACCTAATTATGAGATTTAGTAAAAGTGTTGAGATAGGTGTTAGAGGTCTAGCACCTTGTTAATGAGATTAAAGTTAAGAAAGTAAAAGAGTTATGTTAATTGATCATGTTATGTGTTTATATGTATAGGTGATCAAGCAAAAGAAGTTAGTTAAAGTTGTGTAAAGTTTCAAGATAAAGGTAAGTAGATGGATATAAATGTGGAGTCAAGTGATGGGTGAGCCATTAGCTTGACGGTTTTCCAAGTAATGGATCATGACCATTAGCTTGGTATAAATGTTAACTCTTAGAAGTTAGCATGATGATGTTTAAGGATCCTTAATGTGATGATGTTTATGTTTATGTTAAAGCTTCCATTACTTACTAAGCAATTGCTTACGTGTTATGTTTAAATGTTTCAGGTGAGCCAAGTGTCAATAGAGGGGACTTGGGTAAAGGGCACATGTGAAGCTTTTGGTGGAGCTTGTTACTTAGTTCGGTAACAAGTCTTATCTCTTTTAATCATGCTCTGGATATATATGTACACCCCTTTTTGTAAAAGTTATGACATAAGTTAATGTTTTGGAAAGAGTGTTAAGTCTCACTTGTGATGTATTGTTGAAAGTCAAACTTAAAGTCAAAGTCAGTTTTGGATGAGACTTGTAAGTGAATGTTGATGAATGTATAAAATGGATGATAATATCATGTTAATGAGAAAGTTTTATGTGGAAAGTCAAATGTAGGAAAATTGGTCAAATGTAGATGTTAATGAGTTAGTTTTACTTAGATAAGTCAATTATGTGAAGTTTGACCAAAAGAAGGGGTTAGTTTGGTTAGAAACCCAATCGGGTCATTTGGTGCCCAAATGGGCGACCAATAGGATGAAAAGTCAAAACAGGTTATGTTAAGTTAAAGTCAATGGTAATTATGCCTACAAGTCTTAAATGTGATGTTAAGAATGTGGTAAAAGTGTCAAGACCAAAGTGTATGTGGATTAGAACTTGATGTGTCAAAAATTTGGTTAGAAATGTGCCGAAATTTAGTTAATGGGTCAAAACAAGATTTATCGCGAAATTTGAAAAAGTGTAAAAATAGAAATGTTCATATGGTCAAGGTAAAGCTACCTGCGAAATTTCAGGTTACCAGGTGTTGTCGTTCAAAAGATATGCACGGTTAAAGTTCGAGTTTTGGTCATAAGTTGTGCAGGTTGCAGGGTCTGCTGGGACAGGGAGGAATCCGGACGGATTCATCCCAATCCGGTCGGATTCTCGTAAATCCGGCGGATTCCCAGGTGGATTCCAAAACGGATTCCTTAGATTTGGTTCTGTCCACGAGTTGAGCTGAAATTGTCCAGGAATCCGACCGGATTCAGATGAATACGGCGGATTCAATGCAGTTTTAGAAAAATGATTATTTTAACTCATAAATCATATGTAAATATAAGTTGTATTGAAAGTTAGTGAGTCTCTATAATAAAAAGAAGTAATAATGTAAAATATGTTTTAAAAAAAAAAAATGGTACATTTTCGGGGTGTTTCAACACTAGTGTATTGTACTTGTATACAATAATAAATACAACAATTTTTAAAAAATTTGCTCCTAGCATTTCAATATTTATTTTTGGGAAGGTGAAACACCATGAAAATTAATTCAAACCAAAGATAATGTCTAAGCTCTTAAGTTATAAATATATAACTAGAAAAACTTTTCTCTTTCGTTTAGTTAAAAAATAACTTGTACAGTTTCAAGTTTTAAGTGTTATAAATAGCTATTTTTGGAACAAAAATTAAATGTTACAATCTTTAAATTTATACTATAAAGAAATTTACGTTGACAAATTTTGATTTTATGTTAGATTAATTTCTTGCTAATTTCTCATGTGACAATCATATCTTTAGACCTATATTTAGTCTTATACATTTAGAACTACCAATCATCTTCAGAAACTTTATTCTATCTATTTCAAAATAAATGTCTATATTTATATTGATTCCATTTATACTCTTATTTCATCAATTCATACAAATGTATAAATGATTAGACCTACCCGTGTTATTTAAATTGTAAACTTGACATATAACCCCTTAAAGAAGCAGTTATTACATATGGTTAAATATGTAAGCTAAAATTATATATATATATTTTTTTTGGAACGGCAAATAACTCCTTCGGATCAGTAATGGAGTATCATCGTGCCACCACTACTGACCCCACCTTTTTGCCTCACCTAAGAAGAAACCCTCTGGAGAGGCTCGAACCCGAGACCTCTCCATCATTGGGAAAACTCCTTACCTCACTCTTACCACTTGGATAAGAGGTCATTGGCTAAGCTAAAATTATTTGATCGCATATTTACAACAGTATGCATCGAGTGTAATAAAGACTTGCATCGTAACGGACTAAATAGACAATGAATGAGACTCTAATTTACATTTTATATTTATTTATTTGTAAATGATTTTTTAGAAAGACAATACCCATACACGTCTATCATGAATATAATTCACGAATATATACATTTGTTCTATTCCAAGACTTTGAACCCCCAACCTTATGCTCACCTCGATAGCACTAGCCAACTAGGCCAATAACCCTTTGATTTAATTTAAGTTATATATATATATATACTAATGAGAAATGATAATGGTGATATTAAGATGTGTTTTTAAAGATTTATTTTAAGTGAAAATTTATTGTACCCTACGTTTGAAAATACTACCGTTAATGCATAAATGTATTTTTAAAATGCTCTAACGACTACTTTTTAGTAAAACCCTGTATTTCTATCTCTTATCAACTTATTATTATTATTATTATTATTATTATTATTATTATTATTATTATTATTATTATTACGAAAAAGAAAAAGTTAATAGGATAGGATTTTATTTATAATAATAATAATAATAATAATAATAATAATAATAATAATAATTATAAATATGGGACACACTCGGGCCCCGTACGTTGACCAAAATGAACTAGCTAGGTGTAATCTTGAAAAGAACTACAATCATTGACCTTCACATGCGTTTTATATTTCTTTCGACTAAATTACACCGATCTTCCATGTTGTTTAAACAAAAGTGTAACACTTCTCATCCTAGGTTGATTTTTTTCTGAGTTCAGTCTTTTAACCCATTTTTTCGCTTCACTCTCCATCTTTCAAAGGGTACAAATGTCTAAAGATTTTAAGAGTATTTTAGTCACTTTATGATGGATGGGGGACAGGAAGTGAAACGTAAAACTGGATCAAGGAACTGAACTCGCAAAAATTTCAACCAGAAATCAGAGAATGAAATGTACTCTATTTTTAAGGATAGCGGCCTTTTGCTTTTCAATGGCTCGCGTGCTTTTCCCCTCGGTACCCCTATCCATTCTAATGGCGGTTGGGAAATTGGATGTAAATAGGGTGAGTGAGTGATGATTTTAATATGCAAGGAAAAAGTATGTTATTTTATTTATTTATTATTATTTTTTTAAGAAATGTTACTATTCATACACCTTACAAAGAATATATGCATTTGTCAATCACTTAAATCCCCAACCTAATGGTTGAAAGGACACAACGGACTAATAGGCAATGACCCTTTGGTATCTATGTGAGTAATAGATCACTTTTCAAAAAAGATTTTTCAACCCTATAAGTGTCTGGTTTCACAAAAATCACTTCGTGATTAAATCAGAGTGAATTAATATGTTTTTTTGCACAAAATGGAATTAAATAATGTTTGTCTATTTGTCAATGTGTTTGCATTATGGCTATGTAATTGTGACAACCAAAACATCAGTCAAAGTCCAAAACTTGTTTTTTAGTTACGTTGAACTTGATAATTTTTTATGTTTTCCAGGTACGTCGTAGTCCAAAGCCAGAGACTCTGCTCGACTACACCTCCCTTAGAATCCAACAAGGGGGCGCAACCCCCTTACCCCATAATTTTAGTTGAACCCGAAATGTAGTAATTTAGTCGGGTATGCACTTCGTATTGTCACACGTGTGTACTAATCCACCAATGCACAAAAATATACGACAAATGCTAGAAATTTTGTATCCTTTATACGAAGCTTAGGAAGTTTAATTCTCTTTTCTGTTCATGTTAATCTCCAAGAAGTTTTAACGACTTTGTGTTGTACATATATGCAATCATGTAAAGATCCCTCAGACATGCGTGAGATGGTTGATTTTGAAGGTTTTTATCGGTTACTTTTAATTCAAAATAATAAACAGTTATCGCCAAAAATTAATTAAATCAAAAGGTAAACCCTTAGTCACGGATCCAAGTACTTGTATTTAAATCAATCTATATAAACGATAATAGTATATTTTCCCTTCATTTATAGACTAAATAATTGATTATGACTTCTCTTGGAAAAATCATTAATAAACGTAGTTAGATAGAGACTTAAAGTAGAGCTACATAATATTACTCTTTTGAATTCATGTTACACACAATCACTTAGCTGATGCAAACCCGAACAAATAGTAATCACATACTTAAATAGAATGCATGTAACTGGATTCGAACTTATGGTTTATATCTTAGTGAAAGTAGAAGGTAGGCATTATTATATATTATATGAGATGGCTAATTATGAAGGACCCGTTGATGAGTCATGATTCTACGGACAAAGTGGGTTTGGTTGTCTTAAAAAAGAGGAGAGTTTCATGCTATGCCAGTTCATAATCTCATCATATGCAATGCAATGCAATGCAAAAATATAATAATTAAAGGGGCCCTTGACAAAAATATACATAATGCCAAAAGCACCTCCCCTCCTTTATCAAACTTGCAATTGCATTTTGCTTTCCCCCATCATTTGAGGCTCGCTAGTCTTAAGAGATGATTAGCTTTTAATCAAAAGAAGATCTAAAATCCAATGACCATCTTTGAGGGAGGCATCTCGATCTTTACACATACTTAACATGCATGTTTTACTATGTTTAATTTGAAGCTTTATTATTCTCAATTTTGTCACTAAACGGAATGAAACAACTTCTATATCATATATATTGAAATCGATATTCAAAATATATATATACACTATATATCATATATATGGTGTTCATGTGTAAGAGCATTCACGATGGAGACTTTTTTTTATAGCTCAAAAGCAATTAAAATTATAGTACTATGTGAGGGAAACAAAATATTTATTCTTTCAAAATATACACATCAATAATCAGTTTAAATTAGTACTGTAGAAAAACATTTTAAAAGGCTTTTCCCATTAATTATGTCAAACTTTACTTTTAGTATCAACAGATAGATTGTTACACGATTCAAGAGATGTATAATGTGTTTAGTTTGTACTGTGAGCTGTAACTGTTGTACAGTATGTTGTAGTAAACACTTTTTGTGAAAAAAAAAAAAAAAAGAAGAAAAGATAAGCAATGTGCTTAGAGCATCTGTTGTGGATTCTGCAACCGATCTTGGTCCATATTGTGTCCATAGTCTGAGGTTTCTTGGTCGACCTTGGGTCTTTAAATTCGACAATTGATCGTTTGATGTTTACTTTTCTTTTTTTTTAACGTTTTATGTACAACGATAAATGCATAATGTATAATTTTTATCGGAAATATTTAAAGTGGTGAAAGTGGTTGATAGTAGATAAAAAATGATTAAACGGAAAACATACCGTAAAGTTGAGCTTACGCTGACATACTAAAAATGATTAGAAATGGAAGAGATAGCCACATTGAGTGTATTACATACAAAACTTACAAGTAGTAGAAAAGGAGTATGACTATAAAACATGAGCTGCTGTGTCATGTGTCAGGGAGAGTCCCTGAATAATACATAAATAAACAAAACACTGTTGTTTTATCCCTTCTTCACTTTTTTTTTTTCCTAATTGTCTTTAACATTTAATCAATCATTCATTCATTCTTTCATTTGTTTTTATACAAATTTAACAAAACCATTAAACACTTCTGCACTTTGTGTTTTTCCTTTTTCTTCTTTAAATGGGAGCTTGTTACTCTTGTTATTCATGTTCTTCATTTTCTTTATGTAAATGTTGTCACTTAAAATCCAAGGTTCCTTGTTCCTCTGATCTGGGTATGTTAAAAAAATAAACCTTTAATGTTTTTTGTGTTTTGATATAATGTTTGTTTATGTGTATAATGATTTGGTACAATGTTTTTATGTTTCAGACAAGTGTGGTGGGGAGAATGAGTGGGCATGTTTTAGAGAGTATAAATTAGATGAACTTAAAGATGCAACTAATGGGTTTTCTGTTGAGAATGTTGTATCTGAACATGGTGAGAAGGCACCCAATGTTGTGTATAAAGGCAAGCTAAATGATGGTGGTCGTTTAATCGCGGTTAAACGGTTTAACAAGTCAGCTTGGCCCGATACTCGTCAGTTCCTTGTATGTTATTTACTAGCATTACTTACCTATCTAATTTAGAATAAATTTCAGAGGAAAGTAATGAATGTTTCAAAAAGGCTAGATGTAGATAACACAAGTTCTTTTCGAACATTGAAAGTACTATAAACTCAGTCTTGTCTACAAAAATCATTGAAAGTTCAATTTTGCTAACAAAAATAGTAAAAGTTTAAATTTTATCAACAAAAAACTACGATAAAAATCATGAATTTGGTTACCTAACATTCAGATTTTTATTTAATGCTACATTATTATTCCAAAAAAGATTGAGTTTTCACTTCTATTAATACGTCGAATGAACTCGCGTTACCTATATCGAGCTTTTTTTCGGAACTTTCTTGGCTTTCTGAAATTTACCCTTCCATTTATGATAAGTACTTTTTTTCTCCTTTAATAGATTTTCGGTTTGGGGAAAGGATTGGGTGATATATATTCATATCATGAAGTATTCCTTTGATAATTGTTTTACAAGGATGAAGCAAAAGCAGTTGGACAATTGAGGAGTCAAAGGTTGGTAAATTTGTTGGGGTGTTGCATTGAAGGAGAGGAGAGATTGCTGGTGGCAGAGTTTATGTCTAATGAAACTTTATCAAAGCATCTATTTCACTGTGAGTCTGTCATTTTATACATCATTTACCTGGATGATTGACCTTCCTACTAGCTGCTGTTTTTCATAAATACTATTCTTATAAAATTCCCTGTACTATGTATTTAAGGTTTTTTTTTTTTTGTGCCCTTCTCATTACACATAATATGACAATAGTTTTACTAATCTAGGGGAAACCCAACCACTGAAATGGGCAATGCGTGTACGGGTGGCGTTGTATTTGGCGCAGGCGTTAGAGTATTGCAGTAGCAAAGGGCGATCCCTGTACCATGATCTTAACGCCTATAGAATCTTGTTTGATCAGGTAAAATGTTTGTATGTATAAACTATTTGCAGGGTTTTTCATTGTACAATCACACAGTATGTGTACATTTTATCTCCGGTGAGGCTTGAACCCACAACTTCTTGGTTGAACCATTGAAGGGTTCTAGTTACCGCTAGGCCAAAGGCCCCTTGGTACAAATACAATTATTTACCTTCTATAATATAGTGTTATTAATGGAGGTCGTAAATATTGCAGGATTGCAATCCCAGACTCTCCTGCTTTGGATTAATGAAGAATAGTCGAGATGGAAAAAGTTACAGCACAAACTTAGCTTTCACCCCTCCTGAATACATGAAAACTGGTAGAAAAAGTTTTCAAACACAAAATTCCTTAAGAAGTACATAAAATACAGTAAACTTTTTAAAGTTTTATCATTTCCATATGACAGGTAGAGTAATAGCAGAAAGTGTAATTTACAGCTTTGGCACCATACTGCTTGATCTTCTTAGCGGAAAGCACATTCCACCAAGTCACGTAAGTTTAGCTGAGCTTTAAATTTTTAACTTCTCATTTGTCACTTATAAAGAGGATAATGTAACGGCAAACTCTGAGAAAACAGTAATATACTATTTCATTTTTCACCGGTACATGCAAGGTACTTATGTAAACAAAATTGCCTAATTTATGTTCTTTTCGATTTGCAGGCACTTGATTTGATACGTGAAAAGAATTTTCAAATGCTAACCGATTCATGTTTAGAGGGTCATTTCTCTAATGATGATGGGGCTGAGTTAGTAAAGATAGCTTCACGATGTTTGCAATATGAGCCTCGTGAAAGGCCGAATGCAAAATCTGTTGTCATGTACCTCACTCCTCTTCAGAAACAAACAGAGGTATGTGCATTTCCTGCTAATGGACTAATAAGTTAGCTAAGAAGGAAACGGGTCAATCAAGTCAAAGGTCACCCACTTAATATAACTATATTACATATAACCGTCCAATTTTTGTTATTCATTACAATGTTCCAAAAGTTTGATTTTCCAGCAACCCCAACCGGCCCACATTTAGACAACCTTAAAACCCATTGCATGAGATGCAAACTAGCTCACCTAGCAGCTCGCTCAGATCGTGGTCCAACCAACTCATTCACCCTTACCGAAGAACTTTATAATAATCTAAGGTCATTGGCGCAGGTCGGGTTTGAAATCAGAATACCTCCAAATGCCCCATTTTCAGGCCTAACTACACTATACACTAGAGGCAATTCATCACATTATTTTTTATATAATATAGTTCTTGTTATCACATGGGACACACTAGTTCTTTCATAAAAATATATATTGGACAAGAAGTGCTTTGGGTCAATCCAACACATTGCCCAACCCAACCCACCTATTTTGCCACCTCTATAAATAAGTGTAGTTTGGACATTTGCTAATGCTATCTGAATTGCCAGTATTGTACTTAGATGCTATCAATGTTCTGATTTAGTTGCATTAAAATAGGTCTCATCTCTCGTCTTCATGGAAATTACTCCTTTACCTCCGACAGAAGATACAAAACGAACAGATTTGTTATCACCATTTGGGGAAGCTTGCTCGAGAATGGATCTAACTGCCATACACGAGATACTGGAAAAAGATGGATACAAGGACGACGAGGGTGCTACCAATGAGGTCGAAATCGATTATAATATATGCAGATATGCTCTCGTTGAACCTAAATGAGTGGATTGTTTTCATTTATAAATTATTCAATATATAAATCAGTGACATCTCGTGTTCATTTTGTTTCAGCTATCATTCCAAATGTGGACAAGTCAGTTACAAGATGCTTTGAATGGTAGGAAGCGGGGAGACACTTCTTTCCGAGCCAAGGATTTCAATGGTGCTATCGAATCATACACAAATGTAAGTGCTTTTTTACCTGAGATAATGCAAGTGTTGGACTAGAGATGGCAATTTTGATCTGTTTACTACTGAATGTGTTGATTTGGGTTGTGTTTTATCTGATAAAGGGAGAAATAAAAAAGAAAATAGCTAAAGGGGGACATGTTCGAACAAGTTTGTCACCAAAAGGATGTTCTAAAATCATACAATATCCTGAAGTGTTTCCTAGTCAACCCAGTCCGGCTAGTTTCAACCAGCAGTAAAATGACTAAAAGACTTTTTAAATCATACGATATCTTAAAGTGTTCCTTACTTCCCTAACCCAGTCCGGCTCGTTTCAACATGCACTAAAATGACCCGTTTTAACAGAACCACTTTGACATGTTGCCCAACCTCCTACATTTTCACCTCTATGTAGGACTGTCGACCAAATGTCAAGAATGCTACTCAATAACAACAAAATCTCAGAATGAGCAAATAACTCATTTTGGGAAGTTCAATATGGAATATAACATAAACTGGAATTTGTTGTAGTCTCTCACTAACTTCTGATTATGAATTTATATGTTTTAGAATGGTTCCGCAATGAAATTTTCTATTCTTGTTTTTAATTTTTCTCATTCAATAATCAACATTGTTAAAATCTGTCTGGTAAAGTTTCAATGTTTCAATCTTCAATAAATACATAGAAGTTACATGTTTACTACATGTCAAAGGTCTAAAATTTCCTTCATTGAGGAGTAACTAGGACATCTTTTGGACCAATATCAAAGAAAACAAGAAAATATGTATATATTTGGTATGTTCGGTAAGTTCTCATTAATGTCCTTGAGTGTTTCCAGTTCTAAGTTCTAAAATTTCGAATCATTTGGTTCAGTTTATTGAGAATGGAACCATGGTTTCACCAACTGTGTATGCAAGACGCTGTTTGTGCTATTTGATGAACAACAAAGCACAAGAAGCTCTTGGAGATGCAATGCAAGCCCAGGTGGCATCACCGGATTGGCCGACTGCACTTTATCTACAAGCTGCTGCTCTGTTTAGCCTAGGAATGGAGAATGATGCTCAAGAAATGCTTAAAGATGGCTCTAGGTTGGAGTCCAAAAAGAAAACAAAATGATACTTTTGATTGATTTAATCATTTGGTTTTCTAGAAAATTCGGTGGTAAATATACTCTCTTCATTTTATCATTTTTATCGATTGATGAGTTTATGCACAGTAAGGATTGATGTGGATGGTTATATGTTTGTATCCACAGGCTGCAAAGTTTATATTGTAATAAGAAGGTGTGTTTCTCATATTTGCAAGTGCCCCTCTTGATTTGGAACATCTTTTTGGTTCTCCTTAAAGACATTTGGTTGTTGATTACATGGTCAAATATATAAGATGGTTTTTAGCGACGAAAAGAAGATAATCGTATGCTCTTGCAATCAAGATTTCGTAATGATGAACAATTGTAAACAACTTTATCAGATTATAATTGAAGTTTTTTTCTCTCTTGTCGAATAGAGCTGTAAACTGATTTTAGTCGTAATTACCAATTACTAAGTTTCGTTTCAAGAGAAGTCTCAATAATATCAAACCGGTCTATTGGCTGCATATGAAACCTCTGTTATCCACGAAAGCAGATATTAGACGTTTTGTCTGATGGATATAACACCCAAGAAGTTAAGAGACTCGTTGAGCCAACGCCTCAAATGTTACTTAGTAGACCAATATCTTAAGTTTTATTATAACAAGAAAAAGCTAATACATAAAGAACAGGATGCAACAAAAACAACATACATGATTTTGCCTTCTTCGACCTTTTTATAGCTAGTATCTTAGTGTTCGATGGTATATATATTAAGGTTAAGAATGCAATGAATAATTTGAGTATATGAACATAGTACAGTAACAAAAATATCTATGCAAAATCGTACCGACAGATACCTTTTCATGATCCTTGACCATATAAAACTCAGGCATGAGTTGGTCTGATACGCCCACAGTAATCAGTATAAAGAAGCAAACATATAAATGATGAACACCCGATACTTGTCTAACGCACCCGGCATATCATTGTTGTCAACCATTGTTGATTAAACAAACCTACGTTATCATTTTCCAAAATTAAAATACTAGAACCTGTGACAACCAGTCTACTAAAATGAAAAGGATAAAAATAGACCTTTAAATTTGATTTTGATTGCGACAGATGTACAAATATAGTCACAATTGGAGTTTGTTTTATGAAGGAAGCAGAAAACCAGTTTTTGATATTTGCAATGTGATGTTGAATAATACGACATTAGACAGATTATTCCAACGCAATAATCCAATTCTTACTCTATTTTTTCTTATTCCTTTTTGATAAATACACCATAATGGATCCAATATTACTCATTTTTATTTTGTATATATATTGAAACATGAAATATTAAACTTTCTTAAACTTGTTATTCTAGTATATGCAATGATTAAATTGTTAAATGACGTACAATGTCTCATAATAGCCGGTACATCCATCACGTAATTTCACTTGGGATGGTGATTTGTACACCACAAAAAGTGATATACACACTACGAGAATGCATTACGTGCATTAGTCGAATCATATGTATGTTAACTAAAACATGGAGACACTTATGTTTTAGTGTTCAGTTGAAGGCATGTTTTAGTGAACATGCATATGATCTAACTTGGGAGACTAGACCCATTGAACCCCGAATAACAAAGTCAACTTTGTAATTAACTCTGTTATTACTCCCTCCGTACCATTAAATTTTCACATTTGCCAACATAGTTGCATTCTAATTGGCTGAAACGGAAATTAGACAATAATTTTATAACCAACCAAAATGGAAACATAGAGAATTAATTGGGACGGAGGGAGTATCGTTATATACCATAAGCTAAGCGATCCCTTCTGGTTACAGCTGCAAACATTCTACAACCCACTTCCATGCCGTTTGTAGCCCTAAAACTGTTTCAACAATTGTTCCAGCTCGCTATTCCTTGTAATTTTCAGAACTTTATGAAATTTCAAAATCAAAAGAAGAGTTGTATAATGCTTGCAGCAGGGATCATACATTCATGTATACCCATAAAATAATTATGATAACACCCTGGACAGTGCTAATAGATATATAAAACAACAGGTAACAGCAAAAGTTAATAATATCCATATCCATGTGTTTTATACAAGTGTGAGATTTACAGAACATGTTGACAACCATGCTGATGAATCCAAACTTAGCACCTGGATAAACCTTGACCTGCGTCCAAGACTGAATTTTCAAAATGAATCATTGCAGGTACTTCCGCACCTAATTTTTAAGCCATCATATCGAATCATCGTGGCCATGACTCGGCTACTATTATCGGTAGAGGTGGCAAAATAGTACGTTGGACAGGTCTGAACACCTAGAGTCACAGTGCAGGACGTGTTACATTAGGCCACCACGTAGACACTCTCATGTCTTTTCCTTACTAAATTTTTATGATTTATGATGATTATGTGTTAAAGATCATTACTAAAACAATATCATTACTATTTTAAAAATAATCTTAAAAAATTGATTTATGAGATTTTATATTTTTTGAATACGCTTTGGGCAACACTCCACCCATTTGAACCATTTTCATTTTGAACTTACCCATTTGACCTGTTAGAGATAAAAATTACCACCCAAATCGAGCTATAATAGAGCATTAAAAGAGCAAACTTACGTGTGATCCAAAACAGCACATTTGAGAAGCCAACCTTCTTGTTTCTACAAGTACTTCAATAGCTAACGCCCTTTTATCAAACCATTTGTCACCAAGACTTCAGTACTACATGGAGTTAAAATAATTGACATCTTGCTCCATACAAACAGGCAGCAGACTTTCCAACATGCAAAGATCAAATGGATAGCAGATAGAGGGTGGGAGAAACTGAAAATCTCGAACTCACAGAGACCACTTCTGTAAGATCAAGAATTTTGTAGTCCTCCAAAGACTGGAATCAAGAATCAAAAGAAGAAGAGCCTGCATTCGTACATCATTTAACAAAACTAGTAACAGGTCTTATGTTCTTTTTGTTTCGGCTATTATATGTGAATAGCAGCATTTTTCCTTTTTTAATTTTTTTTAACTTACATGTGTTGTTATTTGTTATTGTGATCATTACACACTAATTATATTCCACAATAGCACAGTCCATACCTTTAGTTGCAGTCAGGATCATTTTTACCAGTTCTAACATAACCAGCCAAATGATCTTTTGACAAATCAGGCAATAATCTAACAAAATCTCTAAGCACATATAAAATAAACTACAAGAAATCCTGCCATCCAGGTGCATTTAGTCTGAGAAAATTTTACCCGTCAGTATGTAAGAGAAAAAACAAAAGAATAAAAAAGAAACTAAAACTTAATACTCTACATACGGAAAATATTTATGATCAGAGGCTTAATAAACACCATCTGCCATATAGAAATCCCACTAAAGTCCGAATCCACAAAAATATTAAATTCTGGATAAGTGTTGGTTCATCTATAAAGTAAATGTTGAAAACAATTAAGTTTTGTTTTCAAAAAATGTAATTATAAATTAGAAAAGAGGAATTCTATCCTCAGTGACTTTTCTTTTTTTTTTTGTTTTCCTTTACTGGAAAAGCGTTATTTGAACACATTTCTGTTTCGGATTTTCAATGAAAATTTCTCTAAAACTAAACAATTCCCTAGTTTCTCACTCAGCCAATAGCGAATTTCAAAGAAGAGTACACCATATATGACCATATATCTAGCCTTACCTAAAATAGGAAGGATGTCCAAAGTTAGATACTCCCTTACAAGCGATGACACATATCCCCTCCATTTTTCTGCTAACCGTAAACAAATGTGATTCAGAGGCAAGTAACTATAATAAATTCTTGGTGATACTGTTTTAATTGAAAAAAGCGCGGTAAAACTTAAGCCTCAAAATCATGCTCTCAATTAGATTGCAAAAAGGATCCAGCTCCAGCAATGGTCACTCGTGTGCTCTTATGCTCAATGAATTTATTGCAAACACATTAAAAAAGACTGACCATTAACTTTTCATAATATGTAGGAAGTCAAAGCAAACTAAATATATTAAAGAAAATGAGATATTAAAAGAGACAAGAATAGTTAAAATTAATTTATGAACAGCTGATTATATTTCCAAGAATGATGGTTATTGGTTACAATTAGATTAAAGCAACTAAAGAATATGTTGCGGATAGAAAAAACTAGGTTAACCAGTCGAGGACCATTAAAAACAGGACATTTATTGGAAAAGTGAAGACTTTGAATTGCTTCTGATTTGCTGAAGTAAGACAAGGCTTAAAAGGAAACAATAATAATCAAGGTGTTAGCAAATATAAACAATAGGAAAGAAAATGACTATAGAGAAGGTTACCTCAAAAACTTTAAATTGCTTCTGATTGCATATATTCCTAAATGATTATCCTCGTCATTTCTCCAACACCCTGAAAAAGTTATGGTGAACATCATCATGTTTCTTTGTTGATACATTACAGCAATATTCATAGAGAACGCTTTGATTCGCAAAGATATAATAACTGCAGCACCAAAAATCTAATTGTGTTGAGCTTGTAGCTGATTTAGTTCCGTGTGCAATATAAACAGAATTTAACATAATAATGTGTACACATGATCTCATATTGAAATTTATTAATTGTAAAGAGTCTTGTTTTTTCTTTTTACCTGGCAACTATAAATGCTATCAACTTACATCTTGTACATTTTCTAAGCTAATGGTACTCATTCTCTATTGGTTCTTTTTTAACTTTGAATGTCAAACTTTGTATGATTGTATCCATATAATCTAATAACTACTTACCTATATCATGATGATGTTTATGATTATGAAAGTGATGTTTACCCAATTACATGTGATTAGAAATCTAAAATATGGAACACTAATGATGTATGATTGGTGTTAGTGAGTAACACCTAATTATGAGATTTAGTAAAAGTGTTGAGATAGGTGTTAGAGGTCTAGCACCTTGTTAATGAGATTAAAGTTAAGAAAGTAAAAGAGTTATGTTAATTGATCATGTTATGTGTTTATATGTATAGGTGATCAAGCAAAAGAAGTTAGTTAAAGTTGTGTAAAGTTTCAAGATAAAGGTAAGTAGATGGATATAAATGTGGAGTCAAGTGATGGGTGAGCCATTAGCTTGACGGTTTTCCAAGTAATGGATCATGACCATTAGCTTGGTATAAATGTTAACTCTTAGAAGTTAGCATGATGATGTTTAAGGATCCTTAATGTGATGATGTTTATGTTTATGTTAAAGCTTCCATTACTTACTAAGCAATTGCTTACGTGTTATGTTTAAATGTTTCAGGTGAGCCAAGTGTCAATAGAGGGGACTTGGGTAAAGGGCACGTGTGAAGCTTTTGGTGGAGCTTGTTACTTAGTTCGGTAACAAGTCTTATCTCTTTTAATCATGCTCTGGATATATATGTACACCCCTTTTTGTAAAAGTTATGACATAAGTTAATGTTTTGGAAAGAGTGTTAAGTCTCACTTGTGATGTATTGTTGAAAGTCAAACTTAAAGTCAAAGTCAGTTTTGGATGAGACTTGTAAGTGAATGTTGATGAATGTATAAAATGGATGATAATATCATGTTAATGAGAAAGTTTTATGTGGAAAGTCAAATGTAGGAAAATTGGTCAAATGTAGATGTTAATGAGTTAGTTTTACTTAGATAAGTCAATTATGTGAAGTTTGACCAAAAGAAGGGGTTAGTTTGGTTAGAAACCCAATCGGGTCATTTGGTGCCCAAATGGGCGACCAATAGGATGAAAAGTCAAAACAGGTTATGTTAAGTTAAAGTCAATGGTAATTATGCCTACAAGTCTTAAATGTGATGTTAAGAATGTGGTAAAAGTGTCAAGACCAAAGTGTATGTGGATTAGAACTTGATGTGTCAAAAATTTGGTTAGAAATGTGCCGAAATTTAGTTAATGGGTCAAAACAAGATTTATCGCGAAATTTGAAAAAGTGTAAAAATAGAAATGTTCATATGGTCAAGGTAAAGCTACCTGCGAAATTTCAGGTTATCAGGTGTTGTCGTTCAAAAGATATGCACGGTTAAAGTTCGAGTTTTGGTCATAAGTTGTGCAGGTTGCAGGGTCTGCTGGGACAGGGAGGAATCCGGACGGATTCATCCCAATCCGGTCGGATTCTCGTAAATCCGGCGGATTCCCAGGTGGATTCCAAAACGGATTCCTTAGATTTGGTTCTGTCCACGAGTTGAGCTGAAATTGTCCAGGAATCCGACCGGATTCAGATGAATACGGCGGATTCAATGCAGTTTTAGAAAAATGATTATTTTAACTCATAAATCATATGTAAATATAAGTTGTATTGAAAGTTAGTGAGTCTCTATAATAAAAAGAAGTAATAATGTAAAATATGTTTTAAAAAAAAAAAATGGTACATTTTCGGGGTGTTTCAACACTAGTGTATTGTACTTGTATACAATAATAAATACAACAATTTTTAAAAAATTTGCTCCTAGCATTTCAATATTTATTTTTGGGAAGGTGAAACACCATGAAAATTAATTCAAACCAAAGATAATGTCTAAGCTCTTAAGTTATAAATATATAACTAGAAAAACTTTTCTCTTTCGTTTAGTTAAAAAATAACTTGTACAGTTTCAAGTTTTAAGTGTTATAAATAGCTATTTTTGGAACAAAAATTAAATGTTACAATCTTTAAATTTATACTATAAAGAAATTTACGTTGACAAATTTTGATTTTATGTTAGATTAATTTCTTGCTAATTTCTCATGTGACAATCATATCTTTAGACCTATATTTAGTCTTATACATTTAGAACTACCAATCATCTTCAGAAACTTTATTCTATCTATTTCAAAATAAATGTCTATATTTATATTGATTCCATTTATACTCTTATTTCATCAATTCATACAAATGTATAAATGATTAGACCTACCCGTGTTATTTAAATTGTAAACTTGACATATAACCCCTTAAAGAAGCAGTTATTACATATGGTTAAATATGTAAGCTAAAATTATATATATATATTTTTTTTGGAACGGCAAATAACTCCTTCGGATCAGTAATGGAGTATCATCGTGCCACCACTACTGACCCCACCTTTTTGCCTCACCTAAGAAGAAACCCTCTGGAGAGGCTCGAACCCGAGACCTCTCCATCATTGGGAAAACTCCTTACCTCACTCTTACCACTTGGATAAGAGGTCATTGGCTAAGCTAAAATTATTTGATCGCATATTTACAACAGTATGCATCGAGTGTAATAAAGACTTGCATCGTAACGGACTAAATAGACAATGAATGAGACTCTAATTTACATTTTATATTTATTTATTTGTAAATGATTTTTTAGAAAGACAATACCCATACACGTCTATCATGAATATAATTCACGAATATATACATTTGTTCTATTCCAAGACTTTGAACCCCCAACCTTATGCTCACCTCGATAGCACTAGCCAACTAGGCCAATAACCCTTTGATTTAATTTAAGTTATATATATATATATACTAATGAGAAATGATAATGGTGATATTAAGATGTGTTTTTAAAGATTTATTTTAAGTGAAAATTTATTGTACCCTACGTTTGAAAATACTACCGTTAATGCATAAATGTATTTTTAAAATGCTCTAACGACTACTTTTTAGTAAAACCCTGTATTTCTATCTCTTATCAACTTATTATTATTATTATTATTATTATTATTATTATTATTATTATTATTATTATTACGAAAAAGAAAAAGTTAATAGGATAGGATTTTATTTATAATAATAATAATAATAATAATAATAATAATAATAATAATAATTATAAATATGGGACACACTCGGGCCCCGTACGTTGACCAAAATGAACTAGCTAGGTGTAATCTTGAAAAGAACTACAATCATTGACCTTCACATGCGTTTTATATTTCTTTCGACTAAATTACACCGATCTTCCATGTTGTTTAAACAAAAGTGTAACACTTCTCATCCTAGGTTGATTTTTTTCTGAGTTCAGTCTTTTAACCCATTTTTTCGCTTCACTCTCCATCTTTCAAAGGGTACAAATGTCTAAAGATTTTAAGAGTATTTTAGTCACTTTATGATGGATGGGGGACAGGAAGTGAAACGTAAAACTGGATCAAGGAACTGAACTCGCAAAAATTTCAACCAGAAATCAGAGAATGAAATGTACTCTATTTTTAAGGATAGCGGCCTTTTGCTTTTCAATGGCTCGCGTGCTTTTCCCCTCGGTACCCCTATCCATTCTAATGGCGGTTGGGAAATTGGATGTAAATAGGGTGAGTGAGTGATGATTTTAATATGCAAGGAAAAAGTATGTTATTTTATTTATTTATTATTATTTTTTTAAGAAATGTTACTATTCATACACCTTACAAAGAATATATGCATTTGTCAATCACTTAAATCCCCAACCTAATGGTTGAAAGGACACAACGGACTAATAGGCAATGACCCTTTGGTATCTATGTGAGTAATAGATCACTTTTCAAAAAAGATTTTTCAACCCTATAAGTGTCTGGTTTCACAAAAATCACTTCGTGATTAAATCAGAGTGAATTAATATGTTTTTTTGCACAAAATGGAATTAAATAATGTTTGTCTATTTGTCAATGTGTTTGCATTATGGCTATGTAATTGTGACAACCAAAACATCAGTCAAAGTCCAAAACTTGTTTTTTAGTTACGTTGAACTTGATAATTTTTTATGTTTTCCAGGTACGTCGTAGTCCAAAGCCAGAGACTCTGCTCGACTACACCTCCCTTAGAATCCAACAAGGGGGCGCAACCCCCTTACCCCATAATTTTAGTTGAACCCGAAATGTAGTAATTTAGTCGGGTATGCACTTCGTATTGTCACACGTGTGTACTAATCCACCAATGCACAAAAATATACGACAAATGCTAGAAATTTTGTATCCTTTATACGAAGCTTAGGAAGTTTAATTCTCTTTTCTGTTCATGTTAATCTCCAAGAAGTTTTAACGACTTTGTGTTGTACATATATGCAATCATGTAAAGATCCCTCAGACATGCGTGAGATGGTTGATTTTGAAGGTTTTTATCGGTTACTTTTAATTCAAAATAATAAACAGTTATCGCCAAAAATTAATTAAATCAAAAGGTAAACCCTTAGTCACGGATCCAAGTACTTGTATTTAAATCAATCTATATAAACGATAATAGTATATTTTCCCTTCATTTATAGACTAAATAATTGATTATGACTTCTCTTGGAAAAATCATTAATAAACGTAGTTAGATAGAGACTTAAAGTAGAGCTACATAATATTACTCTTTTGAATTCATGTTACACACAATCACTTAGCTGATGCAAACCCGAACAAATAGTAATCACATACTTAAATAGAATGCATGTAACTGGATTCGAACTTATGGTTTATATCTTAGTGAAAGTAGAAGGTAGGCATTATTATATATTATATGAGATGGCTAATTATGAAGGACCCGTTGATGAGTCATGATTCTACGGACAAAGTGGGTTTGGTTGTCTTAAAAAAGAGGAGAGTTTCATGCTATGCCAGTTCATAATCTCATCATATGCAATGCAATGCAATGCAAAAATATAATAATTAAAGGGGCCCTTGACAAAACAAAAATATACATAATGCCAAAAGCACCTCCCCTCCTTTATCAAACTTGCAATTGCATTTTGCTTTCCCCCATTATTTGAGGCTCGCTAGTCTTAAGAGATGATTAGCTTTTAATCAAAAGAAGATAATCGTATGCTCTTGCAATCAAGATTTCGTAATGATGAACAATTGTAAACAACTTTATCAGATTATAATTGAAGTTTTTTTCTCTCTTGTCGAATAGAGCTGTAAACTGATTTTAGTCGTAATTACCAATTACTAAGTTTCGTTTCAAGAGAAGTCTCAATAATATCAAACCGGTCTATTGGCTGCATATGAAACCTCTGTTATCCACGAAAGCAGATATTAGACGTTTTGTCTGATGGATATAACACCCAAGAAGTTAAGAGACTCGTTGAGCCAACGCCTCAAATGTTACTTAGTAGACCAATATCTTAAGTTTTATTATAACAAGAAAAAGCTAATACATAAAGAACAGGATGCAACAAAAACAACATACATGATTTTGCCTTCTTCGACCTTTTTATAGCTAGTATCTTAGTGTTCGATGGTATATATATTAAGGTTAAGAATGCAATGAATAATTTGAGTATATGAACATAGTACAGTAACAAAAGTATCTATGCAAAATCGTACCGACAGATACCTTTTCATGATCCTTGACCATATAAAACTCAGGCATGAGTTGGTCTGATACGCCCACAGTAATCAGTATAAAGAAGCAAACATATAAATGATGAACACCCGATACTTGTCTAACGCACCCGGCATATCATTGTTGTCAACCATTGTTGATTAAACAAACCTACGTTATCATTTTCCAAAATTAAAATACTAGAACCTGTGACAACCAGTCTACTAAAATGAAAAGGATAAAAATAGACCTTTAAATTTGATTTTGATTGCGACAGATGTACAAATATAGTCACAATTGGAGTTTGTTTTATGAAGGAAGCAGAAAACCAGTTTTTGATATTTGCAATGTGATGTTGAATAATACGACATTAGACAGATTATTCCAACGCAATAATCCAATTCTTACTCTATTTTTTCTTATTCCTTTTTGATAAATACACCATAATGGATCCAATATTACTCATTTTTATTTTGTATATATATTGAAACATGAAATATTAAACTTTCTTAAACTTGTTATTCTAGTATATGCAATGATTAAATTGTTAAATGACGTACAATGTCTCATAATAGCCGGTACATCCATCACGTAATTTCACTTGGGATGGTGATTTGTACACCACAAAAAGTGATATACACACTACGAGAATGCATTACGTGCATTAGTCGAATCATATGTATGTTAACTAAAACATGGAGACACTTATGTTTTAGTGTTCAGTTGAAGGCATGTTTTAGTGAACATGCATATGATCTAACTTGGGAGACTAGACCCATTGAACCCCGAATAACAAAGTCAACTTTGTAATTAACTCTGTTATTACTCCCTCCGTACCATTAAATTTTCACATTTGCCAACATAGTTGCATTCTAATTGGCTGAAACGGAAATTAGACAATAATTTTATAACCAACCAAAATGGAAACATAGAGAATTAATTGGGACGGAGGGAGTATCGTTATATACCATAAGCTAAGCGATCCCTTCTGGTTACAGCTGCAAACATTCTACAACCCACTTCCATGCCGTTTGTAGCCCTAAAACTGTTTCAACAATTGTTCCAGCTCGCTATTCCTTGTAATTTTCAGAACTTTATGAAATTTCAAAATCAAAAGAAGAGTTGTATAATGCTTGCAGCAGGGATCATACATTCATGTATACCCATAAAATAATTATGATAACACCCTGGACAGTGCTAATAGATATATAAAACAACAGGTAACAGCAAAAGTTAATAATATCCATATCCATGTGTTTTATACAAGTGTGAGATTTACAGAACATGTTGACAACCATGCTGATGAATCCAAACTTAGCACCTGGATAAACCTTGACCTGCGTCCAAGACTGAATTTTCAAAATGAATCATTGCAGGTACTTCCGCACCTAATTTTTAAGCCATCATATCGAATCATCGTGGCCATGACTCGGCTACTATTATCGGTAGAGGTGGCAAAATAGTACGTTGGACAGGTCTGAACACCTAGAGTCACAGTGCAGGACGTGTTACATTAGGCCACCACGTAGACACTCTCATGTCTTTTCCTTACTAAATTTTTATGATTTATGATGATTATGTGTTAAAGATCATTACTAAAACAATATCATTACTATTTTAAAAATAATCTTAAAAAATTGATTTATGAGATTTTATATTTTTTGAATACGCTTTGGGCAACACTCCACCCATTTGAACCATTTTCATTTTGAACTTACCCATTTGACCTGTTAGAGATAAAAATTACCACCCAAATCGAGCTATAATAGAGCATTAAAAGAGCAAACTTACGTGTGATCCAAAACAGCACATTTGAGAAGCCAACCTTCTTGTTTCTACAAGTACTTCAATAGCTAACGCCCTTTTATCAAACCATTTGTCACCAAGACTTCAGTACTACATGGAGTTAAAATAATTGACATCTTGCTCCATACAAACAGGCAGCAGACTTTCCAACATGCAAAGATCAAATGGATAGCAGATAGAGGGTGGGAGAAACTGAAAATCTCGAACTCACAGAGACCACTTCTGTAAGATCAAGAATTTTGTAGTCCTCCAAAGACTGGAATCAAGAATCAAAAGAAGAAGAGCCTGCATTCGTACATCATTTAACAAAACTAGTAACAGGTCTTATGTTCTTTTTGTTTCGGCTATTATATGTGAATAGCAGCATTTTTCCTTTTTTAATTTTTTTTAACTTACATGTGTTGTTATTTGTTATTGTGATCATTACACACTAATTATATTCCACAATAGCACAGTCCATACCTTTAGTTGCAGTCAGGATCATTTTTACCAGTTCTAACATAACCAGCCAAATGATCTTTTGACAAATCAGGCAATAATCTAACAAAATCTCTAAGCACATATAAAATAAACTACAAGAAATCCTGCCATCCAGGTGCATTTAGTCTGAGAAAATTTTACCCGTCAGTATGTAAGAGAAAAAACAAAAGAATAAAAAAGAAACTAAAACTTAATACTCTACATACGGAAAATATTTATGATCAGAGGCTTAATAAACACCATCTGCCATATAGAAATCCCACTAAAGTCCGAATCCACAAAAATATTAAATTCTGGATAAGTGTTGGTTCATCTATAAAGTAAATGTTGAAAACAATTAAGTTTTGTTTTCAAAAAATGTAATTATAAATTAGAAAAGAGGAATTCTATCCTCAGTGACTTTTCTTTTTTTTTTTGTTTTCCTTTACTGGAAAAGCGTTATTTGAACACATTTCTGTTTCGGATTTTCAATGAAAATTTCTCTAAAACTAAACAATTCCCTAGTTTCTCACTCAGCCAATAGCGAATTTCAAAGAAGAGTACACCATATATGACCATATATCTAGCCTTACCTAAAATAGGAAGGATGTCCAAAGTTAGATACTCCCTTACAAGCGATGACACATATCCCCTCCATTTTTCTGCTAACCGTAAACAAATGTGATTCAGAGGCAAGTAACTATAATAAATTCTTGGTGATACTGTTTTAATTGAAAAAAGCGCGGTAAAACTTAAGCCTCAAAATCATGCTCTCAATTAGATTGCAAAAAGGATCCAGCTCCAGCAATGGTCACTCGTGTGCTCTTATGCTCAATGAATTTATTGCAAACACATTAAAAAAGACTGACCATTAACTTTTCATAATATGTAGGAAGTCAAAGCAAACTAAATATATTAAAGAAAATGAGATATTAAAAGAGACAAGAATAGTTAAAATTAATTTATGAACAGCTGATTATATTTCCAAGAATGATGGTTATTGGTTACAATTAGATTAAAGCAACTAAAGAATATGTTGCGGATAGAAAAAACTAGGTTAACCAGTCGAGGACCATTAAAAACAGGACATTTATTGGAAAAGTGAAGACTTTGAATTGCTTCTGATTTGCTGAAGTAAGACAAGGCTTAAAAGGAAACAATAATAATCAAGGTGTTAGCAAATATAAACAATAGGAAAGAAAATGACTATAGAGAAGGTTACCTCAAAAACTTTAAATTGCTTCTGATTGCATATATTCCTAAATGATTATCCTCGTCATTTCTCCAACACCCTGAAAAAGTTATGGTGAACATCATCATGTTTCTTTGTTGATACATTACAGCAATATTCATAGAGAACGCTTTGATTCGCAAAGATATAATAACTGCAGCACCAAAAATCTAATTGTGTTGAGCTTGTAGCTGATTTAGTTCCGTGTGCAATATAAACAGAATTTAACATAATAATGTGTACACATGATCTCATATTGAAATTTATTAATTGTAAAGAGTCTTGTTTTTTCTTTTTACCTGGCAACTATAAATGCTATCAACTTACATCTTGTACATTTTCTAAGCTAATGGTACTCATTCTCTATTGGTTCTTTTTTAACTTTGAATGTCAAACTTTGTATGATTGTATCCATATAATCTAATAACTACTTACCTATATCAAATATATGCTGATGCAGCAGTCTGTAAGAGGAACATGTGGAGGCTAGACATAGGCTGAATAGCATGCATGTGAATCGCAAAGTAAGCACTGCTGCTATATCACTAGTAAAGGTAATACTCTCTAACTAACACATACAACAGTTCATATTAAGGAACTTCACGGTAATTATAAGATGTCATCACAAGCCATATATGACCAAATATCCTAAGCTTAACTAAATAGTAAAGGGTTGTTTAGTTTCAAAATTTAAGGTACTTTTACAGATATAGAAATACGTGTTCAAATTGATTTTTTAAGATGAAAATCTTCATAGAAAAGAGGAACTCACTTTTCACATTTTAAAACTGAATTTTTAAAAACTGACTTTATAGTTTTCAAATATTTTCCTTTCCATACTCAGAAATTTGAACACGTTTTGAAAAATTACGGTTGTTTTCGAGAGATATAACACTTATCATTTTTTCTTCATGCCATCTGGATGTAGCATTTCCTTTTTGTGATGTTCAATAATAGATAGAACACCTCATTTTGCAGTAAAGTTGCCAGTTAAATCTACTTAATTGTCAATTAGTAATACTCGCAAAATATTCACGCATTTAATAGCCATCCATATTTGTCACTAATTTACTCCTAGGGGGATATTTCAGATATTGGTAAATTTATATTAGCGAGAAGGGGCTAACAACTTTATTTTACAGAACTGCAACATGCAAAAATATATATATATAAAATATAATATACGACTACCATATAGAAGCTAGGAAAGGTAAGATAGAGGTCGACAGCAAAGGAAGAAGGACAACAAGCCATAGATCCTAGAGACCCAAAATACAATATATTCGAAAATGTTATGTTTTTGAATAGCACAAATGAGATTCAGATCTGTAGCAAGTAAAAACTCTTAACAAATTGTGGTAAACATATACTTAGTAATAAAGCTTGTGTAACACAAACCTCATAATGATGCCCATAACTTAATTGCATCAAGGCCAAGAAGAATAAAGCTCCAGCAAAGGTCACTAGTGCTTTTTGCTCATACGTGATCAGCATTTGGTCCAATCGAATTAAATGCATACAAAATTTAAAAACTTAGATACATTATATATGAGATATTTAGCGAAACTATATTTTATATTAATTGAATAGATTTCCAAGAATGAGCTTTATAAAGAATTAAAGAAACCAAAGAATCTCCTGTGAAAGGATAAAAAGTCAGGGTTAATTATGTCAGCCAGTCGAAGACAAAAAAAAATGCATTAAATGAAAAAGAACAAGACCACTAAATTTGCATTAAATTTACCTATGTGGTTGTATATTGCCATGTAGTTGCTAAAAAAAGACAAGGGCTTTGAAAGAACTAATTACAATCAATAAGTTAGCATATACAGCGTACATACACGTGGAAAGGAGATCATAAAAAGGAAAAGTTACCTCGAAGAGTTTATATTGCTTCTGATTGCATTTTGTCATAAATTAATTACCATCCACATTGTTTCCTTTAGCATCCTGAATTTAATGCAACATCATTAAGTTTCTATTGTTGATGCATCACAATATTATACACAGAAAATACATTTATTAAATTTGCCACACAAATCCAATTTAAGTTGAACTTGTATTTGATTGCAGTTCCATGTACAATATAGGCAAAAACAGTATAATGCTAAAGTATATACATTATTCCATACTGGATTTCTATAACGTAATAGCAATTAGATTGATTTGTTTTTATGGCAACTTCGAATGCAACTAACTTACTTTGTTATCATTTTCTAAGCTAAGGGTACTCATTCTCTATCAATAACTTTTCTTTCTTCTTTTGTGAATTTAACACTGGCTCATCAAGCAACCATTTGATATCTGTAATATTCACATCAACTATGAAACTAAATATAGCTCACCATAATCCAAAGTATGACATCCTATAAAGAGTGGGGGAAGTAATTCTACTTAATGCTATTTAATGCCAACTATAAATTTATGCCATGTGAGCTGGTAGCTTCCTAATATTACTGTCTAGAATCACGTAGCAAACCACAATTAGTCCTACAGAAACACGTATACAAAATAAACTCATATTTTCATTCTTCTTTTTAGCCCATAAGGAATATTATTATAAAACAAAGTAACAATGCCCAATTTCACATGGCCTCCTCAACCATCAAATACAACTTGTTCCTTTATTCATAAAAAGCAGCATATTCTTCACCTCCATCAGTAACTTCAATAATAAATGTATCAGTAGTTACCCATAAAATAAATTTATTTATAGCAAAGGACAATTGACGGCTACGTGATCCATGAACTAAACATCAAATTTTGTCATTTTCTTCAAAAAAGTAATACAATGTAGTTTCTTTTGTAATAATACTAGAATATTTCAAATATGAATTAAGTAGGGAGGACTTAGGATTACAAGTTATGTAAAATCAACACAACTCAACATGAAGTAGCTCCACAGACAACTTATGCCACAGAATGACCTCTGGACATGAATATGTGGAGAACTAGAATTAGGAAACATGATGGGTGTGTTTGGAAACCCAATTTTAAGAGATTGTTGAGGATTCTAAGAGAGAGAGATTCTAATTTTAAGAAGCTCAATCCCTTGTAAAATTAAAATCTTTGTTTGGCACAAAAATGAGAGTAGTGATTTTTCAAAAAATAATCCCTTCAAAAAGAATCCATTAAAACTAGCTTCTCTAAAGAATCTCTATCCCCTACTTATAAAATTACTATATTATCCTTCTTTTTATTATTAATAATTTAGAGTCATATAATATCATTTCACATTCATACGCTCCAGCCCCAAACACTTTAAAAAATCAAATCTCTAACTCCAACCCTAAAATGAAAATTCCAACTTCTAGCTTTCATCTCCGGCTCCAGCTCCAGTTAGTTTTGCCAAACATACCCGATATGAAAGGTGTTAGATGGTTTTCTTTCCTTCTACAGGGTAGTTTCCTCTAAACATTCTAGGCGTAGGGTTTTCACTAGAGCGGTAAACAAGTCGAGCTTTTATCGAGTAATTCAAGCTCGGCTCGAGCTAGAGCTGGGTCAAGTCGAGCTTTTATCGAGTTCGAGATCAACTTGAGCTTAAAAGTCGAGCTCAAAATATATATCGAGCCTTTAAGAGCTCAACTCTAGATGTTATCAAGCTTTCACTAATATGTATATATATATATATATATATATATATATATATATATATATATATAATAATAAAATTGGATTGGTAAATGATGTTATTATTATATTTTTATGTTGCTAGATTGTTTTACAAAGTTTAAGACTACCTTTGACTTTATAGACTTTATAGACATTTGGGATGATTTTTGTTACTAATCCAATTTTATAAAGTTTAAGACTACCTTTGACTTTATCGACTATGGCTATTAAATGAGTCGAGTCGAGCCGAGCTTGAGCCCTGTCAAGCTCGAGCTCGGCTTGATAACAGCCATAGTCTCCACGTGTAAATATTCAGAAATGCTTTTAGCTAGAGGGTTATACATATTCAGAAATGCATTAGTTATTCATAGACTAATATACACTCAAATCCCCTTATGTTTTTATTCCTATAGATCTCATATATATTCATATGATCGTATTGTACACACATATTCTTATTTTAAATATGTATTCTTACACACATATACATTTTCATGTCAAAGGTCTCTCTAGAAGCAGTCTTTCTAGAGTAGAGGCATGACTTTTACCTCCCCCATACACCACTAATGGAGGGATTAGGTATTGTTGTTGTAAATGCAACACAACTTGATTAACATGACTTAAGCAGGTTATCAATACAAAAAATGACTAAGGCGGGGTCATGGAGATGACTTATAAAGATATTATTCAAAATTAAAATCCAAAATCCATACTACAAAATGCAGCAGAATTTGATGATGTCATTTAATAAGGGACATTAAATCAGCTAAAAGGAATAATATATGTAAACAACTGTCTTAAGAGTAATTTTTGGAATTATCTAACTTATCTTAACATTTCAAATACATGTTGGCATTTAGTATTTAGAAATCTTTGGCATACTAACTAGGTACGTTGTTTATTGTGTGGGTCTATGTTCTACACAATGTTAGCAACATAATTTAAAGAGCCGCTAATAGATAACAAGCATCCCATGACTTTTATGTGGTGTGTATTCAATGAGTACCTTATTTGTAAGTTATAACAATCATTAGAAATTCATCACTGAGAAACTTCAATTAACACGTTACAATATGCAAAACAGTCAGTGAAATTCCACGGCTAAATAAAACATCAATTCATTATACTGTCTCAATTCATGACAATATTACTATTGTTTCAATAAAAATTATAACCGTCATTAAATTTAACTAGAATGTATCGGTTTCTGATAAGCATAACAAGAGAGATAATAACAACAATTGTTCTAATAATAACTAGATATTAGAATGCTAACAAATAATCCAAAGTTTATCCTCATACTAACTCGATAGCTTTACAAATAGTTTCTAATCGTCCTAATTATACCATCCATAATATCATTCTAATTCAGTGACCCACTAAGTTTAAGGAGGAGGACCAACATCTAACCTATCATCTCAGCATCGTGTTGGACCTTCCTCAACTAGTCAATATTAAGTTTCAGGCTACTAAATTCCAAGATACAGACTACTGAACCCCTACATACATATTCCT
The DNA here is from genome assembly GCA_949592205.1 of Helichrysum umbraculigerum. Taxonomy (NCBI): domain Eukaryota; kingdom Viridiplantae; phylum Streptophyta; class Magnoliopsida; order Asterales; family Asteraceae; genus Helichrysum; species Helichrysum umbraculigerum. The sequence goes on along the minus strand of CATIUR010000001.1, from coordinate 304,954,026 downwards.
GCCATTTCAATCACAAAAAAGACTATTGTAAGAACTACCCTTTTCCAGATTAGATAAAAGAGTAGCACACATAAAAAGATGGAATTTCAACCCATTTACTTTTTAAGACATCAGTTTGGGTAGTCTTATCTCTAACGAGTCAAATAGGTACAATCAAATAATTAAGTTAAAGGGAGAAACGTGTTAAAAGTCTCAAAACCCTATAAATCACTTTCTTACAAAAAAAGAAAATAAATAAAATAATAAGTAATAATAAAAATGACCATTTTAGGAATATACTTTTGTAATTATACTTGAAACACTAATTAATATAAACAAAATTCAGTAATCTTAGAAAAAAAGTGTTTTGGGTCCACCTGACCCATAACATAAATTACCTGTTTTAAACTGCACCTATTTTACCTGATTTACTCAGCTCGTCTAATGTACATATTTTATGACTTCCACACACAAGGTAACATAGCACCGACACATACGAGAAAAGATTGTTTCAGCCACTAGCAGCAATTCTAGTAGACATCTGCCCTTACTTTTGTATTGACAGATTTTCCCAAGTGAAATAATTCCCTAAGGAAATAGAAGGATGTAGACTATCCTCAACACTATTATCCTCCAAAGGTTGATTCTCAAGGTTCTAAAATAGGTAATGACATAAGTAACATACACAATTATCCGCATAGAACTAATTAAGCATATCAAACAGTCCATAAAACAACATGTTTAGATGACGGCACTAGTTCAACATATGACCAGCACATGCCATGTTGATGAAATAAAACATACTTAACCCAGTTCTCAAATACCGTCTTGACGAACAAGGTAGCAACTTGCTATACAAAAACCAGCATTTTCCATCCCATAATTAAAAGAGGATTCTTGCAATGAATGCTAGAAGTTAAACTTATGAACATGAAATCTTTTTAGTTTAGTGCATTCTCACCCTGTGTGATCTTCGCCTAACATTTACTGCACACCCAAGAGACTCTGCTCTTACCTGGTAGTCCAGAATGACCATTAGACGAACTACAACGGAGAGAAAATAATGGGTTACTCACAGGAAAGTAGAAACCACCATTTTCTTAATGAACAGTGGACTAACCTCGCCATATGCATAGACTTCTGTTTGATGTTCCTAACAATATCCATAGCTATCCGTTGATGCTCACGTGTCCGGCAATGCATTTCCAGACCTCCCAAACTTTCACATTCAACTTCGCAAATGCGACACCAGCCTAAACTCGCCAACTTTCTTTTCCTCAGATTCTCAAGGGAGTCAATGCCACCCTGATATCCCAAAAAACGATAATCAGCATCATACACTGCAAGATAGTACATTCACACACTTAATATAGATCATGTATAATGCTTACTGCACAACTTAGACCAGAACTTGAGATATCCAGACGTGGATCTTTACTTCGATAACCTGGCTTGCGCAAACGTGGATGAGTTGACTTGGTGCCTAGATCTAGGTATTGAGATGGTTTCATAGGGAAACCATCAGGAGGCTTCTCAGTACGAGCTCTGACTTGCTCAAAAAACCCTGGTGGTCCATATGGGGGGACATGACTTTGAATATACTGCCTCTGAACTTTTGGATTTTGTAGTTCAGAACTCGTGCCATGGTTGGCATAATGATCAGCTCCCCTTGACAGCATGGCAGCAGAACATGGGGTAAAGGACTTACCTGATTGATACTGAGGATTAGTAAAACCTTGCTGATACGGACAAGGGTGATGCAAATGCTCAGACAGGTTCAGAACCCTATTTTCAGGATCATGTGTGTCCAAGTCATTATTATTTAACAATTGTGGCTTATTCTCTTGCGGCATATATGTTCTTGTAATTGCCTGACCAAAAAATGACTTTGGTTGGGTACGTTGGTTGACCCAGTTCACATCAATCCGTCTCACAGGAGAAGTGATGGAAGAATGTGGCAAATGATGTGACTGCCCTGTCAGATTCACAATGGCAGGTTTTTGCATGAGCCTTTGAGAAGCATAAGGCTGCATATCATCTACCAACGTACAACTTTGTTGTGGTTGAACATAGCCAAGAAGAGGCTGTTGCATTGGCTGAGGATCACCTGCACATGCTTGAGGTATTGGTTCTGGAACCCAGTGAACTAGAAGCCCCGGTTGATTAGTACGTGGTTGGACTCGTGAAGGAATCCTCTGAGGAGGTTCCAGAGGACGCAACGGGAATGGTGGTCGTGCAAACTCAGCTGGCACTGGTCCTAGGGCTGGGGGTATAAGGCCAACTGACAGTGGAGGTGGAGGTGGTGGTGGTGGTGGTGGTGGTGGTGGTGGAGGTGGAGGTGGAGGTGGAGGTGGAGGTGGAGGTGGAGGTGGAGGTGGAGGTGGAGGTGGAGGTGGAGGTGGAGGTGGAGGTGGAGGTGGAGGTGGAGGTGGAGGTGGAGGTGGAGGTGGAGGTGGAGGTGGAGGTGGAGGTGGAGGTGGAGGTGGAGGTGGAGGTGGAGGTGGAGCCTGCAGAACTTGCTGGTTATTAGGACTATGAAATTTAGGGGGTGTTTGGAACTGCTGCTGTTGTGGCACCATATATCTGGAAGAAAAAAACAAATAAATCAAATTAAATTAGAACTGATAAAAATGTAGTTTATTCTGCACGAGGAAAGACAGCAAATTAACATAAAAATATATCTAACATTTAAGTCTTATGGCGAATTCTTTTTATAAAACGATAATAGCTTAGAACATCAGTTAATGCTACATAAATACATGTACCATACGTAAGAACAACACCCTCAATGGTCTACATAGTCATCAGCCTATATCTCACTCCTATCGCTACCAAATATAAATTCAATTAATATTTTAATTGATCAATTAAAAAAGAAAATTAATTATATATCAGCTGAAGTTGGGGACTTGGGGCTAGACTATCATATCATATGCCTCTTAACTTGTAAAGCTATAAATGTTTGTTAGAAGCATAATAAGGTATATTCATAATGAGGAAGGAAGGGCAATCTTTAGCATGATTGAGGCAACTTAATTAGCCAATAAGATTAATTAGAAACAGCTAACTTACACAATAACGATGACAAACCTTTATTGCAAAGACGCTAGAGTAGGCTAAGAAAGAAGTTATAAAGGGCATTTATCTTTTGAAATGCAACTACTAATCATGTCTTGCTTAGATACTTCACTAATGATAGTGGTTTTAAAACTGAATAATCCGAACATAATTAATAATACTTTGGAAATCAATATTCTACGTGCATGTGACCAACTATATCCTTATTGGCATCACCATTTCCCTCCGTAAAACAATCTTTGTCATAAGAACCTCTGAGATTAAAAGAACTCTAGAACCAAGGGGAACAAAACAGATAATCCAAGAAATTACAGATAACAAAAAAGTATGATGACATTGGTTTATCTACAAGCATTGTGCCCCAGTAGAACAGATAGGGCCATGTAAGCAACCAAAAGTCCACCAACTCCTCAACATAAACAAATACTATATGGTGTGCTTTGTGAACCCTACCTACCAAACCACAGTCATACACATTTACGTCACCGTATTATCACGAGTCATGTCTAGCTAGATAAGGATTCAGCATAATCATATGGAAACTAAAAAGTACTGACAGAAACAACGTATAGCTTCATCGATATACTAATAGTTAACACCTTGTAAAAAAACACACATTTTAACCTACAATATATTCACAAAACTTACTAGGCTAATGAGCGATAAACTATGTAGTTTTGCTTCATTTAGATACTTATACATCTAACGAACACTATGGTCCTCTAATGCAAACACAGAAATTACACAAATCATTCCCAAGAAAAAATATCTCATGAAGCATTATGTTTTCCTTTTTTAAAATTAATCTTGATTAATTGCTGATCTGTCAAATCTTCATCACTGAGTAAACTACCACGCATAACTCAGGTTTTAAAATGCATTCAGTAAACTACAATCAGAAATTATTAAATCTGTTCAAGGATACATAAAATTAAAAGAAAACTAACACCGGAAATAAAAATGAAACAAGAGTAAGAATATAACCTAAATTGCGATGGATTATCAGAAAATTGACCGGCTTTGAATTCTATCTATCAAGCTGAAGTTGTTAGTAACCACCACAACCACCTACTCGAGTAAAATGCATAAGATAAACAAAATTAAGACAAATAACAAAGAAAACCTAAATATTTCGTAAGAAAGCAGATTAAATGAAGAATCAGACCGTCGTTACGATAATGACGAAGGAGCAACTGAACAGCTACGAGATTCCGGCGAGAGTGGTGGAAGCCGTTGGCTGACGGCAGCGGTGGAGATGAACCAGGTGAGTGTAGGGTACTACTGTAGGGTTGGGTGGAGGGGGTGGGGTAAAGGTACGGTAGCGTAGGGTGGGTAGGGTGTGAGTTAGACTCCTCTCAACCCAAAATCCAACCGACTGAGGCCGCGCCAAATCAGCTTTTTTTAAAACCGACTGAAACTGACAGATCCCTTCTATCCTTGATCCATCACTTCATTTTTTTTAAACCCACTGACCAATTCTTTAATCAATTAAAACACAACTATTTTAAAATAAAAAAAAATAATTTAAATCAAACACATTCCATTATAAATAAAAATTATCACAATTCCTAAAAATAAAAATTACAACAATTCCTAAAAATAAAAATTACCACAATTCCTAAAAATAAAAATTCAAACAATTACTAAAACAATACAACAATTCCTAACGAACACGGTAATTTGGTGGAAGTTACGAAATGTGTTGGATTAGAGCATTGCGAAGTCGATGATGAACATCCCGATCCCGTAATTCCTTGTCCATAAGCAATGAAGTTGCAACTCTTTCTTCCCATGAGCGATTTGGTCTATTTGACGGCTCAGAGAGATAATCTTCTTCCAGTTCACACATATTTCGCCCGTTGTCCTCCGTTATCATGTTGTGTAGAATCACACAAGCATACATGATTCTTTTTATTTTGCTAGTGCTATATGGTCTAGCCGGGTTCTTGATAATTTGCCAACGGCCTTGAAGCACACCAAATGCTCATTCCACATCTTTCCTTGCAGATTCTTGATATCTCTTGAAGCGAGCCTCGGCTTCAATTAGTAGATGCCTGAACGACTTTACAATAGTCGCCCATTCCGGATAAATTCCATCCCCCAGATAATACCCTTTTGTGAAATGTTGTCCGGCAATCGTAAAGTTAACTTGGAGAGTTCTATCTTGTAGCAAATCGGAGAACAAATCCGATTGATTAAGAACGTTAATGTCGTTGCTCGAGCCCGCTGGACCAAAGAAAGCGAGCCAAATCCACAAATCATAAGACGCAACTGCTTCGAGCATGATTGTTAGATGACCTTGATCACCTCTAGTGTATTGACCTTGCCATGCTACTGGACAATTTCTCCAAGGCCAATTGTAACACCCACTTTATGGGCCTAGTGATAATTTGGTAATTTTCCTGACTTTAAATAATCATTTAATGTGTTAGGAAATTTAAATTGTTTATTGTGTTATGTTTATTGTGAATGGTTAGTCAAAAAGTCAAACGACTTATTGTGACTAGTAAACGATTAATTGTTTTAACTTTATATAGTTAACGGTAAAATAATATTATTGGAATTGTTAATGGTTTTCAGGTTCCAAACAATAGGTTTAGACGGGGACTGAATTTAAGTGGATACGGAGTCGGTTGAAATTTGACCGACCTATTTATTAACTTTCCCAGATAGGAAAGTTCATTTCTTAAAAACTCAAGAACTTCAAAAACCTAAGAATTTCATACACAATTAAAACAAACTTGAAATCATATGGAGCTGTGATCTTGATTTGATTTGTTTCAACATTACCATCATCATATTCAAAGATGTAAGTTTGATTTGAATCCAAGTTTATGAACTTTACTTTGTTTAAAGTAATGAATGATTAATTGATATGATTTTGAAGTAGAAACTTGATATATAATGTTATATGATGATTTTTGATGTTATTGTTGCATTAGATTGAAGGTAGAAACCTGATGTTGTGTTATATGGGTTTTGATTTCGGGTTCGCGGTGTTACAGTGGTTGTAGGTCGCTGGAACGAAGGGAGTCCCGGCGGGTACTAACCTTACCCGGCGGGTAAATGACCTAAAATGGTACCCGGCTGATAACACAACAATTCGGCGGGTAATTATAATTGTGGTGTACCCGGCGGGTACTCGCCCAATCCGGCTGGTAATGTTTAGTTTTGTGAAAAATTTGTGTAAATATTGAGAATGCGCAAGTGTTTTCAGGGTCGCGGATAAGTGACAAAATTTATTAACTCGGATTAGATTGAAATTCGCATGGTCACTCGAAAACGGCCCAATGATCAAAGCTCTATTCTAAGACCCGAGGCGGTTTTAGGCCGTTCGGGGTCGTTTAGGAGCCGAAAATGGCAATTTACAGTTTTTAGACCTCGTTTCGGGACTTTGATTTTATTATGAATTGGACTTTTGTTTTATTGGACCTCAGGGATTACCTGCTTGGGTAAATATGCTTTGATAATAATTTGGAACTAGATAAATGAGTAAATAATTATATAAATGGAATTGTTATAATTTGACTAAAGTTGATAGTGGCAAAGTGGTTACAACTGATAATTACAACTTGGTAATTGTTTGTCATTTCGATACTATGTATTGAAATATGTTATACGATTATGGAATGAGTTACTAATTCATTATTTAATTGTGTTCTCAGATATGGAGAAGGCTCAGTAATATTAGACTTCTGAGCTTGCGGCTGAGGTAACGGTGAGTGGATCTGTAATCCTCAGTGTGATTTAGTTGTAACAATTTGGTTACAACGGGTAAACGTAGTTTACTGCTTTGATATACTGTTTAGTATGCCATGATGTAACTGTTGTTTGATAGACTATTTATTCTGATATGAAGCCATGAATATTATGGCCTATGTGATTGTCTAATACATGGCCTTGGGCACTATGAATGAGGTCAGTATGATGCTGGGATTATTTGCTATTGTTGATGATGGAGGGTTCCTTGTACATATCGTTCATAGGAACCTTAGTTGGATGAGAAAAGCATTAAGTTATCGATGATTCACTGTATTGGCCTGCAGTGAATCCGAAGGTTTCCTGCCCACCATGAGGGCATGAGATCCGTATCAGGAACCGCCGATGTAACACCCCCAAATTCACTGTTTAGCGGAAGCAAGCTTTGGGTGTTACTAATCAATAATCAAGCACCAAAGTAAAGCAAACGACATCTATATGCAACGTCGTACAATAGTACAAAAGTATATCAGCGTCAAATCATAGTACAAGTTTCGAGTTCGTAAATAGTTTCCTAGAGATTCTAATACATAACTGATGTACAAAAAGTAATGCAAAAGAATCTCCGCAAGTTTGTATACATGCGACTCGAGCTATCAGTCCTGAGGGTGTGCAGTCCTACTGCTCCAGTGTACCTGAGATAAATGCTAAAAGCGTCAACCAAAAGGTTGGTGAATCTTACAGGTTTAGTCAAGTAAATCATTTATGAACCACAAGTAAGTACCAGTGCAGCTATCAAGCCAAGTAAGTAAATCAGTATCCAGTAGGTCAACACAATTACCATGAGCTCACAAGTTGAAGCTTAACAGTGTAGTGTGAATGGTACAATCAAGTACCGTATCACGTACCCCCGCGAGTGCTATCCGAACACTCATATGTAACAAATACTAATATGCATGTTTCTACGGTGTAATCCGTGGTAGCGCTACTACCCCAGGCAGGGATTGTCAGTCCCAAATGGATCCATTTACTAGTAATCGCGCTTAAGTCCATAACTAACAACTTATGATAGGAGGATTTCAGTGGATAAAAGTAACTCATGTAATGCATGTAAAAGCAGTGTAAACAGTTCAGTACTTGTGTTCATACGTAAAACGGTAGCAAATATCTCACCCCAAAGTAGAAAACAGTAAAAGTGGGGCTGTAAGACTCACCTGAGTCTAGCAAGAACAGTGTGTTCGACTGTTCGTGTAATCGAACTAGTATCTCGGATGTAATTCCGTAGTGTGTGTCAGATGTAATTCCGTAAGTTTGGTTTTCCGAACCCTGCAACCTTCTGGCGTCCGAAACGCACAAGGTTGTAAGCAAGTAAGTAAGTAAGTTGGTGTCACAAATGATCACCCATGCTAGTTGTCCACTCAACTAGGAAATGTCCAAGTATTTGTTTGTACGTTTATAATCATTTTGTAAATAGATGTGGCCCGTTGGTGACGGAGGTGAAATAATAATTCAAATATTATTATTATGTAATTTGTCGTGTTTGTATACCTTGTAAAGCATATACATAAGTTGATTATTTGTAACGTGACGTGTAACTGTTGTTCGGATGTAAGTCCGTGCGAGTGTAAACTCGTGCGAGTGTAAGCTCGTCTTTATATAACAAGTGGTTCGAGTGTAAGCTCGTAGTAACGTGGGTGTAATCCCAAATCAAGTGTAAGTATAATCTCGGGTGAGTGTAATCTCATATCTTCATACTTATACGTATAAGTAATAGTTGGTGCGAGTGTAATCTCGTAATAAGTAAATGTGTCCCAAGTGTAATCACGTGTAACACATACTTTTAAAGTATATTTAAAATGTTTAGAAGTTGTGTCGTACCCGTGTTTGAGGTTGTAATTGTTTGATACTTAGTGTGAAAGTATCCTTAGATTTTCTATTATTTTATCCGAAAGTATACTTATATATATGTATATGTGTATATATATATATATATATATATACTGATTTGTTCATATTATCGTTCATATGTGAACATAAATTTGATTTTTTGCATTTTTCACTATGATTTAAGGAATTTTCGAATTTTTTTTCCCCAATCTAACCTAAATCAATGTTCACATGTGAATCAAGTTAATTACATGTGAACAAGCATGCAATCTAGTGGTTCTCACGGTTCTCGCAATTTTTTTGGTTCTCAATTGAACCGGATCCTATATATATATATATATAAATATATAAATATATATATATATATATATATGTGTGTGTGTGTGTGTGTGTGTGTGTCCGATGGTGTCAAAATTTAACATTAAGGGTCAAATATACAATTTTTCCGAAAGTCAACTCGTAGTCAAAAAGTCAACTCGCAAGTCAAAAGTCAACTCGCAAGTCTTCATCTCGCAAGTCAAAAGTCAACTCGCAGGTCTTCAACTCGCAAGTCAAAGTCAACCCGTAAGTCTTCAACTCGCAAGTCAAAGTCAACCCGCAAGTCTTCAACTCGCAAGTCAAAGTCAACCCGCAAGTCTTCAACTCGCAAGTCAAAGTCAACCCGCAAGTCTTCAACTCGCAAGTCAAAGTCAACCCGCAAGTCTTCAACTCGCAAGTCAAAGTCAACTCGCAAGTCTCAACTCGCAAGTCAAAGTCAACTCGCAGAAGTCAACTGTTGGTGGTTTTGTTATGGTAACATGGTCAAACGAGCTTGGTTTAACCCAAAACTTTTAGGGAAGTCTTAAATATGTTAAATAAGCTTTATAAAATTGTCGTTACGTTTTATGGTCGACCCGAAGTGTCGGTTTTGTAAAATGACAAAAACAGCCCTTTAGCTTTGGTTCCAGATTTTAAACCCGATTCAACCCTCGATTTTGCCCATTTCTAATCCGAATCAAGTCTAACCAAAAATCACACATATTCTCCTAGGTGTCTTGTTTATTTCTGCACTTTATGGTAATTTCATAAGTTCATTTACCATTTTAAATGAAAATAAACGTGAAGAGTGGTCAGATTCGGATCAAAACAGACCTTCGTCAAAAGATCGAGTTATACACGAAAATACGTACATTTCTGGTAATGGTCAAAGAAGAACTTTTTATAGAGCTCTTCCATATGAAAATTTTGGTAGGTGTTTTGTTGTCTAACTCTTTGTAGAACTTAAGATATTAACGTTTTCGTGAGGCGGTTTTTCTGGCCAGAAAGTAGTATACATATACATGTTTCAAAAACGAGTTTCGACAAGTGATTTGGACATTTCTTTGTTAAGCAAGCAACATAACATGTTAAAGAACATAATAAAAGTAATTTAGAAGAGTTGAAGCCCTTACAATGCTTGTATGAAGAAACGAAAAAGATGGGCACGTAGCTTGCGTTCTCGTGGTCATTTTCTTCCAAATGTGTCTTGTGATCCAAAGGGTTTTTGTTGGTGATTTGAGGGATTATTGGGGCTGGTTTTTCCAGCAAATATTAGAGAGAGAGAGGTGAGTGGTTGATTGTGTGTTTGAATGAGGAAGTGTGAAAATGAAGGAAGCATGGGTGTGTTTTTGGTTAAGTCATCAAGCAAGAGGAGGGCATGGGGGTGTGGGGCCAGCCCATGGCTGCTGATTTTCGTGGGTCCCACCTCCATGTGAGTGTTTAAATTGTTTCCTCAAAGTTGCGTTATACCCTGTGTTCGTTTACCCGATCGTTTTACGTTTTAATTAATCGTATAACGTTTTATATAATACGTTTTGTTAACGATTTAAAACCCGATGTTTTTAATAAATGTTTTACTCAAATAATATCTTCTAAGTTATTAAAATATAACGTTTTTAGATGTTGGTCGTCGGTTGGTTGTCGGTTGCGGTTTAGATGTTCGTTTAAATTGTGTAACGTTTTTAAACGTTTTAAATGTACGCGTGCAATCGCGATATTTTTACTTGAAGTATTTTATCAAAATACATAATAATGAGTTAAAAAAATATAACTTAAGTTTATTTCGTGTGTCGGGTGCGTTTTGCGCGTTTTTGTCGCGTACGGAGTGTTTTATACAATATTAAATACGTGTAATATATTCTCGCAATATATTAAGGTAAATAATGTTTGTTTGGATAAATCCACATTATTTTAAACAGTTTGTCACCAACGTCCATATTTTCATTGTCGGATATCCATCCGGTTCATAAGTGTACGATTTAAACAAATCGTATAAACGTGTATGTAATTACACAAAAGATTACATATATTTAGATTAATGAAATACTAAATACACGTAATTACAAGTAGTTTAGGCACTAATCTTAGTCCTAAATTAGCGGGTGTCACAGCCGATCCTCATTGCGATTATGTGAGATGATGTGATGATGAGCCTGTTGTGGTAAACAGGGGATTATGTGTTTACTATGCTTTGATGTAAACAGAATTGTTATGCTAAGTTAGGCTGTTGATTATTTATTCACTCACTTAGCGATATGCTAACCCCACCACCCTACTACTTCTTGCAGGTTATGATTAGATAATGGGTTGGGCAAGAAGTTGTTGACTGGATGGAATGTTTGACAACTGGATGTTTACTCTGATATCTGATTTGTATAAATCAGGGTTGTCTTTGGATTTACATAACACCCAAACTGATAAACTATGATTTGATATAGATTGATTAGATGTGTATGTTATATAATGTAAATTATAAATGTTTGATTAGATTTGCGCTTCCGGTATATTATGTTAAAAAAAACTGATTCTAAAGTTGATGGGGTGTTTTACCAATGCATACAATCGATGCTTCCGAGCATACCCTGAAAACCATGCAACTCGGAATGACGTTGATGTAAACGTTGCACATCTTGTAGTGTTGGTTTTCTTAAATACACCGTAGAGTACAAATGAAATACACATTTACAAAAATTATCCAAACACTCGTATGATGTTTGTTCACCCATATGCAAGTATTCATCAAACGCATCCGTGGCACAACCATACGCTAGTTGGCATACGGCGGAAGTGCATTTTTGGAAAACATTAAAACCGGGTCTGCCGAGTGCGTCAATACGTTGATGAAAATATGCAAAGTATTCCGGTAACGGATTTTGAGAATAAGATATAATATTTTGACATATATGGATAAATAATGGCTTACTCATCCGAAAACGACGTCGAAATATATCCGCCGGAAATGTTGGGGTGTCGGCAAAGTAATCTTGAAACAAACATTGGCCCGTTGCTTGGCGATCTCTTGGAAAGTATCGACGAGGAGCTCTCGGGATCGGAATTACTTCTTCGACTTCCGATTCGGAGGATATGGCGTTGATAACATTAATCGCCCATTACGGATTGAAAATGTCGTTGAGCGCCTGCAAATCTTTAAGATCGGAATCGGAAGACATTTTAAATTTTGAAAGTGTATAAAAATGTGTAGTATGAATTGTATGAAATAGTTGGAAAGATTGTGTAGATTGTTTGGAAAGGAGGTATGTATTTATAGGTGAAAAAGTGAAATTTAAAAAAAAAAAAAATTAAAAAAAACCCAAACGCTCCATGACCGTTGGGGAAAAAAAATATATATATTTTTATTCAACGGCTACAAAAAAAAAAAATAAAAATAATAATAATAATAAAATGGGCCCCACTCACATCCGAACACACTTCGGTTATTCGAAGAAGCAAACCGACGACGAAACCGACGAGGGTGTGCCATCCCTGTCGGTTCGTCGGCTTGTAACCGACTGAAGCTGAAGCTCCGCGTTGGGAGCAGTCTTAGTCCACTCCGAGTGGGTGACACAAATCGACTGAAACTGATGTCTACGCCAAATATGCTATAAACCAAAAATATAACTTACAGTAAAAAAACAATTTTCAATTTGAACCAAAAGTTTTCTTTAGAGTAAGATAAAGGATGGAAAAAGGCAACACATGGCTAGGCACACTTTGACCAAAATATTCGATTCGTGAGGTTTAAGCCCATTATAAGCATTCATCTTTAATGCTTCACTTTTCGTTTCATTTGGTGCCGATGTATTCATTGAAATTAGAACTTGCTCTTGTAATACATTTCGAGATCACACCGATGGGTGCCATACGTGGTATAGGTATAATCATTCTCAATATTTTCTAAGGAATCCCCGTCATCTCCATTCAAAAACAACTCAACCACCAAAAATTCCGCCCACTCTTTACACCCACTATTCAAACAAAACCAAACTTCCACCCACTCTTCACACCCACTATTCAAACAAAATCTTCCATTTTCATCGTTATTCCCAAACAACAGGAATAATCTCTTCCAGATCTTTTTCAGAGACACTCTCAATTTCCCATATTCCTATAAGAAAAGTCAAAACAACTTCGTAACCCCATGCCAAAAGAAACCCCCGAACATGGAAATATCTCTTGGTAAGCTAGGCATTATAAAAAGAAAAGAAAATAAAAAAGAAGAAAAAGAAAAATAAAAATATATGTGCTGGCTCTACTCAAGAAATTTCAAAGGGGAAATCAAAAATCCAAAGAGGGAAAATGTGAAACCATATCTTTTCAGAATCAGACAAAATTTTGAAGAGACTATTCTCGAAAGAAATATACCTTCGTTTCAGAAATATGCGAAGAAAAATACCCAAAAATATTTTCCATCACATACCTTTCCTCAATTCTTCAACACCAAAACCCCGATTCCTTTCCAAGATATTTTGAAAGATTAGTACCGTTCTCGTCCAAGTGATGGAGATTTGATTCTTGATCAAGCCTATGACGAAGATGCTACATGACTGGCTATCTGAGTGACTAACACTAGTAAGTAGGGAACCCAAAACACTTTAGTCATTTGAGTGACCCACTGCGAGGATTGCCTAGTCATGAATATTCTCCATCAAGATTGCCCGAAGAAAGTATCGAATTCCATGAAAACTCAAGCTTCTTTTGAAAGATCTTTCACAACTGGAACGTTATAGTCTTTGGGAAATATCACTTTTAAAAAATGAGCGATTAGAACCTCTCTAAGAAGCTTTTGATGAATGAGTTTGCTTTAGGACAAGCAAAAGTCTAAGTGTGGCATACTTGATATCGGGTAAAAAGTCAGGTTTTTACTATCGATATCTCTCATTTTAGAACAAATACTTGGCAAACGAGCTCAAATATTACATTAATCAATGGTATTTTGTCAAATAGGTTAAAATAAGGAAGCACAAGAAAAATTAGGCAAAACGGTCGGAAAACGAAGATTTTACGCACGTATGAAGAATCGGAGCAACCAAGACATGATTATCAAGAAAAAAGAATCATCTCAAAGATTTCTCCATGCCAAAGTCTTCGTTTTCAAAAATCGAGTCCAACGCAAAAGAATCACCAAAAACGGATAAAGAATGAAGATTCTACGCGCTGCGAAAAATTTAAAACATTCGGAACGAGGAATCTCAAGATAGGAAAATCATCTCAGGGATTTCTTTACATCAAAGTCTTCGTTTTTAAAAATCTATTCCAACCTAAAAAGAATCATTGCAATCGGACACATAAAGAAGGAGATACGCACGAAAACGCTAACGAAAAAGTTGTACGGCAGCCTTAGGTCGCCACCGGCTGCTTTTCTGGGTCCGTGGGCCGGTTCCGGCCCGGGTCCAACCGGTGCCGGCTACTTTTTGATCCGTGCACCACATTTTTCGTCCGGTACGCGTATCGCGCACGCTTTTTCGCTAAAATGAGCATAACTTCGCTATCGTGAGCCGAATTTCAACTATAAATATACCCTTGGATTCACAATTCAAAAACACACACTCTTAGGCTATTTTCAGCTTCAATTTCTTACTCTAGAATTTTCTTTAATTTTTATAATCTTTCTCACTCTAGGATTAGTTTAGTTAATCTTCGGATTAATTTAGGAACTAGAAGAAACGATCGGAAATGAAGATTTTCTTTGTACGTGAGAAGAGTTTGTCAATTATAATAATACGCTTCTACGCTTTTATTTTCCGGGTGATATCTAATTCCTTTTTCATATTCGTTTTATGTTATATTCAATTATGCATTATTACTTGGTATGTGATTTATTTATTGCTATGAATTGCGAGTAGTTTATTATTGTGATTGTTGAGATGTAAAATAATTATAAGTAGAGATGACGTTATATAATCAGTGTGAATGTTCGTGAAGTAATATAACGGCCCTGATTCGACTGTTCTCAGATATAGTACTGGAAACGCTTTATGCGAAGTACAAATGTATGGAAGTCTGAGACGACCGAAGGTAGTTATATTGCGAATCGACCTCTGGCTATCGTAAAGTAATATGACGGCCCCTATTCGACTGTTTCTCATATATAGTACAGGAAATGCTTCTGGCAAAGTACAAATGTTTGGAAGTCTAAAAACGACCGAAGGTAATCATATTATGGAATCAGCTCTAGTTTAACATTGGAATTCCGAAAGGATAATACAATTTTATAAACTAACTGTTATATCCTACGAAAGTCAAAACACTGTAAAATAATGTTCGTAAATACGTTCAGACAAATGGGAATTAATAACTTTTGTGATATTTAGGCTTTATGAACTTAATTCTAATTTATGGAGTACCATTTCTGGTTATCCACGTGACTGCAACCTAGTAATTAGGAACTGATCAATCTTAATTAAGGTAAGTAGTTATTTGTGCCTATAACATGCAATAAGTAAGACATAGTGAGACCACTCGTTGTACATATTAGGTTTACATTTCTACACTGCTTTACATTTAATTAGTTTAAGAGTGTCATTCTCGCTGTCAATTACTCTTGACCGCATGTTGAACGTAAGAAGCTGTGGAACTATTTTGTATAATACACTGGTTATTACTAAAAGGCATGGTATACATCTGAAACATGTTTTAACAAAGTGTAAATAATCCAGGGATGTATAACTGTTTGAAAAGGAGAGATTTAAGTCATAAGTCGAAGTAATCGGAACTTAAAAGATACAAACAAGGCTTAGAAATGAAAGTAAAAGTCCAAGTGACTTAGAATACTTAAACCACTAGGTCTCACATAATCGGCGGTCTGAATACACAACGTTACTAATCAGTTACATAACTAATTAATAGGTAAACTGTTTTAGGGGTTAAGAACTGTTGGACCTATGAGTCGATACGTTGCTGATTCATGCACCTCGGTATTTCACCAAAATAGGTTGCTTACTTTTCAACTAGGTAAGTATTGGAAGTTTTGCGTATTGCTCCGATCAGAATCACGATAACCTAGTTCCTAGTGACATGCCAATGGGAAAATTAATTGGTAGGGTTCTAGTGTATACACCTAGTAGTCTGCTTATTTAATTTAGTAGTGTCCTCATTTATTCTGTCATCCCGAAATATTAATTATTGAAACCTCAGCAATCACATATTTACGTTTACCTCCTGTATTTTAATTTTACGCATTTTAATTTCCTGCATTTTAATTATATGTCTTTAGCTTAAAACCCCAAACCTACCTACTTTGTTCCATCCTAAATACTTTCCTACCGAAAGCACCGGCTTTAATCCACATTACGTAGCAATCTTTAGAATGATCTTAGGTCATACTTACCACTTACTAACCAAAGTAGGTAGTATATATAATTTAAGCCCCGCGAAATATAAATTTAAAACCCCTGACGCCCGCTAGAGCTGCATAACTGATGACAATCTCTGCCCGTGAATAACGTGCCGTTCGGGTGGCCATCAGTCCTGCACAATGATAAAGCAACAACTAAGTAACTAAAAAAATAGCTATTCAGACAATTACATAATCACACACACACACACACAATTTGCTTGAATCCGATAATAATCAAAACATAAAGATGTAAGATCAATCAAAGTATTGTGACTCACGCTTTCCTTGCTTGCAATTTCCTCTTGCTGCTTCTGCAACTCTTCATACTTCTTTATTAACTCGTTTTCCTTCGTAATGATATGCTACAAGAAATCATCATAAAAATACACATACATCACTCGCCATCCATCAAGGACTTGTACTAATAGTATATAATGATATAATATTAACAACCATAACAAAGAAGGAAAATTTGAATAAACCTCGTCTCTTGCATCTAAGGAAGCTGCTTTTAATCCAATTTGTATTTGTCCTCTTTAAGATCTTTCCACTCTTTCTCAAGGTTTAATCTTAAAGCATGTTGCAACTTCTCAAGGAGATCTATATCCTAACTCCTGCTAAGAATATAATCCTTCCATTGATTTAGCAAGGCTTGCCCATCAAGTAATCTTTCCTTTAATTGTTGAACAGATTTCTGCCTTTCAGCCAAAGATTGTCTTTCAAGAGCAATTTCTTTTTCTTTAGAATCACACCTAACATATTCAGACCACCATAAATCTCATTATCATTATAATAAAGTATGTACTCGATAAGGCAAACAAAGAAAAGGAATGAATGTTATAGGGGACTCGTTTCAAGTAAATGATCATTACAAAATCCTCAAAAAGTATATATTTATACAGAAACCATATCCACATATACTAAGCCTCAATGTACATGAGTTATTTATGTGAGTTCTGTCTTATTCTATTGCAAATGCCAAACCTACATGCAAACAATTATATTATGCTAATGATGTGCAAAATACCTGTGATGAAAAGATGGCATACTCAGACTTGAACGAATTCATCTACCCATTAAGATCATCTTCACGTGCCTCAACTTCACGTAAGTTTCTCTCAGCAGCACGACGAGACCGACTAGCTTCTACTTCCAAAGACTCTGCATCTTGCATACTGAAGGGTTTTACCAGTTACATTTAATTAAAAATAATAAACAATTATTGCGGAAAATTAATTAAATCAAAAAATAAACCCTTTGCCACGGATCCAAGTACTTGTATTTAAATCAATCTAAACAAACAAGAAGATAATAAGACTTACATTGATTTGCTCGGTATGATCAATCCAGCTTATTTAATCTTCAACTTATAGCCCTAGTACAAGTGGACTAACATCTTCATCTTCTTTGTTGGAGGATGCTAATGCATTCGTACCGATACTAGTCACCTTTGGAATAACCGCTAGTTGTTTCATCCCTTTAGAAACCCGGACAATCCAGATTTGGAAATCGAATTTTGAAAAATCGGACAGTCCCATTTTAAAAATTGCATATTTTGAAAATCGGACGTTTTTCAAAATCGAACCAGTCCGAATTTCAAAACTCCCTTTTGAGATCCGGACCGAAAAGGGGAGAGGAGAGAGAAACGAATTTGGGGTTAACTTTTTGGGTATTTGTGTTTATTCACCTTTTCCATTAGGTATAGAGACTCTGCATCTTGCATCTTTGAATTGGCTTCAATTATCTTCTTCACAGCATCCTCCATCATACCCCGTGGCGTGCATCCGCTAATTTAATATCAGCTGCAACCTTCCCCTCAGCACATTCCGCACGCATGTCATGCAACGCTTTCTCAATCTACCAAAACAACCATTCAGAATTCAGATACAATAAAAATAACCAGTTACTGAAATAGTGATAATAATAATAATAATAATAATAATAATAATAATAATAATAATAATAATAATAATAATAATAATAATAATAATAATAATAATAATAATAATAATAATAATAATAATAACGAAAGAAACGTGTACATTGGTAATGCATTCTTTCTCGATCCTAAGTGCCTTCTTCAAACTTTTTTCTCTTTTCTTAGCTTCAACTAACATAGACATATGAACAGACTGATCGAATTTGAGCGTCAAATCTGCAGATTTCATCTCCTCATAATTGGCAACCGACTCTTTTTTCTCAATAATCAAAATGCCCATTTGGATTTGAAGATTGTATATCTATATCATCATTAAAAATGCATCAACAAGACCATACAACACAATAAAAACCTACCCAATGAAACATCACTAACCATAAAAGAAAAATACTTGTTAATATTCCCAATTTATATCAATTAGTTAAACATTAAAAACGTAATAAAATTTATTTTATTAAAAAATCTATCCACATATAAATATAATAAATATAATAACATTAAATTAAAAATACTAATAAATAAATAGAGTTAGGGAAAAATAGAGACCTCAGCTTCAAGCTTAGCGATATGGGCGATGAAGGATCCTTTATCTATTCGTTTAATCGATTCTTCATCAAAACCTGCTTCACAAAGACATTTCCAGATAGTTTCATCGCTTAAAGGGCTTTTAATATCCAAAACCCTATTATTATTATTATTATTATTATTATTATTATTATTATTATTATTATATTATTATTATTATTATTATTATTATTATATGGTGTTGATGGAGTTACTGCATGTTGTCCTGATTGAGGACTCGCCATACGATCTACGAAACGGATCGGAAAAACCCTAAAATCGATGATGATTTTGAATTTGGGATCGAACACTTTTTCTTGTTTTTATTTATTTCGAAAAAGGTTTTTTATGGGTGAATTTGTCGCACCCCCAAATTCATGATTAGCGGAAGCATACATCGGGTGCGACTAATCAAGGTAATCACAACACAAAGATATAATGAACGACTCTATATGCGTCATTTTAAACAAAATACATTAATCGTATTAAAGTTTACAATATTCAATAAGTTACAGAAGCTCGGTAACCTATCTGGGAGATTCTATGGCATTACTACTTTTACAAAATATAATAATGCAGAAAAATCTCTTGATGTTTGCATGCGACTCGAGCTATATGATGTCCTGAGCAGACCTACTGCTGCTGGGTACCTGCGAATACATGCTAAAAGGTCAGCTAAAAGCTGGTGAGCTCACAGGTTTGTATGAATAAACATAATGTATGAACCACAAGATTTAAGTATAATGATTTGAAACCAATCAAATAATGTGTATATTACTGCCATGAGGTCATAGTCTGAGCTTAACTGAGGTGTCGGGATCACAATCAAGTGCCCGATCGAGGGTGCCTCCCTGTGAGTGCCTAATCTACACTCGTATGAACAAATGATAATGCGTCCATTTGGGGCTTCCAACCCGGACGGGGATTGTCAATCCCATATGGTACCATACACTAACATTCACGCTACAAAAGTATTACCAAACTATGATCGTGGAGGGCTTTAAATGATTAGCAAATAACTCATTCAGAATATATCGAGGTTTAGTACTTGTGTTCACATGTAAAACCAATAGAGCATGTATTCCCACCCCGGGAGTAAAAACAGTAAAATGCGGAGCTATGAGACTCACCTGAGTCTGATGTGTATGTAGCAACAAGCAATGCTATGATGTCCGTAGACTGTAACCTGTCGGGCGTCCTAAACGCGCAAGGTTATAATATAAGTAGATGTCTCAACAGACTATCTATGCTAGTTGTTCATTCAACTAGTTATGTCCAAATATTTGGTTGTTGTTTGTGTTTTGGAAAACATATACGGCCCGTTGGTGATGTTTGTAATAATAATTCAAAGTATTATTATTATATGTTTTATTGTATTGTATACTTATCAAAGTATATATATATGTATCATGTACGAGTATTATCGTATAAGGTTTTGTTATTGTAACGTTGTACTTATAAAGTATGTTTCGTAGGTTTCGGAGTCGTATAAGTGTATTGATTACGTGAGGTCCGACACGTAGTGTGAAAAGTATTTATAACTTTTAAGTGACGGGGGTCCGGGGGCAGCGCCCCTGGTAGCGGGGTCCAAGGGGCAGAGTCCCTGGCTGGGGTTGAGCAGCCAGGTCAGCGCTGATATCGCGTAAAAAGTCACGTTTTTACTACCGATATCTCTCTCATTCTAGAATAATACTTGGCATTTGGACTCAAATAACACGCAAATCAATGAAACTTTGCCAAGAAGGTCAAAATGAAGATGCACGAGAAAATCACGCAAAATCACGAAAAACGAAGATTCCACGCACGTTTGAAGATTCGAGGCATCCGAGACAAGATTTAGAGATAAAGTGTCCACCACCAAGATTCATCTTATCCAAAGTCTTCGTTTCAAAACACATATCTCACAAAAGAAGAATCAATAAAAACGGATGAAGAATGAAGATTCTGCATACGACGAAAGATTCAACGATTCGATACAAGACATCAAAAGATCGGAGAAACATATCAGGGATTTCTTTACATCAAAATCTTCATTTTTGAAAAACGAATTCGACGCAAAAAGAATCATCAAAAACGGATGCATAACGAAGAATATACGCGCGAAACAAGGAACACACGAACGGCCAGCAACTAGGACGGGCGGCCGCCGGCCAGCAGCCAGGCGCTGCACGCTGGTTGCCGGCCATCCCCTCCTCCTTTTTCCGTCCTTGCTCGTACTCTCCTGGTACATGTGCTACCACTTTCCACAACTTTAGGGTACACGTGCTACCACTTTCCACACCTTTAGGGTACATGTGCTACCACTTTACGGAAAAGGACCACCTCCCGAATGCTTGCTAACTTGAGCCTAAGATGGCTAACATGCACCCATCCTCAAGTATAAATAGGCACCTTAGGTTCACATTTTAAAACACACCATATTACTTACTTCACATTCTACACCAATACACTTTGTAATATTTAGTTCTTCCTTTAGATTAGTTAATTAGAATAGCTAATTAATTAATTAAAGTAGATTTTTACGGAGGTGCTCCGGGACGCATTTTAGCTACGAGTTATTGTATCACTTTTCAGGTTCTAATCTATCTTCCATATTTAAATATGTTTGTTATTTATATTAAAAATTTAAATATGCATGCTAGAATTGCCATGATTAACTAGATAACACAATTGTCTGCTATGATAGTCATTTAGGAAGTTGTAAATATGTAATTAGGTTGTATGCTATGAGACTACAGATGGCTTATATTATAGATAGATATAGGAATTTAATCTTTATCGTTTATCTGCCCAACTCATGTTGTGACTAAAACCTTATCCAAAAATGAACGTAGCTAACTCATAGGGTATAGGTCACTTAGTTATACTATGTTAGATTGAATCATTTGGCCGGTGTTCTCTAGACTAAAATAAGATCTAAGAGACACGGAGCATGGGAGTAGAGGTAGATTAAGATTGAATTCGGATAGATTATATTTTTGAGACAACTTTCGGAATACCCTCGACTTAGATAATACTTTCGCATGCCCATATTGAGCTATTGTTTTGATCATCTTATTGCATGTTCTTGTTTGATTGTTGCCTTAGGATTATCATAATAGTAAAATACAAACAGCCTTAGTTATCGTGAAATAATACGATGGCCCCTATTCGACTGTTCTTCGATATAGTACTGGAAACGCTTACGGCGGAGTACAAACGTATGGAAGTCAAGAACGATCGAAGGTAGTCATATTATGAATCGAATAACAAACTTATTACTTAGGTTTCTATCTGTAGCATAAATTATCCCTGTTTTCTTGCATACTCGAGTAATGTTGATAACTCGTACGAATAAGTGCTGACGTATTATCCGGCCACCCAGACCAGTTATTCCAACCTATCCTGGCGAGGATAAAACCCGTTCATAAGATTGTTTATTCAACAAACTTTGCCATGATTCGGTCATCTCTAACGACCGAGATTGGGGAATAGGATTCGAGATTAACTGTCAAATAATATGGACATACATTTGAGAGAACTTTCAGTGTATGCTTTAATATATTCTGCAACCCACGTGACATTCTGTTTGCCCCATTGTGGACACCTCCGCGTTAGTCCGATAGAAGGATTGTAGTAATAGCTCACATTAACTTACGAAATTATCCTCATTAGAACTCTTCATATTTAACATCACCTAAACCACCTCATAACAGACAATCACTTTAATCGCTGAATGCCCGAAGTAACCTCCACTCTCAGTTTAGTTTAATTTAGGATAGAAAACCCCAAACCAAAACCAACTCTCTTATCCCTAGCTAAATACATAAAAGTTTCTAAACCCCCTAGTTTCAATTCGTCGCGCTTTGAAGAACGATCCTAGGTCATACTTATCCTTTGTTAGCCCTATAGATTAACAATAATAGTAACCCTAGGCCCCAACCTTATAAATTTAAAACCCGCTGTTGCAACCGGTTAGTCATCGTTAACGACACTGACTTGATCGGGCTGTAACAAGTTTTTGGCGCCGCTGCCGGGGAGCGTCGGCGACCGATTTTAGGAATTTAGCAACTTTAGTGTTTAGCGATCCTTTTGAGAGATCAACATCAATCAAAAGTTACCTTTTTTTTTTTTTGCCTTTATGATAGCTTAGATTTAATTCACCTACTTTTGACCAATCATGTCACCATCTTATTTTGATTGGACCAACCCCACACTAAATGGATCTTTAAACCAACTTTTGGCTGTTTCTTCGCCTATGAACCACTTACCTTCCTCAAAACAACTTTTATCAGATTTTATTCTTGAACAAAACGTTATAAACAAAAGAGTAGCCAGATTTCAAGATAACATTGAGGTCATGATAAAAATTTCAGAAATTAGTTTCAAACATAGAATCTATTTTGAAAAACTTAAGTTTTATTGAGGAAAGTACGTCGGCAATCACTAGTGACACCACTCATCCACCAAGTGATGATGTGTTAATCGTCACTAGAGGAGGAAAAGTAACCAAAGTTGATCCACCACCACCAGATAACATCCCCGAAAACCCTTCTTCGCCCACACCTAGTGAAGATGTGTCAATTGACGTTCCTGTCACTACACCTGACCCATCACTAGCCAAAACTCAGCATAATGTACCTCGAATAAGAATACCTTATCCTGGTAGACTTAAAGAGGAAAAGCAAGAAGCCCAATTCGGTAAATATCTGGAAATGTTTAAAAGCCTACACTTAAATGTGAGATTATTAGATGCTTTAATAGAAATGCCCTCGTGTGCCAAATTCTTTAAAGAACTCCTTTCAAACAAAGAAAAACTTAGGCAGATAGTTAGTTTACCGTTGGATGCTGAATGCTCTTTAATTGTACAACATGGTCTTCCACCTAAATTAGGCGATACTGGACGCTTTACTATACCCTGTTTTCTCCAGGATATCCAAATTAGTAATGCCTTAGCTGACCTAGGTGCTAGTGTTAATCTTATGCCTTATTCCCTCTATAAGAAATTAGGATTAAACAACCTATTACCTACTCGTATGACCATCCAATTAGCAGACAGATCAGTTAAACTCCCTCGAGGAATTGCTGAGGATGTCATGGTCAAAGTTGATAAGTTCGTTTTTCCAGTAGACTTCATTGTCATGGACATAGAGGAAGACACCCATATCTCGCTCATCCTTGGCAGACCTTTCCTAAATACTGCCAAGGCCGTAATTGACATAAATGAAAAATCTCTAAAATTGAGAGTTGGGAAAGAGGATGTCACCTTTAATGTCGATCGATTAATGAAACAACCTCTGGAAGAGGACCCTGGTTTGTGTGATACCATGCAGGACATTTTTGATGAACATCTCCACGAAGTACTAGCATTATCTAGCCAGGATTCGATACCCAACACCGTAATCACCGTTCGGAAGCTATATAATGAGGACCCTCGGATGCACTCCGCAATCACTTCGCCAACAACATTCGATGAACTACTATTTCCCCTGTTTGAAAAGAAATCTCCTCGCATAGATGGTAAAACAATCGCTGTTCCATTAGGGTACGGTACACCGATACCTTGGCTAAAAAGAGATAAACCCATACTCAACAAACCAAACCCATTTCCTTCGATTAAAGAGATCTTAGACTCATTCAAGGGAATGAGTGCTGAACCGCCACCATTCGAACCACAATTAGCCAACCAACCCGTACCACTACCACTTCCAAACACTGAAATCACCATAAACCAATCTTCATCCGCTCAATTTCAAGATTTCCAGTTCACAGATGATGGAGGAATCATTCTCACCAAAAATGACGAAGTTTCCTCATCATCAGTCAACGGATACGAGCTAAAGACGGACGAATTCTCGAATAAAACCGAGTGGGTTGAAATAGCGTCAATCTCCACATCTGAACCAGAGATAGACGAGGCACCATTCCAAGCTGAATACGAAAAGCTAAATAGAGACGAGATAGCTAGAATGAAGTCGTCTATTGAAGAACCGCCGAACCTTGAATTAAAAGAATTACCACCTCACCTTGAATACGCGTACCCCCAAGGAACTTCACAACTCCCGGTGATAATATCAAAGGAGTTAAAACTCGAAGAGAAAGCTCAGCTCATTGATGTTCTGAAATCACACAAAAAGGCGATTGCATGGAAAATTTCTGATATACAAGGAATTAGTCCAAATTATTGCACGCATAAGATCCTCATGGAGAATGATTTCAAACCATGCGTGCAAAGGCAGAGAAGGGTAAATCCTTAGATTCAGGATGTGGTCAAGCAAGAGGTTATCAAACTCTTGGATGCTGGATTGATTTACCCAATATCCGACTCACCTTGGGTTAGCCCTGTTCAAGTCGTCCCAAATAAAGGAGGAATGACGGTCATTACAAACGAAGATAATGAACTTATTCCAACACGGACTGTTACCGATTGGAGAGTGTGCATCTACTACCGCAAGTTGAACGAAGCAACTCGTAAAGATCATTTCCCTCTCCCGTTTATTGATCAAATGCTCGAAAGATTATCAGGGAACGAATTCTACTGTTTCCTTGATGGTTTCTCCGGGTATTTCCAAATCCCGCTCGATCCGAAGGACCAGGAGAAAACAACGTTCACATGCCCATACGGAACATTTGCATACCGACGAATGCCGTTCGGATTATGCAACGCACCTGCAACATTTCAGAGATGCATGGTTGCAATCTTCCATGACATGATTGAACAATGCATGGAAGTCTTTATGGACGAATTCTCAGTCTTTGGAGACTCTTTCCAATCATGCCTATCCAATCTCGACAGGATGCTCGCCAAGTTTGAAGAATCGTATCTCGTTTTAAATTGGGAAAAATGTCACTTTATGGTGAAGGAAGGAATAGTTTTAGGACATCGGATATCAAAGTCAGGAATCGAAGTAGACAAAGCAAAAGTCGAAACCATTGCCAAACTTCCACCGCCAACAACTGTTAAAGCCATTCGAAGCTTTCTAGGACACGCTGGGTTCTATCGCCGTTTTATCAAGAATTTTTTCAAGATCTCTCGACCTATCACCTACCTTTTAGGAAAAGACGTACCGTTTGCGTTTGACGAGAATTATATGAAGGCCTTCAACTACCTAAAGAAAGAGCTAACCAATGCACCAATCATGGTCGCTCCAGATTGGAGTCTACCATTTGAGATCATGTGCGACGCTAGCGACTTTTCAGTTGGAGCAGTCAGAGCCGGCCCTGGGGCTGGGCTGCATGGGCGACGGCCCTGGGCAGCAAAATACGGGGGGCATCAAACTAGGATGGTCATGCGCAGTGGATTTGTGTATTTTATTCCAGGAAATGTTGAATGAAGTGGGTGATAAAGAAAAGCAGGTGAAATGGCGATGACTGTGGGTATCTGGATGGTTTGATGAAAGAGATGACCAATATTTCACAATCATCCCCTGTAGTATTCATTACTTTGCCAACCAAACTCACATAATTTCAAACTACATATTTAGCCTTTTAAATTTGAAACTTTTCATAAACCAGCCCTTTACCATTTCAATGTGTATATAATTGTCATAAATGGTACTCCTATTATTACCTATTAGTAAGGAAAATATAATTTAACTTTAGAGTATTGGCTTTTATCATTTCATTATAAGTCGTAAAACATAATTTAACTTTATTAGAATCCAATTTTATCCTCTAACCAAGTTGTTCATATTACATTTGTAAGTTTTCTGTTTTTATAGTTTCGACACTTGTCAATGTTAATATAGTAGGTTCATTTAATCCCAGTTTACTTGAGCGTTTATTCATATATTCATCAAAATCGTACCATCTGTTATCTTTTCGTAGTTACTAAGTAAACTATTTAAATTACACTTAGAATTATCATCTTGACAGCGTTTTAGCAAATATATGTTTGAACATATGATATGAAATTTATCGCATCAAGTTGTGATAATTTATTTTCTTTAATAAAAATCACCATGGGTATGAGGCGGCCATCTATCTTGACTATGTTACAAACCGCTAAGAAAATAAATTGTGACTCCATATTTGTACGTTTATAACTTTATTAGGGGCATTTTTCTAGTGAATCGCCCGGGGTATTTTTCTAGTGAATCGCCCGGGGCATTAGAAAACTCCGGACCGGCCCTGGGAGCAGTTCTAGGGCAAAGGAAGGATAATCACTTTCGACCAATCTACTATGATAGCAAAACACTCACAGATGCTCAAGAAAACTACACAACTACAGAAAAGGAACTTCTGGCCGTAGTATTTTCCTTTGACAAATTTCGATCCTACCTGATACTGTCCAAGACGATAGTGTACACGGATCACTTGGCTCTAAAATACCTCTTCAAGAAGAAAGACTCAAAACCCAGATTGTTACGATGGATTCTACTCCTACAAGAATTCGACATCGAGATAAAAGATAAGAAGCGAGCGGAAAATGTAGCCGTAGATCATTTAAGTCGACTTGAAAATCCGTCAATGGAACAACTTGCAGAAAGAGATATCAAAGATCGGTTTCCAGAAGAGCAGTTAATGAGTTTGGGAGAACAAATGCAAGGTTTGCAATTCACCGACGACCCTTGGTTTGCAGACATTGCCAATTTCATAGTTGGAGGGATCACAATGAAAGGGATGCCATCATCGCGGAGGCAAAATTTCTTCCGCGACGTCAAGCATCACTTTTGGGATGACCCATATTTATTCAAGGTCTGTCCCGACCAAATTATATGAAGATGTGTCGATGGGAAAGAAGCCGAACACATCCTACACCAAAGCCACCACGGACCCACCGGAGGACATCATGCAGCTAATTTGACAGCAAAGAAAGTTTACGACTCAGGATTCTACTGGCCCACTATTTTCAGAGACGCACAAGACTTGGTGAAACGCTGCGATATTTGCCAAAGGTTTGGAAATATCACGACGCGTAACGAAATGCCGTTGACGAATATCCAAGCATGTGAGATATTTGACATATGGGGATTAGACTTCATGGGACCATTTCCAAAATCCTACGGAAAAGAGTACATTTTAGTAGCTGTCGACTACGTATCCAGATGGGCCGAAGCTCAAGCTTTTCCAACAAATGACTTAAGAGTCGTAACCAAGTTCTTAAAACAACTATTCTATTCTGTCGGTTTGGAACTCCTCGAGCAATCATTAGCGATCGAGGCACGCACTTTTGCAATACTCAGTTTATGAAACTATTGCAACAATACGGTGTTACCCAAAAGACCTCTACGACCTATCACCCGTAGACGAATGGGCAAGCAGAAGTAACAAACCGGGCGCTAAAAAGAATTTTGGAACGAACAGTTGGTCAACACAAGGAGAGATTAGCAGATAAGCTAGACGATGCTTTATGGGCATTTCGAACAGCTTATAAAACTTCATTAGGAACAACCCC
The DNA here is from genome assembly GCA_949592205.1 of Helichrysum umbraculigerum. Classification (NCBI taxonomy): domain Eukaryota; kingdom Viridiplantae; phylum Streptophyta; class Magnoliopsida; order Asterales; family Asteraceae; genus Helichrysum; species Helichrysum umbraculigerum. Next base: position 304,925,871 of record CATIUR010000001.1, on the reverse strand, counting down.
TTATAGGCTCGTTTATGGGAAGGCATGTCATCTTCCGATTGAACTCGAATACAAAGCTTACTGGGCGCTGAAAAATTGTAGCTTTGATCCTACGATAATGGGAACGCACCGCCAACTGAACGACCTAGCAGAGTTAAGAGATCAATCTTATGAAAGCTCCTACAAATTCAAGGAAAGAACTAAGTTGCTTCACGATGCGAAGCTCCGCCCCACACGGTTCAATCCAGGTGATAAAGTTCTACTCTTTAACTCACGATTTAAGAAGTTTTCTGGTAAATTTAAAACATGATGGAGCAGTCCATTCACAATCTCTAAAGTATTCCCTTATGGTGCCATCGAACTCGAGGCCCCAAACGGGAATTTCAAGGTAAACGGTCACCGTTTGAAACACTATGTAGAAGACTTTCCCTCATCCGAGGAAGTCTATAAATACGAATCACCCTAATAGAATGGTAGGTATGAAAGAGTCAAGCTACGAGACTCGATAAACAAAGCGCTCTTGGGAGGCATCCCAAGCCTATCTTATATTTTCAGCATTAATTTTCTTTTACTTTTATGTTTGATCTAATCCATTTTTATGCAGTACCTCGCCTTATGAAAGACTAATTATTATGTTTAGACCATTAACCTTTTGTATTTTACAGGATGAGTTCAGAGTCAGCCAGAGCACGAGATCCCAGTCAGAGACGCTCACGTGCCATGTATCACTCCCGGAGTTCATCACCGAGCAGTAGCATGAGGACTGTCAGGGGATCCCAGTCACCGCCCCCTCGATTGGACGAGATATGGGCAGACTTGGTAGAGGTGAACGTTCAGGAGTCATTCCTTTTACGTTTAACCTATGCTGGATTACCTTCATCTCGCCAATCAGAGGGATAGACCGCAGGGACCTCCGGAGTACCCACCTTTGAGCATGGGGTGACTACCGCGGACCCTGCTGTCACTTGATCGATACTGAGAGCCCTCGAGGTCCAGCACACTGCCATCTCCGAGGTCCACCATGCACTAGGACTCCCCACCTTACCTGTGTGCCCTTTCCGGATGGGACATGAACCCGCTCCGCAGATTCCACCGTGGGACCTCTTCCCACCTTGGAACTCTACTGCGCAGGACTACCCCACCGCTATGGACCCATTGGAGGAGGAGGCTGCAGCATTGGATGCCTGGATCCAGGAGTATGGCACTGCATCTCCTGCCCACACCCTCGATGAATCCTCATCATCTTCCTCGATCTAAGATAACCCGATCTTTGTGGAAGATGACTTCATCGATTGGGAGGCGCTCTAGGCTGATATGGATTAGCTACTATTAGTTATGTTATTTCTATTTAGTATCAATGTGTATTGAAATTTGTGAAGGATGTTTATTATGCAGAACTCGACGTAGGAATTATGGGACAAGTTCATTTTAATGAGCCTGGTCCATTTCCAGCGAATTTGCACACTTGAATCTGGTCCATAAATCTAGTGGCTACGCATGCAACATAAGGAAGTATCTCTTCTAACCTTACTTTGCTTGATTAAACACACTAAAATTCTAAGTAAAACTCTAAGTGTGGGATTATGACTCACAAACAGAGAATGACTTCGAAAATATTGACCCTCATTCGAAAATCTAAGTGTGGGATTAACCTAACTTAGAAATGGAATATTAGGGACAATGTTCTTTTAAGTGTGGGATAGCAGTAGTATTCACTACTGAAGTGCAACATTAAATTTTGATCAACCTTTTTAGCAAAACTCAGATTTTCAGCAAAATTTTCAAAATTTTTGAATCAAGAAAAGTCTAAAAAGGGTATTTCTGGTCAACAAAAGTTCAAAGGTTTGGGAAATTGACAATGGAGGGCAAAACTCTTTGAGAATTTTTCAAGCTAAGTTTCAAAACAAGCAATCGCATGACTAGGCACTAAACCACCAAAATAAGTGAGGAATCTTGAGCCATATAAAAGCATTTATCTTTAATGCTTCACTTTTCGATTGTGAGTGTGTCGATGTATGCCTTTAAAGTTAGAACTTGTTCGAGCAATACATTTCGAAACTACAAAAATGGGCGTCATACGTGACGAATGTGCAATTAGAAGATCCTGACATAAAACCCTCTCATAAAAACCCCTGTTTTCAAGCCTGACCCCGCCAATGCCCACTTTTAGCATTGAAGACCATTTAGAAAACTTGTTGAGCCTCATCCTTTTCATTTCAAAAACTCATTTCAAAACCAATCCTTTCTTTACACCTTTTGGCCATAGCCTAAGTTTCTGTTCTGTCTGAATAATTACTGCAAAGAACACATTGTTAGAAGGAATCCCCGAAGGATAAAAATATCGTCCACAAAAAGGAACTCTGAAGAAAAGCATAATTCAGCAAAAACAAAGCTGCCAGAAGGAACCAAAGAACTAAAAACCCAATGATCATCTAAAGCCAAGTGAAAGGTTCTTCAAAAGAAAACGTGAAAGAAAAAGCTACGAAAAGAAGGCTCAAAGAGAGAAAAATCCAAAAGAGGTACCACTAAGCGTCAAAGATAAGTCATCACAGACAACTCTTAGGCTATATTGAAACCCCCAACTAAACCACCTACAAAACCCTTCTCCCATATACCATCTTTACCCTCTTACGAATGTCTAGGGATAATTAGCACCGTCCTCAGTTAAGTATTGTAGATTTAATTCTCGACCAAGCTTATGACGACAAAAGAGCTACATGACTGGCCCCTGAGTGAACTAGAAGTTAGGAAACCCGATACACTTGAGTGAATTGAGTGACCACCTGTGAGGACCCCAGTCATGTATATCTTACATCACGAAGATTGAAAAGAGAGCTTGTTAGAACCGGTTTGGAAAAACATAAAAGGTTAAAAACTAGCTTGAAATCTTTTCACCCAGCCTGCAGGAATCAAAGTTCTCCAGGATACAAAGACACCCTTTCAGATTTTCAGAGCAGTTTTACTGAAGATTTTCTTGAGGACAAGCAAAATTCTAAGTGTGGGATACTTGATATTGCGTAAAAAGTCACGTTTTTACTACTGATATCTCTCTCATTCTGGAATAATACTTGGCATTTGGACTCAAATAACACGCAAATCAATGAAACTTTGCCAAGAAGGTCAAAATGAAGATGCACGAGAAAAATCATGCAAAATCATGAAAAACGAAGATTCCACGCACGTTTGAAGATTCGAGGTATCCGAGACAAGATTTAGAGTGTAACACCCGGTCAAAAAGAGGCGAATTTTCGCGCCCAATTTAAACATTAATTACTCGTATTTAGTTACGTATTAATGCTAAATACTTAAAACTTTTATATATAATTATACCAACGTACGCGAACATTTTTAAAATTCAACGTAACACGAGTTTGGGGGAAATCGAAATAATACGAAGCGGAGACCCAAATGGGTCGGCCCGAGTTCGGTCCGCAGACCCGAACCGACCCACCTTCCTTCTCTTTTTCTTCTTTTCTACTCCAACTTCCATCCTCATTTCTTCTTTCACTTCTCTCTTTAAAACCCCAAAACTCTCTCATCTCTCTCACTAAAAACTCTCTCTAAAAACACTGAAATAATGGCATCATCATCATCCTAAATCGGCCATCATCATCATCAAAGAAGCAAGAGCATCAAGATCATCATCATCAACATCTCCATTTCATTTCCTCCATCTCCATCTCAATTTCTAGGTAACAAATCACTTTCTCTTTCTAAAAATTACTTAGATTACTTAGAAATACATGTTAGTAGCTTTGTATAACATCAAAACGCCCAAAAATCGGACCAAAACTCGTTTTGAAGCTTGAAATCGTCGAACAGACCGTTGTGTCGCAGAGGCTAAAAACAGTGCTACGACATAGCCAATGTCGCAGGTTATGTCGCAATAAATAAATTGTGTCGCATGGTGCGACGCAAGCCATTATGTCGCAGCAAATCCAAACGTCGCACATAGCGACACAACACACTATGTCGCATTAGATTGCGAACGTCGCATATAGCGACACAAGCTCGTATGTCGCTACTAGTGTCGCAAAACACAGAACCTTGAAAAACACACATTTTCACTAAGTGTCGAGACTCAAATTTTACCACTTAATTTTACTCCGAAATGGAATTTTGGAGCGTTTTCACTACAGCAACATAGTAGAAATAAAAATTTTCCAAGTTGACCTGGCAGCTCAACCCTAGCCAGGGGCTCTGCCCCTTGGACCCCGCCAGAGGTTGCCACCCCTTGGACCCTGCTATCAGGGGCGCTGCCCCGAACCCCCGTACACGATCTTTAAAACCAAGCAACAAATAAACATTCGAACGACTTACTTGGTCAGACTATTTGATCTGGTACTTATATAACCTCACATGTTTAGGACGCTAGGAGGTTACCATTGTTACAACACACGTATCGTAGGATCGCTGACAACTCACAGGTGAGTTCATAGCCCCACTCTTTCAACTGTTTTACTGTTTTCGGGGTTAGACGCATGCACAAATGATGTTTTCGAATTATATTGATAAACTTTTATAATTCACACTTAACTATATTACTGTTACGTAATACAAATCGTGTAATATTTAGGGATTACACTCATTATATTGTTGTAGAACAATATCACTGCTTAACCTACATAGGTTACTGTTGTACATTATCATATTGTTGAAAAACAATTACCATTACATAACTTGATTAAGTTATCACCATACTTTGGCCATATTGTCGCGGGACAATATTATCGAATATACTAGAACTGGTTAGTTCTACCTAAGCTGGACAACAACTATACTTTTTACAGGATTAGTTTTCCTTTTAGGAACTAAGACTGTCAATATATCCCAGGATTACTCAAATAGATTTGTACTTAAGTGAACATTTCCCCGAGACCTCAATATACTTGCTAGGCTGGAGGCTAGGAGTATACGATAGTGATGTATGTTAGTATAGTTCCTTATACTAATACAAAACAACTAGGTGATGATTATTCATACCTAGGCTTATTGTGATACACCTAATATCTAAGTATTGTATATACATACCTAGATACGAAAAATCATTTCATGTGATACATGATACTTTGTTGGATGTGTTTGTTGACCAAGCTTATATATATATATATATATATATATATATATATATATATACACACACACACACATACATACTCGTACTCAATCTCAAGCACTCGGTGCTACCTACGATTTACTTATGTATATTGATATACATACACTTATGCAAACACAATTACTCAAGTCGTGCATGTCGTAGTACTGCCGGCTCTCAATTACTCAAGTCGGGCATGTCGTAGTACTGCCAGCTCAATTACTCTAGTGGGGTATGTCGTAGTACTACCGGCTCTCATATACATACATTGCTTGCGAGCAACACGGTTCGATATCACAGTTAGAGTGATACAAAACGATGCCACGGTAAAGTGGGCACAAAACGATGTCACGGTAAAGTGGGCACAAAACGAGATCACGGTAAAGTGATTCAAAACGATATCGTGGTAAAGCGATACAAAACATCGATAAACACACGAGTTGATACTCGCACTCATCAACGGATCGGCGAGCTTACACTCGAGATCGTTGACACAATATTTGACTAAATACTCAATTATAGTTCTGCGGGACTACACTTACATGTTGCTTGGAAGCAACACACTATGCCAGGTGGCATACTAGTACCTTACTACTAAATAAGTAATGCTATTACTTGTTATCATATGACGTGGTCATACACTTACTCGATTTGTACTCAGGCATGTAATGCCTCACGTTTGTAGATTTACTTAGACCCAATTGGTATCTAGGCATGGATTGCCACTTCCTCGATATGACTCGGTCATACACATATTCGATTAGTACTTAGGCATGTAATGCCTCACATATGTAGACATACTTATACCTGATAGGTAACTAGGCATGAAATGCCATCTTCCTCGATGTACTTAGGTACACAACACAACTATATAATACTACAAATCTAAATCGTAGTTTTTGAACTATTTTTCAAACATACACAGTTTATACTTCATGTTTTCAACTAACAAACCTATGAACTCACTATCTTTATAGTTGACTCATTTTAGCATGTGTTCTCAGGTGCCCAGCAGGATAAGGATTGCTACAAGATATGCTAGCTCGAGTCGCATGATTTCAAACACTTGGATTTCCTTGCATAACTTTTGTACTACAACTTATGTATTGGATCACATTTTGCGAACTAGCGAACGTTGTAAACGTTTTATTTTGGAAAATGTAATAATTATTTTCAAACGTCTCATGTAGTGGTCGTTTGCTATATCTTTATGCTTTGGTTATTGATTAGTCGCGCCCCGACCTGACCGCTTCCGCAACCCGAATTTGGGGGTGTGACATGGTGATAAAGTGTCCACCACCAAGATTCATCTTATCCAAAGTCTTCGTTTTCAAAACACGAATCTAACAAAAGAAGAATCAACAAAAACGGATGAAGAATGAAGATTCTGCATACGACGAAAGATTCAACGATTCGATACAATACATCAAAAGATCGGAGAAACATATCAGGGATTTCTTTACATAAAAATCTTCATTTTTGAAAAACGAATCCGACGCAAAAAGAATCATCAAAAACGGATGCATAACAAAGAAGATACGCGCGAAACAAGGAACAGACGAACGGCCAGCAACCGGGACGGGCGGCCGCCGGCTGGCAGCCAGCCGCCGCCGGCCAGCAGCCAGGCTCCACCGGCTGGTTGCCGGCCATCCCCTCCTCCTTTTTCCGTCCTTGCTCGTACTTGCCTGGTACATGTGCTACCACTTTCCACAACTTTAGGGTACACGTGCTACCACTTTCCACGCCTTTAGGGTACATGTGCTACCACTTTACGGAAAAGGACCACCTCCCGAATGCTTGCTAACTTGAGCCTAAGATGGCTAACATGCACCCATCCTCAAGTATAAATAGGCACCTTAGGTTCACATTTTAAAACACACCATATTACTTACTTACATTCTACACCAATACACTTTGTATGATTTAGTTCTTCCTTTAGATTAGTTAATTAGAATAGCTAATTAATTAACTAAAGTAGATTTGTACGGAAGTGCTCCGGGACGCATTTTACTACGAGTTATTGTATCACTTTCCAGGTTCTAATCTATCTTCCATATTTAAATATGTTTGTTCTTTATATTAAAAATTTAAATATGCATGCTAGAATTGCCATGATTAACTAGATAACTCAATTGTCTGCTATGATAGTTATTTAGGAAGTTGTAAATATGTAATTAGGTTGTATGTTATGAGACTACGGATGGCTTATATTATAGATAGATATAGGAATTTAATCTTTATCGTTTATCTGCCCAACTCATATTGTGACTAAAACCTTATCCAAAAATGAACGTAGGTAACTCATAGGGTATTGGTCACTTAGTTATACTATGTTAGATTGAATCATTGAGCTCGGCATGGCCAGTGTTCTCTAGACTAAAATAAGATCTAAGAGACACGGAGCATGGGAGTAGAGGTAGATTAAGATTAAATTCGGATGGATGATATTTTCGAGACAACTTTCGGAATACCCTCGACTTAGATAATACTTTTGCATGCCCATATTGAACTATTGTTTTGATCATCTTATTGCATGTTCTTGTTTGATTATTGCCTGAGGATTATCATAATAGTAAAATACAAACGGCCTTAGTTATCGTGAAATAATACGACGGCCCTTATTCGACTGTTCTTCGATATAGTACTGGAAACGCTTACGGCGGAGTACAAACGTATGGAGGTCAAGAACGACCGAAGGTAGTCATATTATGAATCGAATAACAAACGTATTACTTAGGTTTCTATCTGTAGCATAAATTATCCCTGTTTTCTTGCATACTCGAGTAAGTTGATAACTCGTACGAATAAGTGACGACGTATTATCCGGCCGCCCAGACCAGTTATTCCAACCTATCCCGGAGAGGGTAAAACCCATTCATAAGATTGTTTATTCAACAAACTATACCATGATTCAGTCATCTCTGACGACCGAGATTGGGGAATAGGATTCGAGATTAACTGTCAGATAATATGGACATACATTTGAAAGAACTTTCGGTGTATGCTTTAATATATTCTGCAACCCACGTGACATTCTGTTTGCCCAATTGTGGACACCTCCGCGTTAGTCCGATAAAAGGATTGTAGTAATAACTCACATTAACTTACGAAATTATCCTCATTAGAACTCTTCATATTTAACATCACCTAAACCACCTCATAACAGACAATCACTTTAATCGCTGAATGCCCGAAGTAACCTCCACTCTTAGTTTAGTTTAATTTAGGATAGAAAACCCCAAACCAAAACCAACTCTCTTATCCCTAGCTAAATACATAAAAGTTTCTAAACCCCCTAGTTTCAATTCGTCGCGCTTTGAAGAACGATCCTAGGTCATACTTATCCTTTGTTAGCCCTTTAGATTAGCAATAATAGTAACCCTAGGCCCCAGCCTTATAAATTTAAGTTGCAACCGGTTAGTCATCGTTAACGACACCGACCTGATCGGGCTGTAACAAGCGCGGAAAATTTTTATTTCTGTATATATTGCTTTAATAAAATCGCATCGGAGATTTAAATTTGGAAATATTGCGACACTGCGATTTGTGTCGCATTCTGCGACAGTTGATGAGTTAGCGACACATGGGTTTGTGTCGCACCATGCGACATTCGCAATTTAATGCGACATAGAGGTGCTGTGTCGCAGTATGCGACAATAATAAGTTTTGCGATATAAAGCATTGCGTCGCTATATGCGACATTCGGAATCGTTTGCGACATAAATGTTGTGTCGCAGGTTGCGACAAAGGTAATTGTTGCGACATAATGACTTGTGTCGCAGCTGGTTTGGCCCCTCTGCGACATAGAGGACTGATTATGGTCCAAGAGTCGGGAACGTGGTCAAATGTAACACCCGCCAAATTAGGACTAGAAATTAGTGCCTAATCGTATGTTAATACATGTAATTAGTTCTGTGTTAGGCTAATTAATGTATCGAATTATATATATTGTTGAATATATACGAAAATACGATTTGATTAAATCGTACGCAATTTAAATCGAATGTATTTCGATTCCATAAATACGGACGTTGGTGACCAATTTTATTAAGTAACACTATTATGTTAAAAATAGTATTTTAATAATGTTCAAATTACAATTCGTATAGTACAATTAAAACTTACCTAATTAACAACAAAATACGCAAATTAACTAAATCACATTTTAAATCTTTCAATTATTAGAAAAAAATTTGTAAAACAATTTAATTAAATTATTAAACAAAATTCGTATTTTACAATGGTTAATTAACGCGCAAAATATTTATTAAAACGTTAAATGACGGAGAAAACGAACACCACGTGGAGCGCGGGGCGAAGACTGAAAGTGGAGGATAACCTCCACCTCCTTTCTCATTTCTCTCATTTCTTTCTTTTCTCTCTCTCACTTACTCTCTTTTTCTCTCTTTTATCCAAAACCACCACCATCCACAAAATCGTAAAATAACACAATCAAACGCACTCGTATCATCAAGATTTTTAGAGATTCACGACCACCTTGCGACTATCTACAACGCTATCTTTTCGGATTTTCAATCCGGCACTTTGTAAGTTTCCGACAAAATCCCGAAACCTTTCGATTCTTAGTATTTTTCACTTGTTAGTTGCTATATAAATTATATATGTCCATTACAAAGTGTAGAACACGATTTTATAGCTTAAAAATGGGTTGGAATTGGGTTTTTGGCCGGAAAAATCTCGACTGTCGGACTTTCTGGGCTGATGTTCTTCAATGCGACACAAGCCTTGTGTCGCATGTTGTGTCGTATTTTGCCTGTTATGTCGCACCTAGTGTCGTATAAACCCATTTGTGTCGTACTGTTTACGACACAACGTTGTGTCGCATCTTATGTCGTATTTTTCATACGACACAATAACTATGTCGCTGTTGAATCAACATCTCGCATCTATGCGACACAACCCTTGTGTCGTATAGACATTGTGTCGCATTTCTATGCGACACAGCCCTTGTGTCGCATGACAAACTTTTGTGTCGCATATTGTGTCGCAAAACACAGAAAACTCAGATTTTTACTAAGTGTCGAGACTCGAAATTTATCACTCGATTTTACCCGAATTCAGATCCCAGATGCGTTTTTCGCCAAAGCAATATAGCCAGGGGCCAGCCCCTTGGACCCCGCCAGGGGCGCTGCCCCCGGACCCCCGTACTTAGATTCCGTAAGCACATTTCTCACCAAGTGTCAAACTTGTATGACTTCAAAATGCTTATATGGTACAACTTTTCAAACATAATGGAATATACTTTTCAAGTATAACACTTCTAAATCAATGTGATAACATCAGGACTATTATTACAATTAATCACCAACGGGCCGTACACGTTTTCAAACACTTAACAAAACAACCAAATCGTAGTAATTTGGACATATATATATAGTTGTGTAACAACTACAAGGGTGATCTTTTGAGATACCCAATCATGTTTATAACCATCGCGTGTCGTGGACACCCTCAGGTTACAAGTCTTTGGACTTCATTACTCGGCTAATCAACTCAAGTTTATTAAGTTAAACTCACAAGACTCAGGTGAGTCTCATAGCCCCTCTTTTTACTGTTTTACTCATGGGTGTGATATATTGCTCATTTTAACATGTGAACGCAAGTACAAACATTTCATATACTACATGAGTTTTACACTCTAATCATTTAAAGTCCTCCGTCAGCATAGTTGTTAATACGTTGTAGCGTGAATATTAGTATATGGTACCATATAGGATTGACCCTCCTCGTTCGGGTTAGCAAGCACTAACCGGGTAAACGGACGTACTAATATTTGGGAAGACGAATGTTGATTAGGCATTCGTGGAGGCACCTCGCCTGGAATTCTCTATAGGGGACCCGGCCCTCGAGTTAAGCTCAACTATGTGCTCATGGCTGTATACATATTCATTATCAATTGCTGGATGCAATTCAATCATTAATTAAATCTTGCGGTTCATACTATATTACTTGATTTCAAACCTGTGAGCTCACCAGCTTTAGCTGACCCATTTAGCATGTATCGCAGGTACCAAGCAGTAAGATGTTTCTGCTTCAGGACATTTAGCTCGAGATAGCATTCAGACGTTTGAGATTTTTTTGCATTAGTATATTTTGTACAAGTACTTATGTACTGAAATCTCCTTTCATTTAAACTCGAGCTATGTAAAGCTATAAATGTTGTAAACATTTCAATATTAATATAATTTGTTAAAACGACGCATATAGAGTCGTTTACTATATATCTTTATGCTTTGTTATTGATTAGTAACACCCAAATCGTGCTTCCGCAATTCATCAAATTTGGGGGTGTTACAGATTGGTATCAGAGCCTAAGGTTATAGTGAACTAGGTTGCATTTAGTGGGCCTAGACTATGACCATTAGGCAGTATTCCTTATTAGGTATAACTGGTTCGGTGATTACGTCATACGAGTTTAATTTAACATAGCCTGATCAACTATGTACAATTAAGCAAAGATGATGTAAGACCTGAAAGTAGTTATGGCTGAACAGGGTACAATAGAAGACTCTGACCTCGAGAGGACCGAGACTGAAACATGTTGTGCTAGACACTCAATAGGTTTATATTATATAGGAACTATATGATCATAGGCCTCACTTTCTCTAATGCTTTGTCTCAGAAATGGCAAACATCCCACCCAATTCATCGCGCTCTCAATCCGGGTCGCAGAACCCCAGGGTAGCAAGGAGGAACAACAGGTTGCCTCGAGCTGGCCCGTACCCCACTCACTTCACCTTACCGGCCTTAGCCGCTAGGGTGAACCAACACGAGCAACGACTTCGCACCATGGATGTCGTGTTGCAGGAAACGAACGAAAACTGGAGACTTACATCCCTCGAACGCATCGAACAAGTCTCCGAGGATCACGAAACCACTGTTAACAATGTAGACATTCTTTTCAACGAAGTGGTGGAGATATGCGTGGAAACCACTCTTTTGAAACACAGGCTTGATGAGTGTGAACAACGCTCACGGGAAACGGAAGAATATACCCGTGGATTGGTACAGCGAGTAGCATTGGCTGAAGACAATGCCCGACAGGCCAGCAGACTTGCAAATACGGTGGATCGTCTCATTGAAATGATGGAGCAGATTAATCTACGTTAAGACTAGTGTAGTCTTTGTCTTGTAATCTATCTTGTAGTCTAATAACCATCTAAGCGCTACTCTATAATTTAGTCGGATGTAACAATTCCCGACACCTTTTGTAATACCTCCGTCGGATGTAACCCTTGAACTCGTATTATCTATCAAATATCCCTTGCTGATTCTACTTATACTGATTGCCATTTTCTTTTTCATATTGAGGTTATGTATTACCGCCTTTATACATGTACATCTGAGACAAATACAATTTTCTTACAAAATCTCACGTATCTTCATTTCTTTTATTGAAGAATCATGCCGCCAAAGTCGAGACCATACACCGACGCCCAGCTTACATCCCTTATAACCCAGGCTGTGACTGAAGCCTTGGCTCGGAATACTCCACAGAATTCCGCAAGAAACAGCGATGCCGCTGAAACCCCTGCTGCTAAACCTTGTTCTTACAATGACTTCCAGAGCTGTAAACCCTCGAGCTTCAAGGGTACTGAAGGAGCCATCAGACTGATCAGATGGTTCGAGAAAATATAAATCGTTTTCTGTGTCAGCAAATGCGCGGAGAACGACAAAGTAAACTTCGCTACCTGCTCTCTCGAAGATGATGCCCACTCTTGGTGGAACTCATATACCCAATCAGTGGGTGCTGACACTGCCTACCAACTCTCTTGGGAGGACTTGAAAGCAAAACTCACTGCCAAGTACTGTTCGATCGCCAAACTCCAAAAGCTGGACGAGGAGTTCTGGAACCTAAAGGTTCAGGGTGGTGATATCGATGGTTATACCACCAGATTCCAACAACTCGCTGCCCTCCGCCCAGCCATGGTAAGCACAGAACCTGATAAAATCAGGAAGTACATCCTTGGTCTTTCAGAACCTGTTCGGGGGCACGTCGCCTCTTCAAACCAAACCACCATTGACGGTGCAATCCTACTGGCCCAAGACCTGATGGCAATGAGCCAGGATTCTGAACCACCCACTTCATCCTCCTACAACAACAAAAGAAAGTGGTCCGACTACCACAACAACCACTCAAACCAACAAAACAAGAAATCCGACACCATCAAAGCCTACAACACCACCACCGACATCCAATGGGGCTACACTGGGAGCAAACCCTACTGTTCCAAGTGCTGCCGACACCATGAAGGTTCCTGTGGTCCCTTTTGCAACAATTGCAAGAGGCACGGCCACCTCACCAAAGATTGCCACTCTCCTGCCAACAACAATTCCAACAACAACACCAGGCCACCCAAAGTCTGCTTTGAGTGTGGGAACCCCCGGCACTTCAGGGACACGTGCCCAAAGCTGAAGAACAACAACAACAACAACTGCAACAGCAACAACAACAACACCCGAAGTAGAGCCTTCGTCATCAAATCCGGGGAAGCCCGCCAAGACCCGAATGTGGTCTCGGGTATGTTCCTCCTCAACAACTTAACTGCTTCTGTTCTATTTGATACTGGTGCTGATAGAAGCTTTATCTCCGATGACTTTTGCCCATTACTTGACATCACTCCTGTTGCCTTAGATGTTAAGTACATTGTAGAGCTAGCAAATGGGAAACTTATAGAAACCAATAGTGTGATACCTAATTGCACTTTAAACCTAGCTGACGAAACCTTTTCAATCGATCTTGTACCCGTTGAAATTGGAAGTTTCGACGTCATCATTGGAATGGACTGGTTGTCCAAACACCGAGCCGAAATCGTTTGTTACGATAAGATCGTCCGCATTCCACTCGCTGTCGGTAGAACCTTGATCATACAAGGGGAGACCGGCGGGACGAGACTCAATATCATCTCATGCTTAAAAACCCGAAAATTTCTGAGAAAGGGTTACCCTGCAATACTCGCACACATCACAGAGAAGAAGTCGGAGGAGAAGCGACTTGAGGATGTGCCAATTGTTAGAGACTTTCCCTAAGTCTTTCCGGAAGAACTACCTAGTTTACCTCCACCTAGACAGGTTGAGTTCTCAATCGATCTCGTGCCGGGTGCCGCACCGGTGGCCCGCCCACCGTACCGTTTAGCCCCATCCGAACTTCAGGAGTTGTCCGCCCAGTTACAGGAACTCCTGGATAGAGGATTCATTAGACCGAGTTCTTCACCTTGGGGAGCTCCGGTCTTATTTGTTAAAAAGAAGGACGGTTCATTCCGAATGTGCATCGATTACCAAGAATTGAACAAACTGACCGTCAAAAACCGATACCCACTTCCTCTCATTGATGATCTATTCGACCAACTTCAGGGTTCAAGTTTCTACTCAAAAATTGACCTGCGATCAGGCTATCACCAGTTACGAGTTCGCGATGCCGATATTCCAAAAACTGCTTTCAGAACTCGTTACGGGCACTACGAATTCCAAGTGATGCCCTTTGGTCTAACCAACGCACCGGCGGTATTCATGGACCTTATGAATCGGGTGTGTAAACCTTACCTCGACAAGTTTGTCATTGTCTTTATCGATGACATACTCATTTACTCGCGCAACGAGCAAGAACATGCACAACACCTCAAAACCATCCTAGAACTACTTAGACACGAGGAGTTTTACGCCAAATTCTCTAAGTGTGAGTTCTGGATACAAACCGTTCAATTCCTTGGTCACGTGATTGACAGTCAGGGAATTCACGTTGACCCATCAAAAATCGAGGCTATCAAAGACTGGCAAGCACCCACCACTGCAACTGAAGTACGTCAATTCTTGGGTCTTGCTGGGTACTATCGGCGATTTATCGAAAACTTCTCCAAAATAGCTCAACCACTCACAGTACTGACTCAGAAGAACAAAAGGTTCGATTGGACCGATAAACAAGAGTCAGCGTTCCAACTTCTGAAACAAAAGCTTTGCAGCGCACCCATTCTATCCTTACCCGAAGGCACCGATGACTTCGTGGTATACTGCGATGCTTCTCACCAAGGTCTCGGTTGCGTGCTGATGCAACGAGACAAAGTCATTGCCTATGCCTCACGACAGCTGAAAATTCACGAAAAGAACTACACCACTTATGATCTCGAACTTGGAGCTGTCGTTTTTGCTCTCAAAATCTGGAGACATTATCTCTACGGCACTAAGTGCACAATTTTTACCGATCATAAAAGTCTCCAACATATATTCGATCAGAAGGATCTCAATATGAGGCAACGTCGATGGGTCGAGTTGCTTACCGATTACGATTGCGAGATCAAGTACCATCCAGGTAAGGCTAATGTTGTAGCCGATGCCCTTAGTCGAAAGGAACGACCGAAACCACTTCGAGTCTGAGCCCTCAGTATGACCATTCACAACGATCTTACCATTCAGATTCATACCGCTCAGATCGAATCCCTGAAACCTGAAAACATCAAAAACGAAGCCTTACGGGGTATTGACAAACAATTTGAAACCAAATCTAACGGGATTAGGTATTTCTCAAACCGAATCTGGTTGCCTAGTTTCGGGAACCTACGAGACTTGGTGATGGATGAAGCTCACAAGTCCAAATATTCTATCCATCCAGGATCCGATAAAATGTACCACGGAATCAAGGAATTTTATTGGTGGCCAAACATGAAAGCCGAAATCGCCACTTATGTCAGCAAGTGTCTTACTTGCTCGAAAGTCAAAACCGAACATCAGAAACCACCTGGTTTACTCCAACAACCTAAAATCCCTGAATGGAAATGGGAACAAATTGCCATGGATTTCATAACCAAACTACCCAAGTCGTCGAACGGTTGCGATACCATTTGGGTGATCGTTGACCGCCTCACCAAATCTGCTCATTTCCTGGCAATCAAAGAAAACGATAAAATGGAACGTCTTGCACAAATTTACATCAAAGAAATTGTTTCTCAACACGGTGTTGCAATCTCGATCATCTCTGACAGAGATGCCCGCTTCACCTCTCACTTTTGGCAGTCACTTCAAAAAGCATTGGGTACTCGTCTTGATATGAGTACCGCATACCATCCCCAAACCGATGGCCAAAGTGAACGAACCATTCAGACACTGGAAGATATGCTACGCGCCTGCGTAGTTGATTTCGGTACAAACTGGGAAAGACATTTACCGTTATGCGAATTTTCCTACAATAACAGTGATCATGCCAGCATTAAGGCTGCACCTTTTGAGGCACTGTACGGTCGTAAGTGCCGATCACCGATTTGTTGGACCGAAGTGGGAGACAGCCAACTCACGGGTCCTGAACTCATACACGCCACCACTGAGAAAATTGTGGAAATCCAAAACCGACTCAAAGCCGCACGTGATCGTCAGAAAAGTTATGCTGACGTGAGACGCAAACCACTCGAGTTCCAAGTTGGGGATTGAGTACTCTTAAAAGTATCGCCTTGGAAAGGCGTCATCCGTTTTGGCAAACGCGGGAAGTTAAATCCCAGGTACATCGGGCCTTTTGAAATCCTCGAACGGATTGGCCCCGTAGCTTATCGATTGCAGCTGCCATCCGAACTCAGCAGCGTGCACCCCACCTTTCACATTTCTAACTTGAAGAAATGTCTGTCTGATGTGACACTTATTATCCCACTCGATGAAATTCGTGTTGACGATAAACTTCATTTCGTTGAGGAACCTGCCGAAATCATGGACCGTGAGGTCAAACAATTAAAACAAAGTCGTATTCCCATTGTCAAAGTCAGATGGAATTCGCGGCGTGGTCCGGAATTCACTTGGGAACGTCAGGACCAAATGCGACTCAAGTATCCTCAACTCTTCACTGATTCTACATCAAACGCGACATCGAACTAAATTTCGGGACGAAATTCTTATAACAGGGGGAGAATGTAACACCCGCCAAATTAGGACTAGAAATTAGTGCCTAATCGTATGTTAATACATGTAATTAGTTCTGTGTTAGGCTAATTAATGTATCGAATTATATATATTGTTGAATATATACGAAAATGCGATTTGATTAAATCGTACGCAATTTAAATCGAATGTATTTCGATTCCATAAATACGGACGTTGGTGACCAATTTTATTAAGTAACACTATTATGTTAAAAATAGTATTTTAATAATGTTCAAATTACAATTCGTATAGTACAATTAAAACTTACCTAATTAACAACAAAATACGCAAATTAACTAAATCACATTTTAAATCTTTCAATTATTAGAAAAAAATTTGTAAAACAATTTAATTAAATTATTAAACAAAATTCGTATTTTACAATGGTTAATTAACGCGCAAAATATTTATTAAAACGTTAAATGACAGAGAAAACGAACACCACGCGGAGCGCGGGGCGAAGACTGAAAGTGGAGGATAACCTCCACCTCCTTTCTCATTTCTCTCATTTCTTTCTTTTCTCTCTCTCACTTACTCTCTTTTTCTCTCTTTTATCCAAAACCACCACCATCCACAAAATCGTAAAATAACACAATCAAACGCACTCGTATCATCAAGATTTTTAGAGATTCACGACCACCTTGCGACGATCTACAACGCTATCTTTTCGGATTTTCAATCCGGCACTTTGTAAGTTTCTGACAAAATCCCGAAACCTTTCGATTCTTAGTATTTTTCACTTGTTAGTTGCTATATAAATTATATATGTCCATTACAAAGTGTAGAACACGATTTTATAGCTTAAAAACGGGTTGGAATTGGGTTTTTGGCCGGAAAAATCTCGACAGTCGGACTTTCTGGGCTGATGTTCTTCAATGCGACACAAGCCTTGTGTCGCATGTTGTGTCGTATTTTGCCTGTTATGTCGCACCTAGTGTCGTATAAACCCATTTGTGTCGTACTGTTTACGACACAACGTTGTGTCGCATCTTATGTCGTATTTTTCATACGACACAATAACTATGTCGCTGTTGAATCAGCATCTCGCATTTATGCGACACAACCCTTGTGTCGTATAGACATTGTGTCGCATTTCTATGCGACACAGCCCTTGTGTCGCATGACAAACTTTTGTGTCGCATATTGTGTCGCAAAACACAGAAAACTCAGATTTTTACTAAGTGTCGAGACTCGAAATTTATCACTCGATTTTACCCGAATTCAGATCCCAGATGCGTTTTTCGCCAAAGCAATATAGTAGAAATAAAATTTTTTCGAGTTGACCTGGCATCTCGACCCCAGCCAGGGGCCAGCCCCTTGGACCCCGCCAGGGGCGCTGCCCCCGGACCCCCGTACTTAGATTCCGTAAGCACATTTCTCACCAAGTGTCAAACTTGTATGACTTCAAAACGCTTATATGATACAACTTTTCAAACATAATGGAATATACTTTTCAAGTATAACACTTCTAAATCAATGTGATAACATCAGGACTATTATTACAATTAATCACCAACGGGCCGTACACGTTTTCAAACACTTAACAAAACAACCAAATCGTAGTAATTTGGACATATATATAGTTGTGTAACAACTACAAGGGTGATCTTTTGAGATACCCAATCATGTTTATAACCATCGCGTGTCGTGGACACCCTCAGGTTACAAGTCTTTGGACTTCATTACTCGGCTAATCAACTCAAGTTTATTAATTTAAACTCACAAGACTCAGGTGAGTCTCATAGCCCCTCTTTTTACTGTTTTACTCAGGGGTGTGATATATTGCTCATTTTAACATGTGAACGCAAGTACAAACATTTCATATACTACATGAGTTTTACACTCTAATCATTTAAAGTCCTCCGTCAGCATAGTTGTTAATACGTTGTAGCGTGAATATTAGTATATGGTACCATATAGGATTGACCCTCCTCGTTCGGGTTAGCAAGCACTAACCGGGTAAACGGACGTACTAATATTTGGGAAGACGAATGTTGATTAGGCATTCGTGGAGGCACCTCGCCCGGAATTCTCTATAGGGGACCCGGCCCTCGAGTTAAGCTCAACTATGTGCTCATGGCTGTATACATATTCATTATCAATTGCTGGATGCAATTCAATCATTAATTAAATCTTGCGGTTCATACTATATTACTTGATTTCAAACCTGTGAGCTCACCAGCTTTAGCTGACCCATTTAGCATGTATCGCAGGTACCAAGCAGTAGGATGTTTCTGCTTCAGGACATTTAGCTCGAGTCAGCATTCAGACGTTTGAGATTTTTTTGCATTAGTATATTTTGTACAAGTACTTATGTACTGAAATCTCCTTTCATTTAAACTCGAGCTATGTAAAGCTATAAATGTTGTAAACATTTCAATATTAATATAATTTGTTAAAACGACGCATATAGAGTCGTTTACTATATATCTTTGTGCTTTGTTATTGATTAGTAACACCCAAATCGTGTTTCCGCAATTCATCAAATTTGGGGGTGTTACATCAAACGACTTCGGTTTGACCCGAAACATTTACACAAGTCTTAAATTAGTTAATAGAGTCTAGGAAAATTATCGGTTCGTGTCGGGGTTGACCCGAAGTGTCGGTTTTAAAGATTTACCAAAACAGCCCCTATGTATGTGTTTTCCAGATTCTTACCCCGATTAAAGTCCCGATTTCCCCCACTTTTACACCTGTCGCGCCCCCATCTGTCGGTCGGGTTTTTACCCCGAATCGTTGCTCCGACAGCAACAGAGGCGAACGACTGTTGAAGTTTTAAAAATTTTTATTTGCTGGGCTCAAACTATGCAAGCTACCTACCTTGTGGGTAAGGCGGCAAGTATAACTCGAGTGTCGTCCAAAATCGAAACGAATTGAATTGAATTGGAACCTACCAAAGATAACTTGACAATATGATTGGTTTAAAACAAGGTAGGTATGGGTTCTTGTTTTATCTAATCTAACCTAAAGACAGAAATTAAAGTGCAGAAAAGTAAACGAGAATATAAGCAGCAGGTAGAGAGTGATTGCTGAAACTTTAACGATTAGGATTTCGGGATGATATTATATTGATGATAGGTGATTACTCTGGTTAAGAATATAATAAACGGTCGGTGTAAACACTAGGACCCTACGTCTAGGTGTAACCGTAAAGCATATGTCTCTGAATCCTAGGCTATCCTGATTCTGATCAGATGGGACTGTCTTCAGACCCACCTCACCGTCTCTTTCGGAGACCAAGCGACCCTCTGAATGGGGTTAAGGAATAAGGCGATAGTCCACAACACTGACTTTTCTTAACACCTATGTCTATCCAATTATAAAAGAGTAATACTGGTTGTATGCTGAATAAGTTAAACTATCGGTTAAGTAGAGTTTTAGGGGTTTTAAGCATCTGGGAACACAGCCGGCATCCTTGCTTTCATTTCCTAACTCATGTTTTATCTGTTTAAGTTCTAATACTTCCGTCATGGATTAGACCCTCCTTTGCCATCGGTCGTTCATCCCTAGGTATGCGTACAGTGTATAGTGACCTTATTTTCCACAGTAATCTAACCCTAGGTATATCTACGGTGTTTTAAAGACCTATTGTATCTTTACACAGCTTTATAACCAGAGGTAGTTTAACGGTGTACTATTGCATTTTCACGGCTTAACAAGACCTAGACCCGTGTCTGGAAGGGTTGCTTCCAGGTAATCCACGGTGAGATAGACCACCGGCATTTCCTTGGCTTCCACGTATTTGTACTCTACCAGTGGTATTTCCAACGCTATACCAAGTATTCTGACGTGTTATGGCGATCTCACAGTTTCATACAAACAGGAGATAACTGTGTATTCGTAGTTAGGGTTGATCAGATCCTATCCTAAGGCAACAGTCACGTGAGAGACCAGAAAGGGTGATTAATTAAGTCTACATCCAGGATAAGTCTAAACATGTATGCAGCATAACAACTACCGATCATATATAAGATATATTAATTAAACATCATCCCTAATCCTAACATCTACATTTCAACAATCACATATTAATCTAGCTAATCAGCATGGCAACAATCATAGATCGTACTGAAATAATATGCAAAGTAAACATTATAACAGTAAGAAAATAAGATAATATCACCGGATTAGAAGAGTAATACTGAGGATTACAACAGTCTGACTTGAATAATCTTGCTACAGCTTGATTACCCAATTACAACTTTCCTCTAGCTCTAACCACTAACTTATATCTCTCTAGTTCTCCTCTAACTCCTAAGAGTAGTGCTAGAGAGAGAACTAATTACAAGAACAATTCTCCTCTAACTCCTAAGAGTAGTGCTAGAGAGAGAATTTTAGAGAGAGAAAGAGAAGAATGGTGTAAGGGGTGTTTGAAATGGTGAAATGAGTGAGGTATTTATAGGAGAAGCTAGTTGGCCTTGGTACAAGTCTTGAAGCACGAAATACGAGCATCAAAGCAGCATACGGGGCAAGCGGACCAAGGGGGGGCAAACGGCACCTCACAAGCCAACCAACCCCGTATACGGAACCCTAAGGGTCGTATACGGCACTTAAGGTACCGTATACGGTACCTAGTGCCAAGGGGGGGGGGTGGTGCTTGGTTTGGCCTCCGCTTGTTTCTCGGTTGCTTGGTTCGTTCGTATCTTCTTCGTTTGGGCTCCGATTTGCTTGATTCTTGCGCTGTTGGCTTCGTTTTTCCGTTACACTTCTAATGACACTGAGTTTGCCAAATTTGGAAGTGTTTGACTTTTGCGTGTTCCGGATGACGATTGGCGGGCTTCTAGACTGCACATCTTCTTCGTTCTTCACCCGTTTCTCTTGATTCTTTCACCACCGATCTTGGATTTTCCTATTGAATCATAAAATATGCATTAAGATCTAATTTGATAGGATAATCCAGAATGGAATATTTAAGGTGATTGTTTTTGCCTCGGTTTGCGTGCGAAATGGATGTTTTTACTATTTTTGTAGCAACGCCCGTATTTAGACTACCTTGGTGATTTTTGATGATAAATGATTGTTTTGAAATGTTTTCACCAAAGAATAGTCCAAAAAGTGCGGAAATAAGTACTTAAAAACATGACTTTTTGGGTCACATCAAGTGTCCCACACTTAAGCATTGCTTGTCCTCAAGCAACACTCAGTTGTGTCCCGTGAAAACATTTTATAGATTTTAGGTGAGTTATAGCACCTCCAAAAAGTTACCACTTTGTCATATGGAAAATTCATTTAGAGAACATTGGGAAAGCTAAGATGATCTTTTCAGAAATAAGTATTGACTTTCCCAGGCATACTTTCCAAATCTCGTGATCTTGGAGTATACATGACTAGGCGATCTCACTAAAGGTGGTCACTCAATTCACTCAGAGTGTATCGGGTTTCCTATCAATCTAGCACAATCGAAATCGCTCAAATAGCCAGTCATGCAGCACTCATCATCATAAGCTTGGTCGAGAATCGGATCTCCACCACTTAGGAAGAGGACGGCGCTATTTATCCCAAGACATTCAAGTGGGTTATAATGTTTGTGAGGGTTCAGAGGTATGGATAGTGGTGATTTTTGGTTGTAAGGGGTTGCTTATCTTAGGCATTCTAAGAATCATGAAAAACTTATTGTAGAACGGAGAAGATAGCTACTCGTATTTCATTGGATCTTTCTTTGAAAGATTGATACTCTGAAGCACTTTAGCTTTATTTTCTTTTCTTTCTTTTTCTGCTTTTTATTTTCTTTTCTTTCTTCAGAACTTTTTTGCCAGAGAACTTCCAAGGATATTTTTGCTTTTCTTTCGGAAATCTCTTCTTTCTTATCACGGACTTTTTCGAGTCTTTTCTTCCGGTGCCAATTTTTCGCACTCTTGATTTTCTGATTTTGGTGAACGCGGAGGAGTAGATCAATTCAGAAAGAGATTCTTCAAGATGTTTTTCATAACCTTAGAAATTCCAAGATAAGTTGTTGGGAATTTGGGAAAAGTGGTTAAAGATATAGGGTTTTGAAGAAACGAAAGGTTTAGGCTCAAAGAGTTTTTCTAGGTGGATCATCGATACTAAAAATGAGTATCGGAAGGGTTTTGGGCTTGAAAAGGTATGTAAGAATGGGTTAAATCCTAAGGAATGTCGAGATCATCTAATTGCACCTATACCGCGTACGGTACTTTCCAATGTGGTCTCGAAACGTATGTCAGGAACAAGTTCTAATTTAGAGATACTAGCATCGGCACACACAAGAAATGAACAATGTAGCATTTAAAATGAATGCTTTTAAGGCTCAAAACCTCACTGCAAATTTGGGTTTGTATGTGCCTAGCCATGCTCCTTAGATTGTTAATACTTATTTAAGAAATTTCTACCTTAATTTCCCTAATATTCTTGAATAACTAACTCATTTTAGAAATGGTTCCTCTTTGAAAGATATCGTAACTCAAAAATAGTAGAGCTAATCGGATGATTTGGCTCATACTTTATTATTTTTGTTTAAAAAGTTTTGAAAATTTTGAAAATTTGAGGAACATTTTCTGAGTAAAGCTATTTGGACATTAAAATCTGTAAAACATCTAATTCAAGGTATTCTATACCTGCTATCTCACACTTAGAGGAACATTGTCCCTAATGTT
Source organism: Helichrysum umbraculigerum (assembly GCA_949592205.1). Lineage (NCBI taxonomy): Eukaryota > Viridiplantae > Streptophyta > Magnoliopsida > Asterales > Asteraceae > Helichrysum > Helichrysum umbraculigerum. The sequence continues at coordinate 304,902,267 of CATIUR010000001.1, read as the reverse complement.
CTCTTGAGTTGAGATTATATTTGAAAATATAATCACACACTTAGAGTTTGAACATATAGAAAATGTTTCTCAAGTGTTTGGTTTGGGCTGGAATCCCACACTTAGTGATAAGTTTAGGATAGAGTATAGATTACTTTGCATTCCTAAGCTAACAAAATGAATCAATGTAAACGAGGTGAAAGGTAAGAAACTCCCCAGATGACAATTAGACGTTTAGAGGCGAAAGCTGAGAATTCGAAGATCTTCATTAAGAGTGATTCAGCTCCGCATGTCCTTATATGGTTCACAACGCTTCTAATTCATGCTTAGCTAAGAGTCGAACCATAATGTAAGTGGAAATTTTTATTAGTTAATTTCACACTTTTGCGATTTAAGATTTGGAGACGATTCTTGCTAAGATGTCTTGTAGTGTGGGTTGAGATCCCACACTTAGATCTTTGAAGAGTTGCGGTGCATGTGCGAATTTCAGAAGAAGATAGACTAAAGCTCCCCTTCCGAGATGTGTGTAAGTTCCGTGGTCCGCAGTTGTGAATTCCTTTGTTGTCTGCCTTTTTCTCCATGGTTCTTTTCTTGAACGCTCGTCATCTCATATGGTCTCGTGCTCACTCACACATTCAATCACTTATTCTAAATAAAGAAACAAACATAATAAGTAAATACGATAAACGAAATATAATAATAAAGTTTCAACCATAAAGGTTGACAAATATCCCAAAAAGTTTAACCAAGTGCAAGATAGAGATCACTGTAATCAATACAATCCGAAAGTCAGTGATATGAGATATGAATCACAAAATATGTAGGCTAGAATGGAGGATCCTCTGCTGGTATGTCATCAAGCTGAGCTGGAGGTCCTGCAACTGACTGCTGTCCGCTAGATACCCTCTGCTCATCTGGAGTAATCAATCCTCGATGAATCAATATCTGCCTGAGAGTCATCGTTGGAAGCGCCATCACATCATCATAACCCTAAGCGAGCATGTCCGCAGTGGTAACACCTGCCGTCTGTAACATATCAAGGTAGAGCTGCCTGAGAGTGCTCTCAGTAGGAACCTGATCTGAAAAGATGGGGCCCAAATCCAAGTAAGGGCCGATGCTACCAGTGAATAATGCATCGGTGCCAATGTAGAGCAGATCTGGTCTATATGATGTGCTAGCCTCTGGATGCTGGTCATGGGTTGGAATGGGTACAGTCGGACGAGGCAATGATGCCTGCTGACGGGCTGGTGATGGTATGTGTACTGAGTAGACTCTGGCTATATCAGATGTGGATCTGTGAGTGGGTAATGGTGCGGAGTATGTGGTAGGTGTGCGAGGGCGTCTATATGGATGTGGTGGCTGAGTGGAGGTATGTGGATGTGGTGGAGGAAAGGTGGTGTATGGGCGAGTGGTGGTATATGGGTGAGCGGCGGTATGGGTAGTGGGTGGAGGTGGTGGTCCACATCTGTATAAGAAGTGATCAGGCTCAGGGGTACCATGTGTCCTAGCTGTCAGAACCTGCTGATCACGGATAACCTGTAAAGCATGTAATAGATAGTACTGAGTAAGAGGAGTGACCGGATCCGTGTGATGCACAACGGCCTGTGTAGGCAGTACTGATGTGTCTGCTCCTCGTGCTGGCTCAGGTATCTTTGCTGCTACTAGTCTCTGTGGCTGGGGACCAACATCTCTATCCTCTGTAGTCACGCGCTTCCTGGTCATGAAGCATCCAGGAATGGGCTGCCGAGTCTGATACCATAAGCACTGTCTCTCAGGTCCCTCATCAATCATCCTGATCAACTTGCAGTACTCTAGATCAAAAGGCTGCGAGCTAGCGTGATGGGTGTAATCCTCACGGTGACGGTCAGTGAGAATCCCCATGCCGGCTAACAATCTCGTGATAATGGCTCCCATGAATACGTGGCGTCTATCCTTTCTCTTCTCTTTCCACAATCTATCCGCTATGATCTATGCGACATTCAGGTTCTGCTTCCTTATGATCGCATCCATGAACTTAAGCTCTTCTGATGTAGCAGGTCCAGCATCTCTCTTCCCAAAGATAGTACAGCACAGGAGCTTGTGAAGAATGTGATGAACTGGTCGGGTCATGAGTGAAGCTTTCACTCCACTCCTGAAGGTTGTCCCTGTCAATCCTCTCCATATCTCCTTGTGATCCCGTGACGGTAAACTGGAGATAGACTGGAAACTGCTGGTGAACCAATCAGAACTGGCCTGTGACTGTGTGTAAAGGCCAAGTATACCCCGAAATCTCCCACTGTCATACGATACTTCTTCCCACGATACCAAAAAGTGATCTTCTTATCAGTGATCTCCAATCTCTCTCGGAACTCATAAGTCATCATAAACTCAGTGACGACCTCTCGGTATATAGCCTCATCAATGGAGAAAAGATGGAAAAATGCAGCATGTTCCTCGCCATCTTTATCATACTTAATCAACTCTTCCAACTCATCCCTAATACCCAAGCGTCTCATATCAGGCCAAATGATGACTCTGTTTGACCCTAAGTATCGTCCCATCCATTTCTCAATATCGTCCATATTCTCGGGGGATGAAGCAAGCTTCCTCAACGAAGGGTTTGATAGATCCATCTGTTGACAAGAAAATGAGATGCATAAGTAATAACAAATTGCTAAGTACATTTCCAAATTTTAAACAAAAATTGGAAATGTAGGCTTTAAAATATGAATAAATCCGCAATTTATTTTAAACTAAACCTAGGCCTATCCAATCCTCAATCCGCAATTTTCGCAACTATAAGTGTCTAACCTATTCCAAGGGTATTAAAAAAATACTAGTGTTTAATCCAAGTAAACTCGTCATTTCAAACAACTAGCAAATATTTTTACTTTCATTCATGGCAACTTAATCTAAGTGAGTCATAACCATGTAATTACCTCAAATATATCAAGTAAACCAAAAAGAGCATAAACTAATTTATTCATGCAAATACCATATGGTTAAGGACACGTGTTAACTTATTTGGTTACTTTTAACAATTTTGCAAGATTTAAAGATTTTGATAAATGAATGACGGTAGCTTACGTGTGATGGTCATATTAAAAATATTCAACACTTTATTAATTAAGGTGGTGAATAATTAAAATATTCAAGGACCAAAAGCTAACTAGTGATTTATTGAAAATCTAAGAAACTTGCCATGATTTAATTAACACAAAGTACCATTTAAAAATTGAATATTTTAAAATAAAGTATGATACTTGGTTAATTTTTAATCACAACATGCTTACTTTAACTTTCAATAATCCTAAAGATCATTCAAAATAAACTAGCAATCATGTAAACATGTTTATCAAATCATACTAAGCATGAATTAATCAAAACAAGTCAAAACAAACTACTAGTTACCAAAAGTCAACAAATCAAGCAACTTTGACCACTTAAAGTCAACACTTGAAGATCAAAGTCACAAATTATCAAGTAATCTACTCAATCAAGCATGTAATCATGTTAAGCAACTATGCAAGAACACTTTTGAACCATAAAACACAAGATTTCACCATGGATTTCATAGATCAAAAGTTGAAACCCTAACTTTTTAAAAGTTAATGAAATTTAAAGATTTGAGTTAGGAATTACCTTGCAAGTGATGAAATGATGTTATGTATGCAAGAGAGATGATAAAATGAAGAACTTGAAGCTTTAAATCATCAAAAATGGTGGAAAAATGAGGGTTTGGTGATGGTGATGGGAGGCCGACGGTTTGGAGGAAGGGGAAGGAAGAAAATTTTTGACTTTTTGTTTGTAGTGGATCCCTTCCTCTTGGTTTAAATACGTTTCGATTTAAAACACGAAAGATACGATACGTACGATTGGTTTTCGAAAGGTTTTAAGATTTTTAATAAAGTAACCAAAAGTAAATACGAATCTTTATAAAAAGTTTTCGCGAATTAAAATTGTGTTTTAAATTGAGCGCGAAAAATTCTTTGCGTTTAAACTGAAACGAGTTTATTTAAAAACGAAACAATATTTTTGTGTACTTTAAACTTTAAAACAAATCATAATTAATTTACCAAAATTTTAAAATTAAAACTTTGTTAAATTTTTCCGAAAAGTTCGAACTTAAGCAAATTGCGCGAGTTTAAAGTTTCAAGGACGTTTTCTTGATTTTTAAACGAAAGCTTTAAAACGAAAAATTAATTCCAACTAAAATTAATACTAACTAATATTAATTAACCTAGATAGGCTTGGGGTGCCTCCCAAGAGCACTTTGTTAAAGACAAAAGCTCATCCATATCAGACTTACTGTTTTACCGGATAGTGTTCGAGATGACACTTTTGGGTACGGTTGATGCTTTGGATAGAGACAAGGTATAGCGGGAAATAAACGTACCTCGGAGAGCTCCGATGACATAGTAAACTAAATCAGCAGGATTTATGAAATACCGTTCAAATTTTGTTTAGAATTCTCGTTCTTCCTGACTGAGTTGTAACAATGCATCGACAAAATGATTAAATTCCCGTTTCACCTTTTTCTGGTTTGAAATGCCATCCCTAAATCCCGTATCTAGATAAGACAGATCATAGAGCAGTTTTGAAAGTAAATCCACAAATTCCGTTTCCTCAGAAGAATCGGGATTTCCGTAAGTAGTGTTAACTGCTTGCGAAAGCTCTTTGATATAAATCTTCTGTTGGTTAGTAAACGGGAATTTGGTTTTTTGGAATAACTGGATTAGCTGGCATAGCTTCCTTAGTTGATTCGGGAAAAATAGCTCTAAGCTCATTAATTAAATAAGTAGCAGGATCAACAAAGAATGGAATATCTGCAAGAATCATGTCAGACTTGATAGGGCTTCTTTCTATCCAAAATTCAAGCTCGTCAATCAGGAATGCAACATAAAGATTAATCCTAGGTTGTGAATCAGAGGGATAATCGGTGCTGGCAAGTAAATCCATTAAAAGATCTAATTCTGATTTTAACAATAGCTCGTCTTTTTTACTGTGTTTAGCACGAAGAAGTCTAATAATCCTGTCAATCTCTACAAAGGACTTTCTCTGCTCAAATGTAAATGGAAAATCAGATATCTTAAGATATTTTAGAAAGTTGGCATGGATATCTATCCTCCTATTGGGCTTGAGAGAATTTCCTAAGTGATGGTCGGTTGTTGATTCGGGTAGATGATTCCTAGATTCAGTGTTTAATCGGGTTGGTGTTTCTATCCTAAGTTCATTCTCAACCTGATATTGGAGACGCTCTTCCTCAACAACACTTGAATAAAGTGTAGTGGGGTGGGCTCGCAAAATATCTGGGAGATCGTACTCAAAGTATTCATCTAAATAATGAAGACGTTCATTCAAATCCATCCAAGGCATGGGTGGATAGAAGAACACTTCGATTCCAAATGGTTCATTATCAGGTAAAGTAGCAGGTCTAATATAGTGTGGATACCTAGACAAGATTGACAGAATCTCAGGGTCAAGTGTGGGTTGACCACTTAAAGCAACAGTAACAGAAGCTGGAATCTTCTGCTGAGATTCATCAAAACCTAAGTCTAAGCTTGATATTTTTGGGTTCTCAACTTCATGGTTAACACAGATCTCTCTATCGTCAGAGGAGTTTGACTCATATTCTAGACAATCAAAGAATTCCGCATCTACCAAAGCCGTAATCTCATCCGTCATCATTTGATTGAGAGGAGAGATGGGGTTTGAAGGAGAATTAGGGTTTTTAATCATTTTTAATTTTTATGTATTTTCTAGGGTTTAAGAACTAAGTTATCTAACTAGTAAAGCAATTAACTTCCTAAGTAATGATAATCTTAAGGAAGGATCTCCTAAAGCTAATTATCTAAGGCAGAATTCAATTCTTGATGAAACCGATCCCCGATAGCGGCGCCAAAAACTTGTCGCGCCCCCATCCGTCGGTCGGGTTTTTATCCCGAGTCGTTGCTCCTACCGCAATAGAGGCGAACGACTGTTGAAGTTTTAAAAATTTATATTTGCTGGGCTCAAACTATGCAAGCTACCTACCTTGTGGGTAAGGCGGCAAGTATAACTCGAGTGTCATCCAAAATCGAAACGAATTGAATTGAATTGGAACCTACCAAAGATAACTTGACAATAGGATGGGTTTAAAACAAGGTAGGTATGGGTTTTTGTTTTATCTAATCTAACCTAAAGACAGAAATTAAAGTGCAGAAAAGTAAACGAGAATATAAGCAGCAGGTAGAGAGTGATTGCCGAAACTTTGACGATTAGGGTTTCGGGATGATATTATATTGATGATAGGTGATTACTCTGGTTAAGAATCTTCTAAACAGTCGGTGTAAACACTAGGACCCTACTTCTAGGTGTAACCCTAAAGCATATGTCACTAAATCCTAGGCTATCCTGATTCTGATCAGATGGGACTGTCTTCAGACCCACCTCATCGTCTCTTTCGGAGACCAAGCGACCCTCTAAATGGGGTTAAGGAATAAGGCGACAGTCCACAACACTGACTTTTATTAACACCTATGTCTATCCAATTTTAACAAAGTAATACTGGTTGTATGCTGAATAAGTTAAACTATCGGTTAAGTAGAGTTTTAGGGGTTTTAAGCATCTGGGAACACAGCCAGCATCCTTGCTTTCATTTCCTAACTCATGTTTTATCTGTTTAAGTTCTAATACTTCCGTCATGGATTAGACCCTCCTTTGCCATCGGTCATTCATCCCTAGGCATGCGTACAGTGTATAGTGACCTTATTTTCCACAGTACTCTAACCCTAGGTATATCTACGGTGTTTTAAAGACCTATTATATCTTTACATAGCTTTATAACCAGAGGTAGTTTAACGGTGTACTATAGCATTTTCACGGCTTAACAAGACCTAGACCCGTGTATGGAAGGGTTGCTTCCAGGTAATCCACGGTGAGATAATCCACCGGCATTTCCTTGGCTTCCACGTATTTGTACTCTACCAGTGGTATTTCCAACGCTATACCAAGTATTCTGCCGTGTTACGGCGATCCCACAGTTTCATACAAACAGGAGATAACTGTGTATTCGTAGTTAGGGTTGATCAGATCCTATCCTAAGACAACAGTCACGTGAGAGACCAGAAAGGGTGATTAATTAAATCTACATCCAGGATAAGTCTAAACATGTATGCAGCATAACAACTACCGATCATATATAAGATATATTAATTAAACATCATCCCTAATCCTAACATCTACATTTCAACAATCACATATTAATCTAGCTAATCAGCATGGCAACAATCATAGATCGTACTGAAATAATATGCAAAGTAAACATTATAACATTAAGAAAGCAAGATAATATCACCGGATTAGAAGAGTAATACTGAGGATTACAACAGTCTGACTTGAATAATCTTGCTACAGCTTGATTACCCAATTACAACTTTCCTCTAGCTCTAACCGCTAACTTATATCTCTCTAGTTCTCCTCTAACTCCTAAGAGTAGTGCTAGAGAGAGAATTTTAGAGAGACAAAGAGAAGAATGGTGTAAGGTGTGTTTGAAATGGTGAAATGAGTGAGGTATTTATAGGAGAAGCTAGTTGGCCTTGGTACAAGTCTTGAAGCACGAAATACGAGCATCAAAGCAGCATACGGGGCAAGCCGACCAGGGGGGGCAAACGGCACCTCACAAGCCAACCAACCCCGTATACGGCACCCTAAGGGCCGTATACGGCACTTAAGGTACCGTATACGGTACCTAGTGCCAAGGGGGGGGGGGTTGGTGCTTGGTTTGGCCTCCGCTTGTTTCTCGGTTGCTTGGTTCGTCCGTATCTTCTTCGTTTGGGCTCCGATTTGCTTGATTCTTACGCCGTTGGCTTCGTTTTTCTGTTACCTTCTTCTAATGACACTGAGTTTGCCAAATTTGGAAGTGTTTGACTTTTGCTTGTTTCGGAAGACGATTGGCGGGCTTATAGACTGCACATCTTCTTCGTTCTTCACCCGTTTCTCTTGATTCTTTTCACCACCGATCTTTTCCTATTGAATCATACAATATGCATTAAGATCTACTTTGATAGGATAATCAAGAATGGAATATTTAAGGTGATTGTTTTTGCCTCGGTTTGCGTGCGAAATGGATGTTTTTACTGATTTTTGTAGCAACGCCCGTATTTAGACTACCTTGGTGATTTTTGATGATAAATGATTGTTTTGAAATGTTTTCACCAAAGAATAGTCCAAAAAGTGCGAAAATAAGTACTTAAAAACATGACTTTTTGGGTCATATCAACACCGCAAACAATTATGACAAAATTCACACATCAACATCTATATCCCTAGTATTTTGCCAAAATTTTCCTTGAATTTTTGAGGTCGTTTGTTTAGGTAAATAAAATCAAGAAACACATAAGTTCAAATTTCGGCCAAAACGGATTGTCGTGTACAAACCGAATTTTCTGGAGGAATCGGTGCATTTTTAGAGGAAGTGTTCAACACGAAAGTTGTAGATAACATCCATACGAAGATTTTGGAATATTTTTCATGGTCTAATTCAATGTATACGATTTTATGTGATTTTTCTCCCAAACTGAAAATCTGGGACAAATTTGGTGTATTTATATATTTGTTTCAAAAACGAATTTGTAATCTTTGATTTGGACATAAACTTGTTGATGAGCAATAAAACATGTATATTAACATAAAGCAAGTAAATCTAGTGGAAGTTTAAGGGTTCTTACAAGGAAATGGTGGTCTAGAGCCGAGAACGAGATAGAGAGTGCTCGGTTTGTGTTTCTTCTTCTTCTGCTTGCTTTCTCCTTCCAATGGTGGTGAAATATGATGATAGTTTATGGTGGTGGTGGCTTGGCCGTTTGTTTTGATGAAGAAAGAGGAAGAGAGAGTTGTTGGTTATGTGTAGAATTTTGAAGGAAATGAAAAGAAGTAAGATGGTATGGTGAAGTGAGGTGGTGGTTGTATTTGTTTGAAGTCAAACAAGCAAGGTGAGGGGTGCCTCACCCTCACATGGGCCGGTCATGGGTGGGCTCCACTGAGGTGTGGGCTCACCTATTTTCGTTCCTTGATTCGTGCTTCGTGCGGTGTTCGTTTCCCCAATCATTTCGACGTATATTTAGACGTTAAACGTTATATACGCGTGTTTTAAATAACGATTAGTGTTTCGATATTTTTGGACTGTAGTTTCACTCAAAATACTTGAAAACATTTATAAAATGCTTTGGTCGGGTGTCGGGTTTAAATTACGTGTCCGTGTTACGATTATTAAATTACATGACGTTAAATTTATACGTTTTTCGCTATCGATATAAAACACGATATTTTTAAGTTAAAGTTTTATTCGAAATAATATATTTTAAATTTATAAAATATATTTTGGTTTTCGTTTGATCGTCGGGCGCGTTTCGCGTGTTTTTGTCGTGTATGTGTTATTTTATACGATTCAAACAACTTGTTAAATATTATTAAAATAATATTTAATAAATAATGAGTTTATTAAATAATTTCATATTATTTAATAATTAGATTCACCAACGTCCGTAGTGTGATGTGTCGGATTCCATCCAATATGTAAATGCACGATTTAATTAAATCGTGTACGTGTATATATATCAATATACATAATGATACATATAATTAGTCTAACATAGTACTAATTACATGTATTAACAAAATGATTAGGTACTAATTACTAGCCCTAATTTGTCGGGTGTCACAGAATTAAACGTGAAAACTCCATTAGCTCAGATACTTTGCGTTTTTGAGGTCTCGACTGTTTCAAATTAATATCGATTTTTAAACTATCTTTAGACTTTTGTTAATAATAAATTAATAACCTCAACTTTGCGACCTTAACCAAAATTTTTAGGGTCAACCAAGAAGTTTATTATGATTTTTGAGCATAAATTATCCATATTTGAAAGTTTTAATGAAGTGGATCAGAGAAGAACACCTGGAGGCAAGAGAAAAAAAAAAGGTAGACGTTCAAACCACTCATAGCGCACCACATGTCAAACAAAGTAAGGGCAATTTTGTAATCTTGCATAAATTAACCACATGTTAATCGAGACGATCACAATGTTAATCGAATCGGCGTCAACTTCTGAAATTACACCAACGGTATCCTCTCAACTTGAAGAACACGCAACAACACTAGAACCGTTAATTGAATGTAAGCATTTAAGAACGCATCTAATACATATATATATATATATATATATATATATATATATATATATATATATATATATACCCATCCGAGTTACCCAAAGACAACCAAAGTTCCTGATTTCAATTCGTTGCGATTTGAAGAACGACCCTAGGTTATCCTTATCACTTATTCTCCCTAGTAAACCTAATTAGTGCCAGTAGGTAGAGGAAAATATAGGCCCCTGCACTATAAATATAAAGCACCCCGCTGATCGTGAGCGAATAGCCGTCGTGAGATCCCTAACAACAATCTCAAACCGACGGTTCGCAGCGCATCAATTATATCAAACACTTGGAATGCATATATTACACATGTAGTACTATACTATAACATAGATTTAGACAAACACAAGATTAATACCTGATGATTTTTTCATATGATTTGGGCATTTGTAATCAAAGTGCTACTTTATAAACAAACAACATATATAATTAACTTTATACATATTTCTATTTTTCAAATAAGAATAGACAGCGGTGAAGAAGATAAATAATATAAATGTAGATTAATGTATTCAAAGAAATTTAGGATTCAAATCAATAAAATCGTAAGCATAATCAAAATCATTGTTAGGATTGATCCTATGAACCCTACTTTCTGATCAAAATAAAATAAATTAAATTCACAATACCTGGTGTTCATAATGAACAAATTGAACTAATGGCGACAACATATCAAAATCGTTAGAATCATAGTCGACTAATTCAAAACGCATTTAGATAGGAGCGAGGTTGAACTTGAATTTTGAATTGATCGTATGAAATTGAACGCATCTGAGTTTGGGTGAGAGTGGAGTCACAAATTTATTGAACTCAAAATCGGAGGAAATTTAAAGCACCTCACCAATTAAACCGATGTTTGTTCACTAATTAGAAGTTACTATTTAAAAAATATTTTATCCCTTTTTTATATTATAATCGTTAGATTAGATAATGTTGACTAACATTTGAAATAATATTGTTCCATATGACTTTATATTTGTGATACATATCTGAATTATTAAATAGAGAGTTTTACGAAATTCTTTGAATTAGTAATAGTAAAACATTTTGGAAGTATTTTCAATATTTAGTTTAAAATATTTGAATATACGTAATAAGAATGTATGTGTAACACCCCGTCCCAATAATGAAACGGATGGTCACATTTATTATTAAATATATAAAGTAATAACAAAGTCTAGAAATAATAAATGACAAAGGTTCAAAACAACCATAATTAATGTCTCAAACTAACTCCAACTATCAATAATAATAATAAGTCCAAGCTAATAAAATGAAAGGTAGGTCTCTAAGGCAAGTTCAAGTCTAGAACTCTCGCATTCATCCCATTTGATCCTGATTACCTGCCGCAGGAAAATAAAATGCGACTGAGCTAATTGCTCAGTGCGCGGATGTTGACAGAAATAAACAATAACAATAATATATCTCAATGTAAGAATGAAGCGAAGTAAATAATTAAATTTTACAAAATCCACCCATCGAATCATACCACCATTACACCAGAGTAACAAATTAATAAAGGCTGAGGCAACGAGGGGTTGGGTTATTTTATACCGAGTACCCTAAACAAAACAAAATATCCAAGCTGCACCACACCGGTGCCAAATAATATCATATCTCGCGCAATATATCACAATCACACACTGGTCATGACTCCAGGTGGTTCCCCTTTATTGGAAGGTGTGTATGGCACTACACCGCATGACCGCACTACACAATCATATCATACCAAACATATCCTAGGATGCATCCATACGCCCCCCCAAATAATTCAAAGGCTCACCCGAGCATAATCACACAATAATGGCTCACTCCGGAGCATAACAAATAATATCACAAAAGTGGGGATGCCATTGACTAATCCCACCGCCACGGTTAGTGCGACGTCATCGGTGCCGCAATGACGCCCCTGTGGTACTTCCACAGGTAGTTGACTCGGTATACCTATCTCCTGTCTACAAAATCTAGGGTTCTATGGTTGCACAGTGAACATATAAACTAACCACACACCAGATTATGTCCACCATGCATATGAAACCTAAATCAAATGAATTAAAGATAGCTCGCAACAACGAATTCCCCAAGTTTTCCAAAAATCATTTTTCACGCAAGTTTCCTCAAAAGTTTCCACAAATCTCAAATAACACTTTAGCTCAAACAAATTTAGCTCAAATAGAGGAATCCGATCACACAAGTATATCAAGATATCAAATGAATCACAAGGATATCAAAAGAACGCAATGATTAACAAAGCATGTCAAGATAACGTTGAAAGAAGAGTACGGACATCCGTACCTGGATAAATGTCTAAAGCTATCATGATTGACAAAATCTTTCTTAACTCCCCGCAAAGTCTACATTGAATAATTTACTAACGTTAGACCCTTATTTTATATGTCATACTTTCTGTTCTCCCAATCCCTAAGTCCCGTTTCATTATCTTAATTTTAGTCGTTTTCAAAGTAATGATTTCAATTGACTTAACCAGTTAGAAAGATTATTACCTTTTTAAATTATATTACACTTTAAGGTAGTTCTCTGACTAGCCAAGATGGATTTATCATATAGCTATATTTAATTTGAACATCGCAACTTAATTGTAGAAGGTGATTCTGCGTAAAAGACCAACTACTTAATTTAATTATTATATATATTGATATATCATATAAGATCACATTGTTATGTTATAAACAATAACATGAATTTAAAATCCCTCATTTTATTTAGATACACGTAGTCCCCGATCTTTGAATTAGTCACACAATATATGTATGTACATATACACTTTACATTCAAATTTTCCAGGGAATATTAAAATTTATGACCAGCAGTTTTACCCGTATAAATATTTTTAGGCCAGTCCATACATGAAGATAGGTAGTAAGACAGCTTAACCTATATTTTTAGTTCGTTTGTTTCATTTATGAAATAGTTAAGATAGTTCAGGGGCTAAAACGATATTTATATTAAAACACATGAAGCGTCATTCTTAATTCCTACGTATGTATCATACATAATTCAAAACCCGTATTTAACTTCGTCCAATTTGGATCCATTGCGATTAGAAATTTACACATATAATTGAGTATGAACATTGCCAAGTTTAAGACTAATGATTTCAGATTCCAATTGCTAATAACCAATCTATTTTACAACCCACAAAGTCCGTTTCGATACCGTATATGATGACGATAATATTAACTTTCCGATGATTCAAAGTTTAACAACACAATTTGAAACAGTTAAGGAAGACATATATAGGATTATAAATTTACTATAGACTACGGTGTTAAGGGTATACCTCCAAAACGAACTCGTATTCGAACCGAAAATGAACACGTAAAGGCTTCCCGTTCCCGTTTCCAATCTGTTGGCCTCTAGATATATGCTCTCTACGTTTTCTCAAATGGTTTTTTTAATTTTTCCTTGTTGGTGTATGTGTTTGTGGTAAATGAATATTATCAACAATGAAGTTGTATATAACGTGAGAGTTGGCCGGTTTAAACTCTCTATCTCCACCGATATCCTTGGTGTTGTGGGTAGATTTTTTACTAACCTTGCAGGATCCTGAACTGGTATTTATCTCATTGATAATGGAGATCCTGGATTGCAAAGAGATAATTTATATGTAGGATATTAGAATTGGGATCAGGCCGAGGTAACGTATAATAGTTTAGCTATGATCCTGATTTGTATACTATGCAGGATCCTCAGGTATGAATAGGTTATCCTTATGATTAGGAATATATGAGGATAATGATCATATAAAGGTTATGTTCTAATAATTGTAGTACAGGATCCCGATAGGGATATTATCTTATTTTGCAGGATCATTGATATGTTATGATCTTGGTTTATCTAAGTCTGAGATAAAGGAACATCTTGGAAATATAATTAGTGTTCTCATGAGTATAATATTTGCTTATTATGAGGATCCCAGATATCAAATATCTCGGGATCACTTGCTACTAATTTGCATGTGCGTTTATTCTTATTTGACCAGGTCATGAGAGACGTGGGGAGTAGCTCCTATTTCTTTGGATCGTATAATCTCTGGAGAATATTTGAACTACGAAGAGAAGAGTCAACACGTGCACATTACTTGGTCATATGAACGCTGGGAACGCTCCAACATATCTCGGAGATGATCCCGAATATATCGGAATTGTTTGTTATTAGCTTATAGTATAAAAACGAGGCTTGAATGATCGATTAGGTTATCGTATTCTTACTACTTACACTCTCTGCAACACTTAAACACTCTCACACTTCACCGAATACACACACATAGCCGATCATTCTTGTGCTCTTAGCTTGTAATTCAATTTTATTCTATAAGATAAACATAAGGCAAGGATCGATTGATCCTTCCTGAGGTTTTGTACCAACGATCTACTATAGATCAAGGGTTTTCCTCGTACATCACTGTTTCATTCGCATTTACATTCCGATTACTTTGTTTTAATTGCATAAACTGCATTATCCCGGAATTATCCCAGATTATACTTGATTTTTAGCATTCATTTTGTTATTAAACGTTCATTGCATATCATAATCTATACAAACTAAGTCTTTGATTGCATTTTTAACAAGTTTAATCTCCATTTGGTGAAATTCTTTGCTTCTCACCAAAAACTTGCATTTTACACTTGATTGTCTTGAAAATCAATATAAACACTTATATCGCGTAAAAAGTCACGTTTTTACTACCGATATCTCTCTCATTCTGGAACGATTCTTGGCATATTAATTCAAAAACATTACAAATCACTAACATTATGCCAAGATGGTTAAAACAAGGTTGCACGAGAAAAATCAAGCAAAACGGATGTAAAACGAAGATTCCACACACGTTTGAAGATTCGAGGCATAAAAACAAGATTTCAAGACTAAAGTGCCCTCCACCAACATCCATTATTTCCAAGATGTTCATTTTCAAAATTCGAATCCAACAGAAGAAGAATCAACCAAAACGGGTAAAGAATGAAGATTTCGCGCCCGCCGGAAGATCCAAATGATCCGAACGCAATATCTGGAGCTAGGGACCTCATCTCAGGGCCTATCCTATGTCAAAATCTTCGCTTTTGAATTACGAATACTACAAAAAAATGAATCAACTCAAACGGATGTATAACGAAGAAAACACGCACGAATCAAGAAACGAAGCAACAAACGATGCAACGGGGCGGGGGTGGGCCCACCGCCGCCGGCTGGACCCCCACCGCCGCCGGCCACCTGTGTCCCGCCCCGGTTTCCGTTTTTGGTAGCTTTTGGTACCTGGTGCGCCTACTTTTCGTGTTGTACGGTACACGGTGCGCCTACTTTTCGTGTTGTACACACCATTTTTGGAAAGCTTTCTAACATGCACCTCATGGTGCTAATGTGAGCCAAAGCTCACCTATAAATAGGTTGCTTAGGTTCATTTGTAAGACACACCAAATATGCACACTTTCTAGCATATTTCACTCTTTTTCTTTCTCACTAGAAAATCTTTCGTAGTCTTTTAGTCTTTCTCATTCTAGGAATATTGTAATTAGTCCACGGACTAACGTAGGAGCTAGGGCGAACGCTAGAGATTCGGAGATCAATCTTTGTACGTGTGAAAGAGTTTGTCAATTATAATAATACGCTGCTACGCATTTAATTCCGGGTGATATCTAAACTTTTATTATACTTGTCTCATTTCATATTTTGAATATGTATTATTGCCTGGTATGTGATTTATTTGTTGCCATGAATTGCGAGTAGTTTATTATTGTGATTGCTGATGATGTAGATAATTATAAGTAAGGATGTCATTACACAATCAATGCACATTAATCGTAAAATGATATAACGGCCCCTATTCAACTGTTTATTCGGTATAGTGCTAGAAATGCATTATGCAAAGTACAAACGTACGGAAGCCGATAAACGACCGAAGGTAGTTATATCATTGGAATCAGCTCTGGTTTAATAGTTGGAGTTCCGAGAGGATAATACAACTCTACAACTAACTGGTGTATCCTACGAGAATCAATGCACTACAAAATAATGTTCGTTAATTACGTTCAGATAAAATAGGAGATAATAACCCTTGTATTGTTTAGACTTTATGAATTTAAGTCTAGTTTATGGAGTACCCTTTCCAGTTATCCACGTGACTGCAACCTAGTAATTAGGACCTGATCAACCTTAATTAGGGTAAGTAGTTATCTGTACCCATGACATGCAATAAGTAAGACACAGTGAAATCACTCGTTGTATATATTAGGTTTACTTTTCTGCACTGCTTTACATTTAATTAGCTAGAGTGTCACTTTCACTGTCAATTACTCTTGACCGCGTGTTGGATATAAGAAGCAGTGGAATTCTCATGTAAAGTACACTGTCTATTATTGAAAGGCATGGTCCTCATATGAAACACGTTTTATCAAACTGCGGATAATCTGGAGATGTATAACTGTTTGAAAAGGAGAACTTAAATCATAAGTCGAAGCAATGAAAGCTTAATCGAGTAAAAACAAGGCTTAGGAGTAAGAGTAAAGTTCAAGTGACCTAGAATCCTTAAAACACTAAGCCTTACACAATCGACGGTCCGAACATACAAAGCTATTAATCTTCGTGCTAATAGAGTAGTAAACTACCTTAGGAGTTAAGAACGGTCGGACCTATGAGACGATACGCTACTGATTCATGCACCTCGGTATAAAACCAAAATAGGTTGTTCATCTTTCAACTAGATGAGTATTGGAAGTTTGCGTATTGCTCCGATCAGAATCATGATAACCTAGTTCCAAGTGACACACCAATGGGAATCTGAGTTGGTAGGGTTCTAGAGTTTACCCCTTGTAGTTTATTTACCACATTATGTATCAACCCTATTTGTTCTGTCATCCTGAAATATTAATTATCAAAATCTCAGCAATCACATCTTTATCTTTATCTGCTTTTCCTTTACTTTATTGCAATTTATTTTCCTGCATTTTAATTACCTGTCTTTAAACCCCAAAAACCTACCTACTTTGTTCCATCCTAAATGCTTCCCTGCTGAAAGTGCCAACTTTAATCGCCCACACGTTTGGATTCATAGAACGATCTTAGGTCG
The DNA here is from genome assembly GCA_949592205.1 of Helichrysum umbraculigerum. Classification (NCBI taxonomy): domain Eukaryota; kingdom Viridiplantae; phylum Streptophyta; class Magnoliopsida; order Asterales; family Asteraceae; genus Helichrysum; species Helichrysum umbraculigerum. The sequence continues at coordinate 304,885,028 of CATIUR010000001.1, read as the reverse complement.
TACTTACCGCTTACTAACCAGAGTAGGTAGTACGTATAATTTAAGCCCCGCAAAATATAAATTTAAAACCCCTGCTGCGCTCGCATCATCATTTGAAAAACAACGACACGGTGTGAGCACATCAAGTTTTTGGCGCCGCTGCCGGGGAATCTCAAACGTAGATTTAAGCTAGTATTTAGGAGATCCTTCCGATTGATTCCTTCTTAGAAATCTCTCGAAAGTTACTTTAAGCAGTTTTACTTTGATTCGCTGTTAATTTAGTGTTAATTAGGATAATATTAGTTTAAACATGACATCTAAAAAACCCACTTCTATTAGTACTTCAAAGGATGAATTATATGCTTCCCTAGAAGAATTTAGGATCCCACATTCCATTCCAAACCATTTCCTGGACTTTGATGTCACGGATCAGCTACCTGACCTGGCATCATCTCCAGAAGATCACTCTCCAACTTTGCAAATGCCTAAAGTGTCAAAATCTGTCCACTTCGATTATCTTCCCGAAGAAAATCATGAAGTAAAGCCTCCGAAAACATGTGACCTAGTTACCCTCATTCCTGAGACATCGGTATATGCCCAAACCATGTCCGATTCTCACAATGACTGTATCTTTCCATCCTCTTCATACGAACCTAAATATACCATATACCGAGTGGTGGATAAGGTTCCATCCGTCGAAACAGAACAACCCTTTTTTAAAGAATGCCACCTTGGTGCTTCTTTCGATCCTTCCCGAAGGGCGGACGTCTATAAAGCATTCGTCATGCAATTGACCTATGCCAATCTCCCGTTTTCCTTCAACCAACGAGAAACGATTGCTGGATTAGAAAAACAAGTAAACCTTCTTCTTCGTCTGTCAAATCAAGAATGTGAAGTCCACTCCACAAATTTCAAGGACCAAGAACTGAAGTTTGTATCAGATTTAGATCTACTCCTCAAATCATTTGCCGACATGGATTACCTTCCAATATCTATGATATTAATAAATCACAATGTCGCCACAATGATCAACAAACTTGAGTTCTGGACAGAACAAAACCCGATGATTCCTATTACCTTTCTTGGTAAAATTCCGTTTTTTGTTGATCCCGCTTCTTACCTAATCTCAAAATTGCGAGAAGTTTTTCCTAATTCCACAAAGGAAAGAACCGACACAAGCTTCTTTGAAAAAAGAAAAGACCTTCACGTCAAGCTTGTTCGAATCTTCACCTTCACCAAATACCCCTTCACTTCCACACAAAAAGCCGAAATTAGTGAACTCTGTAAGCTAGTTAAACTTACAACTGGAGAACCTGATTCGCCGGAAGAGAATGCATTTATGGAAGCTGTGAATAAACTCACTCACAATCTGAACTACAAAAACAAAGGAGAACGCGACGGTCTATCAAATCCCAAGAAGATAAGGAAGGCGTATAATAAGTTGATTGATGATCTTGTCAATTTAGGGTATGAAGAACGAGAGATCCTAGGAAGTTTAGAGGATCGTCATTTTCTAGTTTACAATGTCATCTGGGAACTATCAAAATGTTTTGTACTGAAAAATGTTCAGTTAAGGGAGCAAATCTCGACCCTTTCCCTATGGAGGGATCGGATCGAATCTTAAAACAATTCCTTCCGAAAACGGTCAAGGCTCGCGACTTTAAATGAGCGTATTTTTAATACATATATATATAATAAAATTTTGAAAGTTTCCCTTAACAGAAAATGTTTTTAAATTACTGTCTGAAAACGCACGCACGTCTAAAAGAAAGTACACCTCTTAAAAGCATTTTGCCTAAATAGTTGTACATTCTATAAACCCGCGTCAAACAAAGATTTTTAAACACCAAAAATAGCGCGAGTTTAATGTTTAAAGTTGATTTTGATTGTTCAGCAAAAATTTGCGCGTTTCTTAAAATATTTACAACGTAACAAGAAACTAACAAGTAGCTAGTTACAAGTAATACATTTAAGATTCATCACCATTATTAGTGGACATTGGAAATTAATTTGAGACCTTAATACTTAACATTCAATTCACGTTAGGGACCATAAGCAAGGACCATGGTACTTAGGATAGGTACATGTACCCTAAAGGACCACAAAGCCTTCCTTAACTCCCCATAATTCAAAAACAAGAAGTAAACTTCTCCTTCCCCCCCCCCCCCTCTCCTCTCCAAAACCGGCCACCATGAATCCTCCATGAGATCTCCATCAAAACTCCATCAAATTGCATAATCTCTTGTCCTTTCGAGTTCCTTGTTGCATATACTTCTCGGTTGTACTTTCGTTTTTGCATTTCATTCTCTAAAAGCAAGGTATGATCACAAAACCCACTTTGAACTTGAAAGAGCTTGTTTCTTGTAGTTAGCTAAGCTAGTAACTAGGAAATAAAGTTTGTTTTTCTTGATTAAATGCTTAGGTACTACATGATCGTACCACTTTCCCATGCGAATTCCCATATGTGTGACTTTTTCAATAGAAATAACTTTGATCAATTGATTTAGTCTAGAACTTTGCTTGATTAAGTGTTAGTATGCTAAGTATCTTGGTAATAATGGTGTTTTGCATAATCCCTCTATGTTAGTTGCTGTATGTGTACAAGTTAGGTTTAGCAATTTTGACTTGCATGAAAAATATGATAAGTTGAAAATTGCATGATCATGTTGTACTTGTTTTGACTAGTCAAATTAGGCAATAACTAGACAATCATCACTTTTGAATAAAAAGTCTTGGACCACATCAAATACATGGGCATGATAACTTCTTTTATGCATAACTTAGTTTGCTTATCAAATAGGAAATGCTTAAAATGACTTAGAATATGCATGCATGAATAGGTTAAAATTATGGCATGCGGACATTTGAAAATATCATTTGAAGAAAGCTTTGACCTAAAAGTCAACTTGAAGTATTGAATTTATTTTAAGAAAAAATATTTTATTCAAAAACCTTACTTCAACTTGTACTTCCAAAGTCAAACCTTACCAATAATGATGTTATCATTATTCGTGAATTCTCGTCATTTCAAACTTGGTTTGCACCAAACTTTGTAAGTGACAAATACTTCACAATAAGACGATTGCCATTCCATGACTATACTTTTCTAAGTGACGATATTACCTTGACAAATGAGTGACTGTTTGTTGCATGGGAGCATTATATGTTCAATGAAGTCTTTAGATTGTCTAGAAATTAAAGCCCTCACTTCGAAATTCTTCGGAGCGTGCTTTGAATTTCTCTTTCTCAAGGAATCCATTACTTTAAATGTTCTCAGGTACAATGGCACGAAAGAGGAATTTAAACCCAGCACGACCCCTTTCAGGATCTTTAGCCTACATGAGTGCCACACCAGCCTATGACAAAATGGCACGTATATGGAGAGACAAGAAGTTCGGGCGTCTCAGGCACATTAACTGGAATGTCATGCAAGCACTAGGATTTAAGGAAAAACTCAAAAGTATACTTAGCTACACAGTGAATGGGCAGCAGTTTGAATCCCTCAAGAGATTATTTAGCATCGATGAGCCAATATATGTGGAGATGGTTACGGAGTTTATGACCACCTTCATATTTCAGCATAGAGAGAAAATTGAAGATTGTTCAATCTCGTTTCAGTACCTGGGCAACCCGCATACTTTATCACTCGCCCAGTTCTCGCTCCATCTAGACTTATACACATCAGAGGAGATACAATCACCTCTGTTCACCACCGGAGCCACCTCTGCTTCTGTCACCACCACTTGCGCTGAAGCATGGAGTCAATGGTCGCCTACACCATACTTCTCGGGTATTAAGGCAACCCGACTCAAGGATCCAGTCCTTCAAATTCTCCACAAGCTCATAGCTTGTTCATTTGATGGGAAACATACTACCAGCGGACGAGTTTCTGGATTTGATGTCGCACTCATGGCAAGCATTCACGAAAAGAGAAACATACAGGTTGCTTATCTAGTTGCTCTGAGACTTCTACAAGAAAAGGATTTTGGAAAGAAAAGATCATATTTGGGCGCAGTAATTACTAGATTGATCCGAAAGATGGGATTACTTCGGACATCCGATGTTGAGAGATTTAAATCAGGGTGGAGCTCTAAGCCACTCGACTACCAGTTTCTTAGGAGTATGGAAATACTCCGTGTCACGAGAGATGGTGCTGTTTACATCAAAGCACGGGCAGCAGATCCTGGCAGTGTTGACACGTTGGTACCTGACCTGATTCTGCCAAAAGAAACAAAGAAGAGGAAACGCCAGCAAGGACCTAGTGATTCAGATACAGATGAGGATGACAGTGATGACGAGGATGATGATGAAGATGATGACATCCCACCACCACCACGAGTGGAGCCACCACGTACTAGGGCAAGACCTTCTACTCCTGCCCCAAGACCGCAAGGGCCTACATACATCTACCACTACGGAGCACCTCCAGGCCCAGATTACTGGTATTGGTCTATGCAGATGCAAACTAGGATCTATGCAGCATTGAGACAGCAGACATCTGGTATGCCCATGACTCCACTACCACACTTACCATGTGGAATGGGCCGAGCACCACCGCACTTATATCCACCTGCAGTTCCTGTTCCCGCACCTCGACCACCACCCGGTCGTGAGCATGTTATACCACCCAGGATCATCGTTCCTAGACCTCAGCCACCTCCAGTACAGGTCCCAGTCACCAGACAGACTATTCCGTCGGTTGTTGGGTCATTTAGAGCACACATGTCAAGAGGCAGCAGGGCATCCAGAGTATCTGCACGGTGTAACACCCCCAAATTTGACAGTTTGCGGAAGCGACGTTTTGGGTGTTACTAATCAATAATCACAAGCACAAAGGATACAGTGAACGACTCTAAATGAGACGTTCGAAAAGTTATTACATTAATACATAAGTAGTTTCAAAATACAAGCTCGAGTTCAAGTAAATTCCTGGAGATTCTAATACATAACAACTAGTACAAAAGTAATGTAATAAAATCTCCAAGCTTGTAAATGCATGCGACTCGAGCTAAGTAAGTTTATCCTGTTAGGCATCCCTACTGATGCTGTGTACCTGAGAAGCATTACTAAAACGGTCAACCAAAAAGGTTGGTGAATCTCACAGGTTTGTAAGTAAGTAAACAGTTTGAACACACAAGTAGTATTTGTAAATCATAGCCAGCCAGTAAGTAACGATCACAGGTTATGCTCATCGTTAACTTAAGTTTTAATAAGTGGTGGTTGCAGGTTATGCTAACCGTTTGATACAATTGCCATGAGCCACCATAGTTGAAGCTTAACGTACGGTAAATATAGGTACCCCCTCATGAATGTAATCCAAAACATTCATACGGAACGAGTAAGAAACGTCCGTTTCTACAGGAACGGTTCGTGGTAGTGCTTGCTACCCCGGGCGGGGATTGTCAGTCCCATATGGATCCATATACTAAAACTCGCGCTTATCACATAACTAACAACTATGGTTCAGGAGGATTTCATTGGATTAGTCGTAAACTCATGCAGTTGGCGTATTCGTAATCTCATACAGTAAGTAAATCATGGCAGCAAGTAAGTTTTGTGTGTGTTCATGTAAAACAGTAATGCATCTCACCCCTGAGTAAAAACAGTAAAGTAGGGGCTGTAAGACTCACCTGAGTCTGGCAGATAATGCAGTAAGTAAGCAAGTAGTATCCCGAACTAGCAACCCTTAGCGTCCTAATACGTATAAGGTTTAGTAAGTAAATGGAATACTTGTAAAGTATCCATGCTAATTGTTCCCAAACTAGTTAATGTCCCTTAGTTTGTTTGTACGTTTGTATTCGTTTGTAAATCGTAGTTTGTATAAAAGTTGTACGGTCTGTTTGTTATCAGTGTATAATAATAATTCCATCCATTATTATTATGTATTCATAGTAGTTGTACAGTTGTAAAGTATACTCGTAAAATCGTTTGTTTGTATTTCAACATGTATCGTTTGCGTAAGTTCCAATGGGCTTAAACCCCAAAAGGGTACGAGTGAAACCTCGTAAGTATTCGAGTGTATGTTCGTATCAGTTAACGTGTAATCCAGCACGTAACTAGTGAGTGAACTTGTAAGTTCGTATCGGATGTAATCCCGTGTAATGTACAAGTGTAAGTTCGTTGGAGTGTAATCTCCTAAGTATTTCGAGTGTAAACTCGTGTGCGTGTGTGAGTGAAATCTCACGTTAGTTTTGTACAGTCTTGTACGTATTCAAGTGTTGTTGTATACTTTCAAAAGTATAGTATTTTCAGGTATAAGTAGCATCGTATTTGATTTAGTAGTTGAAAAGTGATTCAAACACTTAGAGTATATTTTGTTTTCTGATCTGGGCTTTCTGCGACACAAGGCTTGTGTCGCAGACCGTATGCGACATAAGGTCTGTGTCGTATGGATTTGTTTCTGATTTAGTGTTTATGCGACACAATGGTTGTGTCGCAGACAAGGGTACGACACAACGATACGACATAGTCGTTGTGTCGCAATCAAGCGATAGGTGAACTTTGTGTCGTAGATGGTACGACATATAATGCGACATAAGCGTTGTGTCGCATACATTGCGACATAACGTGCGACATAACATGCGACCTAGTGTTGTGTCGCATGAAATTTTGGTCCGATGCGACACAAGAGGTCTGTTCGGAAATTTAGTTTCCGAAAACGTATTTTCCGGTTTCCGTTGGGTCTAGAACTTTTATACTAGCTTTAATATGTTGTAATAAGTTCATAATAACTATTGGTATTCGTTTTTAAGGTTTGCGGTGTCGTTTTCTTTAAAATGACCAAAACCGACATTTACGTTAACGTGTTCAAAAACGAGTTTAAATTACATATTTGGACGTTACTAAGTTAGGGAAACAATAATCTAGCAAAATAAATGTAATCGGAAAGTTTCGAGGTCGCCGAAAACTTACAAAGTTGTCGAAACGAAAATCCGAAAAGATGAGTTTGTAGCCCTCGTTGCGGTGATCGTTGTTGCTCCTTTCCGTTTTGTGATTCAAGCAAGTTTCGTGGATGTTTTCTAGAGAGAGAGGGTGCCGATTTTAGAGAGAGAGAGAGATGAGATTAGAGAGAAAATTGGAGATGATGAGGAGTGGGTTGTGTTGTGTGTGTAAGTGAATAAGGGAGTGAGGGGGGTTTGTCCCCTTGGCATGGCCGGCCCATGGTGGGGCCACATGGTGTGGTCTCACCAATTTTTCGTTCCCTCGCGTACGTGCTCCGTGCGGTGTTCGTTTCCCCGGTCGTTTAAACGTTAAAATCCTTTTGTACGCGATTAAATATACGTTTTAAAATACGAAGTAATATCCGAAAATTTAGTTGAAGTATTTCAATAAAATACTTAGTTTTCAAGTTGAACAATATAACTTTGTTTTGTTTTGTCGGTTGGTCGAGTTTTCGGAGAGTTCGGTAACGTTTTTAATTAAAACGTACGTTTTCCGTTATATTATAAACATAATATAAAGTACTAATCAAAGTAATTAAATAATTTCACATTATTTAATAAGTGTTTTACCAATGTCCGCAAGTTTGTACACTTGTTGTTTTATACGATTTGTACGAATCGTATACGCGTATATATACATATATTCCATCCATATATATATATATATAATAAGTAGATAATGTATATAATCCTATTTCATATTATATACAAGTAATAAACACGTAATTAGGAAAATTTTAAATTGGTCCAAATTTTGGGGTTGTTACATTCTCCCCTTGTTAATAAAATTTCGTCCCGAAATTTGTTCGAAGTAGTAACCGGTAGTTCAATACTCGTCAGGTAGCTACCATGCATACTAGTAGCCTACAGTAGTAGGGTAGATCCTACAGTGTTTGAAATCAAGAAATCGTCAGGTGATAACGTACCCTAATTTTTGTTGTCTGGAGGTAGTGGGCATTGGGCCTTGAGATGGCCAGCACTCCCACAGTTAAAGCAGAGTTTCGCTTTAGGAGGGTTCGTACTTTTAGGGTAGGATTTGCATCGACCGATAGGTAAGGTACACGGTCCTTCATGATGCCGAGTGCACTTAGAACAGTAAGGTTTCTTTCCCAAGTAGTTTCCTGCAGAGTTGAAGGGAGAAATCTTCACCCTTTTTGCTAGAGGTGACGTACAGTCAGTGTCGGTATCCTCTTCAGTAGGAGTACTTTGTGAAGTTGGTGGTGAAGCAGGGTTTTCTAAAGCTATCAAACGTAGCTCGTACTCACGCATACGTATGTCATTTTGGAAAGCAATTCGTCGTAGGTCATCAATGTCTTCCCGTGCTTCAGTAAGTTGTTTTTGCAGTGATTCAATAGTTTGGTTAAGGTGGTTGACTGATTCAGTAGTCAAGGTTTCATCAACTGATGCTTTTGCAGCAGTTAGAGCAGCAGGAGGGGCAGGTGCTGCTGCTGATTCAGCGGAGTGTTCTGTATCACACTCGAGTTCGAGGAGGTAAGGAAACATCTTCGGTTCCTCACTGAGCAGTTCATTTTGCAGTGTAGGGTTGTTGACGGAGTGAGTTGTCATTTCCTACGAAATACGTGTTCTATTTAAGAATTTGCCTCAAGTAAGTGAAGTTATATTAATTTATCTGTTTAAAGTAACGAATAGCATACGAGTTCCCGGTCTCAACTAGTGTGTGATAATTGGGTAGGGAGTTTGGGTTACTGTATCTAAAGTGTAAGGCAAATTGTGTTGTCGGGATTTAAGTAGTCGGTCGTTTCCTAATCCTATTGTGTACTTAGGATCAAAGAAAACACACTGAATAAAATACAGTTATACATAAGTCATTAAGCGAGAGATTTATGAGAAAGCAGATTCGGGTAGTCAAAGAATAAGCGTACCCGGGTTGAGTAAATCACAGAGTCTCGGATTTGGGTCATCCTCCCTAGCATTGATTACATAAGCTCTACTCCTTGTATTGTTGGTTCGGGGTTTCAGCTTAGGGCAATCCTTCCTGAAGTGCCCGGTACCGTTGCACTCATAGCAGGTTTTGGGTGCAGAAGTATCAGTACCAGTGGGGTTGGTTCGGCAGTCTTGGGCCAGGTGCCCGAATTTCTTGCACTTAGTGCAGGGACAGGAGCCGTTATGATGACGACTACATTTGGAGCAGTAAGGCTTGCTCCCCTTGTAAGCCTTTGAGTCATTGACGTTGACAATTGCAAGCTTTTTGTCAGAAGTCGGGTTGGATGAGTGGGGACTCACTTCCCATTTACGTTTGTTACTCGCAGACGGGGTTGAAGTCGAGCCGCGGCGGACAGAATTAGCCGTTAACTCATGAGCCATACGAATGGCGCTCTGAATAGTTCCTGGTTTGGACGAAGTTACTAAATCTTGTAGTCGCTCAGGAAGTCCATCAACGTACTTTTCGATCCTTTTGTATTCAGGATCAACCAGGGATGGGCACAAAAGTGCTAGCTGGTGAAAGCGGTTGGTGTATCCGGTGATGTCGTCACCCTGAATCTTGTGATTCCAGAATTCTAACTCTAGTTGCTTCAGCTCATCTCTTGGGCAGTACTCGCCCCTCAGCATATTCTTTAGTTCATCCCACTGTAGTTTGTAAGCATCGGCAATGCTCACCGTTTGCGCATAAGTGTTCCACCAAGTAAGGGTGGTGTCAGAAAAAGTACTGGCGGTGAATTTAACTTTATCCTCTTCCTTGCAGTTGCAGATGAGGAACACTGATTCGATTTTCTCGGTCCATCGAATCAGACCGATTGCTCATTCAGTTCCTGCAAAGTTCAGCGGCTTGCAGTTATGGAAATCCTTGTAGGTGCAGGTTTTGGGTTGTGGTCCATTAGTAGCTGTATCTTCGCTACCAGGGGTTGATGTTCGGGTAGCTAGGGCTTGAGCCACGCTACGGGCAATTATACCCGCTACTTCGGCTTCAGTAAGCATGATTTGACGTCGAGGAGGCATGTTCCTTGAAACAATAATAAAGAACATGTGAGGATTTGAATAAGAATTATGGCGGTGATGATTTAGTACGTTTAAAGAAATTTCATCAACGGTTGAAATTGGTTCAAAGTTTGTGGGTTATAAATAAGTTTATACAGTTTCGAAATTTTTGAAAATTTTATAAAACATTTTGTAAGAAATTTTGTAACATGTTTGACAAAAATACATTTGTTATAAAATTTTGATGTTAAAAATCGGTTGTATAATTTGAAGTCTGACGGAGACTTGAGTTGAAAATGATTTTATTGGGATACATATAACGGTACGGTGGGGTACGTTGTAGAATGGTATAAACGTCGAATTAGATAGGAATAGCAAATGAAAACAAGGTCTCGATCTTCATATCGAAGGATGTTCGAGTATCTGTTGTTGTCGGTTATAATGGTGTGGAAGTCTTCGGACGTAAGCCGGTAGTCGTGAATTCATAAAAGTTAAATAAAGGCAGAATGATGAGAATCGAGTCGTCATTTGTTCGATGAAATGTTAAGGAATATTAATTTCGTAGTAGTCGAGAGAGTATCGTATCGGGGAAAGAGGCCTATGTATATATATATATATATATATATATATATATATATATATATATATATATATATATATATATCACACATAACCGCCTAGTTCGTGTCTAGCACAATCAAGTAAAAGTCCCGGTTCTCTCGAGGTCAGAGTCAGCTAATGCATTCCGGTTCAACATAACCCCTTTCAGAACTCACATCATCTTCATTTAATTGTACATAGTTGATCAGGCTATGTTAAATTAAACTTGTATGCTGTAATTCCTGAACCAGTTATACCTAATGAGGAATACTGCCTAACGGTCATAGTCTAGGCCCACTAAATGCAACCTAGTTCACTATAACCTTAGGCTCTGATACCAATCTGTAACACCCCCAAATTTGACAGTTTGCGGAAGCGACGTTTTGGGTGTTACTAATCAATAATCACAAGCACAAAGGATACAGTGAACGACTCTAAATGAGACGTTCGAAAAGTTATTACATTAATACATAAGTAGTTTCAAAATACAAGCTCGAGTTCAAGTAAATTCCTGGAGATTCTAATACATAACAACTAGTACAAAAGTAATGTAATAAAATCTCCAAGCTTGTAAATGCATGCGACTCGAGCTAAGTAAGCTTATCCTGTTGGGCATCCCTACTGATGCTGTGTACCTGAGAAGCATTACTAAAACGGTCAACCAAAAAGGTTGGTGAATCTCACAGGTTTGTAAGTAAGTAAACAGTTTGAACACACAAGTAGTATTTGTAAATCATAGCCAGCCAGTAAGTAACGATCACAGGTTATGCTCATCGTTAACTTAAGTTTTAATAAGTGGTGGTTGCAGGTTATGCTAACCGTTTGATACAATTGCCATGAGCCACCATAGTTGAAGCTTAACGTACAGTAAATATAGGTACCCCCTCATGAATGTAATCCAAAACATTCATACGGAACGAGTAAGAAACGCCCGTTTCTACAGGAACGGTTCGTGGTAGTGCTTGCTACCCCGGGCGGGGATTGTCAGTCCCATATGGATCCATATACTAAAACTCGCGCTTATCACATAACTAACAACTATGGTTCAGGAGGATTTCATTGGATTAGTCGTAAACTCATGCAGTTGGCGTATTCGTAATCTCATACAGTAAGTAAATCATGGCAGCAAGTAAGTTTTGTGTGTGTTCATGTAAAACAGTAATGCATCTCACCCCTGAGTAAAAACAGTAAAGTAGGGGCTGTAAGACTCACCTGAGTCTGGCAGATAATGCAGTAAGTAAGCAAGTAGTATCCCGAACTAGCAACCCTTAGCGTCCTAATACGCATAAGGTTTAGTAAGTAAATGGAATACTTGTAAAGTATCCATGCTAGTTGTTCCCAAACTAGTTAATGTCCGTTAGTTTGTTTGTACGTTTGTATTCGTTTGTAAATCGTAGTTTGTATAAAAGTTGTACGGTCTGTTTGTTATCAGTGTATAATAATAATTCCATCCATTATTATTATGTATTCATAGTAGTTGTACAGTTGTAAAGTATACTCGTAAAATCGTTTGTTTGTATTTCAACATGTATCGTTTGCGTAAGTTCCAATGGGCTTAAACCCCAAAAGGGTACGAGTGAAACCTCGTAAGTATTCGAGTGTATGTTCGTATCAGTTAACGTGTAATCCAGCACGTAACTAGTGAGTGAACTTGTAAGTTCGTATCGGATGTAATCCCGTGTAATGTACAAGTGTAAGTTCGTTGGAGTGTAATCTCCTAAGTATTTCGAGTGTAAACTCGTGTGCGTGTGTGAGTGAAATCTCACGTTAGTTTTGTACAGTCTTGTACGTATTCAAGTGTTGTTGTATACTTTCAAAAGTATAGTATTTTCAGGTATAAGTAGCATCGTATTTGATTTAGTAGTTGAAAAGTGATTCAAACACTTAGAGTATATTTTGTTTTCTAATCTGGGCTTTCTGCGACACAAGGCTTGTGTCGCAGACCGTATGCGACATAAGGTCTGTGTCGTATGGATTTGTTTCTGATTTAGTGTTTATGCGACACAATGGTTGTGTCGCAGACAAGGGTACGACACAACGATACGACATAGTCGTTGTGTCGCAATCAAGCGATAGGTGAACTTTGTGTCGTAGATGGTACGACATATAATGCGACATAAGCGTTGTGTCGCATACATTGCGACATAACGTGCGACATAACATGCGACCTAGTGTTGTGTCGCATGAAATTTTGGTCCGATGCGACACAAGAGGTCTGTTCGGAAATTTAGTTTCCGAAAACGTATTTTCCGGTTTCCGTTGGGTCTAGAACTTTTATACTAGCTTTAATATGTTGTAATAAGTTCATAATAACTATTGGTATTCGTTTTTAAGGTTTGCGGTGTCGTTTTCTTTAAAATGACCAAAACCGACATTTACGTTAACGTGTTCAAAAACGAGTTTAAATTACATATTTGGACATTACTAAGTTAGGGAAACAATAATCTAGCAAAATAAATGTAATCGGAAAGTTTCGAGGTCGCCGAAAACTTACAAAGTTGTCGAAACGAAAATCCGAAAAGATGAGTTTGTAGCCCTCGTTGCGGTGATCGTTGTTGCTCCTTTCCGTTTTGTGATTCAAGCAAGTTTCGTGGATGTTTTCTAGAGAGAGAGGGTGCCGATTTTAGAGAGAGAGAGAGATGAGATTAGAGAGAAAATTGGAGATGATGAGGAGTGGGTTGTGTTGTGTGTGTAAGTGAATAAGGGAGTGAGGGGGGTTTGTCCCCTTGGCATGGCCGGCCCATGGTGGGGCCACATGGTGTGGTCTCACCAATTTTTCGTTCCCTCGCGTACGTGCTCCGTGCGGTGTTCGTTTCCCCGGTCGTTTAAACGTTAAAATCCTTTTGTACGCGATTAAATATACGTTTTAAAATACGAAGTAATATCCGAAAATTTAGTTGAAGTATTTCAATAAAATACTTAGTTTTCAAGTTGAACAATATAACTTTGTTTTGTTTTGTCGGTTGGTCGAGTTTTCGGAGAGTTCGGTAACGTTTTTAATTAAAACGTACGTTTTCCGTTATATTATAAACATAATATAAAGTACTAATCAAAGTAATTAAATAATTTCACATTATTTAATAAGTGTTTTACCAATGTCCGCAAGTTTGTACACTTGTTGTTTTATACGATTTGTACGAATCGTATACGCGTATATATACATATATTCCATCCATATATATATATATATATATAATAAGTAGATAATGTATATAATCCTATTTCATATTATATACAAGTAATAAACACGTAATTAGGAAAATTTTAAATTGGTCCAAATTTTGGGGTTGTTACACACGGACTGTCACAGTTCAGAGTCCCAGGACCCGCAGACACACCACTGCTTAAGCTACTGTGACACCCGTCAAATTAGGACTAGAAATTAGTTCCTAATCATTATGTAATACATGTAGTTAGTGCTATGTATTAGGCTAATTGTATGTATCAAAATATATATGGATGAATATATATCAGTACTCGATTAGATTTAATCGTTCATTTTCAAATCGGCAGAATTCCGATTCAATTATACGACGTTGGTAAAAATCAAGTGATTAAGTAATATGGAATTGTTATTTAATACCCTCATAATTATTATATATTATTTTGATAATATATCAAGTATCTCGTATCGTACAAATCAAACGTCCACGACAAAACTATATATAAATAATGAATTATTACTGAAATTAATAATTATTATTTACATTAGATAAAATAAAACACATGTTGTTTTATATCATTTTACTCAAACACGACGAAACCAATTAAATTATATCCGTCTCTCAAACATAAAATAAAGATATATTTTTATATCTCACAAAAAGTATTTTTATACAATACTTCAAATAAAAGTATAAACGAATTCATTTTTAGAAATTTATCAATTTAAAACATTATACTACTTTTACGATCGGGTAAACAAACACGGGTAAAATACCACTCGGTGTGCACTATGGAGCTGGACAAGATCCACATTTTGTGGATCTTGCCCGTGCAATAATACTCCCTCCGTTCCCACTTCTTCTCCTTTTCATTTTCTTTTTCTCAATCTCTCTCTCTCGGTTCTTTCTCTCTTCAAAAACAAAAACAACAACAATATTAATAACAACAACAAGCAGCAGGAGTAGCGTATCATCATCATCATCTTCATCGTCTCCTTCGTTTTCATCAACATCACCATCTAAGCTCCAATTTAAATTGTAAGAAATCGTTAACTTAAACTTTGTAATTTCATATTTAAATAACGTGTATTATCATGTATTGAAGTTAGAATAGATGGTTGTTGGTTAGATTGCGGATTAAAATGGGTTTGGGTGAATTTTTGGAACGACAGACTTGAACCAGACCTTGGAATACGGCGTATTCAAGGGAATACGGCGTATTCAAGGGAATACGGCGTATTCCCACTCTGAAAACATGAATACGGCGTATTCAAGGGAATACGGCGTATTCCTGCCCAGAAAACATGATCTACCCGGCGCCTCTTCGGAATACGGCGTATTCAAGGGAATACGGCGTATTCCCTCTATTTTTCCGGAATACAGCATATTCAAGGGAATACGCCGTATTCCCCACAAATGCCACCAATCCGGCGGATTCAAGGGAATCCGGTGGATTCCCCCTTTATATTTCATGATCCAACGGATCAATAAACTAGCCCGGTGAATTCTAGCTAAAACAGAACAAATAAATTTTCCCATGCGTCGACGATTTAACAACTTAAAACAGGGTAGCTTCTCGATGAAAAATTTATTATAACGGATTGAGCTCAAATTCGCAAGGTCACTCGGAAGCGACCCAATAATCAATGCTAAGTACCTTAGCCTTGTCAGTTTTAGGCCATCCGGGGTCATTTAGGGGCCGAAAATGGCAGATTACTGTTTTTTGACTCGTACCAAATTTTGTAAATTATGAAATAAAGTGTAACGGATATAATGAACTTGATTAACAACTAAACCTATACGATACGACTTATATATGAAGCACATACACTTTTATAAGCACAACAAATCATGTATAATAATAATAGTTTGAAATTATTATTACAAACCATCACCAACGACCCGTATACATTTTCAAAACTCAAACATAATCGACAACCAAAGTATTTGGGCATAACTAGTTGAGGGAACAACTAGCATAGATGGTCCGTAGAGTCATCTAATCAATCAAAACCTTGCGCGTTTAATACGCCTGGCAGGTTCAATATCTAATCATTATCAAAACCTTGCGCGTCTAAGACGCCCTGCAGGTTCAGTCGTTGTAACGACATCAAATCATTGTGAATCATTATAATTGTTGGCTAACAATTCATCAGACTCAGGTGAGTCTCATAGCCCCTTTTTAAATGCTTTTACCTAGGGGTGAGATACATGCTCATTTTGTTTTACATGTGAACGCAAGTATCAAATTATCACGTATGCTGCATGAGTTGTTTTCATCTAATCAATCAAAGTCCTCTGAAGCATAGTTCTGTTAATATGATTTAGCGTGAATGTTAGTGTATGGTACCATATGGGATTGACAATCCCCGTCCGAGTTAGCAAGCACTAACCTGTCAAACGGACGCATTATCATTTGTTCAAACGTATGTTGATTAGGCATACGCATAGAGGCACCCTCGATCAGGCACTTGATTGTGATCCTGACCCCTCAGTTAAGCTCAGACTATGTGCTCATGTTAGTTGTATCAATCTTTACTTATTTGTTTAATTAGAAATATTCATGTGATACTCATTATTCAATTATTTACATGCTTTGTAAATCAAATCATTAAATCTTGCGGTTCACAAATCATATATTATCATATCAAACCTGTGAGCTCACCAGCTTTATAGCTGACCTTTTAGCATGTTATCTCAGGTACTCAGCAGTAGGTTGGACTGCCCATCAGGATACTGTAGCTCGAGCCGCATGCAATCATATAAACATCAAGAGATTTCCCTGCATTTCTATATTTTGCTAAAATTAGATATGTATTAGAATCTCTCAAATATCTATGCGAACTCGTCTTTTGTAAAACATATGTAGACTTTTACGTTAATCAATGTATTTGTAAAACGACGCATATAGTGGTCGTTCATTATGTATCTTATGTGCTTTGTGTATTGATTAGTAGCACCCCAAAGTATGCTTCCGCCAACACTAAATTTGGGGGTGTTACAGCTACTGTACCTATACCTGTGCAGGTTTCCTCTCATAGGCAGACAGACCTCCTCCAGGACAACGCACACCAAGGGTCAGCCATGTTCCCGTTCGGTAGCTTCGAGATACCATCCGGACCACTTATCGATCAGCTAGTAGACCAAGGAGCTTTTACCATCGGCATGCCAGACGAAGGAGCTAACCATGATGTATCAAACGAAGGCACCAATGATCAGTATGATGACTCCTCATCAGACGAGACTTCTCCTGGACCTACCACATCTACAGCAGCAGTATGATCATGAGCAGAGCAATGGATTGCTCCTCTTTCTGACTTCTTTCTACTTTCTACCAAAACTCTATTTTATTATTGTCTGTATTGATGTACGATTGATGCTTCGACATCACATCTATCTATTTACTATTTTATTATGCTTTTACTTTACTTTTCTTATTAGCAGCTATTATTTAAATGATTGAGTGGATTGTTTGTTGAACCAAACGACTATTTATCGGAGACCAAATCAAAGGAAGCAACGGACCCCACAATGAAGAACACTGAGAGACGTAAGCTACAAGTCGCGGACCAGCAAACTTCTAACACACAGCAAACAACACGCACAGCAAAAGTGGTACACCGTTCCAAAAACCCTTATCGGTTAAAGCTTTGATTATCTCACCCAATGTTCCAACACTAAGTGTGGGATACCTCATACCACATAACACTTGTGAAACAATCCAAAGATAAGTAGAATCTCTAAGTGTGGGATACTTCGTCAAGAGGTGCTCAACAAATAGATTCCAACATTAGGGACAATGTTCCTCTAAGTGTGGGATATTCGGTCTACAACCACAAGTTTTACCTCTTGTCCGTAAGCCAAACAATATTTTTATCAAAAGGCTAAAAATGGAAAAAATTTCAAATTTTTCGGATTCAAAAACATCATTTTCTGGAAATCCTATCTTTCAAAACTATGAACTATAGCTAGAAACGAGTTTTAACAAAGAAACAAAACTGTTTTAGATCAAGATACGGACGAAAAAGGCAACACATGGCTAGGCACATACTGACCAAAGCATTCGATTCGTGAGGATTGAGCCCATAATTAGCATTCATATTTAATGCTTCACTTTTCGTTTCATGTGTGTGTGTGCCGATGTATGCATTTGAATTAGAACTTGCTCTTGTAATACATTTCGAGATCACATCAATGAGTGCCACACGTGGCATAAGTACAACCTATCTTGATAGCTTCCAAGGAATCAAAAACACCTTTCCACCATCAAACATCCACCCACTCAACACCCACTCTTCACACCCATAAAAGATCTCCTGTCATTTATCTCGAACCTCAAAAGTCTCACAAACCTTCGGAGACACTCCCAAATTCCCAAAACCTTTGCAAAGAAAAGCCAACATAACTCAAGATCATTAGAAACCTTCCAGGCCGCAAAGTACATTATCAAGATCGGCGAAGTAGAAGAAAAGAAATCAAACCAATCACGCCGACACAACCATGAAAAGGGCCAAGAAAAAGGAAGAATCCAAAGAAGGAAGGCTATGTAGTCCTTCCAAAAACCTAAGGAATTTCAAAGGAAAGCTTCAAGAAAATACAAGGAAAAACCATCACACCCCTCACCACTTACATTCATAAAACCAAAAACCCGATTCCTTCCAAGTTATCTCGACAGGTTAGTATCGTCCTCATCAAAAGTGATGGAGATTTGATTCTCGATCAAGCCTATGGCGAGAATGCTGCATGACTGGCTATCCGAGTGATTGACACTAGTAAGTAGGAAACCCTAAACACTTTGAGTGATCTGAGTGACCTACTTGTGAGGATTGCCTAGTCATGATCATCATATAAGTTGCCCGAAGAAGGTATCGAATTTCTATAAACTCTTAGTTTCCAGTAAAAACTCTTTCATAACCATAGTTTATATTTTCTGAAAATAGTGTTTTCTAACAACTGATGCGATTAGAATCCTTCCAGAAGTTTTTATGAATGAGTTTGCTTGAGGGCAAGCAAAGTTCTAAGTGTGGGATACTTGATATCGCGTAAAAAGTCACGTTTTTACTATCGATATCTCTCTCATTCTGGAACGATTCTTGGCATATTAATTCAAAAACATTACAAATCACTGACATTATGCCAAGATGGTTAAAACAAGGTTGCACGAGAAAAATCAAGCAAAACGGATGTAAAACGAAGATTCCACACACGTTTGAAGATTCGAGGCATAAAAACAAGATTTCAAGACTAAAGTGCCCTCCACCAACATCCATTATTTCCAAGATGTCCGTTTTAAAAATTCGAATCCAACAGAAGAAGAATCAACCAAAACGGGTAAAGAATGAAGATTTCGCGCAAGCCGGAAGATCCAAATGATCCGAACGCAATATCTGGAGCTAGGGACCTCATCTCAGGGCCTATCCTATGTCAAAATCTTCTTTTTTGAATTACGAATCCAACAAAAAAAGAATCAACTCAAACGGACGTATAACGAAGAAAACACGCACGAATCAAGAAACGAAGCAACAAACGACGCAACGGGGCGGGGGTGGGCCCACCGCCGCCGGCTGGACCCCCACCGCCGCCGGCCACCTGTGTCCCGCCCCGGTTTCCATTTTTGGTAACTTTTGGTACCTGGTGCGCCTACTTTTCGTGTTGTACGGTACCCGGTGCGCCTACTTTTCGTGTTGTACACACCATTTTTGGAAAGCTTTCTAACATGCACCTCATGGTGCTAATGTGAGCCAAAGCTCACCTATAAATAGGTTGCTTAGGTTCATTTGTAAGACACACCAAATATGCCCACTTTCTAGCATATTTCACTCTTTCTTTCTCACTAGAAAATCTTTCGTAGTCTTTTAGTCTTTCTCATTCTAGGAATATTGTAATTAGTCCACGGACTAACGTAGGAGCTAGGGCGAACACTAGAGATTCAGAGATCAATCTTTGTACGTGTGAAAGAGTTTGTCAATTATAATAATACGCTGCTACGCATTTAATTCCGGGTGATATCTAAAATTTTATTATACTTGTCTCATTTAATATTTTGAATATGTATTTGTCGCACCTCCTAATTCGGGTTGCGGAAGCGAATCGGGTTGGGGCGCGACTAATCAATAATCAAGCACATAAGATATATAATGAACGACTCTATATGCGTCGTTTACAAAATACATTGATATAACATAAGAGTTTACAAACTGTCTACATTATATTGAGTTCACATGATTACCCTGAGAGATTCTAGTACATTTCCAATTATACAAAATATAGATATACAAGGAAATCTCTTGATGTTTAATGATTGCATGCGACTCGAGCTAAAGTATCCTGATGGGCAGTCCAACCTACTGCTGAGTACCTGAGATAACATGCTAAAAGGTCAGCTAAAAAGCTGGTGAGCTCACAGGTTTAATATGATAAGATATGATTTATGAACCGCAAGATTTAATGAGTTGATTTACAAAACATGTAAATAAATGAATAATGAGTATCACTGCCAAGAGCATATAGTCTGAGCTTAACTGAGGGGTCAGGATCCACCTTTAAGGACCTGAGCGAGGTGCCTCTCTATGAGTGCCTAATCTACACTCAATACTGAACAAATGATAATGCGTCCGTTTGACAGGTTAGTGCTTGCTAACTCGGACGGGGATTGTCAATCCCATATGGTACCGTACACTAACATTCACGCTAAATCATATTAACAAAACTATGCTTCAGAGGACTTTGATTGATTAGATGAAAACAACTCATGCAGCATACGTGATAATTTGATACTTGCGTTCACATGTAAAACAAAATGAGCATGTATCTCACCCCTAGCTAAAAGCATTTAAAAAGGGGCTATGAGACTCACCTGAGTCTGATGACTTGCTAAACAAGTAGTAATGATGATACACAAGGTAATGATGTCGTCCCAACGACTGTAACCTGCCGGGCGTCCTATACGCGCAAGGTTATAATAATGATTAGATGTCTTAACAGACCATCTATGCTAGTTGCTCATTCAACTAGTAATGTCCAAATGATTAGTTTTGGATTGTTTGTATTTTGTAATTATGTACGGCCCGTTGGTGGGTTTTTGTAATAATAATTCCAAGTATTATTATTATGCGTTTCATCCTTTTGTTTACTTGTAAAAGTATATACATATGCATTTTTAAAAGTGAGTACTTTTATATATATCCGAAAGTATATATATAAATATCTATGTCCGAATGTTTGTAGTCCAAAGGTGTCTATGTCCGAAAGTGTATATCCGATTGTGTTTAAGTCCGAATGTCAAGGGTCCGAGAGTCTAAGTTCGGATCAGAATTAGTCCGTATGCCATGGGTTTAGGTTCGGGAAAGTGGTCAAACGACCACCGTTTGACCCGAAACTTTTACACAAATCCTAATATGTCAAAATAAGTTTATAAAAGTTGTCGTTACGTTTCGTGGGTCTCTCGAAGTGTCGTTTTCATGATTATGTCAAAACAGTCCTTATGTTGGTATATCACAGATTTTAACGACTTTGGCCAAGCATTTTACCCAACAAAACAGCCGTAATTCAATCCAAGAAAATTAAATGTTGTTCCCTTATGATTCTTCTTTTCAAAACATATTCTTACAAGATCTAATTCCTAACACAAATTAAGAAATAATTTTGTGAAGCACAAGTGTTCCAGCAGTCCATTTTCATGACATGTGTCCAATGATTTGGTCATAACTCAAAAACTACAAAACTTAATGAAATGTATAAGTAGGGGTTTTAAAGATATTTCAAATACCAAACTTTTGGCACTGGTCCCACCTGCAAATTCGTCCTATAACCCCAGATCTACTCATTTAGATTTAGTCAAGATTTCTGGTCAGAAAGTACTATTTGCACATGTATCTTTATTTCGATTTTAAAAAATGGAAAAAGATCAGATCAAAAAGTGGGGCTTACATATTATTAAAGTAGATTCAAAATACTTGAGTTTAGGCTCAAAAAACGTTAGATTTCATGGTGTTATCGTTCGGTTATAGTGTTTTAAAGTCAAACAAAATTTTATCCAGCAGACAATAGCATCATCCAACGGTTCTTAACTTTCTTTTTCGGTTTTTAACATAGATCTTGGACATATACTAGCAGATCTGAAGCATAAGCATGTATATTAACATCATCCAAGGAAATCCAAAGGAAAAAGGGAAGAGTTTTACCACAAGAAAACCGATCTAGTGCTGAAACGAGACAGGGTTATCTGCTGCTGTTTCGGTTCGTGTTCTTCTTGTTCCTCCTTGCTAAAAACGTGTAAGATGGTGTTAGATTTGTAAAGGGGCTGTTTGGATGTTCTTGGATGATGTTTATGGTCGTGGATTTGGTGGTGTTTCAGCTGAAAGTCGCAGCAAAGAGGAGAGAAAATGGATGAGAAGTGGTGGTTAAGTTGTAAGTGTGAATGAGAAATGATAAAAGTATGGTTTAAATATGGGACATTTAGGGCTAGGTTTCCTTTGGGCTTTTGGGCTGGATATGGGCCCTTGGGCCGTGGGTTTGGGGCCTGACCCATCACGGGTTGGGCTCGTGAACCTCGTTCCTCGAATTCGTTTAACGTTTGTTAGTCGGTTAAGCGTTGATTGTTCATTTTAAGGAGTAACTTTTATCGTTTGATTCTTCGAATATATTTTCAATATGTAATTGCTATTTAGATTGACTAAGCATTTTGAAAACACTTATTTTGAGTTACCAAAATATATTTTTGGGTTTCGTTCGGGTGTCGGGTTCGATTTGCGTATTTTCTAGCGTTCGTTACGTTTTAAATCAAACGTAAAAGTCTATCGCGTTTATTATTATAAAATAATAATACTAACAACTATTTTATCATTAAAATAGATTTATGATGAGTATAAAGTGATTCACCAACGTCCGTATTAATGTATCGGAATTCGGCCGATTTGAAAATGCACGATTTAAACAAATCGTGTGAGTGTATATATATAAATATACAAAATGTTACACATAATTAGCCTAGCACTAAACCAATTACATGTAATTACAAAATGATTAGGAACTAATACTAGTCCTAATTTGGCGGTTGTTACATTCTCCCTTTGTTAATGAAATTTCGTCCCGAAATTTAGCTCTGAGTCGTGGTTGGAGTAGAATCAGTGAATAAAATAGGATACTTGAGTCGCATTTGGTCCTCTCGTTCCCAGGTGAATTCCGGACCACGCCGCGAATTCCACCGAACTTTGACGATTGGGATACGACTTTGCTTAAGTTGTTTGACCTCACGGTCCATGATCTCCACTGGTGTCTCGACGAAATGAAGCTTGTCGTCAATTTGAATTTCATTGAGAGGTATAATGAGTGTCTCATCAGATAGACATTTCTTAAGATTAGAAATGTGAAATGTGGGATGCACGCTACTAAGCTCAGGTGGTAGCTGCAATCGATATGCGACTGGACCAATCCTCTCGAGGATCTCAAAAGGTCCAATGTATCTAGGGTTCAACTTCCCGCGTTTGCCAAATCGGATGACACCTTTCCAAGGTGATACTTTGAGGAATACTCGATCCCCAACCTGGAACTCGAGATGCTTGCGTCTCACGTCAGCATAACTCTTCTGACGATCACGTGCGGCCTTCAGTCGTTGCTGGATACCAACGATCTTCTCGGTGGTTTCATGAATGATTTCAGGACCAGTGAGTTGACTATCTCCAACTTCGGTCCAACAGATAGGCGATCGGCACTTACGACCGTACAGTGCCTCAAAAGGTGCAGCTCCAATACTGGTGTGGTAGCTGTTGTTGTATGAGAATTCACACAATGGCAAATGCTGTTCCCAATTCGCACCGAAGTCAATTACGCAGGCGCGTAACATATCTTCCAGCGTTTGGATTGTCCTTTCACTTTGGCCATCGGTTTGTGGATGATAGGCTGTACTCATATCTAAACGAGTACCCAATGACTTTTGTAATGATTGCCAAAAGTTAGATGTGAATCGGCTGTCCCTATCAGAGATAATTGAGATTGGAACGCCGTGTCTTGTTACGATCTCCTTCATATAGATTCGTGTGAGACGTTCCATTATGTCAGTTTCCTTCATGGCGAGGAAATGAGCTGATTTGGTGAGCCGATCAACGATCACCCAAATGGTGTCGTAACCACTAGCTGTTTTAGGGAGTTTTGTGATGAAATCCATGGAGATTTGCTCCCATTTCCATTGAGGGATTTCTGGTTGCTGGAGCAAGCCGGAAGGTTTCTGATATTCGGCTTTGACTTTGGAACATGTGAGGCATTTGCTGACGTACGTGGCAATCTCTGCTTTCATGTTTGGCCACCAGTACAATTCCTTGATACCATGATACATCTTATCAGATCCAGGATGTATAGAGTATTTGGACTTGTGAGCTTCATCCATCACCAAGTCTCGAAGGTTTCCAAATTTAGGTAACCAGATTCGATTTGCGAAGTACTTGACCCCATTGGGTTTGATTTCGAATTGGTTCTCCATGTTTCAAAAGGCCTCTTCTTTGATGTTTTCGGGCTTCAAGGCTTCGAGTTGAGCCGTAAGGATTTGAATGATTAAATCATTATGAATGGTAATACTGAGGGCTCGGACTCGTAGTGGTTTGGTACGCTCCTTTCGACTTAGGGCATCGGCAACTACATTAGCCTTCCCTGGGTGGTACTTGATTTCACAATCATAATCTGTAAGCAACTCGACCCAGCGACGTTGCCTCATGTTAAGATCCTTCTGATCGAATATATGCTGAAGACTTTTATGATCAGTGAAGATGGTACATTTTGTGCCATACAGATAATGTCTCCAGATTTTGAGTGCGAACACCACGGCTCCTAATTCGAGATCATGGGTTGTGTAGTTCTTCTCGTGAACTTTGAGTTGTCGGGAGGCGTAGGCTATGACTTTTTCTCGTTGCATCAACACGCAACCAAGACCTTGATGTGAAGCATCGCAGTATACCACGAAGTCTTCATTGCCTTCGGGTAATGATAGGATAGGTGCACTGCAAAGCTTTTGCTTCAATAGCTGAAATGCTGACTCTTGCTTATCAGTCCAATTGAACTTCTTCTCTTTCTGAGTCAGTGTTGTGAGAGGTCGAGCTATTTTGGAGAAATTTTCAATGAAGCGCCGATAATAACCAGCCAATCCTAAAAATTAGCGTACCTCTGTCGGCGTTGTCGGTGCTTGCCAGCACTTGATAGCCTCAATCTTTGAGGGATCAACATGAATTCCCTGACTGTCAATCACATGACCAAGGAATTGAACGGTCTGAATCCAGAATTCACACTTGGAGAACTTAGCATATAATTCCTCGTGTCTAAGGGGTTCTAGAATGGTTTTGAGATGCTGCTCGTGCTCTTGCTTGTTACGTGAGTAGATAAGAATGTCATCGATGAAAACAATGACAAACTTGTCGAGGTATGGTTTGCACACTCGGTTCATAAGATCCAAGAATACTGCCGGTGTGTTAGTCAAACCAAAGGCCATAACCTGAAACTCGTAATGACCATAGCGAGTTCGGAAAGCGGTTTTCGGAATATCTTCATCGCGAACTCTTAATTGATGATAACCCGATCGTAGATCTATTTTTGAATAAACACTTGACCCTTGGAGTTGGTCGAACAGGTCATCAATACGGGGTAGTGGATAACGGTTCTTGATGGTTAATTTGTTCAACTCTCTGTAGTCGATACACATCCTGAATGAACCGTCCTTCTTTTTCACAAACAGAACCGGAGCTCCCCAGGGTGAAGAACTCGGTCTTATGAAACCCTTATCCAGAAGTTCCTGTAACTGAATAGACAACTCCTGAAGTTCTGAAGGGGCTAAACGATATGGTGCTCGTGCCACGGGTGCTGCCCCAGGCACAAGGTCTATTGAGAACTCAACTTGCCTTGGTGGTGGAAGACCAGGCAATTCTTCAGGAAAGACTTCTGGAAAGTCTCTGACGATGGGCACATCCTCAAGTCGCTTCTCTTCTGACTTCTTCTCAATAACATGAGCGAGGATTGCCTGATACCCTTTCCTAAGGTACTTGCGAGTCTTCATGCAGGATATGATATTCAATCTCGTTCCACCGGTCTCCCCTTGTATGATCAAAGTACTACCAGTGACGAGAGGAATACGAACGATTTTGTCATGACAGACAATTTCAGATCGATGCTTGGATAGCCAATCCATGCCTACTACTATGTCAAAACTTCCAATCTCGATGGGTATGAGGTTTATGGGAAATAGTTCGTTTGTGAGGTTTAGGGTGCAATTTGGTAACACACTATCGGCCTCAATCAATTTGCCATTAGCTAACTCTACAGTGTACTTAGCTTCTAAGGCAATTGGGGAAATGTCTAATAGTGGGCTAAATTCCTCAGATATAAAACTCCTATCAGCACCAGTATCAAACAAAACTGAAGCAGTTAAATTGTTGAGAAGAAACATACCCGTGACCACATTAGGGTCTTCACGGGCCTCTCCAGCATTCAGCACAAAAGCTCTGCCCCTAGCATTGTTGTTGTTGTTTCCCTTGTTCTTCAGCTTTGGACACGCATTCCTGAAGTGTCCAGTGTTTCCACACTCATAGCAGGCTCGGGGTTGGTTGTTGTTGGTGTTGGTGGTGGGGTTGGTTGCAGGTGTTCGGCAGTCTTTGGTAAAATGTCCATATCTCTTGCAGTTGTTACAGGGTGTACCACAAGGACCATCATGATGACGATTGCACTTTGAAAAGTAGGATTTACTTCCAGTGTACCCTTTCCTCTCTCCAAAACCTGACGTGTCATTCTTGACAGTCTCGGTCTTTTTGAAGGTCTGCTGGTTCTGATTCCCAGACCATTTTCTCTTGTTGTTATTCCCAGAAGACGAGACAGGGGTTCCTTGGCTCTCTTGCATAGCCATGAGCTCATGAGCTAATCGAATTGCTCCCTGAATGGTGGTTTTGCCGGAAGAAGCGACGTTCCCCCGGACAGGTTCCGGAAGACCGCGGATGTACCTCTTGACCTTGTCGGTCTCAGTGCTCACTAAGGCTGGGTGAAGGGTTGCAAGTTGTTGGAACCTAGTAGTGTATCCAACAATGTCGGTTCCTTGAACCTTGAGATGCCAGAACTCCTCATCTAGCTTCTGGAGTTCTTCAGATGGGCAATACTCCTCTGTGAGCATTTTCTTCAGATCTTCCCATGGAAGTAGATAGGCGGTATCTATACCCACAGACTGGGCATAAGAGTTCCACCAGGTGAGGGCACCGTCAGCAAGGGTGCATGTGGAGAACTGAATTCTATCCCCTTCCGCACATTTGCTAATGCGAAAGACTGATTCCATCTTCTCAACCCATCTGATTAGGCCGATGGCTCCTTCAGTTCCTTTAAAGCTTAGTGGTTTGCAGTTTTGGAAGTCCTTGTAGGAACAAGGCTTGGCAGTAGGAGGGGTATTGGCAGTATCACTAGTCCTTCTAGAGGTCTCTGATGACTGACGCGCCAAGGCTTCAGTTACTGCCTGGGAAATGAGGGATGCCATCTGGGCATCGGTGTAGTTCCTTGACTTTGGCGGCATGATTTTCCTGAGAATAGAAGGATAGTGTCACACCCCAAAATCCAGTAATTGTGTTTATTTAAATGTTTAGCGGAAGCAAGTTATAATTTAGCGGAAGCATTATGTGTAAACAGTTTAACAGCGGGGTGATGACGTATCAATTGTGCATTCATCGTATCAGAGCATATGATCATACAGAACATAATATATAAAGGATGCCAATTTAAAATAGTTATTACAAAAGTAATACGACTATGTAAGTCGTACTTTAGTAATAAAGTTTAAAACATTTAGGTTTTACAATACATATGTTAAGATAAGATTTCATGAGTATAACTGCAATGTCTGCAGTAATACAGAGGAAATCCTCAAAAGCTGTCCCAAAATATATGGCATCCTAAGTAGTCCAGGGTTGACCATCCTGAATGCATGCGATCCTTACTTACATAGCTAATTTCCTGTAAAACATAGAAAGAAAGTCGTCAACAAATATGTTGAGTGAATTCACAGGTTTTGTATAAATATTTGGTATGTTAAACCATTTATGTTTAAATTATTGAAATGTTATTCAATAAATAAAGGTTTGCAGGTTTTGCAAATTATAAGATGATAGGGATAGTTACCCTAAAATATAGTTTTATGTGGGTTGTTACCCAAATCATATGTCTGGTTGTTTACCAGAATATAAATATAATCAGTACGTATACTGAAATAAAGCAGTTGTAGGATATGTTCATCCTAAATAATAATTGTGGGAATGCTTAGACTTATAATCCCCTGAAAGGTGAGCTAAACCTCGCAGGTTAAAGTAACGCGACCTAACCCTATAACCAAACCACAACCAAAACTTATGTTTCTTGCCTGAAGGACAGTTAAGTATACGCTCCATCCACAGGAGGGTCGTCACGGCAATAGTACTATTCGTATACTCAGTGGCTAGAGTCACCTAGCTAATGGTTATAGTTTGCACGACATAAGGACTTTTCATGCATACATTGGGAGTCTGGGTCCGTACTAGGATCTGTTGTCTAATTCCCAAAACAGTTGTGAACATGTAGTTTCATATCAAACAGTTTGTATAAAGCGATAAAGCATTTATATAATTTGCTGCATGTGTTTTGCATGCAGTTTCTATGTTTACACCCCTATGTTTAAAAGCATAAAACATTTGTAAAGTAGGGGCTGTGAACTCACAGTAGTTTTGCTCGGTATGAAAGCTAGCAGCCAAACAGATATTTGCTCAAGGTATGTTAACCTATACAATAAATATATTAACATAAGTACGTTTGATTTGTTTTAATCACTTATGTTAACAGTTTGTTCGTTTGAAGAAATGGTTGATTTCTTAATAATATAAGTCGTTGTATTTGTTGGTGACATTGAGTAGAAAGATTGTTATTATTTCTTTCATCGTATACTTGGTTAAGTATATAAATCAATATGTAATTGTCTAATTTAACGGAAGGTCGTTTTGTTTCCATTTGTACATATATATGTGAATATATATTCTTAAGTGTCGTATGTATATATGTTTGATCAATACATTGTTTATGTATATCAAAATATATAAGTTTTCATTTGTTTAAGAAAACGTATACGTTTGTGTCTATATATATCGCGTGTCCTCGAATATATATATTGTAATACGTTGGTTCGTATTTAAAACGTGCCGAGTTTTATTTGCTATAAAACTTGTTAATCTATTTATTCCTTTTAATAAATATCATTTGTTTTTAATATTGTTACGTTTGTTTAATAAGTGTTAAAAAGTTTAAATGTCCCGATTGTGTAATCGTATCCAAATCGTATAATTTACAAAGTTCGTATATATATATATATCGTTCGTTCGTTCGTACGAGTTTAAATAGTCCAAAATCCGTGTCTCGGATATATCGTAATAATGTTTTATTAATGGTTTACAATGTCTCGTAAATATATCGTATAAATGGAATCGTTAACGGAAACGTTTATGTTTTAAAATAAAAGTCAGATTGTTGACCAGGCTCGGGAATCCGCCGGATTTAAAAGAATCCGCCGGATTCAAGTCAAAAGTCGGAATACGCCGGATTCGAGTGAATCCGCCGTATTCAATCAAATTCGGGGGAATCCGCCGTATTCAATCGAATACGCCGGATTCGTTTGTGTTCATCAGATAGTTCGTGCGAAGCTTTGGAATACGCCGGATTCATTTGAATCCGCCGTATTCACCCGTGTCTTTTACTCATTCATCGTTTTAGCCGAAGATTTGTGTGCGGGTCGGACACGGGAATCCGCCGGATTCCCCTGAATCCGCCGGATTCGTTTGGTTTTCGGTGGGAATACGCCGGATTCAAAGGAATCCGCCTTATTCGTTACTCGTTTCAGTCCCCTGTTCGCGTCTGATTATATATATACACACCTTTGTTTGTTTCCAATCTATAATACATTAATACCAAATGTTCATCTAAGTATTATAGGTTGTTTTCATAAGTTATTACATCATTGTAACAAGTTTTAGTATAACGATTTTCGTTTTAAAGTTTTGGGTTTTATAAAACCATTTTCATGAATCATCGAGAAATCATCCAAATTATATGTTAGATGTAAAGATTTTGATATGTTATCACTATATATAAACGAATTTAAGTAAAGAAATTAAAGGAAATAAGTTTTCTTACAAAGTGAGAAATGGTGAGAATGATGATCGATGATGATGATGTTGCTGGCCTTGGTGTTCTACTTCTGCTACTACTTGTTGCTACTGATCTTGTAAGTTTTTAAGAGAGGAAGAAGATAGATGGATTATTGGTGATGTTGGTGAATGATCAGGAGAAGGAATGGAGGGAGTATAAAAAAAATCAAACGGGTATGGGATTGAAGATCAGAGATGTCTCTGTATTATTGGAGGTTGGTGACCATTTTTGGTACATCAACTTCGAGTACGGGTATAATTATAGCAATATAAAAATAAACATTTTACATTTTTATTTTGTAGGTGTTCTACTGGTTCGTTATTTATAATTGGAATAATGATGTTATCATTATTTTATATAGTTGTAAAATTTTGTACATTTTACTGCGCGCAGTTAATTGAGCGCCAAATTTCAGTTAATTTATGATTTCATATTTTGAGGTAATGTTCTAACTTCTTCCAAACGAATGAGAAAATTTGCATTTTTATGATTTGACGTCGTATGCGCGTTTT
This sequence comes from Helichrysum umbraculigerum, assembly GCA_949592205.1. Taxonomy (NCBI): domain Eukaryota; kingdom Viridiplantae; phylum Streptophyta; class Magnoliopsida; order Asterales; family Asteraceae; genus Helichrysum; species Helichrysum umbraculigerum. The sequence continues at coordinate 304,854,713 of CATIUR010000001.1, read as the reverse complement.
AGAATTATTTCTGTTTGTTTTATAATACGTTTTATGTTAAACGAAAAATTAGACCCTTATATCTATATGTTATAGATATCTAAATACTCGTAATTAATAATTACATTATTAAGTATTTTTGTATCACGAAACTTTTGTCATTTATTTTTGTTGGGTTCGTTCCGATATATTTGTACGCGATTATAATTAATCACATATTTTGTAATACTTTTTGTTTAAAAGTATTGGGCTTGCTAGACTTACATCATAACGAAAAGTTTTGTTAAAACTTAACCAGGAAATTAGCGTAAGAATGCACATGCATGTTATTTAATTAATACCTAATTTGGAGAGTTGTCACAGATAGGGTTCGTGAGAGATTGTCCATAAATGATGATTATCATAGATGTACATATACAAATGCGGTAATATACAACATCACAATATGACAATCAACATTATAGAACAATCAAGAGGTGTTGAATAACCATCTCTACTGACTAGCAACTACGTGCTAACTAGCCTGGTTATTTGATTTGTTGTGAGTTGGATAAGGTCTCGCTCGAAGTGACACGGTGGTCCTCCTAGCTACCTATGAGTTTCGTGATTCCAAGAGAGGTTATTGAGAGCGGGATGAAGTAGAAGGTGTTTCGGTGCGTGTGTGTTGCCATCTCTATGACAAAGTGTTTGGATATGTGAGTGCCTATATATATATATATATATATATATATATATATATATATAATATAATAGACTAGCGTACAGTGCTTGAGCGATGACTATCCATGTATACATACATATATCACATAATAGTCTTATGAGTGTCTAGCACAAACAATTATGAGTCCCGGTTTCTCTCGAGGTCAGAGTCAACTAATGTATTCCTATTCCAGCATAACCATTTCAAGTCTTACATCATCTTTATTTAATTGTACATAGTTGATCAAGCTATGTTAAATTAAACTTGTATGACGTAACTCTTGAACCAATCACACTTAACAGAAAATACTGCCTAACGGTCATAGTCTAGGCCCACTAATGCAACCTAGTTCACTATAACCTTAGGCTCTGATACTAATCTGTCGCACCTCCTAATTCGGGTTGCGGAAGCGAATCGGGTTGGGGCGCGACTAATCAATAATCAAGCACATAAGATATATAATGAACGACTCTATATGCGTCATTTACAAAATACATTGATATAACATAAGAGTTTACAAACTGTTTATATTATATTGAGTTCACATGATTACCCTGAGAGATTCTAGTACATTTCCAATTATACAAAATATAGATATACAAGGAAATCTCTTGATGTTTAATGATTGCATGCGACTCGAGCTAAAGTATCCTGATGGGCAGTCCAACCTACTGCTGAGTACCTGAGATAACATGCTAAAAGGTCAGCTAAAAAGCTGGTGAGCTCACATGTTTAATATGATAAGATATGATTTATGAACCGCAAGATTTAATGAGTTGATTTACAAAACATGTAAATAAATGAATAATGAGTATCACTGCCAAGAGCACATAGTCTGAACTTAACTGAGGGGTCAGGATCCACCTTTAAGGACCTGAGCGAGGTGCCTCTCTATGAGTGCCTAATCTACACTCAATACTGAACAAATGATAATGCGTCCGTTTGACAGGTTAGTGCTTGCTAACTCGGACGGGGATTGTCAATCCCATATGGTACCATACACTAACATTCACGCTAAATCATATTAACAAAACTATGCTTCAGAGGACTTTGATTGATTAGATGAAAACAACTCATGCAGCATACGTGATAATTTGATACTTGCGTTCACATGTAAAACAAAATGAGCATGTATCTCACCCCTAGGTAAAAACATTTAAAAAGGGGCTATGAGACTCACCTGAGTCTGATGACTTGCTAATCAAGTAGTAATGATGATACACAAGGTAATGATGTCGTCCCAACGACTGTAACCTGCCGGGCGTCCTAAACGCGCAAGGTTATAATAATGATTAGATGTCTTAACAGACCATCTATGCTAGTTGCTCATTCAACTAGTAATGTCCAAATGATTAGTTTTGGATTGTTTGTATTTTGTAATTATGTACGGCCCGTTGGTGGGTTTTTGTAATAATAATTCCAAGTATTATTATTATGCGTTTCATCCTTTTGTTTACTTGTAAAAGTATATACATATGCATTTTTAAAAGTGAGTACTTTTATATATATCCGAAAGTATATATATAAATATCTATGTCCGAATGTTTGTAGTCCAAAGGTGTCTATGTCCGAAAGTGTATATCCGATTGTGTTTAAGTCCGAATGTCAAGGGTCCGAGAGTCTAAGTTCGGATCAGAATTAGTCCGTATGCCATGGGTTTAGGTTCGGGAAAGTGGTCAAACGACCACCGTTTGACCCGAAACTTTTACACAAATCCTAATATGTCAAAATAAGTTTATAAAAGTTGTCGTTACGTTTCGTGGGTCTCTTGAAGTGTCGTTTTCATGATTATGTCAAAACAGTCCTTATGTTGGTATATCACAGATTTTAACGATTTTGGCCAAGCATTTTACCCCACAAAACAGCCGTAATTCAATCCAAGAAAATTATATGTTGTTCCTTTATGTTTCTTCTTTTCAAAACATATTCTTACAAGATCTAATTCCTAACACAAATTAAGAAACAATTTTGTGAAGCACAAGTGTTCCAGCAGTCCATTTTCATGACATGTGTCCAATGATTTGGTCATAACTCAAAAACTACAAAACTTCATGAAATGTGTAAGTAGGGGTTTTAAATATATTTCAAATACCAAACTTTTGGCACTAGTCCCACCTTCAAATTCGTACTATAACCCCAGATCTACTCATTTAGATTTAGTCAAGATTTCTGGTCAGAAAGTACTATTTGCACATGTATCTTTATTTCGATTTCTAAAAATGGAAAAATATCAGATCAAAAAGTGGGGCTTACATATTATTAAAGTAGATTCAAAATACTTGAGTTTAGGCTCAAAAAACTTTAGATTTCATGGTGTTATCGTTCGGTTATAGTGTTTTAAAATCAAACAAAATTTTATCCAGCAGACAATAGCATCATCCAACGGTTCTTAACTTTCTTTTTCAGTTTTTAACATAGATCTTGGACATATATAAGCAGATATGAAGCATAAGAATGTATATTAACATCATCCAAGGAAATCCAAAGGAAAAAGGGAAGAGTTTTACCACAAGAAAACCGATCTAGTGCTGAAACGAGACAGGGTTATCTGCTGCTGTTTCGGTTCGTGTTCTTCTTGTTCCTCCTTGCTAAAAACGTGTAAGATGGTGTTAGATTTGTAAAGGGGCTGTTTGGGTGTTCTTGGATGATGTTTATGGTCGTGGATTTGGTGGTGTTTCAGCTGAAAGTCGCAGCAAAGAGGAGAGAAAATGGATGAGAAGTGGTGGTTAAGTTGTAAGTGTGAATGAGAAATGATAAAAGTATGGTTTAAATATGGGACATTTAGGGCTAGGTTTCCTTTGGGCTTTTGGGCTGGATATGGGCCCTTGGGCTGTGGGTTTGGGGCCTGACCCATCACGGGTTGGGCTCGTGAACCTCGTTCCTCGAATTCGTTTAACGTTTGTTAGTCGGTTAAGCGTTGATTGTTCATTTTAAGGAGTAACTTTTATCGTTTGATTCTTCGAATATATTTTCAATATGTAATTGCTATTTAGATTGACTAAGCATTTTGAAAACACTTATTTTGAGTTACCAAAATATATTTTTGGGTTTCGTTCGGGTGTCGGGTTCGATTTGTGTATTTTCTCGCGTTCGTTACGTTTTAAATCAAACGTAAAAGTCTATCGCGATTATTATTATAAAATAATAATACTAAGTACGTAACAACTATTTTATCATTAAAATAGATTTATGATGAGTATAAAGTGATTCACCAACGTCCGTATTAATGTATCGGAATTCGGCCGATTTGAAAATGCACGATTTAAACAAATCGTGTGAGTGTATATATATAAATATACAAAATGTTACACATAATTAGCCTAGCACTAAACCAATTACATGTAATTACAAAATGATTAGGAACTAATACTAGTCCTAATTTGGCGGTTGTTACAGTATTATTGCCTGGTATGTGATTTATTTGTTGCCATGAATTGCGAGTAGTTTATTATTGTGATTGCTGATGATGTAGATAATTATAAGTAAGGATGTCATTACACCATCAATGCACGATAATCGTAAAATGATATAACGGCCCCTATTCAACTGTTTATTCGGTATAGTGCTGGAAATGCATTATGCAAAGTACAAACGTACGGAAGCCGGTAAATGACCGAAGGTAGTTATATCATTGGAATCAGCTCTGGTTTAATAGTTGGAATTCCGAGAGGATAATACAACTCTACAACTAACTAGTGTATCCTACGAGAATCAATGCACTACAAAATAATGTTCGTTAATTACGTTCAGATAAAATAGGAGATAATAACCCTTGTATTGTTTAGACTTTATGAATTTAAGTCTAGTTTATGGAGTACCCTTTCCAGTTATCCACGTGACTGCAACCTAGTAATTAGGACCTGATTAACCCTAATTAGGGTAAGTAGTTATCTGTGCCCATGACATGCAATAAGTAAGACACAATGAAATCACTCGTTGTATATATTAGGTTTACTTTTCTGCACTGCTTTACATTTAATTAGCTAGAGTGTCACTTTCAATGTCAATTACTCTTGACCGCTTGTTGGATATAAGAAGCAGTGAAATTCTCATGTAAAGTACACTGTCTATTATTGAAAGGCATGGTCCTCATATGAAACACGTTTTATCAAACTGCGGATAATCTGGAGATGTATAACTATTTGAAAAGGAGAACTTAAATCATAAGTCGAAGCAATTAAAGCTTAATCGAGTAAAAACAAGGCTTAGGAGTAAGAGTAAAGTTCAAGTGACCTAGAATCCTTAAAACACTAAGCCTTACACAATCGACGGTCCGAACATACAAAGCTATTAATCTTCGTGCTAATAGAGTAGTAAACTACCTTAGGAGTTAAGAACGGTCGGACCTATGAGACGATACGCTACTGATTCATGCACCTCGGTATAAAACCAAAATAGGTTGTTCATCTTTCAACTAGATGAGTATTGGAAGTTTGCGTATTGCTCCGATCAGAATCATGATAACCTAGTTCCAAGTGACACGCCGATGGGAATCTGAGTTGGTAGGGTTCTAGAGTTTACCCCTTGTAGTTTATTTACCACATTATGTATCAACCCTATTTGTTCTGTCATCCTGAAATATTAATTATCAAAATCTCAGCAATCACATCTTTATCTTTATCTGCTTTTCCTTTACTTTATTGCAATTTATTTTCCTGCATTTTAATTACCTGTCTTTAAACCCCAAAAACCTACCTACTTTGTTCCATCCTAAATGCTTCCCTGCTGAAAGTGCCAACTTTAATCGCCCACACGTTTGGATTCATAGAACGATCTTAGGTCGTACTTACCGCTTACTAACCAGAGTAGGTAGTACGTATAATTTAAGCCCCGCAAAATATAAATTTAAAACCCCTGCTGCGCTCGCATCATCATTTGAAAAACAACGACACATTGTGAGCACATCAAACACACTACCTCACAAACTAGATTTGATCACCTAATTATCTTGGTTAATTATTGGTCAAAACAATTTGGCGCCCACCGTGGGGCAAGTAGTGTTTTTCATAATCAAATTCTTGTTAAAAGCCTTGTTAAATCACTTTTTTCAAAGGTTTTTGTTAGAAATGTCGACTCAAGGACGATCTACATCTTCTACCATGCCATCGTCCACTTCTGCTGTGCCTAGCCTACCACCATACCCACCTGTTTCTTCATCACGACCAAGGCATGAACATATTTCCTCAAGGGCGACGTCTACCGCATCCACTTATGTGGGATCAGGTCCAACTGATAATGATCCTGTGATTATTTCTAACCGTGAAATTATGTCTATGTTTTCAGAGGTGAAGGAACAGATGGAACGAATGGAGCGAAGTAATGCGTCACTTAGAAGGGATGTGGAAGGCATGAGATTGAGGGAAAATACTCCTGTCACCCAAGTGACTACTCCCGTACGGAGCAGGATCTTGGATTTCGACACTCCATGTACAGCGAATTACTCTGGGGATTTCATATCTATGCAAGGGAGTGCTGGGATCCCAAGATCAACATACTTAACCAGAGTTTCCACATCCAGAGATCCTGGTCAACCCTCAGGATCCTCATTGGGGGCATTAAATGGTGGTAACATATCTTCTAGTTATTCTTTGAATACTAACATTTTGCAGGATCCTGGAGTAAGTCAAATTATGGCAAGGGAACTGCAAAAGCTTAAGGATATGATACCGAGTGTCCCTGGTGTGGTACAACCTATTCCAGAGGTAGCTCCAACTGCTCACAGGATCTCGAGATTTGCACCACCAATATGTGATGCCAAGATACCGAAGAGGTTCCAGACCCCAAGCATGAAATTATATGATGGAACTACGGATCCCGAAGAGCACATAGCACAGTACAGAGAAAGGATGGAGATCATTCCTATCCCCGCAGATCTCAAGGAAGCCTGCTTATGCAAAGGATTTGGATCTACTCTCACAGAATCTGCACTTAAGTGGCTACTTAATGTTCCTGCATATTCAATTACTTCTTTTGCTCATTTAGTTAATCTTTTTAATAATCAATTCTCATGCAGTAGAACTTTTGAAAGATTAACTACTGATTTATATAGGATTGTCCAAAGAAATAATGAAACACTTCGAGATTTTGTAGGAAGATTTGGCAGGGAGTCTTTGGATATCCCGAATCTAGATATGGCGACTGCTGTCCAAGCTTTCAAAATGGGGATAAAGAGGGATTCTCCTTTCTATGAAGATCTTGTGATGAATCCTTGTCGAAGCTTGGATGAGGTCAGAAATAGAGCCTTGAGGTTTATACGGCTGGAAGAGGATACAATGATCCAGAAAAGACTGGATATCCCTTCAACATATGATAAACCCAACAGGAAGGCGGAATCATTTTCATTCAGACCAAGCAGGAACAAGCCATATTCCAGAAATGAGGATCGCAGGATCAACGTTGTGGACGAGGAAGACGAGGATTATCCTAAACTAACCGATTATTGTTTTGCAGTTGATACTACAGAGATCCTTTATGCAATGCAGAATCTTGGAGACAAAGTTAGATGACCGAGAAAGAATGAAAAGAGCACTTGATGGAAAGATAAATCCAAATGGTGTGCCTTCCATGAGGACTTTGGCCATATAACTGAAGATTGTATAGCCTTGAGGAAAGAAATAAGCTATCTGCTAGGAAAGGGTTATTTGAAGGAGCTCTTTGGCAAGAAGAAGGATCAGACTAGAGATCAGGACAAGTCCCGGGATCCCCGAGGTTCAGGATCATACTAGGATCCCACAGAGGGCAGGATCACCACCCCCGAACGCCAAGGTAATTAACTTTATATCTGGTGGTTCTGATATCTATGGTACGTCTTATTCTGCAGCAAAAAGACATGCAAAAGAATCCAAATCAGAAAGACAAGATAAGCCTATGAGATTTGTGACCTCGAAAGATGAGAAGTTGGTGACTTTCGGTGAAGATGACAAGGAGAATGTTCAGGATCCCCACCATGATGGTTTGGTTATCACTTTATATGTAGCCAACCACTTTGTACGCATGATCCTGATTGATGGTGGTAGCTCTGTCAACATCATCCAGCTGGAAACACTTAAGAGAATGAGGATCCCAGAATCAGAGATAATTGCAAAATCAACCGTTCTTGTGGGATTCAGTGGTGAAGCCAAGAATACTGTGGGAGAAATCAAACTTCCAATCTATATTGAGGGGGTAAATTCTATGCAACGCTTTTGTGTTATGGATTCATTATCTTGCTATAACATTATTCTTGGTAGACCTTGGATTCATGACAGGCAGTACCATCGACCTATCATCAATGTGTAAAGCTGCCCACTCCATGGGGAGTTGTCAGGATCAATAGTGATCAACAGGAGGCTAAGGATTGCTATACTACATCGATGAAATCTACTACCAAGCCTACGCCAGTATAGCAATTAAAGACGCGGGCACGGGGCATCTTGGAAGCAACTGAACAGGATGTCAAAGAAGTGCCGCTGAACATTGATGATCCTGAAGAGAAAGTGCTTGTAGGATCTGCAATTCCTAGGGATATTGAACAAGATCTTATGAAGTTCCTGAAGGAAAGAAAAGCAACATTTGCCTGGAAACCCAAGGATATGACACGTATATCTAAAGATGTTATTACACATAAACTGGGTATTGTCAATAGTTTCAGGCCAATTCAACAAAAGCGAAAAAAGTTTGCTCTAGAAAGAAATGCTATTATACAAGCAGATGTTGAAAGGTTGCTTGAAAGGTTCCCGAGATGGTTGGCAAACATGGTGGTGGTACAAAAGAAAAATGGGAAATGGAGAGTATGTATGGATTATACTGATCTCAATAAAGCGTGTCCGAAGGATCCTTTCCCCTTACCTCACATAGATTCGATGGTAGACGCAACTGCTGGACACGAGATCCTGACCTTCATGGATGCATCCTCAGAATTTCAGCAAATACAAATGGAACCATCTGATCAGGAGGATACTTCCTTCATGACACCCACATGTATCTATTGTTATATTGCGATGCCTTTTGGTCTTAAAAATGCAGGTTCAACATACCAGAGATTGGTGAATATGATGTTCAAAGATCAGTTGGGCAAGATCATGGAGGTCTACATTGATGATATGGTGGTCAAGTCAAAGAAAGCTGAGGATCATCTTCACGATCTTCGGATTGCCTTTGATATCTTAGACCAATATAACATGAAGCTGAACCCTGCTAAATGTCATTTTGGAGTGGGGGCAGGAAAGTTCTTGGGATATATGGTAACCAAAAGAGGGATCGAGGCTAGCCCTGAACAGATTAAGGCTATCTTGGATTTGAAGTCTCCATCTAACCCAAAAGATATACAGAGGCTGACTGGTAGGATTGCAGCTCTCAACAGATTCATATCAAGATCATCAGATCGTTGCAAGGAATTTTATGATATCCTGAAGAAGAATAAGAAATTCGAGTGGGGAGATAAGCGGGAAGCAGCATTTCAAGAATTAAAGAACTATTTATCATCTGCTCCATTGTTGATGAAACCAGAAGATGGAGAAACATCATTCCTGTACCTGGCGGTATCCCAAAATGCAGTAAGTGCGGTGCTTGTTAAGGATCATGAAGGTCAGCAGCATCCCATATACTATGTAAGTAAAAGTCTACTTGATGTTGAAACCAGGTATTCCCATTTTGAAAAACTTATTCTTGCATTGATAATGGCCTCTACAAAACTAAGACATTATTTTGAAACACACCCTGTGCATGTTAGATCTAATTATTCCATAAAATCTGTGCTTAGAAAACCGGAAATGTCAGGAAGAATGGCTAAATGGTCAGTAAAATTAAGTGCATACAATCTAGAATATGAACGTAGGAATTCCAAAAAATCACAAGCCTTAGCAGATTTTATAGCAGACTTTACTAGTGATCTTCAAAACGAAGTAAATTTAGAAGTCCAACAGTTAGAAGAACTAAAGGATAAATGGATCTTATACACTGATGGGGTTTCTAATATGAATGGAATCGGGTTAGGGATAATGTTAAGATCACCATAGGGAGATATAATGCCACAGGCAATTAATTGTGAATTTCAAGCTACTAATAATGAAGCAGAATATGAAGCACTAATTGCTGGATTACAATTAGCTAAAGATATAGGAGTCAAACATTTACAAGTTTATATGGATTCTTTGCAAGTTGTCAATCATTATAATGGTACTTATGCTGTCAAAGGCGAAAAGTTGGCATTGTATTTGGATGTAGTTAAAAAACTTGCAGGTGCTTTTGAGATATTCACAATAGAGCATATACCAAGGGAAACTAATTCGGAAGCAAATGCATTGGCGAATTTGGGATCAACCCTTAAGATCCCACCGGATGTCAGGATCTCCATTGCTCATATCCTGTTGCCCGCCATATCAGATAAGCAAGAGGAGCAAATATGTGGTGTAAATGATCCTGATCCTGGAGATAACTTAGATACATCAGCTTCTGGGGGCAAATTGGGATCATGGATGCAACCAATCATGAAATACTTGCAGAGTGATGTGTTCCCAAAGGATGAAACAAATCCTAAGGCTTTCAAATTAAAGGTATCTCATTTTATTATTCAAAATGGAATATTGTATCGAAAATCTCTTGTAGGACCATTGTTACGGTGTCTTGAGGATCCTGAAACACAAGCAGTACTTAAGGATATACATCAAGGAGACTGTGGAAATCACTCTGGGGGCAGAATGTTATTTTCAAAAACTTTGAGAACAGGTTACTTTTGGCCTACTATGCGGAAGGATTCCATAGATTTTGCTCGTAAATGTGATACTTGCCAAAGACATGGGAACATCCATCATCAACCGGCAGAACCGATGTATCCAATTATCTCTCCATGGCCATTTATGAAATGGGGAATGGATATCATGGGAAAGTTACTGTTTTGGTCAAAAAATTACATAATGCAATTCAATGAACAAATTAGTAGAGTGAGGTAGTGTGCTTGAATTTGATTTCAAGATAATTTGATTGAAAATTATACTTTGTGATAAAAACTTGTGATTTTGCTAATACGGGTTAACTTAAGATTAAATCTAGCTAAATTTGTGATCTAGGACTTTGTAAATTATGAATTTGTATGCACTAAACCAATACAAATGCAGAAAAACAAGTGTAATCCTGGATAATTCCGGGATAATGCAGTAAATATGACAAAGAATGCAAATTGAGTAAAGTAAATGAATAAAAAGTACAAGAACACAGCGATGTACGAGGAAAACCCTTGATCTATGATAGATCGCCAGCACAAAACCTCGGGAAGGATCAATCGATCCTTGCCTTATGTTTATCTTATTGAATTAAAAATGGTTTACAAGCTAAAGAGCACTAGAATGATTGTCTAAGTGTAGAAATGGTGAAGTGTTAGAGTGTAAATGAGTTGCTGAGAGTGTAATCGTGTGTAAGTGATGAGTAATAGTTAACCTAATTGATCATTCAAGCCTCATTTATATACTACAAGTCGTTAACAAGTAATTCCGAAATATCTGGTGTCGCACCCCCAAATTCGTTAATCATGTTTATCAGATGTTTTGCGGAAGCATTAGATCGAGTGGGGGCGACGACGTATACAAAGTACATGCATACATATCAGAGCATATGATTACAACAAAACATATATATTATGATGCCAAGAGTAATAGTTACAAGGTTTTACAATTCATTGAATCGTATAAGTGTAAAAGTAGTTAAGTTGTACAAAAGTAGATTTCGTAAATATGACTAAATCAGTTTAGTTATATAAAAGAAATCACATTGTTCAAAAGTTGGCATCCTAAATTCGTCACGGGTCGCCTAGTTCCAGAAGTGCAGGCGGTCTTACATGCGCAGCTAATTCCCTGAAAAACATAGTAAAAAGTCAACACGTGGTTGTTGAGTGAATTCACAGGTTTTAATATTTATAAACGTTGTTTGACAAACCAAAGTTGTTTGTAAATTGTTTATGCCATAATAGTTGACTAGAGTTCTGTGGAATGTTATCCAAATATAAGTTTAGTTGGGATGTCACCCAAAAGTATAGTTCAAATTGTTTGTAGGAAAGTCCGTATCCTATCCAAAAGTGTTTGTAGGAAAGAAGTATCCTATTAGTTGTAGGAAAGACGTATCCTATTAGTTTGCCCAAGAAGTAGGGACTTGTCATTTGTCCAAGAAGTAGGACCATCACCCAAGAAGTAGGGCAACATGATGCTCAAGAAGTAGAGCCATCACCCAAGAGGTAGGGCAACACACTGTCCAAGAAGTAGGACCATCACCCAAGAAGTAGGGCAACATGCTCTGTCCAAGAAGTAGGACCATCACCCAAGAAGTAGGGCAACACACTATGTCCAAGAAGTAGGACCATCACCCAAGAAGTAGGACAACCCACTCTATCCAAGAAGTAGGACCATCACCCAAGAAGTAGGGCAACACACTCTCACTTATCCCAAGACATAGGGAAAACTAAGTTTCTCAAAAAGTTTATGAAAATGTTGTTTCATAATTGATAGTTTGTATAAAAGTCTAATGCCTTTTATAAATAGTTTGTACATATGAAATCGTTCATATAAATAAATGTATTGTTCAAAAGTACTCTAGCTATTAATTAGATCATGAATACTATCATAAATAATCAATAGTTGGGAGCATACAACCTAACAGTTTGAAAGTACTCTAGCTATCAATTAGATCATGAATACTATCATAAATAATCAATAGTTAGGAGTATACAAGTATCATAGAAATCAACGATGAAAATCAATGTAGGTTATGGCAATCAGTAAAAGCAGTGACTATGTTTTCCACCCCTGTTCAAAAGCAGTCAAAACAGTAAAAGTAGGGGCTGTGAACTCACCTGGTGAGCTAAGTATGTGTACGAGTGCTAGCAAAGCCTAAGCCCAATGTACTTCCAGTCGGTAATCTCCTAACATCCTAAACGTATGAGATTATAGGTAAGTGCATGTCCTAGTTGACCATCTATGCTAGTGTTCACGCAACCAGATATGTCCAAATGTTTGGTTATACGTTTGTGTTTTGAATACATGTACGGCCTGTTGGTGAGTTTTTGTAATAATAATTACAAGGTATCATTATTATGTGTTTCGTTATTTTGCATACTTATAAAAGTTTATACGTATGTAAAAGTATGTATTTGTTTGTAATATTATTTCTGGAAGTGTATATATATATATATATATATATACATATATACATCCGAATGTATATACGTATATATGTCCGAACTTATACTTATATTTATATATGATTTTGGTCCGAAAGTATAAGTGTCCGAAGGTGTGAAGGTCCGAATGTGTGTGTGTCCGAATATATATATATATGTGTGTGTTTTTGTCCGAAACTATCGCTCCGAAACTACAAAATCCGAATTTTAACACAAAAGTCCGAAAGTCAACAAAAGTCAACTCCGAAAGTTGACTTTCGGAGTCAAAATTACTGTTCATCCGAATTTCAAAGGGGGTCAAAGTTCGGAGTTACTATTCATCCGAAAGTCAAAGTTCGGAGTGCAATTCAGTCCGAATTTGTGATTTTTATTTAAAATAGCAAACGTTAACAAAACGTTCCGAAATTTTTACACAATGTAATAGCATACGTTAACAAAACGTTCCGAAATTTTTACACAATGTTCCTACATATGTTATGTACTTCCTGTAATTTTTTTCATGACTTTTGGAGGTCGTTTGATATTTTCTAAAAATTCGCAAAGGATCAGGGTGCAGTTTAGTCCGAATTTAGACCTTTGCTCACAAATCTAATTTTCTGGAAAAATTGGTGTATTTCTGAAATGAGCCAAAGAAGAACTTTTTGTATATAACAAAATCACCAAGATTTTCCAAGTGGTCTCATACGTTTTTGAGGTCTAGAACTCGAGATATGGCCTCGAGAATTTACTGAAAGTTTTGTCCGCCGGAACAGTAGTCCTGTGTCACCGGAAAAAATATTTTCGGATACTAAACCGAGTCCGAATGCTACGGAACAAATTTTTTTAGAAAGCTTACTTCTTCTACTATATTTTAGGCTCAAGAAACGCATCATTTCATGGAGAAATGATTTTTAAATAATTCGTTAAAATGGGTACATTTTCTGTTACAGAAAACTGTTATGGTTTTTGAGTTTTAAAAAATGTTTGTGGCTGGTAAAGTGAGCCGAGAGAGAGAGCAAAAGGTGGGATGAAAGTGTGAAATAAGTTGGTGAATGATTGTGTGTGTATGAGGTTCAAATAATGCAAGGTATGGGGTTGCACTTGAGGTGGTATGGCAGATTTTTCAAGTCAAAGGGGGTATGGTTTGCATCAAGATTTGTCTCCCTATTAGTTTAGTTAATCCTTAGATATTTAGGTGCTTGACTCGTAATTTTGTTTAGCGCTTAATCTTGTTAAACGTTAGTTTTAATTAACGGTAATTATACGTTAATTATTCTCGAAGTATTTCTCCAAATACTTAGTTTCGTGTTTCTAAGATGTTTGTTTCGTTTTGTTTAGTAGTCTAGTTCAATTCGTGAACTTTTGTCATGTACGTTACGTTTTATATGATACGAAATACTTGTTAAATATTATCGGCATAATATTTAGTAAATAATAATGTTATTAAATAACGTCATATTATTTAATAAATTTCGTTCACCAACGGTCGTATATTTTTGTCGGTTTTGTTCCGAATGTTTTGTACACAGTTATAACTAATTGCGAAATGTGTAATACTACGCGTATTAACTAGTTGGGCTTTGCTAGACTTATCTCATAAAATTTTTGTGTGAATTCACTTAAGTAGGTAATTAGCCTAAAATGCAAATGTTTAGTGTACGTAATCGCGTTTATTTTTGCGGGGTGTCACATTCTCCCCCTGTTAGAGAAATCTCGTCCCGAGATTTTAGTCCATGTCGTTACGTCGGACGTATATGTTTCTGAAAAGGTGTGTTGTCACCAATGTGACGTCGTAAGTTACCGCGTAACTCATAATAGTTTTGGTATACTCATTGTATTGTTTAATAAGTCACACGTTCAAAAGTGGTTAAAGTTTACCAAGCGCTGGGTTCGAAGCGACATTTGAATAATATAATGTTAAAGCGTAGTAATGGTTTACTAAGACGTACCTATGTTGGCGTAGGGATCTGGTTGTGCATCCTTTGCTCTAAGGATGTACGCACGTCCCGGAGCTGTTGGAGCGTTGGCAATACGGTTGTTGTTATTCCCAGAGTTGTTGTTTTGACTGTTGTTGGCGTTGTTAAGCTGTGGGGATTGATTTCGGTAGTGGCCAGGGTCACCACACTTGAAACATCCAATGTTTGCTCTGGTGGTAAGGTTGTTCTTACAAGTATGGGCTCGGTGTCCCCATTGTCCGCATGTACCACAGATGGGGCAATCTCCCTCATGATGCTTTTCGCATTTTCCACACTTAGGTCTCTTGCCTAGGTATGGCTTTGGTTCAGTGTTGGTGATAGCAGCGTATGCCCTAGGGTATCCAGCATACTTCTGATTCTGTTGATCCTGACGATCACTTCCCTCGCTGTTCCATTTTCGTTTGTTGTGCCCAGAATTACCAGCATCTGTAGTTTTCGGTTCACTCTTTCCTGACACAACTTTCTCAGTTAAAGTGCCCATCCTGACAGCATCATCAGTCAAACTTTGAGCCAGATCCACTGCGCTCCTGAAAGTAGAGGGTTTGGAAGACATCACTAAGCTCCGGATCTGTGGTGCTAATCCCCAGTTGTAACGCTCAATGCGTTTGCTCTCTGGAGTCACCATGTGCGGTACTAAGCGTGCAAGCTCTTGAAATTTCGTAGTGTATCCAGTGATGTCAGCACCGATCATCTTGATATCCGATAGTTCGGTTTCGATCTTCTGAAGTTCGCTGCGAGGACAGAATTCCTCAATGATCATTCGTTTCAGATCTTCCCAAGAGATAGCATAGGCGGTTGTTCGTCCGAGCGTTTGTATCTGAGCATTCTACCAGGTCAATGCTTTGTCGGCTAAGGTGCAAGTAGCGTACTTTACCATATACTCGAGTGCACAATAGCTAATGTCTAGTACGGACTCCATTTTCTCGATCCAGTGGACGATCCCAATCACCCCTTCAGTTCCGTTGAAGGTGCTCGGTTTGCAAGCTAGGAATGTTTTATATGAACATCCTCGTTGTGTATTCACCAGTGTTTCACCATTGACATGGGTTGTTCCACTGTTGTTCACCACAGTATCGCGAACGCGACTTGCCTCGTACTGGGCAATAGCTTCGTCTACACGACGCTCGATGATTTGTTCGGTGGTTTCAACGACAGGAGGTGTAGTTGTTCGTCGACTGTTTCGGGTCTTCCTTTGCTTTGGTGGCATGATGACGCTGCGATGAAAATGCAGAAGTTAATGCCGATGTAAGAAATGTGAAGTGTGAAGTTCGTAGTTCAAGGAATCGAGTAGTAAGAAGAGTTAACGATATCCCCATCACGTATCTTGCGACTATGAAACGCCCATATGTACTTAGTATAATATAATCACGTTGGTCAGGCGTTATTATATGATCCTAAATACAAACTTCTTTTCATCAACCGTTTAATACGATCAGGTTCGTATGAGATCAGAGTGAGTATGAATGAATCGAACGTAGTAGAGTTCAATAAATGGGTCACGCGTGTTGATGTGTCGTAACGATAGTTAGAAGTATGCAAATGTGTGTATGCATGTGCATTCTAGCAAAGGCTATAGTCTAAGTTTCTAAGGTCTCTAAGTCACCTAAGAAATCTAGTTCGCTATAACCAATGGCTCTTATACCAATCTGTCGCACCCCCAAATTCGTTAATCATGTTTATCAGATGTTTTGCGGAAGCATTAGATCGAGTGGGGGCGACGACGTATACAAAGTACATGCATACATATTAGAGCATATGATTACAACAAAACATATATATTATGATGTCAAGAGTAATAGTTACAAGGTTTTACAATTCATCGAATCGTATAAGTGTAAAAGTAGTTAAGTTGTACAAAAGTAGATTTCGTAAATATGACTAAATCAGTTTAGTTATATAAAAGAAATCCCATTGTTCAAAAGTTGGCATCCTAAATTCGTCACGGGTCGCCTAGTTCCAGAAGTGCAGGCGGTCTTACATGCGCAGCTAATTCCGTGAAAAACATAGTAAAAAGTCAACACGTGGTTGTTGAGTGAATTCACAGGTTTTAATATTTACAAATGTTGTTTGACAAACCAAAGTTGTTTGTAAATTGTTTATGCCATAACAGTTGAATAGAGTTCTGTGGAATGTTATCCAAATATAAGTTTAGTTGGGATGTCACCCAAAAGTATAGTTCAAATTGTTTGTAGGAAAGTTCGTATCCTATCCAAAAGTGTTTGTAGGAAAGATGTATCCTATTAGTTGTAGGAAAGACGTATCCTATTAGTTTGCCCAAGAAGTAGGGACTTGTCATTTGTCCAAGAAGTAGGACCATCACCCAAGAAGTAGGGCAACATGCTGCTCAAGAAGTAGAGCCATCACCCAAGAGGTATGGCAACACACTGTCCAAGAAGTAGGACCATCACCCAAGAAGTAGGGCAACATACTCTGTCCAAGAAGTAGGACCATCACCCAAGAAGTAGGGCAACACACTATGTCCAAGAAGTAGGACCATCACCCAAGAAGTAGGGCAACACACTCTCACTTATCCCAAGACGTAGGGAAAACTAAGTTTCTCAAAAAGTTTATGAAAATGTTGTTTCATAATTGATAGTTTGTATAAAAGTCTAATGCCTTTTATAAATAGTTTGTACATATGAAATCGTTCATATAAATAAATGTATAGTTCAAAAGTACTCTAGCTATTAATTAGATCATGAATACTATCATAAATAATCAATAGTTGGGAGCATACAACCTAACAGTTTGAAAGTACTCTAGCTATCAATTAGATCATGAATACTATCATAAATAATCAATAGTTGGGAGTATACAAGTATCATAGAAATCAACGATGAAAATCAATGTAGGTTATGGCAATCAGTAAAAGCAGTGACTATGTTTTTCACCCCTGTTCAAAAGCAGTCAAAACAGTAAAAGTAGAGGCTGTGAACTCACCTGGTGAGCTAAGTATGTGTACGAGTGCTAGCAAAGCCTAAGCCCAATGTACTTCCAGTCGGTAATCTCCTAACGTCCTAAACGTATGAGATTATAGGTAAGTGCATGTCCTAGTTGACCATCCATGCTAGTGTTCACGCAACCAGATATGTCCAAATGTTTGGTTATACGTTTGTGTTTTGAATACATGTACGGCTCGTTGGTGAGTTTTTGTAATAATAATTACAAGGTATCATTATTATGTGTTTCGTTATTTTGCATACTTATAAAAGTTTATACGTATGTAAAAGTATGTATTTGTTTGTAATATTATTTCTGAAAGTGTATATATATATATACATATATATATCCGAATGTATATACGTATATATGTCCGAACTTATACTTATATTTATATATGATTTTGGTCTGAAAGTATAAGTGTCCGAAGGTGTGAAGGTCCGAATGTGTGTGTGTCCGAATATATATATATATATATATATATATGTGTGTGTTTTTGTCCGAAACTATCGCTCCGAAACTACAAAATCCGAATTTTAACACAAAAGTCCGAAAGTCAACAAAAGTCAACTCCGAAAGTTGACTTTCGGAGTCAAAATTACTGTTCATCCGAAGTTCAAAGGGGGTCAAAGTTCGGAGTTACTATTCATCCGAAAGTCAAAGTTCGGAGTGCAATTCAGTCCGAATTGTGATTTTTATTTAAAATAGCAAACGTTAACAAAACGTTCCGAAATTTTTACACAATGTTCCTACATATGTTATGTACTTCCTTTAATTTTTTTCATGACTTTTGGAGGTCGTTTGATATTTTCTAAAAATTCGCAAAGGATCAGGGTGCAGTTTAGTCCGAATTTAGACCTTTGCTCACAAATCTAATTTTATGGAAAAATTGGTGTATTTCTGAAATGAGCCAAAGAAGAACTTTTTGTATATAACAAAATCACCAAGATTTTCCAAGTGGTCTCATATGTTTTTGAGTTCTAGAACTCGAGATATGGCCTCGAGAAGTTACTGAAAGTTTTGTCCGCCGGAACAGTAGTCCTATGTCACCGGAGAAAAATATTTTCGGGTACTAAACGGAGTCCGAATGCTACGAAACAAATTTTTTTAGAAAGCTTACTTCTTGTACTATTATTTAGGCTCAAGAAACGCATCATTTCATGGAGAAATGATTTTTAAATAATTCGTTGAAGTGGGTACATTTTCTGTTACAGAAAACTGTTATGGTTTTTGAGTTTTAAAAACGCGTTTCGGTTTAAGTTTTGGACATATAATGGTTAGGTGGACATATTAACATGTAAATATATATGTTCCAAGTAGAATTAACGAATAATAAAGAGTTCCTTACAACGAAATGAAGAGGAGAAGGACACGATCAAGAAGATGATGATGAAGTTGGTGCTTGTTCTTCCTTCTTCCTTTTACAAGATGATCTAGATGATGATGGAGGTTGATTGTGGTGATGTTTGTGGCTGGTAAAGTGAGCCGAGAGAGAGAAAAAGGTGGGATGAAAGTGTGAAATAAGTTGGTGAATGATTGTGTGTGTATGAGGTTCAAATAATGCAAGGTATGGGGTTGCACTTGAGGTGGTATGGCAGATTTTTCAAGTCAAAGGGGGTATGGTTTGCATCAAGATTTGTTTCCCTATTAGTTTAGTTAAACCTTAGATATTTAGGTGCTTGACTCGTAATTTCGTTTAGAGCTTAATCTTGTTAAACGTTAGTTTTAATTAACGGTAATTATACGTTAATTATTCTCGAAGTATTTCTCCAAATACTTAGTTTCGTGTTTCTAAGATGTTTGTTTCGTTTTGTTTAGTAGTCTAGTTCAATTCGTGAACTTTTGTCACGTACGTTACGTTTTATATGATACGAAATACTTGTTAAATATTATCGGCATAATATTTAGTAAATAATAATGTTATTAAATAACGTCATATAATTTAATAAATTTCGTTCACCAACGGTCGTATATTTTTGTCGGTTTTGTTCCGAATGTTTTGTACGCAGTTATAACTAATTGCGAAATGTGTAATACTACGCGTATTAACTAGTTGGGCTTTTCTAGACTTATCTCATAAATTTTTTGTGTGAATTCACTTAAGTAGGGAATTAGCCTAAAATGCAAATGTTTAGTGTACGTAATCGCGTTTATTTTTGCGGGGTGTCACATCCGGGATCATCCCCGAGATTTGGTGGAGCGTCCCAACGTTCACATGACTGAGTATTCCACACGTGTTGACCTCCTTCCTCGTAAATCAAATATTTTTCCAGCTTGATACGATCCAAGGAAATCGGAACTTCCTCCACACGTCCCGTACGACCTGGTCAAAGTACATTAAACATGCGGAAATATTAGTAGCAAAGGGATCCTGAGATATATGATATCTGGGATCCTTATAATAAGCGTATATTATAAGACAAATAAGATAATATCGAATCCAAGACATTCTATTATCTCAGACTTGGTCATATCCGGGATAACTATAAGTTGGTGATCTTGAAATAGAAGATTATATCCCTATCGGGATCCTGTAACATAATAATCTTAACAATCTAGTTATATTACTGTTATCCCTGTTTCAACATAATCTTGAGGATACTATAGACATACCTGAGGATCCTGCATAATATTGCAAGTCAGGATCATACCTTTCCTTATCCTGATTGTAGGCTCAGTATCCTGTGTGTAAATCATCCAAGAACAATCCAGGATCCTTACAAATAATCTGTGTAGTAGCTAATCCAGGATCCCGTATGGTTAGTGAAAATTCTACCCACAACAATTTCCCCCGAAGTTGTATCGTTTGTTCAGGATCCAAAAAACGATATAACTTCACAAAATCAAAAGAGGTTAGGTGAGATGTTTACGCATATAGGTAACCGTGCCCGAGCAGTTATAGGCCTTTGATACTTATCATTTCCTCATTATCTCTTATTATCAGTCTCCTCCTTCGTTTACAGGTATTACTCTCTGAACTTTTCTTTCTTTCAATTTTCAATTTCCAATCTTTATTTTTCTTTATACCGAAAAATGGCTCTCGTCATTCACGAAGGCGATCATCACGAACCGGAGTTCATCGACCAACAGCTAATCACAAACCCAGAACCCTGCACTTTTCTTGATTCTAACATCGAAAAGCTCAAGGCTTCCTTTCCTCATAATACGGTTTTTCGTCCTTATGATCCCAGTGCTCAATCCGACTTCTGTTCGAAAAAATGGGTATGTTTCCCCGAATATCCATTTTCAATCGGAATTAAATATCCATTTCCATCCTTGTTCAACGAGTTCTTCTCAACTACCAGTATATGTTATTCCCAAACTATGCCAATGGTATGGCATGTGCTCTTAGTCATCCAAACCCTCATTGATCTTTATGACCTAAATTTTGGGATGCCCGAAATTGCACAAACATATAACCTGCGTAGTCATGGAAACCACTATTTCCTTCTTCAAACCAAATCTAAACGTCCTCCTCTTGTTGCTCGTGCCACTCAAAATGATCCCAAATGGAAAAGCCGTTTCTTCTTTGTTGCTAGGGATTCTTTGTTGGACCGCGACTCAATTCCTTCTGCCTGGGTTAAGAAGGGTAGGAAATAGAAAATAATTTTTAGGGCTTTAGATAAATAACATAACTAATTTGTTTTCTTTGTTGCAGCGCCGGTGTTCATAGATTTGTCTCCTCCGTCTTTGGATACAGAAGCGAAGCTAAAGAAATTCCTGGAAATCCCCGAAGATATCAGGACATTCAAGCATCCCAACCAAGTTGAAAGCGTCGGATCCCAAGAATCCGAGGCCACCATGTCTGGTAAGCACTTTGAATATTCTTGCTGAGTTACTTTCCCCCATTTTGTAAAAATCTTATTATATTTCCTATTCCGTAGCACACTTCAACCTCGAGGAAATCGACACTGAAACCCCTATCAAAGCTGTACCAGAATCTTCCAAGGGAAGGTTCCCCAATCTCAGATCCAAATCGGCAAAGAAAAGAAAAGCCGAAGAAGTGATTGACCTCTGTGATCCCGCTGCTAAGGCTTCCAAGGTAATCATTTTCACGTCCCGTTCCTGTTTAAAAACTCAACTTGGGATCCTAAAGCATAAATACATCCATACCTTGGGATCCCACATATACCACTTTCTGTATATTAATTTTTAGTATATTACATACAGGCCTTCGAATTACTAATCAAAAGTTACCACGAAAAGGACGAGGTGATTGATGGTTTGAAGAAAATAGGGTTAGCCAGGGCTGCAGCTCAAAGAAACCAAGTCTCTTCTGAGCAAGAGCGTGGCCGAATCTGACCACAAGGTGGAGGAAGCAAAGAAAACCCTGGTGGAAGAAACAAAAAGGGATGCTGGCATTGCTATCTTTGAAGCTAGAATCAAAATGGCAACCGAGGCTGCTGCTAACGGTGCTGACATCTCACTTTGGGATGTGGATACTTGGAAGACAAGGCTTGCCAAGCTCAAAGGTCAGGATCCTATCGTTGAGTCCAACCTTAGGGATCCTTCCACCAAAGCTCCCAAAGCGACAAAGAACAAGTCCAACAAAGCCAACAAACCTGCAAGCGAAAAAGCTCCAGTTATCACAGGGGAAGAAATGGTTGCCACTGAGGATGCCAATGACATGAACGAGCTGTCATCAGTGAAGGAGGTTTTGGAGGGATTGGCAGCAGCAGGTGATGCAGTTGAGGGTGGTACCAAACTAGGCGAGGATGGTATTTGAACAGCCGGAGCCCAGTATCAATCTTGAACAATTTATAGGGTTGTGTTGTAACAAACAATTTATTTGGGGTGAGGTTAGCCTGGCACAGCTAACCATGGTGGTGTCAAAAGTGGTTTATGTTGGCCACTTGGTTTTTTCTTTTGAACAATCTGGTAGACTCTATTCTCAGGATTCGAGGATCCTGGGAAGTTCTTTGCTATAAATGATATTAGGACTTATATATCTTCCATTTACCTTTAAATGTTGAGGAGATTCCCTCAACACATATACATTGCCTGAAAATCAAGATCCTGAGGAGGTTCCCTCGGGATATGCAGTAGATAGAACAGGATACAGGATTATGAAAAAAAAATTCCATAATAAATCTTTGATCTTCGGGATCCTGATGAGATTTCCTCAGGATATATCCAAAACGAGTGTAGATAATGAAAACAAAGCTCACTTTGCAACTCTGGGATCCTGAGGAGATTCCCTCAGGATGACTTTGTTTAATCAGGATTTCAGGATCCTGAAATATACTTCAAAATAATGATAACAAAGATAAGCCATATCCTGCAATGTAATCATAGAACAAATGTTTATTCTTATGACAAGTTATCTTTATGTGTTCAAAACTAATCTTAGAAATCAATTTTGAAATCCTCAAAGTAAGTTCATAAAACACTTTACAAACTTTCGGATGTTTCGATAAAACATTTTGAATAATGTGAAAACATTATAACCGATAGACTTGAGATTTGATAAGACCAATAAAATCAAGTGTTTTCAATGTATTATCATCACATTAGATCATGAGGTAATCCGTGACTCGGGATAATCCATCTTTTGTATGGTATGAAGATACCAATATCCTTAGGTAATGTGAAAACATTACAAACCATGTGCGATATTCAGTGTATAAACATGATAAGCCTTGTGTTCTTTAGTGACGTGAATATGCCAAAACCTTTAGGTAATGTGAAAAAATTACAAACCTTTTGCTAAGTGTAATGTGAAAACATTACTATCTCAGGGGTCGACAACTAGTGCACTTAGTGATGACAACCAAAAAGAATTTGATCTATAGGTCAATGGTCATGAAATTTTCGGGTACCAGAGGCATCACCGGTCCCATAACCCTGATTCTATAATCAAACACATGCGCTCCAGGCTTGAGTGTGGCAACCCATATGAAAGAGAGGTGATTATGCGTTTTCAGCATCCTCAAAACCTTTAGAGGAATCCATGGGATTCCTAATCGGGGGAGAGAGGTGGCCAACCTCTTATCCTTGTTGCATGATTCCCAAATGTGTCAACTACAACAAACACAAAATCTTGGGTAAAGGTGGGTGTTAGTTTGCCTAACACCCCTCCGATGCTTAAGTTAGTACGAGATTCATATGAAAATAATGAAAACAGATTAAACACACACATATATATATATATATATATATATATATATATATATATATATATACATATATTAATGGCACACACACATATATATATATATATATTGACAAAAGAAATAAATATATTGAAAAGTCAGGGATCACAGGAATACCTTTTAAGTTAAATATAAATATTTAACTTACACGTGATAGAGCTTTAGATGAATAGCATTCCAAGATCTCGGAAGTAACTCTCCATCCATGTTTGCTAACCAATATGCCCCCTTTCCAGCATTTGAATCAATGAAATAAGGACCTTCCCACTTTGGTGCTAATTTGCCCCCAGGAGGATTCTTAGTGTTTTGAAACACCTTTCTTAATACTAGATCCCCAACTTGAAATCTTCTTATCCTGATATTTTTGTTGTAGGATCTTGAAATCCTTTGCTGATAAGCTGCAATCCTGAATTTAGCATGATCCCTAATCTCATCCATAGTGTCCAGATCCTGAATCAATGCTTCCTTATTCGCTTCTTCAGTCTGCATTCGGGATCTTGCCGTCGGGATCACCATTTCTGTCGGGATTATAGCTTCAGATCCAAACAGCAGAGCAAAAGGAGTTTGTTTGGTTGCTTGTTTTTCAGTAGTCCTATCACCCCATAGAACAAATGGTAACTCTTCAGCCCATCTCCCTTTCTTAGCATCCAGCATCTTTTTAAGATTGTTGATGATGATCTTATTACTGGATTTCGCTTGTCCGTTAGCTTGGGGATGAACTGGTGTTGAAGTTATCATCTTAATGCCACAACTCTCACAAAACTTAGTTGTTCTATTTCCAATAAACTGAGATCCATTATCACATATTATCTCTGCCGGGATCCCGAACCTAGTCAGGATATTTCTTTTGATGAACGAGATCACATCCTTTTCCTTTACTTGCAAAAATGCTTCGGCTTCAATCCATATCGAAAAGTAGTCTGTCATTGCAAGCATAAAGACTTTTCCTCCAGGAGCAGTAGGTAGCTTTCCAACAATATCCATTCCCCACTTCATAAATGGCCATGAAGAGATAATTGGATACATTGGTTCTGCCGGTTGATGATGGATGTTCACATGTCTTTGACAAGCATCACATTTGCAAGCGAAATCAATGGAATTCTTCCTCATAGTTGGCCAATAGTAACCTGTCCTCAAAGTCTTTGAAAATAGTGCTCTGCCCCCAGAATGATTTCCACAATCTCCCTCATGTATATCCTTAAGTACTGCTTGCGCTTCAGGATCCTCAAGGCATCGCAATAATGGTCTTGCAAGAGATTTACGATAGAATATCCCATTTTGAATCATAAAACGAGATACCTTAAGCTTGAAAATTCTAGGATTTGGTTCATCCTTTGGGATCACGTCATTTTGTAAGTATTCCATGATTGGTTGCATCCATGATCCCGATTTGCCCCCAGAAGCTGATGTATCTGAATTATCTCCAATATCAGGATCATCAATTCCACATACTCGCTTTTCTTGCTTATCCTCTATAGCCGGTGACAAGATATGAACAATCGAGATCCTGATGTCAGGCGGGATCCTGAGAGTTGATCCCAAATTTGCCAATGCATCCGCTTCTGAATTGGCTTCTCTTGGTATCTGCTCTATACTGAATGTCTCAAAATTACCTATAAGCTTTTTAACAACATCCAAATACAAAGCCAACTTTTTGCCTTTTACAGCATAAGTACCATTATAATGATTAACAACTAATAAAGAATCCATGTAAACTTGTAAATGTTTTACTCCTGAGCTAGTTGTAATCCAGCAACTAATGCTTCATATTCTGCTTCATTATTAGTAGCTTGAAATTCACAGTTAATTGTTTGTGGCATTACGTCTCCCTGTGGTGATCTTAATATTATCCCTAATCCAATCCCGTTCATATTAGAGGCTCCATCAGTATATAGAATCCATTTATCTTTTGATTCGTCTAATTGTTGTACCTCTAAATCTACTTCTTCTTGAAGATCACTAGTGAAATCAGCTATAAAATCTGCTAAAGCTTGGGATTTTATGGCACTTCTTGGTTCATATATTAAGTTAAATGCACTTAATTTCACAGACCATTTAGCCATTCTACCTGACATTTCTGGTTTTCTAAGTACTGATTTTATGGGATAATTTGATCTTAAATGAACAGGGTGCATTTCAAAGTAATGCCTAAGTTTAGTAGGAAGCCATTACTAATGCAAGGATAAGTTTTTCAAGATGAGAATACCTGGTTTCAGCATCAAGTAGACTTTTACTTACATAGTACACAGGATGCTGACCTTCATGATCTTTGACGAGCACTGCACTCACTGCACTTCGGGATACTGCCATGTATAGATATGATGGTTCTCCATCTTCTGGTTTCATTAACAGTGGAGCCGATGACAGATAATTCTTCAATTCCAAAAATGATGTTTCTTGTTTATCTCTCCATTCGAATCTCTTATTCTTCTTCAAGATATCATAGAACTCTTTGCAGCGATCTGAGGATCTCGAAATGAATCTATTAAGAGCTGCAATCCTTCCAGTCAATCTTTGTATATCTTTGGTGTTGACCGGGGATTTCAAATCTAGGATAGCCTTAATTTGTTCTGGGCTAGCCTTGATTCCTCTTTTAGTCACCATGTAGCCCAAGAATTTTCCTGCCCCCACTCCAAAATGGCATTTGGCAGGATTAAACTTCATGTTATATTGGTCCAGGATATCGAAAGCTGTTCGAAGATCTTGAAGATGATCCTCAGCTCTCTTGGATTTAACCACCATATCATCAATATAGACTTCCATGGTCTTGCCCAAGTGATCTTTGAACATCATATTCACAAGCCTCTAGTATGTTGAACCTGCATTTTTAAGACCAAAAGGCATTGTAATATAACAATATATACCTGTCGGTGTCATGAAGGCTGTATCTTCTTGATCAGATGGTTCCATCTGTATTTTCGAAAATCTTGAAGATGCATCCATAAAGGTTAGGATTTCGTGTCCAGCAGTTGCGTCCGCCATTGAGTCTATGTGAGGAAATGGAAAAAGATCCTTTGGACATGCTTTGTTGAGGTCAGTGTAGTCCACACATACTCTCCATTTCCCATTCTTCTTTTGGAACACTACCACGTTTGCCAACCATCTTGGGAATTTAACTTCCCGAATCATGCCAGACTTGAGCAACCTTTCTACATCAGCTTGTATGATTACATTTCTTTCTGGGGCGAACTTTCTTCGCTTTTGCTGAATTGGCCTAAACTTTTGTCAATACAAAGTTTATGTGTAATAATCTCTTTAGATATACTTGTCATATCCTCGGGTTTCCAGGCAAAGGTTGCTTTTCTATCCTTCAGGAACTTCACAAGATCTTGTTCAAGATCCTTAGGGATTGTGGATCCCAAGAATATTTTTTCCTCAGGATCATCAATGTTTAGCAGCATTTCTTTGACATCCCGCTCAGTTGCTTCAAGATGCCCCGTGCTCGCGTCTTTAATTACTATGCTGGTGTGGGCTTGGTAGTAGGTTTCATCGACGTTGTGTAGCAATCCTTAGCCTCATGTTGATCACTGTTAATCCTAACAACCCCCCATGGAGTGGGTAACTTCATGCATTGATGATATGTTGATGGAACTGCCTTCATGTCATGAATCCATGGTCTACCTAGAATAATGTTATAGCAAGATAATGAATCCATAACACAAAAACATTGCATAGAGTTTACCCCCTCAATATAGATTGGAAGTTTGATTTCTCCCACAGTATTTTTGGCTTCACCACTGAACCCAACGAGGACAGTTGATTTTGCAATTATCTCTGATTCTGGGATCCCTATCCTCTTGAGCGTCTCCAGTTGGATGATGTTTACAGAACTGCCACCATCAATCAGGATCCTGCGTACAAAATGATTTGCAATATATAGAGTAATGACTAGACCATCATGGTGAGGTTTTTTTTTAATGTTCTCCTTGTCATCTTCACCAAAAGTGACCACCTTCTCATCCTTCAGGGTTACTGATCTCATGGGCTTATCCCGCTTTTCTGATTTTGATTCCTTTGCATGTCTTTTTGCTGCAGAATAAGATGTACCACAGATGTCAGAACCACCAGATATAAAATTAATTACCTTAGCATTCGGGGGTGGTGATCCTGCTCTCTGCGGGATCCTGGTATGATCCTGAATTTCAGAATCACAAGATTTATCATGATCCTGAGTTTGATCCTTTCTTCTGTTGAAGAGCTCCTTCAAATGACCTTTTCTGAGCAAATAGCTTATTTCTTTCCTCAAAGCTATGCAATCCTCAGTTATGTGACCGAAATCCTCATGGAAAGTGCACCATTTTGATATGTCTTTCCATCCAGTGCTCTTTTCATTCTTCTTTGGCCATCTGACTCCATCTTCAAGGTTTCTCATTGCATAGAGGATCTTTGTGGTATCAGCTGCAAAACAATAATCAGTTAGTTTTGGACAATCTTCATCATCCTTATCCACAGCGTTAATCCTGCGAATGTCATTCCTGGAGTATGGCTTGCTCCTGCTTGGTTTGAATACAGGTATCTCGGCTTTCCTGTTGGGTTTATCATACGTTGAAGAAGTATTTGATTTCTTCTGGATCACTACATCTTCCTCTAATCGTATAGATCTCAAAGCTCTAATTCTAACTTCATCCAAGCTTCGACATGGGTTCATCACAAAATCTTCATAGAAAGGTGAATCTCTCTTTATTCCCATTTTGAAAGCTTGAACAGCAATTGCAATATCCAGATTCGGGATATCCAAGGATTCTCTGCCAAATCTTCCTACAAAATCTCGAAGAGTTTCATTATCCTTCTGGACAACCCTATACAAATCAGTGGTTAGTCTTTCAAAAGTCCTACTGCATGAAAATTGATTATTAAAAAGATTAACCAAATGCGCAAAAGATGTAATAGAGTATGCAGGAACAATAAGCAGCCATTTAAGTGCAGATCCTATGAGAGTGGATCCGAATCCTTTGCATAGGCAAGCTTCCTTTAGATCCGCAGGAATCGGGATAATCTCCATTCTTTCCCTGAACTGTGCTATATGTTCTTCAGGATCCGTGGTCCCATCGTACAGCTTCATGTTAGGAGTCTGGAATCTCTTCGGGATCTCGGCATCACATATTGGTGGTGCAAATCTCGAGATCCTATGTGCAGATGGTGCTACCTCCGGGATAGGTTACACTATACCTGGGACACTAGATATCATATCCTTGAGCTTTTGCAACTCCCTTACCACAACGGGGCTTACTCCAGAATCCTGCAAAACATTAGAACCAAAAGAATATCCAGAAGATATGTTACCACCATTTGTTGCCCTTGGTAGGGATCCTGAAGCTTGTTCAGGATCTCTGTGTGTAAAGGCTCTGGTAGTATATGTGGATCCCGGGATCCCGGTACTCCCCTGCATAGATATGAAATCTCCAGAATAATTTGATGAGGGATGAGTGTTGAAATCCAGGATCCTGCTCCGAATGGGATAGTAACTTGAGTGACAGGAACACTTTCTCTAGATCTCATGCCTTCCACATCTCTTCTTAGTGATGCGTTGTTGCGTTCTATACGGCTCATTTGTTCCCTTACTGCTGAAAACATAGTCATAATTTCACGGTTAGATATCATAACAGGATTACTATCATTCGAACCTGATCTCACATAGGTAGATGTAGTGGTTGTCGCCCTTAAATGTGACAACCGTAAAAATTAGGACTAGTTTTTAGTTCCTAATCATTTATAAATACGTGTAATTAGTTCTATGTATTAGGCTAAATGTATGTATCAATATATATTGTTGAATATATATATATATATCAGTACGCGATTATATTTAATCGTGCATTTTTAATCGACCGAATTCCGATTTATCTATACGGCGTTGGTGAAAACAAGTATTAAGTAATATAGAATTTTTATTTAATACAACTCATTATTTATTACACATTATTTCGATAATATTTCAAAAGTATTTCATATTGTATAAATAACGTCTACGCGACCAAAAATACGCGAAACGCATGTAACAATCGAAATAAACTAAAGTTATATTTTATAACACATTAATAAGTATTTTGATAAAATACTTCAACTCAAAATATCTAAAGTTCATTCGTTATTCAAAAAAAAAAAACATACGTATGATATATAACGTCTAAATTATACGTTTAAACGATCGGGCAAACGAACACCGCGCACTACGTAACTTTGGGGGAACAAAAATTAACCAAAACACACCCTTGTGGGGCCCATGGGTCGGATTTTTCAGCCCTCAAACAACCATCCCCCAAAATGTGGATCATGGTCTCCTCATTTGACCATAAGGCACCAATAATGCCCCTAAATCATTCATTTTGGTTCCCCTCACCTCTCTCTACTTTATCTCACTATAATACACACACCACACCTTCTTTTCCCTCCTCAAATTCGTGCACCACCAGCCACCATCCAACTACCATCATCAACCACCATATTCTTGAAGAAAACACCAAGAAAG
The DNA here is from genome assembly GCA_949592205.1 of Helichrysum umbraculigerum. Classification (NCBI taxonomy): domain Eukaryota; kingdom Viridiplantae; phylum Streptophyta; class Magnoliopsida; order Asterales; family Asteraceae; genus Helichrysum; species Helichrysum umbraculigerum. Next base: position 304,824,373 of record CATIUR010000001.1, on the reverse strand, counting down.
GAAGCAAGGAGAAGAAGCTAGCACCATCTCACCTCTCATCTCTCTCTAGAACTCGATTTTTGGTATGAAACCCTAACTTCTCTCTCTATATTTTCATGATTTACATATATTAACATGTCTAGTAGCTCAAACAACAATATTATGTCCAAAATATAAGCTCAAAAATGTTTTCATGAACATATACACTTAACAGTTTTCTGTTACCATAAAATCAGCTCACGAGAACATCTATATCTCGAAAACTAAGAAGAACCAACTTTAGACATCTAAACGAAAAATGTTCATTAAGAAACTATAACCTTCGGCAGAAACTATAACCTTCGGCACAAACTATAACCTTCGGCAGAAACTATAACCTTCGGCAGAAACTATAACCTTCGGCAGAAACTATAACCTTCGGCAGAAACCTTAACCTTCGGTAGAAACTATTCGGCAGAAACCATAACTTTCGGCAGAAACCTATAACTAGCAGTTTTAACTATAACAATTTAAATACGATACAACAATCAAAGTATAATAATAATAGTTGAGATTATTATTACCAAAAACTCACCAACGGGCCGTACACATCTTTCAAAAACTCAAATCTAATCAGTTAAACCAAATCATTTGGACATTACTAGTTGGATGAACAACTAGCATAGATGATATGATAAGACATCTAATCATTATCAAAACCTTGCGCGTTTAAGACGCCCTGCAGGTTCAGTCGTTGTAACGACATCAAATCATTGTGAATCATTATAATTGTTGGCTAACAATTCATCAGACTCAGGTGAGTTTCATAGCCCCTCTTTTACTGTTTTTACTTGTTTTAAACTGTTTTGGGGTGGGATACATGCTCAAACTATTTTATGGAAACCGTTTTTGAAAACATTTCTACATATTGGCATGAGTTGTTTTCAAAATCCTTTAAAGTCCTCTGAAGCATAGTTCTGTTAATATGATTTAGCGTGAATGTTGGTGTATGGTACTATATGTGATTGATGAATCCCGTCCGGGTTAGCAAGCACTAACCTGTCAAACGGACGTATTATGGTACCATATGGGATTGACAATCCCCGTCCGAGTTAGCAAGCACTAACCTGTCAAACGGACGCATTATCATTTGTTCAAACGTATGTTGATTAGGCATACGCATAGAGGCACCCTCGATCAGGCACTTGATAGTGATCCTGACCCCTCAGTTAAGCTCAGACTATGTGCTCATGTTAGTTGTATCAATCTTTACTTATTTGTTTAATTACAAATATTCATGTGATACCCATCAATCAATTATTTACATGCTTTGTAAATCGAATCATTAAATCTTGCGGTTCACAAATCATATATTATCATATCTAACCTGTGAGCTCACCAGCTTTATAGCTGACCTTTTAGCATGTTATCTCAGGTACTCGGCAGTAGGTTGGACTGCCCATCAGGATACTGTAGCTCGAGTCGCATGCAATCATATAATCATCAAGAGATTTCCTTGCATTTCTATATTTTGTTTAAATTAGATATGTATTAGAATCTCTCAAATATCTATGCGAACTCATCTTTTGTAAACCATATGTAGACTCTTACGTTAATCAATGTAATTGTAAAACGACGCATGTAGTGGTCGTTCATTATGTATCTTATGTGCTTTGTGTATTGATTAGTAGCACCCCAATGTATGCTTCCGCCAACAGTAAATCTGGGGGTGTTACAGATTGGTATCAGAGCCTAAGGTTATAGTGAACTAGGTTGCATTAGTGGGCCTAGACTATGACCGTTAGGCAGTATTTGCTGTTAAGTGTGATTGGTTCAAGAGTTACGTCATACAAGTTTAATTTAACATAGCTTGATCAACTATGTACAATTAAATAAAGATGATGTAAGGCTTGAAATGGTTATGCTGGAATAGGAATACATTAGTTGACTCTGACCTCGAGAGAAACCGGGACTCATAATTGTTTGTGCTAGACTCTCATAAGACTATTATGTGATATAAGTATATATACATAGTTAGTCATCGATCAAGCACAGTACGCTAGTCTATTATATATTATATATATTGACACTCACATATTCAAACACTTTGTCATAGCGATGGCAACACACACCCACCGAGACATCTTCTATTTCATCTCGCTCTCGACAACATCTCTTGTAATCACGAAACTCATAGGTAGCTAGGAGGACCACCGAGTCACTTCGAGCGAGACCTTACCCAACTCAAAACAATTCAAATAACCAGGCTAGTTAGCACGTAGTTGCTAGTCAGTAGAGATGGTTATTCAACTCCTCTTGATTGTTCTATAATGTTGATTGTCATATTGTGATGTTGTATATTACCGCATTTGTATATGTACATCTATGATAATCATCATTTATGGACAATCTCTCACGAACCTTATCCTTCTAATCTCAGGAAAATCATGCCGCCAAAGTCAAGGACTTACACTGATGCCCAGATGGCATCTATCATCTCTCAGGCTGTGACTGAAGCCTTGGCGCGACATTCGTCAGAAACCCCCGAAAGGAATAGTGGTACTGCCAATACCCCTCCCACTACCAAGCCTTGTTCCTACAAGGATTTCCAAAACTGCAAACCCCTGAGCTTCAAAGGAACTGAAGGAGCCATCGGCCTAATCAGATGGGTTGAGAAGATGGAATCCGTCTTTCGCATTAGCAAATGTGCGGAAGGGGATAGAGTTCAGTTTTCCACATGCACCCTTGCTGACGGTGCCCTCACCTGGTGGAACTCGTATACCCAGTCTGTGGGTATAGATACCGCCTATCTACTTCCCTGGGAAGATCTGAAGAAAATGCTCACATAGGAGTATTGCCCATCTGAAGAACTCGAGAAGCTAGATGAGGAGTTCTGGCATCTTAAGGTTCAAGGAACCGACATTGTTGGTTATACCACTAGGTTTCAACAACTGGCAACCCTCCGCCCAGCCTTAGTAAGCACTGAGACCGACAAGGTCAAGAGGTACATTCGCGGTCTTCCGGAACCTGTCCGGGGGAACGTCGCTTCTTCCGGCAAAACCACCATTCAGGGAGCAATTCGTTTAGCTCATGAGCTCATGGCTATGCAAGAGAGCCAAGGAAACCCTGTCTCATCTTCTGGGAACAACAACAAGAGAAAATGGTCTGGAAATCAGAACCAGCAGACCTTCAAAAAGACTGAGATTGTCAAGAATGACACATCAGGTTCTGGTGAGAGGAAAGGGTACACTGGAAGTAAACCCTACTGTTCAAAGTGCAATCGTCATCATGATGGTCCTTGTAGTGCACCCTGCAACAACTGCAAGAGGTATGGACATCTTACCAAAGACTGTCGAACACCTGCAACCAACCCCACCGCCAACACCAACAACAACCAACCCCGAGCCTGCTATGAGTGTGGAAACACTGGACACTTCAGGAATGCGTGTCCGAAGCTAAAGAACAAGGGTAACAACAACAACGTTGCTAGGGGCAGAGCTTTTGTGCTGAATGCTGGAGAGGCCCGTGAAGACCCTAATGTGGTCACGGGTATGTTTCTTCTCAACAATTTAACTGCTTCAATTTTGTTTGATACTGGTGCTGATAAGAGTTTTATATCTGAGGAATTTAGCCCACTATTAGACATTTCACCTGTTGCCTTAGAAGCTAAGTACACTGTAGAGTTAGCAAATGGCAAATTGATTGAGGCCGATAGTGTAATACCAAATTGCACCCTAAACCTCGCAAATGAACTATTTCCCATAAACCTCATACCCATCGAGATTGGAAGTTTTGACATAGTAGTAGGCATGGATTGGCTATCCAAGCATCGAGCTGAAGTTGTATGTCATGACAAGATCGTTCGTATTCCTCTCGTCACTGGTAGTACTTTGATCATACAAGGGGAGACCAGTAGGACGAGATTGAATATCATATCCTGCATGAAGACTCGCAAGTACCTTAGAAAAGGGTATCAGGCAATCCTCGCTCATGTTATTGAAAAGAAGTCAGAAGAGAAACGACTTGAGGATGTGCCTATCGTCAGAGACTTTCCAGAAGTCTTTCCTGAAGAATTGCCTGGTCTTCCGCCACCAAGACAAGTTGAGTTCTCAATTGACCTTGTGCCCGGGGCAGCACCTGTTGCACGAACACCATATCGTTTAGCCCCTTCAGAACTTCAGGAGTTGTCTGTTCAGTTACAGGAACTTCTGGATAAGGGTTTCATAAGACCGAGTTCTTCACCCTGGGGAGCTCCGGTCCTGTTTGTGAAAAAGAAGGACGGTTCATTCAGGATGTGTATCGACTACAGAGAGTTGAACAAATTAACCATCAAGAACCGTTATCCACTTCCCCGTATTGATGACCTGTTCGACCAACTCCAAGGGTCAAGTGTTTATTCAAAAATAGATCTACGATCGGGTTATCATCAGTTACGAGTTCGCGATGAATACATTCCGAAAACCGCTTTCCGAACTCGCTATGGTCATTATGAGTTTCAGGTTATGGCCTTTGGTTTGACTAACGCACCGGCAGTATTCATGGATCTAATGAACCGAGTGTGTAAACCATATCTTGACAAGTTTGTCATTGTCTTCATAGACGACATTCTTATCTACTCGCGTAACGAGCAAGAGCACGCGCAGCATCTCAAAACCATTCTAGAACTTCTTAGATGCGAAGAGTTATATGCAAAATTCTCCAAGTGTGAGTTCTGGATGCAAACTGTTCAATTCCTTGGTCATGTGATTGACAGTCAGGGAATTCACGTAGATCCATCAAAAATCGAGGCTATCAAGTGCTGGCAAGCACCGTCAACGCCGACAGAAGTACGCCAATTTTTAGGATTGGCTGGTTACTATCGACGCTTCATTGAGAATTTCTCCAAGATAGCACAACCACTCACAACACTGACTCAGAAAGAGAAGAAGTTCAATTGGACTGATAAGCAGGAGTCAGCGTTCCAGTTATTAAAGCAAAAGCTTTGCAGTGCGCCTATCTTATCACTACCCGAAGGTAACGAAGACTTCGTGGTATACTGCGATGCTTCGCATCAGGGACTTGGTTGCGTGTTGATGCAACGAGAGAAAGTCATAGCTTACGCCTCCCGACAACTTAAAGTTCACGAGAAGAACTACACGACCCATGATCTCGAATTAGGAGCCGTAGTGTTCGCACTCAAAATCTGGAGACATTATCTGTATGGCACAAAATGTACCATCTTCACTGATCATAAGAGTCTCCAGCACATATTTGATCAGAAGGATCTCAATATGAGGCAACGTCGCTGGGTCGAGTTGCTCACCGATTATGACTGTGAGATCAAGTATCATCCGGGTAAAGCAAATGTAGTTGCAGATGCCCTAAGTCGAAAAGAGCGCACCAAACCTCTTCGAGTCCGAGCCCTCAGTATTACCATTCATAATGATTTAATTATTCAAATTCTCACAGCTCAACTCGAAGCATTGAAACCTGAAAACATCAAGGAAGAGGCCTTGCGAAATATGGAGAATCAATTTGAAACCAAACCCAATGGGGTCAAGTACTTCGCAAATCGAATCTGGTTACCCAAGTTTGGGAATCTTCGAGACTTTGTGATGGATGAAGCTCACAAGTCCAAATACTCTATACATCCTGGATCAGACAAGATGTATCATGGCATCAAGGGACTGTACTGGTGGCCGAGCATGAAAGCTGAGATTGCCACGTACGTCAGCAAATGCCTCACATGTTCTAAGGTTAAAGCCGAATATCAGAAACCCTCCGGCTTGCTCCAGCAACCGGAAATCCCTCAATGGAAATGGGAGCAAATCTCCATGGATTTCATCACTAAACTCCCGAAAACATCAAGTGGTTGCGATACAATATGGGTAATAGTTGATCATCTAACCAAATCTGCTCACTTCCTTGCCATGAAGGAAACCGACAAAATTGAACGTCTCACACGAATCTATATAAAAGAGATCGTAACAAGGAACGGCGTTCCAATCTCAATTATCTCTGATAGAGACAGCCGATTCACATCTAACTTTTGGCAATCATTACAAAAGTCATTGGGTACTCGTTTAGATATGAGTACAGCCTATCATCCACAAACCGATGGCCAAAGTGAAAGGACTTTTCAAACACTGGAAGATATGTTACGCGCCTGCGTAATTGATTTCGGTGCAAATTGGGAGCATCATTTACCTTTGTGCGAATTCTCATATAACAACAGTTACCACACTAGTATTGGAGCTGCACCTTTTGAGGCACTATACGGTCGTAAGTGCCGATCGCCTATCTGTTGGACCGAAGTTGGAGATAGTCAACTCACTGGTCCTGAAATCATTCATGAAACCACCGAAAAGATCGTTGGTATCCAGCAACGGCTGAAGGCCGCACGTGATCGTCAGAAGAGTTATGCTGACGTGAGACGAAAGCATCTCGAGTTCCAGGTTGGGGATAGAGTATTGCTCAAAGTATCACCTTGGAAAGGTGTCATCCGTTTTGGTAAACGTGGGAAGTTAAACCCTAGATACATCGGACCTTTTGAGATCCTTGAAAGGATTGGTCCAGTCACATATCGATTGCAGCTACCTCCAGAGCTCAGTAGCGTGCATCCCACATTTCACATTTCTAACCTAAAGAAATGCCTGTCCGACGAGACACTCATTATCCCGCTCGAGGAAATTCAAATCGACGACAAACTTCGTTTTGTCGATACACCAGTGGAGATCATGGACCGTGAGGTCAAACAGCTTAAGCAAAGTCGTATTCCAATCGTCAAGGTTCGGTGGAATTCGCGGCGTGGTCCGGAATTCACCTGGGAACGAGAAGACCAGATGCGACTCAAATATCCACATCTATTTTCAGACTCCACTCACACGCCAACTTCGAGTTAAATTTCGGGACGAAATTCTCTTAACAAGGGGAGAATGTGACAACCGTAAAAATTAGGACTAGTTTTTAGTTCCTAATCATTTAGAAATACGTGTAATTAGTTCTATGTATTAGGCTAATTGTATGTATCAATATATATTGTTGAATATATATATATATCAGTACGCGATTATATTTAATCGTGCATTTTTAATCGACCGAATTCCGATTTATCTATACGGCGTTGGTGAAAACAAGTATTAAGTAATATAGAATTTTTATTTAATACAACTCATTATTTATTACACATTATTTCGATAATATTTCAAAAGTATTTCATATTGTATAAATAACGTCTACGCGACCAAAAATACGCGAAACGCATGTAACAATCGAAATAAACTAAAGTTATATTTTATAACACATTAATAAGTATTTTGATAAAATACTTCAACTCAAAATATCTAAAGTTCATTCGTTATTCAAAAAAAAAACATACGTATGATATATAACGTCTAAATTATACGTTTAAACGATCGGGCAAACGAACACCGCGCACTACGTAACTTTGGGGGAACAAAAATTAACCAAAACACACACTTGTGGGGCCCATGGGTCGGATTTTTCATCCCTCAAACAACCATCCCCCAAAATGTGGATCATGGTCTCCTCATTTGACCATAAGGCACCAATAATGCCCCTAAATCATTCATTTTGGTTCCCCTCACCTCTCTCTACTTTATCTCACTAAAATACACACACCACACCTTCTTTTCCCTCCTCAAATTCGTGCACCACCAGCCACCATCCAACTACCATCATCAACCACCATATTCTTGAAGAAAACACCAAGAAAGGAAGCAAGGAGAAGAAGCTAGCACCATCTCACCTCTCATCTCTCTCTAGAACTCGATTTTTGGTATGAAACCCTAACTTCTCTCTCTATATTTTCATGATTTACATATATTAACATGTCTAGTAGCTCAAACAACAATATTATGTCCAAAATATAAGCTCAAAAATGTTTTCATGAACATATACACTTAACAGTTTTCTGTTACCATAAAATCAGCTCACGAGAACATCTATATCTCGAAAACTAAGAAGAACCAACTTTAGACATCTAAACGAAAAAGGTTCATTAAGAAACTATAACCTTCGGCAGAAACTATAACCTTCGGCAGAAACTATAACCTTCGGCACAAACTATAACCTTCGGCAGAAACTATAACCTTCGGCAGAAACTATAACCTTCGGCAGAAACTATAACCTTCGGCACAAACTATAACCTTCGGCAGAAACTATAACCTTCGGCAGAAACTATAACCTTCGGCAGAAACTATAACCTTCGGCAGAAACTATAACCTTCGGCAGAAACCTTAACCTTCGGTAGAAACTATTCGGCAGAAACCATAACTTTCGGCAGAAACCTATAACTAGCAGTTTTAACTATAACAATTTAAATACGATACAACAATCAAAGTATAATAATAATAGTTGAGATTATTATTACCAAAAACTCACCAATGGGCCGTACACATCTTTCAAAAACTCAAATCTAATCAGTTAAACCAAATCATTTGGACATTACTAGTTGGATGAACAACTAGCATAGATGATATGATAAGACATCTAATCATTATCAAAACCTTGCGCGTTTAAGACGCCCTGCAGGTTCAGTCGTTGTAACGACATCAAATCATTGTGAATCATTATAATTGTTGGCTAACAATTCATCAGACTCAGGTGAGTTTCATAGCCCCTCTTTTACTGTTTTTACTTGTTTTAAACTGTTTTGGGGTGGGATACATGCTCAAACTATTTTATGGAAACCGTTTTTGAAAACATTTCTACATATTGGCATGAGTTGTTTTCAAAATCCTTTAAAGTCCTCTGAAGCATAGTTCTGTTAATATGATTTAGCGTGAATGTTGGTGTATGGTACTATATGTGATTGATGAATCCCGTTCGGGTTAGCAAGCACTAACCTGTCAAACGGACGTATTATGGTACCATATGGGATTGACAATCCCCTTCCGAGTTAGCAAGCACTAACCTGTCAAACGGACGCATTATCATTTGTTCAAACGTATGTTGATTAGGCATACGCATAGAGGCACCCTCGATCAGGCACTTGATAGTGATCCTGACCCCTCAGTTAAGCTCAGACTATGTGCTCATGTTAGTTGTATCAATCTTTACTTATTTGTTTAATTACAAATATTCATGTGATACCCATCAATCAATTATTTACATGCTTTGTAAATCGAATCATTAAATCTTGCGGTTCACAAATCATATATTATCATATCAAACCTGTGAGCTCACCAGCTTTATAGCTGACCTTTTAGCATGTTATCTCAGGTACTCGGCAGTAGGTTGGACTGCCCATCAGGATACTGTAGCTCGAGTCGCATGCAATCATATAATCATCAAGAGATTTCCTTGCATTTCTATATTTTGTTTAAATTAGATATGTATTAGAATCTCTCAAATATCTATGCGAACTCATCTTTTGTAAACCATATGTAGACTCTTACGTTAATCAATGTAATTGTAAAACGACGCATGTAGTGGTCGTTCATTATGTATCTTATGTGCTTTGTGTATTGATTAGTAGCACCCCAATGTATGCTTCCGCGAACAGTAAATCTGGGGGTGTTACATTAAACTAGCAGGCTGAGGCCTTGGCCGCGAGGAAGAAATAGGCACGTATGATGGTATGCTAGCAGCAAAAGATGATGGTACAGCAGAAGAGGTGGTTTGTCCTTGGGTCACCATTTTTTGATAGATTTTATGCAAAAAATGACTCTAATGAAGATTTAATCAAAAATTTGATTATCAAAAAGCACCACTTGCCCCACGGTGGGCGCCAAATTGTTTTGGTCAAAAAATTACTCAATGCAATTCAATGAACAAATTAGTAGAGTGAGGTAGTGTGCTTGAATTTCATTTCAAGATAATTTGATTGAAAAATATACTTTGTGATGAAAACTTGTGATTTTGCTAATACGGGTTAACTTAAGATTAAATCTTGCTAAATTTGTGATCTAGGACTTTGTAAATTATGAATTTGTATGCACTAAACCAATACAAATGCAGAAAAACAAGTGTAATCCGGGATAATTCCGGGATAATGCAGTAAATATGACAAAGGATGCAAATTGAGTAAAGTAAATGAATAAAAAGTACAAGAACACAGCGATGTACGAGGAAAACCCTTGATCTATGATAGATCGCCGGCACAAAACCTTGGGAAGGATCAATCGATCCTTGCCTTATGTTTATCTTATTGAATTAAAAATGGTTTACAAGCTAACGAGCACGAGAATGATCGTCTAAGTGTAGAAATGGTGAAGTGTTAGAGTGTAAATGAGTTGCTGAGAGTGTAATCGTGTGTAAGTGATAAGTAATAGTTAACCTAATCGATCATTCAAGCCTCATTTATATACTACAAGTCGTTAACAAGTAATTCCGAAATATCCGGGATCATCCCCGAGATTTGGTGGAGTGTTACCGCCGCAACGGTCGTTTGCGAAGCAGCGATAACAGTGGGTTGTTTTAAATTTATAGAGTTGGGGAAATCCTAAGCTAATACTACTTTCAGCCCTAATTAGGTTACTAGGGTAGTAAGCGGTATGTTGACTCAGGTGTCGTTCTTACACTACAACGGGCATGGGATCTTAGGCGTTATAATTATCTTTTGTGATCTAGCTAGGGTTTAAAATAAGATTTGATTTGGTTTGGTTTTATAACTAATCTATTAAAATAAATGCAGAAAAGGAAAGGATGTTTGTACGGAGGCTCAGAGAACAGTGGATACGAGAGTGTTTACTATGATGCTGGTATAAGCTTTGAATAAGTAGTTATGGGTATTAAAGCCACTAGTTATGATGATTAATCCATTGAGTAACCAGGAACTTAAATTAACATGAAGTATTATACCTACGGCAGTTCCTTAGCTTTTCCCACGTATTTAAACGCTATACGAAGTACTGTGCTGTTTTATGGTTTTTCCTTAGCATTGATTCAAATTACCAGTTTGCTCATTGGATACCCTATATTATTAATGACGTATAATTACGATCCTATCAAATATCTAACGTAAAGGTCTCTACAATCAGATAAATAATATGTCACATGGATAGCAATTATATAGTGTCATATACACCGGAAGTTCTCCCAAATGTACTGATCAATTCAATCAACAGTTATTCTCTAATCCTATTCCCCAATCTCTGACAAATGTGTGTCGGTATCTGATGTGACACAAAAAGTCATGTTTTCAAGGCCATTATTCCACACTTTTTGGGCACATCTTTAGTGAAAACATTCTAAAACAATCATTATTTACCAAAATTCACTAAAGTGCTCAAAATATAGACGTTGCTACAAAAGTCAGTAAAAACATCCGAATAACGAGCAAAACGGAGCAAATAAGCAGCAACCAATTCTCGTACCCTCATTTATCCTATGATAAACACATTCTAACCTTATTATATGTTGTAATAGGTAAAATCGAGACCAGAAAATCAAGAATCATGCAAATCAGATAAAGAACGGAGAAGACATGACGGTTACAAACTCCAATAAAGTGATTTCGGCTATGCTAAATTTATACACATCCAATTTCAGTGAGATTGGCACCATTAGAAGCGTAACGGAATTACGAAGACACAGGCGAAAGAATCAGGTCAAACGGACGCGTAACGAAGGAGATACGGACGTTTTAAGCAACGAACGAAATCAGACGGAAGCCGTATACGGCCTTGCACACCATATACGGCCCTTCATAGACTGTATACGGCCTTTCATACACCGTATATGGCCCTATGAAGGCCGTATACGGCCCCTGGTTCCCCATATGCTGCCCGTTTGTGCTTCGTTTGCTTGTACGTGCGTGCTTCGCGACTTGTACGGCTGATTTCAAGCTTTGCCTATAAATAGGGGGTCACCCCTCCAACATTCAACACACCTCACCATTCCACATATTTCTCCATTTCTACTTTCTCTCTCACACACTCTCTCTCTCTCTATTCTCTCTTTCTTTCTTTCTCTCTCTAGAAATTAGGGTTTGATCTCGTTAGTTCTCAGTTAGTATTTAACTGAAACTAACGGAGGGGCTACTTTTGTAATAGTGTAGGGAATAGTCCAGGGGCTTTTATTGTAATATTGTCAAGGATATTGCGGAAGTTCTGCTTGTACTCTCTCTCTAAACGCTTATTCAATCTACGCTTTATTAACGGTTACTTCTTTCCTTATCTGTTATAATGATAATTGCTATTGTTATTATGCTAGATTTAGGACATGTTATTATGCGTAGTGAGTAGTTTCCTTGTGTGTTTGTTATGACGTAGTTAGTTTATATATGTGTGGGGTGATGCTACTTTAAATATATGATTGGGATGATAACATTATGAAACAACGGAGGTAACGTTATACGGCTTTCATTTGTATAGCGCCGGAATCATCACTTATGTGTGTAGTACGGAACGTGGAAGCTATGAAAGTCGTGGGCACAATCCGTTGTGGAAGTAATGATCCCAATTATATTATATAATGAAAACCGATGATTTATTAACCTTGTATTTATGAATTTCTAAACCTAATCGCCTTTCGTCCAATTAAACGTGGTTAGAACCTTTATGACAAGGAGTCGCGAACCTTGATCAAACGGTCACTACCTATCTATGTTTTCTGAAACTGTAAACATGGTCTGAATTGCTTAGCTGTGGAAATACTATTTAAAACCTTTCGTATAGTACACCGTGAATCAATCAGGGATTTATTGGGAAATAGTGAGGGCTGGTTTATATCATAGATGGTTGGGCTTTAATACAAACTTAGTTTAAACTAGTCTAGAGTGACCATAAAGTATGTGACCCCGGAAAGACCACGGTAAACAGCACTGTACTTCGTGTAACGTTGGAAACACCTCTGGTGGAGTACAAATACGTAGAAGCTAAAGAAATGTCGGTGGTTGAAGACTGTGTCACATCCTGGTTTAACTTCAAAGCTGTGGAAATGCTTGATCGCACTGTACACCGTTAGTACACCTAAAGATCTGGAACACTGTGGAAATGCTTAATTGCACTGTACACCGTTAGTACATCTTGGGTCCGGAGAACTGTGGAAATGCATAATCGCACGGTACACCGTGATGAAAGCTCTAGACTAAAATATAACCATTAATATAAAGTTAATAGTTACCAAACCAAGCCTTAATCTTAAATGCCTTGTCTGACTTCGTTGTCCCCGTAGTGTTAAGAAAGGTCGGAACCTTAGTGGGTATGTTACTCTATCTCATGCACCCAGGAACTAACATCCCAAGAAGGGTCGTTACTCCGTCACTGGATAACGTTGAAGAGTTGAGCATCCTCCTCCGATCAGACTCAATTTGGCCTAGTATTCAGTGACATACTGATTGGTCTCCCCAAATAGTAGGGTACTAGTGTTTACACTACGAACAATTAAGCTCAGATAAGACACAAACCTTTAAAAAGACGTTTTCATATCAAAACCCTAGCATCACCCCCGCATAAGCTAACGAAGTCATAACAAACACATCTCCTCCATACTGATCTCATCCCTATTTCTGTTTTCCATTTATTTACTTTTTATTTAATTGCTTTAAATTACGGACCTAAGTAACAAAAAAAACCCACTCAAAACTCTGTTTTAAAAATCCCATTACTAAAATAAACAACTTGTCTTGATACTCCCGTTTTACAATACGATTAGCTTGAAGAACGACCCTAGGTCATACTGCTGCTATACAGCTGTAGTAAAGCTTAGGTCCCCAGCTCTATAAATTTAAAACACCCCACTGCCGTGTCCTCCTTCCGTTGCGTTGACGACCGTGTCGGATAGAGGCGCGACAAGTTTTTGGCGCCGCTGCCGGGGAGTTAATCGTAAGACTCTGAAGCATCCAGACGAGTTCTCTATTTAGTGATACTTATTTCCCATTCTTATTTTCTTTTCCTTGTTCCAACCGACAATATCGTCCCATATCCCACAACGATATTCGACCAGATCATCCGGATCCGAATCTCTCATTTTCGTACCCGATCCTGAGTCGATTATCCGTACCATCCGCAAAGAAAGACGTTCCCGTTTTCCAGAAATGGCCGCTCGTGTTACTCTCGCTGACAACACCAAACCATCCATCGAAGGACGAGGAGGACCGACTAGCTATCCAGTGATTGACGGAGCTTCTTTTGAGCTTAAACACCACATCGTACAACTCATAAAAGATAACTGCCAATTCCACGGTCTACCCCGTGATGATCCCAACGCTCATATCGACAAATTCATTCAGGTTTCAAACTCCTATAAGCAGAATGGGGTTGAGCGAGATATCATCCGCTTATACTTGTTCCCCTATTCTCTCGCTTTATATGCTTCTACCTGGTTTGAGGGACTTGAGACCGGCTCAATCACCTCATGGACCGACATGGGTAATAAGTTTCTCGCTAGATACTTTCCCCCGTCCAAACAAACTCAGGCAAAGAATGACATCGCAAACTTCCAACAAGCCCACGATGAATCTATCTACGCAGCATGGGAGCGATTCAAGAGTTTACTGAGGAAATGTCCAAATCACCAAATGACAAAGACTGACAAGGTGTGCACCTTCTACCGAGGTCTTGATCATAACCATCGCATCAATCTTGACGCAACAGCTCAAGGAAACTTCATGAAACTTACTGATGATGAAGCATGGAGCTTGATTGAGGATATGACGATGCATCACCACGATTGGAAGTCTGAGGAGCAATCCTCATCATTACCCCTCTCCGCAAATAACACCCGCCAAACTGAAGCCATTAAGTCTCTGAGCGAACAAATTGAGACTTTGACAAAACAGATAGCAGATCTGAAGAAACAACCACAGCAGATCCACCAAGTTCAGGCTTGCCAGAACTGTGCCAACCATACCACTGAAGAATACGAGGTTGAGTACGAAGATCCTACTGACGGTTCGGTCTACTATGCCCAGTTCCCTGTCAGACCTCAAAATCCTCCTGGCTTCGCTAGAACTTCACCACCCAGAACTCGAGGAAACCAATATCCTCCACGGAACAACCAACCCCCTTTCCAACCCAGGTTTCAGCCACGATATCCGACGTACCCGCAATAACCACAACTCCCATACAATCAACCACTTCCATTAACCGCCACTGAGGATACCCAGCCTGCTGAACCTGTAAAAACCATCATTCCAGTCACGAGTACTGATGACAACCTCAACAAATTCATCCAAGGTCAAACCGCTTTCAACCAAAAGACTACGGCTGGACAAGACCAAACTGATCTATTCCTTCGAAATCAACTCTCGGTCCTAAAAAGCCTTGAGAACCAGATCGGTCAGTTAGCCCAACGTCTCGACACCCAACCGCAAGGGACCTTACCAAGCAATACTATTCAGAACCCCCACATCGAGGAAGCCAAGACCTTAAACTCTCATAAACCAACTCCTTCAATGACTGCTTCTCCAAAAAGGGAACATTCTCCTGTCCCACCGACAGTTGAGACCAAATCAATGCTGATGTGACCCAAAAAGTCATGTTTTTAAGTACTTATTTCCGTACTTTTTGGACTATTCTTTGGTGAAAACATTTCAAAACAATCATTTATCATCAAAAATCACCAAGGTAGTCTAAATACGGGCGTTGCTAAAAAAATCAGTAAAAACATCCATTTTGCACGCAAACCGAGGCAAAAACAATCATGTAACACCTCGTCAAAAAGTCAAATTTCGCACCAAACTTTAATTTTAAATAATTGTATTATTATATGCAATCGTAACCAGGTAATCGAAAATTTTATAAATAATGTTTAATTATATAGATTTAACATTATACACTTGGACAAAAATATTGAACATTCAAAAGTGTAAGTCGTTTTTAATTTAAAACGCATCCTAATTACCCGAGACCGCGCAAAAACAAATTATTAAATCTTGAGTTTCAAAATGATATTTTTATTAAATATTCCGATTCAAAAACATTTCGAAAGGATGTAAATAAATTTTTAGAATTTAAAATGTAATTTTAAATTACATCGGATAAATTAACACGGGTATTTTATACTGTGGTTGGAGACCACAGTCTCCAAAGTGGGGAACTGGAAATGGATAAAACCATTCCCACCTCCCATTTTCTTCATTTCCATTTCATAATAACACACACATAACCACCAAACTCTCTCTACCTCCCCTCTCCACTTACACCACCACCACCGCCGGCCACCGCCGGCCACCACCGTCACCATCGTCATCATCATCAGCAGGAACAACATCAACAACTTAGTATCATCATCATCCTCATCTTCATCATCAAGAACACCATCACCAACCAAACCTTTGGATCCTCGAATCGTAAGGATTACTTCACTTTTCTTTGTTATTTCTTGATAAAAACACTTAATATACCATGTACTAGTGTTATATTGACTTACTATGACCAAAAACGACTCAGAAATGTGTTTTTAAAACCAAAAATACGAACAGCTCTTCGGGCGAGTTGAGATTCCAGATCTCAGTTCGTCGAGCGAGCCGAGTCGAGTAGCGAGCCGAGTCGAGCTACGAACCGGACCGAGCAGCGAACCGAGCTTAGCTGCGAGTCGAACCGAACAACAAACCGAGCTGAGATTTCGAGTCGAGTAGAGCTACGAACCGAGCCGAGTAGCGAGCCGAGTTGAGATACGAGCCGAGTCGAGCTTCGAGCCGAGTCGAGCTACCTGAACTGATCTGATCTGCGAAATGAGTTTTGCCCAACGATTCGACTTTCACGTAACAACAACTACACTTTTTTTACAACGATGACTTACGTACAAAAATTATGTTTTTGTAAAATAGACAACGAAACGATTTTAATAATGATTTAATTGAGAATTATCATTATTACAAACTGCCACAAACGGACCGTACACGATTCTAAAACTAAATGACGGAAGTTTACTTTCACGACACGTTTAGTTAAACCGATTAGTATCTTACTCATATAACCTCACGTGTCTAGGGCACTAGGAGGTTACCATTCGGACAACACACGTATCGTAGGATCGCTGACAACTCACAGGTGAGTTCACCGCCCCACTCTTTTACTGTTTTCAACTGATTTCGGGGTGGGAATGCATACTCCTGTTTTACTTTCAACTGTTCAAATCTTTGCAAACGTTTTACATTAGTTTATGGTAACAGTGTTAGATTACAACGGCTACGAGCCACTTGACCATACTTAGAGATATTAAGGATAACCGTTTTAGAAACACCTAGAATATATATTACGTATGATACCTAGGGGATAAACGCCTCACTACATCAGTGACTGATAAATTACTAGTAATGACTAGCGGACTTATGAGTACCAACTAGAGGCACCAACTTGTTACTTTAGTAACGACTATCCTTACGAACTGACATATGATTTCACTAAGTACTATAAGTACTTCCCAACAGTTAAGTGACGAGATAACATACTTAGAATTCACACATTACTTCAAACAACTAGGTGACGTAGATTCGTATCTAATAAACGATTACAACTTACCCCTATGCCTAGATGACATCCTTACTTCTGGTATAATTGTGACGACTCTGGCTTGGAGTTACTGGGCCAGGGATGGTCCCCCGGCAGCAGAGAGTTACCCAAAACCTGGGGGGGGGGGGGGGGTGTCACATACAACTTGAGGTACTGTTGAGTACCTGTAACGCTCTACTCGCCCAATGATCCTCAAAAGTAACACTGCCCGCACGTGGTCCAGGTACGGGTCTTATGGGGGTGTTACATAAAACTTACATGCGGGCATGCTGCGCGCATTGCCAAACGGACGCATCGTCTCCTTCGGGGGAACAACGGACGCTGTCACTATATGTGAAGCAAAACGATACCACGGTGGGTGGTACAACTTACGAACGAGCTCACGATACCACGGTGGGTGGTACAACTTACGTATGAGCTGGATGCTCACGATACCACGGTGGGTGGTACAACTTACTTACGAGCTGAATGCTCATACTCAGCATACGGAGTTATGCTTTATACACAGCATACGGAGATATGCTTTATACTTAGCATGTGGATCCATGCTTTATCGTAGTTCTGCGGAACTGCACGGTTACTCATTTCAGCATAGACTTATGCTTTACTTACTTTTAGCAACGGGTCGACAGGTTTTATCCTCTCGGACGTCGGCTCAATAACTGGTTAAAATTACTTAAACGTGGTCCTGCGGGACATAACTTAACATTTCCTTTGGGGGGGGATATCCATTACTATCACTGTAGGTGATTACTAGATAATAACGAGTCGAAGACTCAGGACATTACGAGCTTTTGCTCACTTGACCGTACTTACAAACCGTACCGATATGACACGATTACAAAATAGATAACCTGATTTCGTTGCCGGGGTGCAACCTTTCATGCCAGGTGGCATTGTGACTTACTAGTACCCGTAGCACTAATACTTGGAACCGTACGAATTAACTGTACTATATTGCCGGGGAGCAATACCGTCTGTCCACAGACTTTCTTATTTGATCTCTTCGACCAGTAGCACGACAGTTAGTCACCTTACGCTACACCCACACACATATTGCCAGGTGGCAATACCTTACCCGATAACACACCTACTGGGGATTGGTTCCCTTTTGTTGACTAGAAACCCATTGACTAGGTTCACCTGTTTACCATAAATTTCTCACAATTACCTCGAGGGGTAACCATTACTATTTAAACTGTTAAACTTGATTTACATTTCTAAATGAAATACATATTTCTTGAACTACTTGTTATTACAAATTACTTGTGAACTCACCAGCTTCCCAGCTGACCTTTTAGTGTGCATTCTCAGGTACACTGCAGTAGTAGGATTGGCCTACAGGATTCTAGCTCGAGTCGCATATTTCTTACACTTTGGAACCACTCTGCATTAAACTTTAAATTTCAAATTATGTATTTGGATATCGACAGTAAACTTGTAACGTTTTATTTATAAAATGTATAACTATTTCCAAACGTCTCATTTAGAGTCGTTCACTATGTATCTTATGTTGTGATATTTGATTTGGTAACACCCGACCCGATCGCTTCCGCAACCCGAGATTTGAGGGTGTTACAAATCACCTTAAATATTCCATTCTTGATTATCCTATCAAAGTAGATCTTAATGCATATTTTATGATTCAATAGGAAAATCCAAGATCGGAGGTGAAAGAATCAAGAGAAACGGGTGAAGAACGAAGAAGATGTGCAGTCTAGAAGCCCGCCGATCGTCATCCGGAACACGCAAAAGTCAAACACTTCCAAATTTGGCAAACTTAGTGTCATTAGAAGCGTAACGGAAAAACGAAGCCAACGGCGCAAGAATCAAGCAAATCGGAGCCCAAACGAAGAAGATACGGAAGAACCAAGCAACCGAGAAATAAGCGGAGGCCAAACCAAGCACCAACCCCCCCCCCCCCTTGGCACTAGGTACCGTATACGGTACCTTAAGTGCCGTATACGGCCCTTAGGGTGCCGTATACGGGGTTGGTTGGCTTGTGCGGTGCCGTTTGCCCCCCCTTGGTCAGCTTGCCCCGTATGCTGCTTTGATGCTTGTATTTCGTGCTTCAAGACTTGTACTAAAGCCAACTAGCTTCTCCTATAAATACCTCACTCATTTCAACATTTCAAACACACCTCTCATTCCATACTTCTTTTTCTCTCTCTAGAATTCTCTCTCTAACACTACTCTTAGGAGTTAGAGGAGAATTGTTCTTGTAATTAGTTCTCTCTCTAGTTTCTCTCTCTAGCACTACTCTTAGGAGTTAGAGGAGAACTAGAGAGATATAAGTTAGCGGTTAGAGCTAAAGGAAAGTTGTAATTGGGTAATCAAGCTGTAGCAAGGTTATTCAAGTCAGACTGTTGTAATCCTCAGTATTACTCTTCTAATCCGGTGATATTATCTTACTTTCTTATTGTTATAATGTTTACTTTGCATATTATTTCAGTACGATCTATGATTGTTGCCATGCTGCTTAGCTAGATTAATATGTGATTGTTGAAATGTAGATGTTAGGATTAGGGATGATGTTTAATTAATATATCTTATATATGATCGGTAGTTGTTATGCTGCATACATGTTTAGACTTATCCTGGATGTAGATTTAATTAATCACCCTTTCTGGTCTCTCACGTGACTGTTGCCTTAGGATAGGATCTGATCAACCCTAACTACGAATACACAGTTATCTCCTGTTTGTATGAAACTGTGGGATCGCCGTAACACGGCAGAATACTTGGTATAGCTTTGGAAATACCACTGGTAGAGTACAAATACGTGGAAGCCAAGGAAATGCTGGTGGACTATCTCACCGTGGATTACCTGGAAGCAACCCTTCCGGACACGGGTCTAGGTCTTGTTAAGCCGTGAAAATGCAATAGTACACCGTTAAACTACCTCTGGTTATAAAGCTGTGTAAAGATACAATAGGTCTTTAAAACACCGTAGATATACCTAGGGTTAGAGTACTGTGGAAAATAAGGACACTATACACTGTACGCATGCCTAGGGATGAACGACCGATGGCAAAGGAGGGTCTAATCCATGACGGAAGTATTAGAACTAAAACAGATAAAACATGAGTTAGGAAATGAAAGCAAGGATGCCGGCTGTATTCCCAGATGCTTAAAACCCCTAAACTCTACTTAACCGACAGTTTAACTTATTCAGCATACAACCAGTATTACTCTGTTAAAAATGGATAAACATAGGTGTTAAGAAAAGTCAGTGTTGTGGACTGTCGCCTTATTCCTTAACCCCATTCAGAGGGTCGCTTGGTCTCCGAAAGAGACGGTGAGGTGGGTCTGAAGACAGTCCCATCTGACCAGAATCAGGATAGCCTAGGATTCAGTGACATATGCGTTAGGGTTACACCTAGACGTAGGGTCCTAGTGTTTACACCGACCGTTTAGAAGATCTTAACCAGAGTAATCACCTATCATCATTATAATGGATATCATCCCGAAACCCTAATCGTCGAAGTTTCAGCAATCACTCTCTACCTGCTGCTTATATTCTCGTTTACTTTTCTGCACTTTATTTTCTGTCTTTAGGTTAGATTAGATAAAACCAAAACCCATACCTACCTTGTTCTAAACCCATCCTATTGTCAAGTTATCTTTGATAGGTTCCAATTCAATTCAATTCGTTCCGATTTTGGACGACACTCGAGTTATACTTGCCGCCGTACCCACAAGGTAGGTAGCTTGCATAGTTTGAGCCCAGCAAATATAAATTTTTAAAACTTCAACAGTCGTTCGCCTCTGTTGCGGTCGGAGCAACGATTCGGGGTAATAACCCGACCGACGGACAGGGGCACGACAAGTTTTTGGCGCCTCTGCCGGGGATCGGTTTCGTCAAGAATTGAATTCTGCCTTAGATAGTTAACTTTAGGAGATCCTTCCTTAAGATTATCATTACTTAGGAAGTTAACTGCTTTATTAGTTAGATAACTTAGTTCTTAAACCTTAGAAAATACATAAAAATTAGAAAATGAAAAAACCTAATTCTCCTTCAAACCCCATCTCTCCTCTCAATCAAATGATGACGGATGAGATGACGGCTTTGGTAGATGCGGAATTTTTTGGCTGTCCAGAGTATGAGTCAAACTCCTCTGACGTTAGAGAGGTCTGTGTTAACCATGAAGTTGAGAACCCAAAAATATCGAGCTTAGACTTAGGTTTTGATGAATCTCAGCAGAAGATTCCAGCTTCTGTTACTGTTGCTTTAAGTGGTCAACCCACACTTGACCTTGAGATTCTGTCAATCTTGTCTAGGTATCCACACTATATTAGACCTGCTACTTTACCTGACGATGAACCATTTGGAATCGAAGTGTTCTTCTATCCACCCATGCCTTGGATGGATTTGAATGAACGTCTTCATTGTTTAGATGAATACTTTGAGTACGATCTCCCAGATATTTTGCGAGCCCACCCCACTACACTTTATTCAAGTGTTGTTGAGGAAAAGCGTCTCCAATATCAGGTTGAGAATGAACTTAGGATAGAAACACCAACCCGATTAAACATTGAATTTATGGATCATCTACCCGAATCAGAAACAGACCATCACTTAGGAAATTCTCTCAAGCCCAATAGGAGGATAGATATCTATGCCAACTTTCTGAAATATCTTAAAATATCTGATTTTCCATTTACATATGAGCAGGGAAAGTCCTTTGTTGAGATTGATAGGATAATTAGACTTCTTCGTGCTAAACAGTAGAAAAGACGAGCTATTGTTAAAATCAGAGTTAGATCTTTTAATGGATTTACTTGCCAGCACCGATTATCCCTCTGATTCACAACCTAGGATTAATCGTTATGTTGCGTTCTTGATTGACGAGCTTGAATTTTGGATAGAAAGAAGCCCTATCCAGTCTGACATGATTCTTGCAGATATTCCATTCTTTGTTGATCCTGCTACTTATTTAATTAACGAGCTTAGAGCTATTTTTCCCGAATCAACTGAGGAAGCTATGGACGCTACTTTCTTTGCAAAAAGGAAACAGATCCATATCCAGCTAATCCAGTTATTCCAAAAAACCAAATTCCAGTTTACTAACCGACAGAAGATTTATATCGAAGAGCTTTCGCAAGCAGTTCACACTACTTACGGAAATCCCGATTCTTCTGAGGAAACGGAATTTGTGGGTTTACTTTCAAAACTGCTCTATGATCTGTCTTATCTAGATACAGGATTTAGGGATGACATTTCAAACCAGAAAAAGGTGAAACGGGAATTTAATCATTTTGTCGATGCATTGTTACAACTCAGTCAGGAAGAATGAGAATTCTTAACAGAATTTGAACGGTATTTCATAAATCCTGCTGATTTAGTTTACTATGTCATCCGAGCTCTCCGAGGTACGTTTATTTCCCGCTATACCTTGTCTCTATCCAAAGCATCAACCGTACCCAAAAGTGTCATCTCGGACACTATCCGGTAAAACAGTAAGTCTGATATGGACGAGCTTTCGTCTTTAACAAAGCGCTCTTGGGAGGCACCCCAAGCCTATCTAGGTTAATTAATATTAGTTAGTATTAATTTTAGTTTAAATTAATTTTTCGTTTTAAAGCTTTCATTTAAAAATCAAGAAAACGTCCTTTAAACTTTAAACTCGCGCAGTTTGCGTAAGTTTTAACTTTTCTGAAAAATTTAACAAAGTTTTAATTTTAAAATTTTGGTAAATTAATTATGATTTGTTTTAAAGTTTAAAGTACACAAAAATATTGTTTCGTTTTTAAATAAACTCGTTTTAATTTAAACGCAAAGAACTTTTAGCGCGCAATTTAAAACACAATTTTAATTCACGAAAACTTTTTATAAAGATTCGTATTTACTTTTAGTTACTTTATTAAAAATCTTAAAACCTTTCGAAAACCAATCGTACGTATCGTATCTTTCGCGTTTTAAATCAAAACGTATTTAAACCAAGAGGAAGGGATTCACTAACAAACAAAAGGTCAAAAAGTCAAAATTTTCTCTCCTTCCTCTTCCCCAAAACCTACGGCCTCCATCACCCCCCATCTCCATTTCTAAAACCTCTATTTCTCCACCATTTTTTATGATTTAAAGCTTCAAGTTCTTCATTTTATCATCTCTCTTGCATACATAACATCATTTCATCACTTGCAAGGTAATTCCTAACTCAAATCTTTAAATTTCATCAACTTTTTAAAAGTTAGGGTTTCAACTTTTGATCTATGAAATCCATGGTGAAAACTTGTGTTTTATGGTTCAAAAGTGTTCTTGCATAGTTGCTTAACATGATTACATGCTTGATTGAGTAGATTACTTGATAATTTGTGACTTTGATCTTCAAGTGTTGACTTTAAGTGGTCAAAGTTGCTTGATTTGTTGACTTTTGGTAACAAGTAGTTTGTTTTGACTTGTTTTGATTAACTCATGCTTAGTATGATTTGATAAACATGTTTACATGATTGCTAGTTCATTTTGAATGATCCTTGAATTATTGAAAGTTAAAACAAGCATGTTGTGATTTAAAATTAACCAAGTATCATACTTTATTTTAAATATTCAATTTTTAAATGGTACTTGTATTAATTAAATCATGGCAAGTTTCTTAGATTTTCAATAAATCATTAGTTAGCTTTTGGTCCTTAATTATTTTAATTATTCACCACCTTAATTAATAAAGTGTTGAATATTTTTAATATGACCATCACACGTAAGCTACCGTCATTCATTTATCAAAATCTTTAAATCTTGCAAAATTGTTAAAAGTAACCGAAAAAGTTAACACGTGTCTTTAACCATATGGTATTTGCATGAATAAATTAGTTTATGCTCTTTTTTGTTTACTTGATATATTTGAGGTAATTACATGGTCATGCTCACTTAGATTAAGTTGCCATGAATGAAAGTAAAAATATTTGCTAGTTGTTTGAAATGACGAGTTTACTTAGATTAAACGCTAGTATTATTATTACTTTAATACCCTTGGAATAGGTTAGACACTTATGGCTGCGAAAAATTGCGGATTGAGGATTGGTTAGGCCTAGGTTTAGTTTAAAATAAATTGCGGATTTATTCATATTTTAAAGCCTACATTTCCATTTTTTGTTTAAAATTTGGAAATGTACTTAGCAATTTGTTATTACTTATGCATCTCATTTTCTTGTCAACAGATGGATCTATCAAACCCTTCGTTGAGGAAGCTTGCTTCATCCCCCGAGAATATGGAAGATATTGAGAAATGGATGGGACGATACTTAGGATCAAACAGAGTCATCATGTGGCCGGATATGAGACGCTTGGGTATTGGAGATGAGTTGGAAGAGTTGATTAAGTATGATAAAGATGGCGAGGAACATGCTGCATTTTTCCATCTTTTCTCCATTGATGAGGCTATATACCGAGAGGTCGTCACTGAGTTTATGATGACTTACGAGTTCCGAGAGAGATTGGAGATCACTGATAAGAAGATCACTTTTCGGTATCGTGGGAAGAAGTATCGTATGACAGTGGGAGATTTCGGGGTATACCTTGGCCTTTACACACAGTCTCAGGCCAGTTCTGATTGGTTCACCAGCAGTTTCCAGTCTATCTCCAGTTTACCGTCACAGGATCACAAGGAGATATGGAGAGGATTGACAGGGACAACCTTCAGGAGTGGAGTGAAAGCTTCACTCATGACCCGACCAATTCATCACATTCTTCACAAGCTCCTGTGTTGTACTATCTTTGGGAAGAGAGATGCTGGACCTGCTACATCAGAAGAGCTTAAGTTCATGGATGCGATCATAAGGAAGCAGAACTTGAATGTCGCATACATCATAGCGGATAGATTGTGGAAGGAGAAGAGAGAGGATAGACGCCACGTATTCATGGGAGCCATTATCACGAGATTGTTAGTCGGCATGGGGATTCTCACTGACCGTCACCGAGAGGATTACACCCATCATGCTAGTTCGCAGCCGTTTGATCTAGAGTACTGCAAGTTGATCAGGATGATTGATGAGGGACCTGAGAGACAGTGCTTATGGCATCAGACTCGGCAGCCCATTCCTGGATGCTTCATGACCAGGAAGCGCGTGACTACAGAGGATAGAGATATTGGTCCCCAGCCATAGAGACCAGTAGCAGCAGAGATACCTGAGCCATCATGAGGAGCAGACACATCAGTACTGCCTACATAGGCCGTTGTGCATCACATGGATCCGGTCACTCCTCTTACTCAGTACTATCTATTACATGCTTTACAGGTTATCCGTGATCAGCAGGTTCTGACAGCTAGGACACATGGTACCCTTGAGCCTGATCACTTCTTATACAGATGTGGACCACCACCTCCACCCACTACCCATACCGTCACTCACCCATATGCCACCACTCACCCATACACCACCTTTCCTCCACCACATCCACATACCTCCACTCAGCCACCACATCCATATAGACGCTCTCACACACCTACCACTTACTCTGCACCATTACCTACTCACAGATCCACATCTGATATAGCCAGAGTCTACTCAGTACACATACCATCACCAGCCCATCAGCAGGCATCATTGCCTCGTCCGACTGTACCCATTCTGACCCATGACCAGCATCCAGAGGCTAGCACATCATATAGACCAGATCTGCTCTATATTGGCACCGATGCATTCTTCACTGGTAGCGTCGGCCCTTACTTGGATTTGGGCCCCATATTCTCAGATCAGGTTCCTACTGAGAGCACTCTCAGGCAGCTTTACCTTGATATGTTACAGACGGCAGGTGTTACCACTGCGGACATGCTCGCACAGGGTTATGATGATATGATGGCACTTCCAGCGATGACCCTCAGGCAGATATTGATTCAGAGAGGATTACTACCTCCAGATGAGCAGAGAGTGTCCAGCGGACAGCAGTCAGTCGTAGGACCCACAGCTCAGCCTGATGACATACCAGTAGAGATGAGCAAAACAGTCTAAGACTGAAACTGGCCCTGAACCGGACTGGAACCGGTCCTAGAAAAACTCGACTGGGAAAAAGACTGGACTGGTCCTAGGATTGCCTGACAATCCTAATTCAGTCCTACTTTTCAGTCAGAAGACTAGTTAAAAACTGGACTGAAATCAGTTTAAACTGGTTAAAGACTGAAACTGGTTTAAAACTGGCAAAAAGACTGAAATGTATTATAAGCTATTTATGTTTATTAACTTTTTTCTTTCCTTATAAAATTTAAATTTAGGTCAAATTGTATTTGATACATTTTTATTTCTTTATTTATAAACTTTTATTTATTTTCACATCAACAATTTCAATTATATACATTTTAATTTAATCATATTTCACATTTATTGATTTTTTCTATTGGTTTTAAAATTTTATTGTAACTATTGACAAAATTATCGACCATGAAAAAAAAGACTGGAAATGACTGAAACTGGACTGGGACTGGACTGAAATTCTAAGAAAAACTGGCAAAACTTTCTAAGTTTAGTTTTTGGTCCAAGTTACTAACTAAGTCACCCAAACCCATTTTTGTTACCACTTTCCATAAATAGTAAGTTTTGTCGTTTTTAGCCACCGAGCCGTTTTCGTTGACTTGGTCAAACCTACTCGGTTTGACCCGAAACTTTTACCCAACCCATATATCAGTTTAAAGAGTCCAAATAATTTGTCGGTTCGTGTCGGAGTTCATCCAAAGTGTCGGTTTCTAACAGGGTAAATGACAAAAATCAGCTACGAACTGCCACAAAATGTTTCAAGTATGCAATCTACCAATTATATTGCCCAAGTATGCAATAAACCGGGGAGTTTTGTGCTATGATCTTTGCAAACAATCATTTTACCTGTTAGCATTTTAGAATGCTGACTAAACATCCATGTCAAATGCCAACTAGACTTTTTAGTCACTTGTGTATTACACATGGATGCCACCTCATTTAATGGATAAATAAATACGTTTTATTTTTTAAGAAAGATGCGTGGACAGATATTTTTAACGTCATGAGATAGACCATTGTTCATAGAATCATCTTAAAATTGATTATGTGATAGACGTATAGAAATAAAATTTAATGGTTCATCTTAATCAAACATTTGAAAAACCATTTTGCTCACTCAAACATTTGATCCCAAACACCGCTGCCGGCGAATAGTCGAATAGAGAACATCCCCGGCAAAAAAAAGCGCCAACCGGAAAATAGAGAACACATTGCCAGCGGTTCGATTGGTGGTTGTTCCAGCCAGATCTGCCGGATCTCGGCGCCACCGCCGCCACCGTTGGAAGTCCTCCTCCGATCTCCGGCGCCTCCCATGACAGGCCGCATCTTCCCTCCTATTGAGACCGTAAACACAACACATCTCAACTGTGAAACAGATCCGAAGAACGGGCAAAGGCTGAAATCCAGTTCGGAACTACGAACTGAAACCCTTGGAGATCCAATCTTAAAATTTAGTTTGTGATTTTAAATTTCTTTTCAAACTGATTTTGTGTTTGAATTTTGATTTAGGTGTATTGATTGTGCTTTTTTTTAAGCAATTCAAAGAAATTTTGAATCACATAAAAAGTCTATGGTTCGATTATGATGATTTGATGAAATTGTAATTTTGAGGGAATGATTTTAATGAAATGTGGTGCTGCTGACTGTGGTCGAGGTGAAGTGCGTCTAACAGGGAAATACAATTCTACATAAAAAATTATACTCGTAATAAGTTGTTTGATAGTTTAAGGATCAGTGTATATGACACGTGGGTATAAATATTCGATAGATATTCCACCTAAGCAATAAGAAAAATGAAAAATGTCAAATATTTATTTTTACCGGTTCATCAGGTAACATATTACCATATTGCTGATACCAACACAAAATCTTTTGGTTTGTTGCGTACTTAAACAATAAAATGGGTAGATTGCATACTTGAAACATTTTGTGGCAGTTCGTTGCCGATTTTTGTCATTTACCCTTTCTAACATGCAACCTAAAAATTCAAGATTTCATATTTTCGACTTTTGTCGGTTTGGTTCGCCATTTAATTTCTACCACTTATGATCCAAACTAAGGTTTGAGATTTTTACCAACTGATCATGTATGTATCTAGTCTAACATATAATTTTTACAGCAACCATAGTGTCCATTTACATACTTAAACAAATTCGCGTATGAACCGTACTCATTTTCCGAAAACTTCCAGACCAGGTTCAAAGATCCGATTATTTTCAAAAATACGTAGAGATCTGGAAAAAGTGTAAAACACGAAAGTTGTAGCTCTTTTCAATACGCAACTTTTAAAAAAAAATTAGTTGTCTAACTCCTCCTATAACTAAAGTTATGACCATTTTACCAGACTAACTTTTTTGATGGCAGATTATGCATGTTCTTGAATAAAGTATAAAAACGTATTTTGACATGGTATTTGGACATAATCAAGTTAGATGGACATTATAACATGTAAATAAATATATATGAGAGTAGAAATGAGTCCTCACAAAGTAATTTATGATGAGAAGGAGATGAGAAGATGGTGCTTGTTGTCTTGAGCTAGTTTTCTTTGAAGAATGATGATGTATTTAGATGGTGGTTAGTGGTGGAGCTATGGTGGTTTATGGTGGTGGATGTGGTGGTGATAAGAGCTTATCTTTTTCATTTGTTTTGAGAGAGAGAGAAGTTGAGAGAGTAATAGGAGGAGTGTGAAAGTGTTAGAGTGTAAAAGTGAGGAGGTGTATGAGAGATTAGTGGTGTAAGGGAAAGAATCTCATGATTAGTTTGCATGAGATTTGAGAGGGTGGAGTGGGAGGTGGTGGCCACATGGGGGCCGGCCTAGGGGGGCCCATACAAGGGTATTTTGGTCATTTCACATTTTCCTTTTAATTGGTTACGTTTCTCGTTCGTTTACCCGATTGTTTATACGTTAATTTATACGTTAGACGTTTTATACGTGTTTTTAAGTGATGACTTAAATTTCGATATTTTTGATTGAAGTATTTATTAAAATACTTAAAAACATTTATAAAAATGTTCCGTTAATTCGTTGGCCTCGATTTGCGTGCACGTTTTACGGAGGTTTAATCGCGTAATGTTTTTATTAGACGTTTTTATTGACGAATTATTATACGATGTTTTTAATAATAATTTCATACAAAATAATATATTTTAAATTATAAAAATATATATTTTGACTTTCGTTCGATTGTCGAGCGCGTTCCGCGCGTTTCTGTTGCGTTTGAGACGTTTTAGCCAAAACACCTAGGTCTTTCGTATATTATTTTAATAAAATAATAAATAATGATAAATAACTTCTAAAAATAGATTTAAGTTATTTATAGAAAGTTTTTCACCAACGTCCGTACTTATACTGTGTCGGACTCCGTCCGGTTGTTTTGCACAATTTCACCAAATTGCGTAAGCGTAATTACAACTAATTACGTAAGCGTAATATATATATCAATTGTGGGAGTGTATATTCACATAAATACACAAATAGTTACAAGTAATTACAAGTATTTAGCCTAATATTAAACTAAACACACGTAATTAGGGTTTCTAGCAGGTTAATCAGTAACCCTAAACCGTCGGGTGTCACATTCTCCCCCTGTTAAGAGAATTTCATCCTGAAATTAGTTTGTTGCCGCAGTTTGTGGGGTATCTAAGAATAGATGTGGGTGTTTCAGTCGCATTTGGTCTTCCCGTTCCCAGGTGAATTCAGGACCGCGCCTAGAATTCCACCGGACTTTAACGATTGGTATACGACTCTGTTTCAAGCGTTTGACCTCACAGTCCATGATTTCTACCGGTTCCTCGACGAAATGGAGTTTATCATCTAAGTGGATTTCGTCGAGCGGGATTACAAGTGTCTCATCAGACAGACATTTCTTCAGGTTAGAAATGTGGAATGTGTTGTGCACGCTACTGAGTTGTGGCGGTAGCTGCAGTCTATATGCCACCGGACCAATTCTTTCAAGAATCTCAAAAGGTCCGATGTACCTAGGGTTTAGTTTGCCGCGTTTGCCAAAACGAATGACACCTTTCCAAGGTGACACTTTTAAGAGTACTCGGTCCCCAACCTGGAATTCGAGTGGTTTGCGTCTCACGTCAGCGTAAATCTTCTGACGATCACGTGCGGCTTTCAGCCGGTTTTGGATGGTCACGATTTTCTCGGTCGTTTCATGGATGATTTTAGGACCAGTGAGTTGGCTATCGCCGATTTCGGTCCAACAAATGGGTGATCGGCACTTTCTACCATAAAGTGCCTCGAAGGGTGCAGCACCAATGCTGGTGTGGTAACTGTTGTTGTAGGAGAACTCGCACAAAGGTAGGTGGTTTTCCCAGTTTTTGCCGAAGTCAACTACGCACGCGCGCAGCATATCTTCTAAAGTTTGGATGGTTCGTTCACTCTGACCATCAGTTTGTGGGTGATAAGCGGTACTCATATCCAGACGAGTACCGAGAGCTTTCTGAAGTATTTGCCAAAATCGAGAGGTGAAGCGGCTATCTCTATCGGAGATGATCGAGATGGGTATGCCGTGTCGTGCTACAACCTCTTTGATGTAGATGCGAGCCAAGCGCTCCATCTTGTCGGTTTCCTTGATAGCTAGGAAAAGGGCAGATTTCGTGAGACGATCAATGATCACCCAAATGGTATCGCAGCCGCTCGGTGTTTTCAGTAGTTTGGTGATGAAGTCCATGGTTATGTTTTCCTATTTCCATTGAGGTATTTCGGGTTGTTGTAGCAACCCGGAGGGTTTCTGGTATTCGGCCTTAACCTTGGCACAGGTTAAACATTTGCTAACATAAGTGGCGATGTCAGCTTTCATGTTGGGCCACCAATACCGTTGTTTGATGTCATGATACATTTTGTCGGAACCAGGATGTATGGAGTATCGAGATTTGTGAGATTCATCCATCACCAAATCTCGTAGGTTTCCGAAGTTTGGTAACCAGATTCGGTTAGAGAAGTGTCTGGTTCCGTCGGGTTTGATTTCGAATTGTTTTTCCATGCCTCGCAAGGCCTCATTTTTTTATGTTTTTCTCGTTGAGCGCTTCGAGTTGAGTGGAATGGATTTGAGAAATAAGATCGTTGTGGATGGTTAAACCAAAGGCTCGAACTCGAAGGGGTTTCACTCGTTCTTTTCGGCTTAGGGCATCGGCAACAACGTTAGCCTTACCTAGGTGGTATCGGATTTCACAGTCGTAGTCACTAAGTAACTCGACCCAACGACGTTGTCTCATGTTTAGGTCCTTCTGATCAAAGATATGTTGAAGGCTTTTGTGGTCAGTGAAGATAGTACATTTTGTACCATACAGGTAGTGTCTCCAGATTTTGAGTGCAAAAACTACAGCTCCCAATTCGAGGTCATGGGTGGTGTAGTTCTTTTCGTGAATTTTCAGTTGTCGTGAGGCGTAGGCGATGACTTTTTCACGTTGCATTAACACACAACCTAGTCCTTGGTGTGAGGCATCATAGTAAACTACGAAATCATCGGTGCCTTCGGGTAAGGACAGAATTGGTGCACTGCAGAGTTTCTGTTTCAGAAGTTGGAAGGCTGACTCTTGTTTATCGGTCCAATCGAATTTCTTATCTTTCTAAGTCTGTGAGGTTAAAGGTAGGGCTATTTTGGAGAAGTTCTCAATGAATCGCCGGTAATACCCAGCAAGGCCTAAGAATTGTCGTACCTCGGTTGGAGTAGTAGGTGCTTTCCAGCACTTGATGGCCTCGATCTTGCCTGGATCAACATGTATCCCTTGACTGTCAACGACATGCCCTAGGAACTGTACTATTAGCATCCAGAACTCACACTTAGAGAACTTGGCGTATAACTCCTCGTGTCTGAGTAATTCCAAGATAGTTTTGAGGTGTTGGCCATGTTCGGTTTCGTTGCGAGAGTAGATCAAGATGTCATCAATGAACACAATGACAAACTTATCTACATATGGTTTGCACACCCGATTCATAAGGTCCATGAATACAGCCGGTGCGTTGGTTAAGCCAAAAGGCATCACTTGGAATTCGTAATGCCCGTAACGGGTTCGGAAGGCGGTTTTCGGGATATCGGCGTCTCGAACGCGGAGTTGGTGATAGCCAGACCGAAGGTCGATCTTTGAGTAAAAGCTCGAACCTTGAAGTTGGTCAAATAAGTCATCGATTCTAGGAAGTGGGTATCGTTTCTTGATGGTAAGTTTGTTCAGTTCACGGTAATCGATACACATTCTGAAGGTTCGTCCTTCTTTTTAACGAATAGGACCGGAGCTCCCCAAGGTGAAGAAATCTGTCGAATGAATCCCTTGTCCAGGAGTTCCTGTAATTGGGTAGACAACTCCTGCAACTCGGATGGGGCTAATCTGTATGGGGCTCGTGCCACGGGTGCAGCACCGGGCACAAGATCAATTTGGAATTCGACTTGTCTAGGCGGGGGAAGGCCTGGCAAGTCTTCGGGAAAGACTTATGGAAAGTCTTGGACGATAGGCACATCCTCAAGTCGCTTTTCAGCCTACTTCTTTTCGGTTACATTTGCAAGGATTGCCGGGTACCCTTTCCTCAGGTACTTTTGGGTTTTCATACAAGAGATGATGTTCAAGTTTCGCCTACCAGTCTCCCCCTGTATGATCAAGGTTCCACCGGTAGCGAGAGGTATACGCACGATCTTCTCGAAACAGACAATTTCAGCACGATGCTTGGAAAACCAGTCCATACCTACGATGACATCGAAGCTTCCGATTTCAACAGGGATGAGGTTTATGGGGAAAAGTTCGTTGGTGAGGTTTAGAGTGCAATTAGGTATCACACTATTGGCCTCTATCAGTTTGCCATTTGCTAATTCTACTGTGAACTTAGCATCTAAGGCAGTGGGAGTAATGTTGAGTAACGGACAAATCTCATCAGATATGAAACTTTTATCAGCACCAGTATCGAATAAAACTGAAACGGTTAGATCATTGAGGAGAAACATACCCGTAACAACGTTGGGATCTTGACGGGCCTCTCCAGTATTGAGTACAAAAGCTCGACCGCGAGGGTTGTTGTTGTTATTGTTGTTCCTGTTGTTGTTGTTGTTGCTTCGTTTCGGGCAGTTATTCCTGAAATGGGCAGTGCTGCCACACTCGAAACAAGCCTTTGGTGCATTGGGGTTGGTATTTGGGTTGGGGGTTCTGCAATCTTTAGCAATATGTCCCTACCGTTTGCACTTGGTACAGGTACAGGGGCCTTCGTGGTGTAGAGTACACTTGGAACAGTAAGGTTTGCTCCCAACGTACCCTTTCTTGTCCCCCGACCCTGAACCGGAGGTATAGGCCTTAACAGTCTCAGCCTTCTTGGTTTGCTGTTGCTGCTGATTGTTGTTATTCCCGGACCATTTCCGTTTGTTGTCCCCGGTGGATTTCACTGTGGGTGTCCCACGGCGGACGATCTGAGCCATAAGCTCGTGTGCCATGCGGACGGCACTCTGGATGGTCCCGCGTTTGGAAGAGATGACATTGCCTTGGATGGAATCAGGTAGCCCCCAAATGTATCTTTCGACACATTTGGATTCAGGGTCCACCATGGATGAACAAAGGAGAGCAAGCTGGTGAAATATGGTTGTGTAGCCAGTAATGTCGTTTCCTTGAACTGTGAGGTTCCAGAATTCATGTTCGAGCTGTTGGAGTTGCTCGCGTGGACAGTATTCTTCCCTCAGCAAGTTTTTGAGTTCGTCCCAAGATATTTGATAGGCAGCATCAATACCGTGGGTTTGGGCGTATGAGTTCCAGAAACTGAGTGCACCCTCAGCTAGAGTGTAGGTAGAGAATTTGACTTTGTTCTCTTCTTGGCAGTTACTTATTCAAAAAACGGACTCCATTTTCTCAATCCATCGCATCAGACCGACGGCTCCTTCGGTTCCTTTGAAATGGAGAGGTTTACAATTCATGAAATCCTTGTGGGTGCAGGGCTTTGGCACAGGTGGGTTAGCTGCACCTCCTGGATTTCCTTGGTTTGGATTGGGGTTATTTCTGGCTGCTTCTAGGGCCGCTTGCACCCTTTGGTTGACGAGTTGCTCGATATCAGCGGAGCTCATTTGACGTTTTGGTGCCATGATTCTAAAAGAAAGAAAATAAGAGGCACATAAGATTTTATTGAGTAAGATTTTAAAGTCTTTGCAGGTGTACACAAGAAGGTAGAGTAAGTGTGTACAATAAGATATTCAATAAAGCAAGGAAGCAAATTTTTCATAACCACATTGAGGCGCAAATTTAAACGATTACAAAATTTAGAAAGTTTACAAAACATGCCGGGCATTGTTACAACCGGACTTAATACGAGAGTTTACAAAAGCTAACTAGTTGAGCACATCCTGCCTCATCAGGTTACAAAATAGAGTACTGTAAGTCCCCTAGTTTTAGGATCAATAACTTCGTTATCTGTAGTATTAAGGTGCGGAATCCCTCAATACGGTGTTATTTTACTAACAACGAATATGTTCGTATTGCGTTTTAACTAGACTTAGCTTTAAACAATGAATCGTCAAAGCCTAGCCTTAGGTTATGTTTTTCTCTGGTTTGTTGAATTCGCAGCAATTGAAATCAGAATGCAAAAGTTATGTTTTTCACCGATTGAAAAACATTATATATGTCCAGCTCGTCTCGACTCGCAAGGGCCTGCGAGTTCGGTCCAACTCGCAGCCCAAGCCCAACTCGGAACTCGGCTCGCCAGACTTCCACGAATTCAGTTCTCATCTCGGCTCGTTAATCTCGCGACCTGAGAACTCGACTCGCACAGAATGTATTTATTTCGTATTTAATAATTCGTCTAACTTAACACAATAATATGTTTAACGAATATTACTA
Organism: Helichrysum umbraculigerum; assembly: GCA_949592205.1. Classification (NCBI taxonomy): domain Eukaryota; kingdom Viridiplantae; phylum Streptophyta; class Magnoliopsida; order Asterales; family Asteraceae; genus Helichrysum; species Helichrysum umbraculigerum. The sequence continues at coordinate 304,789,232 of CATIUR010000001.1, read as the reverse complement.
ACAAAACAAATATTTATTTACAAATCTAAACCAATATACAAACGTAATAATAATTACACTAGTCCTATATCAAGCTAGATCTGTTGTCACAATCTATGTCTCAACAGACTCCCCCTTGACAATAGCTCTAGCGTCTTTATCTTCACGCTGTCTTTGGTCTTCATTTGTAAATCTTACTTCCTGCAAAAATTTTAAGCTTGATGCATGTTTTAACCATCCTATGATAATCTCGTGCTAAATCACCCCAACCAACAGTAGATATGATCTTGTTCTTGTATAACATAATCAAATCTTCCTTTGATAAATTCATCAAATGTCTGTGATCATATACACGAAGAATTTCTTTTTCGCCATTAGGATAATCATCATCAGCTTCAATCATAAAGGCTTCTCCTGTTCCAGCATCTACCCCCCAATATTTCAATTTTCCCAAAATATTCTGAGGCATAGTCTTCATTGGTATTTGCTTAATGCATTTGACCGCTGGATAAACCTTCTTCCTTCTTCTTCTTCCAGTTCTCTGACTAAGTTCGTTTAGCTTTATCATTTTTCCTTTCCTTGGCTTAATCTTCGAAAACTTCATAGATAATCCTTCAGTCCTAATGATACGCTCAACATACTTAGCATAATCATCATCACTTGGATTTTTCATATCTAATCTAGCCAAGTCTCGAATCTCATATCGAGGCAATGAACTAAACACGGTAAGCTTCTTCTCAAAATATTGAACCCCGTCAAACCTTTTGATCGCGAAGAGCTTCAGGTCAGAGTCATAATACCATCCAATAATGCCAGTTTTAAGTACACGCTTTCCAGTAATATCAACTTCTTTCAAAATGCGTTGCTTATTTTCCTTTTTCTTTTTCAGCATTTCTTGGATAAACATAGGATTACCAACCATATGTTTGTATTTGTCCTCTATTTCTTCAACTTCAGTATCTGAATCTTCAGAAGCATTCTCAAAAGCTTCTAAATCAATAACTGATTCTCCTTGTTCATTTACAAAAACAAATTCAGTCGTTGATGGATTCACAACATGTTCATCTACATTTGCATCCAGATCAACACCTTCATCTATCACTGATTCAAATACTGCAGTCCAATCTTCAGGAAGTTTGAACTCTCCTTCTTCAATATCATAATCAATCTCTTCATCTATCTCATCCAGAATATCATCTTCCGAATCTGATAGATTAAGCATTTCCATTCCTAGAGAAAAACATAAATACAAATATATTAATAATTCAAATTCTTTATTGATTTCCCTGAACCAATCTAAGAATTTCTTTATTAATTCTTTTGTATATTTTAACCTAACATATAAACGCAATATAAATATAACTTATAAAATCTTTTATTGATTACCCTGAATCAATCTAAAATCTCTTAAGTCTACTTAACAAATATTAATTAATTTTAAATTCTAATGCATTGTGAATAATCACCAAACATTTAAATTTACTATTAATTACCTTATATAATTTCCAAGTGTTAATTGATCTCATTCATTATCAATTTAACCTTTAAATTATATATCATTTGTCTAGTTAATACGAATACATTTTTAACTTGTTTAATTACTTATAAACCTTACGGTCTTAAGTCTATAATCAAATCTAAAATGCATATGTTATTATAAAATTATGACCGCCGAAATTAATCGGAACACGCCGCTCGACTACTCAATAAGTCAGAAGTCTTTCAATCACTATTTTATCTTAACATAATTTTATAAACTTAAATTACCAAACATATTTTACTTAAAATAATAATAACCCTAAGCCAAATATATTTACACAATAATTAAGTTTACACTTGTTCACTACAAACTATTACAAATATTACAGTACTAAGATAATACTAAGCTATCTTACCAGCTTCAGTATCACCCGATACAGTCTTATCTGCACTTGTACCCACTCCAGAACCACTAGCACCAGCACCAGACTCCCCCTGAATAGTAGCTTGCTCACTAGTCTTTGAAGGACCAGTCTGCTCACCACTCGGTGCATTGGGATCATCGTCCTTGTCTTGATCTCTCTTTCTCTTCAACTCATTCTCTCTGCAAGACTCTAGATATACCAATATCTCCCCCTGAGCAGGCTGTCCTGAATGCGATCTCAAGACCAGACTCTCTAAAGAAGATAACTTCAGTCTCTGTACAGTGAAGTCCGCAAGTAACGTCTCATGAGTCTTCATCAACAGATTGTACGATTCACTCTGCTTGAGTATCTGTTGTGAAAGAAGAAGATTGCTCGACACCAGCTCTGGAATCTGAGAAGTAAGCTTCTCCAAATCCTTTACCCTCGACTCTAAGGATGTAATCCTTTCAGCATCAGTCGTTGGAGTAACAGGTATCGTTCTGGGTCCAGGCGGTGTAAGAGACTCAATATGCCAGTCTCTGGTAAGCGGTGTATGAGGTTGAGACAAAGCTTGCGTAAGCAAACTTGTCGCAAATCTAGCTGTTTTGTTTGTCGGAAAATTAGCTCCACGAACTAAATCAGCAACCTCATGCTGTAAAGTTAAACACAATTAAAATCAGTTATTGTTACAGATTACTCTGTCTCAAACTCTAATTAATTGCATAACACTCATAGTTATAGAATTTATATCTCATACTTGAAGCGGTAAAGACATCGATTCCGTAACCACCGGTGCAACCATCTCTACCTGTGGTGTATCCTGAGAAACTGTATACAGAATTAACTGTCTCAGTTCAACTCCTGATAAACAACAAGTTAAGATTATTTAACTTTAATTAATACTAACCTTCTCGAATAGTAAGCGTTCTCGGACGCTTCATCAAAGGAATCTCAACTTCCTCAGTACCTTCCTCCAGAATACTCTTACCCTTCCTCTTCTTTTCAGAAGCAGATGGAGGAGGAGAAGGTGTATTATCAGAATCTTCATCTGAAGCCGTTTCACCATCACGACCTCTAGATGATCTAACAGGATCCTAAATTTTAAATATATTAAACATTTATGATTAGCGTAAGCTCTATCATACAAGTTCTATATATTTAAGATTAATCAGATATAATACCTCAGTTGGTACAACAACTGATCTATCAAGCTGTATCTGCTCATCCTCAAGTAATATAACTTCTGGATGTGCAGCCTCAGCTTCAGCTTCCTGTTCGTATAATGATATTTATATTTTTAAAATCAGAAATAATATCAATTTACTAAATATCTAATATCAGAATCATTATATAATAATATTATGCATCTATGATCAATAAAAACAATCTATCAACTAAGCATCTATATTATTACATAAGTAACAGATTACCTCAGGTGGTGCCAAGTAACTCTCAATGTCTTGAAGCAAAGGATTTGTCTCATCATCATTCTGCTCCAAAACTTCTTGCACAACCTGTGCAGCAACCTCTTGATTCACCTGCTGATCCACCTGACCAGCCTGAATAAGAACATCCTCAAGGAGCCCTTGTGGATCTTCAGGTTGAGCTTCCTCAGCTACAGGTGCAGGTACAACATCAGCAACAGCAGGAGCAACAACAGCAGCAGGAGCTACGTCCAACCACCCATGATTTGGCGGTGCAACATAGTTCGGATCAACAATATATCCAAAAAGTGGTCTAATTTCCGGTTTCACCACTCCTTCCTTCCTAATCGTCTGCATAAACATGGCATTATAACCACGTTGATCAATGGTATTCACCGATAAAAACGGCTCAGGAATAACCAAGTTCGGTAGACGCGCACGTATGATAAGCATACAAAACCTCGGGTAGATCATAAATCTAGATCTAACAGAACCCGATATCTGTCTAGCTATCTCTCCAAAAATGTAATCACAAAAACTGTATGGTTTATTGTAAACCAGTGACAGTACAGCCGATAGAATCGCAGGGCTCAACTCATCAAAGCCACCTTTCTTTGCTGCGAAGACTATATTCATCACGTGCCAAAGAAACCTCCACTGACCAATGACCAGAGGCTTCTGGAACTGACGTCCACGCTTGTCTCCTGTATATCCCATACGTCCAATAGCACCCTCAATAAAGTCCATAGGATACTCAATATCCCCGTTCTCCTGTTCTACCGTACCTAGCTGCAAAATCTCACGAAGATTACCAGCTGAAAAGGTAACAGGTTGTCCACCAACTGTAGCTCGAATCTCTGGCGGAGTGACAGATTCGTCATAAACAATATCCGTCCAGAAATCGTTCAGTATAGTCTGTGAGATAGGAGGATTGGCCGTAATGGCATATCTAATCCTTGATCGTGCTAGAAAACGTAATATATCAGCAACCCTGTCAGCCCGTTTGGCCTCAAGGTTCAGATCAACCAGGATGTTGTGACCCTTATCAAATGCTCTAGCCATATCTGTAATAAATACAAACAACAGATATAATTTAATGCACGATAAAAAATATTTAAACTATTATGTATTATGAATCGAGATTCATCAAACATCTTAGTTTAAAATTGTAATTATATATAACTTGATACAAAAATAATCTCAAGTCGTATATAAAAATTTTACTTATAACTAAAAAGTCTTAAGTCTAATTTAAATCACGTTAGGTACTTGTTATTTTAATAAAAATCTCAAGTCGTTAACGTTAAAAATTATACCGCTAATGTGAAATTAGGACACGCCACTAATTTTCTTCTTAAATTAGTAGACTTTCGATATAATCATATAAGAATTAACACAAATCCATTTCATAAAAGTTATTACTTAAAAAGTCTTAACATTTATATCACTACTTTAAAAAATAAAATTTTTCTAAGTACTGGACTCGCATAAACTGGCCTAACGAGGTGAGGTCAACTCGTTTTGCTTATGAACTCGCTAAACTTAGAAAGCAGCTATTGAAGTGAACTCGCTAATCTCATGGATTCGCTAGTCAACTCGCTGCGAGTTGATTCACAATGTCAACTCGTTTCATTCAATCAGGGAGTCGAGGTAAAATCTCAACTCGTTCGATGAACAGCCGTCGATAATTTTTAATTAAAATCGATTAATCTGTTGAATTTAACATGATCTATCAATTGATTTACGTTTATTAACATCCATTTAACATAAACCACAAGGATTTATGTCCAATAACATCGTAATCGACGCAAATCGTTTAGTTTTTAACCCGAAACCCTAAGTTTTATAAAAACTTCAATTTCTTGTTATTTACACGGTGAAATCCGTTGGTTTATACCTCAAAATGTTCGCAATATGAAGGTGTATAAAGTCCTCGGATTGAATAACTCGTTCCCGTAATCTAAGAATCGAAATCAAACGAAAACAATAAATCGCCTCGTTTCGCCTTGTTGACGGATTCGCAAGCTTTACTGAACTCGCGAAGTATGTGGGTTCGGTGGGTTGGTCTGACTCGTTTGACCACCTTTATACTTTACATTCGATTCGCGAGATTTGAAGCGGACTCGCAAGTCGAAGTCAACTCGCAGAAATAATTAAAAACGCGAATTTTAATTCTAAGTATAAATAAAAACCCGATATTTTCACAAGTCTAAATTATAATTAATTTTCACTTGTATTTGTCACGTTGTTCAACTCAAAAACATTCAGTATGATTTAATTCCGAAGGGTAAGCATAATTAACACAAAAATTAAAAACTAAAACAAAATTACATAATCATAGGTATCAAGTACCATTTTATTAAACACTTGAAACAAAATAAAATACATACACAAAATGAATAAGAATTTATCTGCTTAGGGATCATATTAGTAAGAATAAGCAATTCATGATATATTTAAAAAGTTTAAGCAGATTGGTAGTATACATACCTCATGAAATTCAAATAAATTACTATAAAATTACAACTAAATATATCATTTATACATTTATATTTATAAAACTATATCTTAGGTACCTTTATCCACATAGCATAATTAATAAATGCATTACGCACATAAAGTAAATATTTTAATTATAGATAGTTCAAGACGATTACCAGTATATGATCCACATAAACAAATTATACTCAATTTTCTAAGCAAACTCTTTATTGTTAGTATGAGAATTATCAAGTGCTTCCTATTATATGACATACTGAAGAATTCAAGTAAAACACATAACACTGCATCATTAAATTTTCAAGGTAGCGGTTACTAAATGATGGATCTTTTCGAAACATATAACATACACTTGAATTTTTACGGTTAGACAAATATCAAACATACTTTGAATATGCTATGTTATCTAAGTCTGTACGTAGTACAACAGAAGATTCCTTCTAGCATAATTCAAAATATATTTGAGAATATTAATTTAATTAAAGGTTTCAGTTCTGTACATAGTACAACATAGTTACCAGTAATTAAATTAATACCCATATTGCTACTATTTGTCACTTTAATTAAAATGCATGATAACAGTGTATGGTAATACCATCATTCAACATTTAAGACTTAATGTCATACATCATAGAATAGTTACACAAAATAATAAACAAGTAGTTAATTAAATTCTTAAGACTTAGAAAATTTCATATAATTTGCCTACCAGTACATCATATGATGAAGCCATCTAAAATTTTACTAAAAATAGACAAATTATAACTTGTGGATATAGGTGTATAATCAAATAAATATAAACACATACCTGATAGAACCGCTGTAGTTCTAAAGCAACTTTATTTGAACCTACTACCATATCATACTTAGGACTTAAGCTTTATTATTGTGAAGCTTATTCTCCTAATGTACTATCATTTCCCGTAGTTTTTGCAAATAAAAACTTAAATGAAGGCGATTCCCCTTAGGTAACAAGCAAATGAATGCCATACGCCTTTTTTTTTTTTTTTTTTTTTTTTTTTTTTTTTTTTTTAATAAACACATAAATACTAACTATTACAAGAATACCCTTGGAAGACTAATCACTCTGGATTTCTCATTCCGTTTAGTTGAACCAACGTCTCAAATCTTGCTCTGTCGAACGCCTTTGTGTATAAGTCTGCTAAGTTATCCAATGATGGAACCTTAACTAACTTTATCAATTTCTTTTCAGCACAATCTCTAATAAAATGATGTCGAATATCAATATGCTTAGTTTTACTGTGCTTTACTGGATTATTGGTGATCGACATAGTAGATTCGTTATCAATCATCATAGGAGTATTGGTTATATTTAACCCGTAATCCCGCAGTTGCTGTTGAATCCAAAGAACTTGCGAGCAACAGCTGCCAGCTGCAACATACTCAGCTTCACATGTAGAAATGGCTACCGAGGTTTGCTTCTTGCACTGCCAGGATACTAATCTACCTCCTAAGAATTGACATCCTCCAGTCGTAGATTTCCTATTCTGATTGCATCCTCCATAATCCGAATCAGTATAAGCTACGAGATCTAAGTCTCCATCAATCGGATACCAAAGACCCAGCTTAGGTTTCCCTTTGAGGTAACGAAAGATTCGTTTAACAGCTTGCATGTGTGACTCTTTCGGATTAGCCTGATATCTTGCGCATAAACAAACAGCAAACATGATGTCAGGCCTAGAGGCTGTAAGATACATTAGTGATCCGATCATGGCTCTATAAAGAGTTGGATCCACATCGCTATCACTCGATGTATCTGGACCTAATCCATGATTGACTGGAATTGGAGTATTGTAGACCTTACTTTCATCCATCTTGAAACGTTCTAATAGCTCATATGTATATTTAGATTGATGAATAAAGAATCCATCCTTCTTTTGATCAACTTGTAATCCTAAGAAGAAATTCAACTCTCCCATTGCAGACATTTCAAACCTTTTTCTCATGACTTTCTCAAATTCTTGACACATCTTTTCATCAGACGATCCAAAGATAATGTCATCAACATACACTTGTACAAGAAGAAAGTCTTTCTTTTTCCACTTCACAAATAGTGTACTATCAATTGATCCTCTTGTAAATCCATTCTCAAGTAGATACGTTGATAGTGTTCCATACCATGCCCTAGGTGCTTGATGTAATCCATATAGAGCCTTATTCAAACGATATACTCTATCTGGATACTCAGGATTAGCAAACCCTGGCGGTTGTGAAACATACACCAATTCTTCCACTTTGCCATACAAAAAGGCACTCTTAACATCCAACTGATACACTTTTATACCATAATATGATGCGAATGCTAAGAATACTCTAATTGCTTCTAGCCTAGCAACTGGTGCAAACACTTCATTGTAATCAATACCTTCTTGTTGATTAAAACCTTGAACCACTAGACGAGCTTTATTGCGAGTAACGATACCTTTATCATCTCTCTTACACTTAAATACCCATCTAGTTCCAATTGGATATTCTCCCTTTGGTAGGTCAACCAACTCCCATACTTGTAATTTAGAGAACTGAGATAGTTCTTCTTGCATTGCTTCTACCCACGAGTTTTCTTTTAAAGCCATTTGAACATTTTTAGGCTCGACTTGTGAGATAAAGCATGAATATAGACATTGATTAGGAATCCCTGTCTCTTTCATTGCAGTATACAAGCTTTGGTATTCAGAATTCTCAGACGTATTAGTTCTGGATTGATGCCTAGTTTGAACCGGAGTATTAATATCACCGATGATGTTTTCAACTGGATGATTCTTACTCGTTCTAGTTGTAGTAACTGGTTCAACTGGTATCTCATCTTCCAAATTAGTACCAATTTCTTCCAATTCAGGTACATCTTCCGTACGTGCTGAAGATATTCTTAGATGTTTCAAAGGAGTAAGTATGTCATCAAACTTTGTATGAAGATCATCAAGATCTTCTGTTTCTAGAGACTTATCCTCTGAAGGTTTTTGTGACTCACTTGTGGAAGCTTTATCTGAGTCAACAGTAGTCTTGATTCCAGACTGCTTAACACTCGATGTTGAAGCGGGACCAATATTCTCATCTTCAAACACTAAATGTTCAGCTATCTCTGAATCACTGACATAGTCACTAATAGGAACTTTAAATGATGCAAAAAGATCAGAATAATCAAATTGCCAATCTAAGCCCTTATGAACATCCGGTGAATAGCTTGTAACCTCAATATTATAAACTACCTCCAAACGTCCTGTGACTTTATTAAAGACTCTCTTATTTGGCGAATTGGGCATATAACCTAGGAAAAATCCTTCGTCAGCCTTCTCACCAAATTTTGCTTGATGTCCAGTCTTTAATATGGTGCATGAAACTCCAAAGGGTTCAAACCCTTTTAAGTTAGGTTTCTTATTGTTCAAAAGCTCATAACAAGTCTTGTTATGTCTCTTAACCGTAAGAACTCTATTAAGAACATAACATGCTGTATTCACTGCTTCTGCCCAAAAGATGACCGGAAGCTTTGAATCAGCAAGCATTGTTCTAGCAGCTTCAATCAACGTTCTATTCTTCCTTTCAGCAACACCATTCTGTTGAGGTTCATAAGGTGCACTGAATTGATGTAATATCCCTTTGCTTAAGCAATAGATATTCAACGTTGAATTCTTAAACTCTGTTCCATTGTCACTACGAATACGCTTAACTCTCTTTTTATAGACATTCTCTACTAGATCAAAGAACTCAATTAGAATTCCAGGAGTCTCATCCTTTGATCCCAAAAAGAATACCCATGAGAATCTAGAATAGTCATCTGTGACAACCAAACAGTACCATTTGCCACCTAGACTTCTCTTGCTTATAGGGCCGAAGAGATCCATATGTAGCAATTCAAATGGCGAGGAGATAGAGTTTTCAGTCTTAGGTCTGTGTGGTTTCTTGTGCTGCTTTCCTTTCATGCAAGGAACACACTTATCCTCAGACTCGAAACGTTTTTGTGGTACACCTAGAACCAAACCATTTTTGGTTATATAATTCATCTTTCTCCAGTTTAGATGTGCCATTCTCCTATGCCATAACAGAGCATCTGTTTCCGAAGCCTTGGACAATAAACATGTAGACACCATTGAAGAGTTAGGAACACCCATGTTGATAGCATAGATGTCCTTCTTCCTTGGCGCCCTCATCAATATCCATTCATCAGGAATTTTAAAACCTGGCTTCAGGACTAAGGCCTCCTTTTCATTGAAATAAACTGGATGACCTTTATCACAGACTTGGGAAACACTCACTAGGTTGTGTGTAAGTTCTTCAACATAGTTCACATCCTCAAGAGTCAAAGTTCCATTTGAAACTTTTCCTTTTCCCGAAATTACTCCTCCTTTATCTCCTGCAAAATTTACTTTTTGCTTGAGACTATCCTTGAAGTCCTTCAGTAGACTTCTTTCACCGGTCATGTGCCTCGAGCATCCACTGTCTACATACCACCAACTGTCCTTGTTCACAGCATGCTCCTTCTTCTTGTCAGTTTGTAATTCAGCCATACGTGCCACTAATTCTTCAGGACTCATATCTGGAGTTGAATCCATATATAGCACATCATCATCACTTGCCCTTTTTTCAGACTCAGCCACCTCTACTCTCTGTTCCATGTCAGTGGGCATGTAGGACACTGATCCAGCAGTTGTTTCTTCGATCTCGGCCATCAAAGCTTCTTCAGAATGAGCTTGCCAATCATACGAGCCATCCAACTGCTTCACCACTAAGGCTTTGGAAGCAAGAGTACTTCCCGAACCTTGTTTTCCTTGTGCTTCTACTTTAGGTCTTTGGCATTCTCTAGCAAAATGACCAATACCCTGACAGTTAAAGCATCTGACCTTGGTTTTATCAAACCCTGATCTATTGCCCAACACCTTTCTACCAGTTTTCTTGAGGAAATTCTTCACCTTTCTAGATATCAACGCTAGTTGATCTTGAAGTTCCAGTTCCTCAAGATAATCAGAATCTATCTGCTCATAATCCTCATCAAATAGAATAGGATCATTGATCTTTCCTTCTATGTAGTTCTCATATGATGCCACAAAGGAAGCAAGAACAGACAGTTGCTGTTCAGCAGATTTCACACTCATCGGCATCTTCTGATGCTCTTGAGGTGACTTCTCAGAATTCTTTCCCTTTGTCTCATCACCAGAGGAGGAAATAAAGCACAGATCTTCAGTGATCATTTCTCCATTTTCATTAGTATCACCAACTAACAGTGCAGTGGTCGAACTCGATGACGCAGTCGAAAGACTTGACTTTCCATGATACAGCCCAGGGTTCTGAACCTGATCAGAATCACTATCTCTTGACTTCTTGGAGAAATCATAACCTTTCAGCTTGTCAATGACTTGCTCTAAGGTCATAGTAGAATACCTTGTTTCGTTATCCTTAATCATAACACCATACATTTCCCATTTAGAAGGCAAACCCTCAAGGAACTTGTCGGTTTTAGATACTTCTTCTTCAAAAATTTCATGGTATTCTAATTCACTTAGCAGATGGTAGAATCGTGTAACATAGGCATCAAGATCTTCTCCTTTTAAAGCTTTAAACATAGTAAACTGCTTTTTAAGAAGACTCTTCTTGCCAGCTCTCACCTGTGGACTTCCCTCACCTCTTTTCTCTAAAGCTTCCCAGAGCGCTTTAGCAGTATGAAAAGACTTGAGTTGATGAGCAAGGGATTTAGGAAGACACATCTTTATGCAAGAATGTGATTTATTCTCATTTCTGTACGCTTCCTTCTCTTGATCACTCATGTTTGCATAGGTAAGAACTACAGTAGCATTTTGAACAGTTTGAGTAGGTGGGGTGTATCCACTCTTGATACACATCCAGATAGACAGATCATGGAATCTACAGTAAGATTCAAATCTGTCCTTCCAATTGTAGTAATCCTCGATTCTTAACAACTTAGGTGGAACGTTTGACTTTCCCACCTCGTGGTCCATTTCGATCATTCTACTTAAGTCAGACATCTTAAAAACGTAAAATTAAACTGTTTCAGCGAATTCAGAAATCTCAACTCGCAAGACTCAGCTCAACTCGCAATCTCAGCTCGACTCGCAGAATTTGTCGATTCGCAAGCCTCAGTTCGGATTGCTAAAAGATGTCGATTCGCAAGTGATGTCGATTCGCGAGAGATCTCGGTTCGACTTGCAAGCCTCAGTTCGACTCGCTAGTTCAACTCGGTTCGCAGGCGACGCTGGAACCCTAATCTCGACTCGCGAAACGGCTGTTAAACCCGAAAAACGAATTTTAAGGTATTTTTACGAACGAAACTGAGAAATTCGACTGTAAACTAACCCTAAAACTTCCAGAGAATGATTTTGATCGTTAGTATTGCAATAATGCACGTAAAAACGACCCGAATCAAAAACGCAATAAACTAAAACTCACGAACACACTCGTATCTAGCCCGAAAGCTCTGATACCAGATGTAAGTCCCCTAGTTTTAGGATCAATAACTTCGTTATCTGTAGTATTAAGGTGCGGAATCCCTCAATACGGTGTTATTTTACTAACAACGAATATGTTCGTATTGCGTTTTAACTAGACTTAGCTTTAAACAATGAATCGTCAAAGCCTAGCCTTAGGTTATGTTTTTCTCTGGTTTGTTGAATTCGCAGCAATTGAAATCAGAATGCAAAAGTTATGTTTTTCACCGATTGAAAAACATTATATATGTCCAGCTCGTCTCGACTCGCAAGGGCCTGCGAGTTCGGTCCAACTCGCAGCCCAAGCCCAACTCGGAACTCGGCTCGCCAGACTTCCACGAATTCAGTTCTCATCTCGGCTCGTTAATCTCGCGACCTGAGAACTCGACTCGCACAGAATGTATTTATTTCGTATTTAATAATTCGTCTAACTTAACACAATAATATGTTTAACGAATATTACTAACAAAACAAATATTTATTTACAAATCTAAACCAATATACAAACGTAATAATAATTACACTAGTCCTATATCAAGCTAGATCTGTTGTCACAATCTATGTCTCAACAAGTACTATACTAATCTAATCCTGACGCGGGTTCGGTGGTGGATTTGCTTGTAGAGGTAGTGTGACGACTCGTTCTATGGTTGCAGTAAGTCGGCCAATCATTCCGACAGCTTCTCCCAGTTGTCGCTCTAGCAAGCGCACATGATCCTCGGTTTCTCGTAAGCGTGTCTCACTTTGTTGCAGCCTCGATTGTAGGACAGAGATTTCATTTCGGTTACCGATCACTTGGTTGTGAATAGTTTCCATGGTTTCAGTGATGTCCTCCTTGTCTTGGTAAATTTGTGCAACCCGGCCTTGAGCCAGGTGCATCCAATTTTGGTAAGTTTCATGCTGCTCCGCTTCCACATCATCCAGTCGCCTTTCGTGACGATGGATTTGGGCAGCGAGCACGGGTATGGTATAGTGAGGAGGTTCATTGGTGTGTAAGGTGTGTTCTGGGTCTAGATCCTGTGAGGGAATTGGTATGTCCTCATCAGATCTCCAGGCGCAGAGAGTATAAGGTAACCAGTTCCGTCGAGGGGTATCGGTCCGACGGCGGGCTTGGTTAGGTGTGGAAGTGGTTGTGTTACGAGGAGGGTAAGGGCTAGCTCGTGCTGGCCTAGTGGTTCCCCAACCTAAGCGAGAGTTGTGTGATCCCGAACGAGAGCGGGGAGGAGAGGGTGAAGTTGCGTTAGGATTTGTTGCCATTTTCTGTGGTAAGGAATTTAGTATACGTGAGGTTGTATATAGAAATAAAGTAAACTAGCACATAAGCACGTATAAAGGTTGGTCCCGTTCTATCCTCGGTTTACATTACTACCGTATTCTCATTCACTATAACCATTTCAGGTCTTGCATCGAATCTCCTTTAATTGTACATAGTTGATCAGGTTATGTTAAATTAAATTCAAATGAAGCAATTGCTGAACCAGTCATACCAAAAGAGGAATACTAACCTAACGGTCATAGTCTAGGTCACTATTGCAATCCTAGTTCGCTATAACCTTAGGCTCTGATATCAATCTGTCGAACCCCCTGAACACATGGCAGCGGAAGTATGAGGTGTCACCGGGGCGCCGACCAAATCAAATATCACAACACAAAGATTAAAGCAAACGACCTCTATATGAGACGTTTGAAAAATATTACATTACCATAATTCAAATGTTTACAAAATATCTGGAGTTCGCATCAACCTTTAAGAGATTTCTAGTACAATACTGAATATACAAAATATAGCTAAATGCAATCTAATCTCTTGATGTTTGAAAACCATGCGACTCGAGCTAAGCTTTCCATAAGCTTCCTACTGCGGCGGGTTACCTGAGAAATACATACTAAAAGGTCAACATAAAGTTGGTGAGTTCATAGGTTTGTAAACAATCGTTTAGTTATGATCCACAAGATTTCAAGTTGTATCATTCAAAAATGACAGTTAAAAGTATCGTTAGCCAACGATAAGTAAAAGTATTGCATAAAGCAATATAAGTATACCATTTGCAATGAGTCTCATAGTCGAGCTTAACGTTGTTTGCCTCCGGTAAGTGTACTAATCCGATACACTTCTAAATCACAAATAATATTGCATCCGTGGGTTGACTAGCGCGACTAGTCCGGATGGGGATTGTCAATCCCCGATAGTACTATCCAATAATATTCACGCATATATTAACGAACTATGATGGGTAGAGGGCTTTAATGGATTATTCAGGCCTCATGCAATCCGTACGAAAAGTTGTTTACAGTTACTTGTGATCATATAAGCAGTTGTATAAAACAGTTGTATGTATTCTCACCCCAGTTGAAAAACAGTAAAAAGGGGCTATGAAACTCACCTCAGATTAGCAAGTAGCAAGCAAATATCAAATAAGCAAGCAAGCCGGTGTGCAACCTTCTAACATCCTAGAAACGTATAAGGTTGGGTATAAGTAGATGTCTCAAAAGACCATCTATAGCGATTGTATAAGTGGGGGTCAATGTCCACTTAAGCCAATCGTGTAGGTGGAGGGTTAATGTCCACCTAAGGCTAGTTCATCAACTAGTATGTCCAAATAAGTTGTTCAAGTTCGTTTATTAAAAACATGTACGACCCGTTGGTAAAAGTTTGTAATAATAATCTTAAACCATTATTATTATGTGTTGTTTCATTGTATACTATCCAAGTATATGTTTCACGTGTTGCAAATAGATTATTTTAGTTTGTATAAGCCTTAAACCGTAGGTCAAAGTTGGTCAACTCGTTGGTCAAAGCTGGTCAAACCTGGTCAAACCGGTCAAACTTGGTCAAACCTAGTCAAACCTGGTCAAACTGGTCAAACTGGTCAAATTTGGTCAAACCTGGTCAAACTGGTCAAACTTAGCATCACTAGCAAAATGTAGCAACACTAGTAATTGTGGCATCACTAGGTTAGTGTCTCTACTTGAGACTTAGGATATTTTCAGAAATTGTAGCATCACTAGCAAAATGTAGCAACACTAGTAATTGTGGCATCACTAGGTTAGTGTCTCTACTTGAGACTTAGGATATTTTCAGAA
The DNA here is from genome assembly GCA_949592205.1 of Helichrysum umbraculigerum. Taxonomy (NCBI): domain Eukaryota; kingdom Viridiplantae; phylum Streptophyta; class Magnoliopsida; order Asterales; family Asteraceae; genus Helichrysum; species Helichrysum umbraculigerum. The sequence continues at coordinate 304,773,908 of CATIUR010000001.1, read as the reverse complement.
ATTGTAGCATCACTAGCAAAATGTAGCAACACTAGTAATTGTGGGATCACTAGGTTAGTGTCTCTACTTGAGACTTATGATATTTTCAGAAATTGTAGCATCACTAGCAAAATGTAGCAACACTAGTAATTGTGGCATCACTAGGTTAGTGTCTCTACTTGAGACTTAGGATATTTTCTTCAAGTGTTCTAAGTGTCGGTTTCTAATTCGGGAAACTTTCTAAGTTTAGTTTTTGGTCCAAGTTACTAACTAAGTCAACCAAACCCATTTTTGTTACAACTTTCCAAAAATAGTAAGTTTTGTCGTTTTTAGCCACCGAGCCGTTTTTGTTGACTTGGTCAAACCTACTCGGTTTGACCCGAAACTTTTACCCAACCCATATATCAGTTTAAAGAGTCCAAATAATTTGTCGTTTGTGTCGGAGTTCATCCAAAGTGTCGGTTTCTAACATGCAACCTAAAAATTCAAGATTTCATATTTTCGACTTTTTCGGTTTGGTTCGCCATTTAATTTCTACCACTTATGGTCCAAACTAGGGTTTGAGATTTTTACCAACTGATCATGTATGTATCTAGTCTAACATATAATTTTTACAGCAACCATAGTGTCCATTTACATATTTAAACAAATTCGCGTATGAACCGTACTCATTTTCTGAAAACTTCCAGACCAGGTTCAAAGATCCGATTATAGCCAAAAATACGTAGAGATCTGGAAAAAGTGTAAAACAAGAAAAAAAAATTCGTTGTCTAAATCCTCCTATAACTCAAGTTATGACCATTTTACCAGACTGACTTTTTGATGGCAGATTATGCATGTTCTTGAATAAAGTATAAAAACGTATTTTGACATGGTATTTGGACATAATCAAGTTAGATGGACATTATAACATGTAAATAAACATAAATGAGAATAGAAATGAGTCCTCACAAAGTAATTTATGATGAGAAGGAGATGAGAAGATGGTGCTTGTTGTCTTGAGCTAGTTTTCTTTGAAGAATGATGATGTATTTAGATGGTGGTTAGTGGTGGAACTATGGTGGTTAATGGTGGTGGATGTGGTGGTGATAAGAGCTGATCTTTTTCAGTTGTTTTGAGAGAGAGAAGTTAAGAGAGTAATATGAGGAGTGTGAAAGTGTTAGAGTGTAAAAGTGAAGAGGTGCATGAGAGATTAGTGGTGTAAGGGAAAGAATCTCATGATTAGTTTGCATGAGATTTGAGAGGGTGGAGTGGGAGGTGGTGGCCACATGGGGGCCGGCCTAGGGGGCCCATACAAGGGTATTTTGGTCATTTCACATTTTCCTTTTAATTGGTTACGTTTCTCGTTCGTTTACCCGATTGTTTAGACGTTTATTTATACGTTAAACGTTTTATACGTGTTTTTAAGTGATGACTTAAATTTCGATATTTTTGATTGAAGTATTTATTAAAATACTTAAAAACATTTATAAAAATGTTCCGTTAATTCGTTGGCCTCGATTTGCGTGCACATTTTACGGAGGTTTAATCGCGTAATGTTTTTATTAGCCTTTTGTATTGACGAATTATTATACGATGTTTTTAATAATAATTTCATACAAAATAATATATTTTAAATTATAAAAATATATATTTTGACTTTCGTTCGATTGTCGGGCGCGTTCCGCGCGTTTCTGTTGCGTTTGAGACGTTTTAGCCAAAACGCCTAGCTAGGTCTTTCGTATATTATTTTAATAAAATAATAAATAATGATAAATAACTTCTAAAAATAGATTTAAGTTATTTATGGAAAGTTTTTCACCAACGTCCGTTCTTATACTGTGTCGGACTCCGTCCGGTTGTTTTGCACAATTTCACCAAATTGCGTAAGCGTAATTACAACTAATTACGTAAGCGTAATATATATATCAATTACGGGAGTGTATATTCACATAAATACACAAATAGTTACAAGTAATTACAAGTATTTAGCCTAATATTAAACTAAACACACGTAATTAAGGTTTCTAGCAGGTTAATCAGTAACCCTAAACCGTCGGGTGTCACAAAAAGGTCTCAAAAGGGCAGTGAATAAACTTAAAAATTCCTTAGAAAATCCTTGGCAAAGAAAGTCCAAGCCAAAAATATAGAAAAATGGAAAAGAAAAGAAACAAAAATATATATCGTCTGAAATAAAGCTAAGTGCTTCAAAATCTCCCAGAAACTCCGATTCCTAAAACAGTATAATCCTCCATGCGTTTTAAGAGATAGAAGTCAAAATAGCTATTTCCTCCCCTTATCGTTATCCGTTTCCGTTTTCATTGAAAAGTTTACCTAAATAAAATTTTTCATGAGTTTAAAAAGGCCTAAGATAAGCAATTTCCCCTTTTACTTAAAAACAATTTCCCACTTATCCATTCCCTTTAACCCTCACCAAACATTACAACCCATTTGAATGTCCTGGGATGATTAGCACCGTCCTCACCTAAGCGGTGGAGATGTGATTCTCGAGCAAGCCTATGACGATGGATGCTGCATGACTGGTTATTGAGCGATTTCGTTTGATTAGAATGATAGGTAACCCGAAACACTTCTGAGTGAATTGAGTGACCACCTTATGAGATCGCCTAGTCATGTATATCCCAACAGTGTGCCAAAGAGAATTATTTCATGCTTCTGAAACGAATACCTTATTTTCTCTCAGTTTCCAGGATATATTACTTGTGTATGGGATTGTTTGCTCTCAACATTTTGATTCACCCAAAATGCATTAACACTTTCAAATATTTTTATTGGGAAAGCAAGTGAAAAATTTGAGTTTTGCTTGAGGGCAAGCAAAGTCTAAGCGTGGGATATTTGATGACACGCAAAAAGTCAAGTTTTTGTGTGCCATTATCTCACCTTTTTAGCCCAATTATGGATGAAAACATTTGAAATATACATTTTTATACTAAATTTCATAATGAAGGCTAAAATATAGATGATGCTTCAAGAATCAACTAAAAAGGCCTAATAACGAATAAAATAGAGCACAAACGATCATAAGCATTCTCGTTCACGCTTTTTAGAAATTTTTTAGTTCCGCTTGGAATTATGACCTCTCACTTATGTCATTTTCTTCCTTAGGAAATTACGATCGCGTGGATATAAAGAACGCTGAAAACGGACACCCGGGTCAAAAGTTACGCCCAAACGAAGAATCAAGGCAACCGGAGAAGACCAATACGGGCAAACCAAGCCGTATACGGGCAACACAAGCCGTATACGGCCTGGACATGACCGTATATGGCCTGGCAAGGGCGTATACGGCCTGGACCAGCCGTATACGGCCTGTGTCCTCCCGTATACGGCCTCGTTCTCCCGTATCTGGCCCGTGTTCGCCCGTATCGTGCCATTTCCACCCGAAATACGGGAGGTCCTCCCGTATCATGCTCTCCTCCCGTACAAGGTGACATTTTGATACGGTTGAGCGATATGGTTAAGCGTTTGAAGGTTAGAATACGGCTGGACGATACGGCTGAGCAACTAGTATATATATGGGACTAATTCACCTCATTTCATCCATCATCCATTCATTCACTAATCCATCCTCCACTCTTCACACACTTCTCACTACTCTCTCTCTAGGTTAGATTTATATTTTCAGTTTTTCGTAATTAGCGGCTAGTTAGTCACGGCTCTGACCTGACGAATAGAGGGGTAATATTGTAATATTGCTTGGAGGATACTCGGAGTTCCGCTTGTATTCATTCAAATTGTATTCAGCTACGCTGTTATTCTGGTTATATCTATCCTTTATCTATTTCGTTATGATGATTGTTATTACTGTTATCATGCTAGATTTAGGATTGTTTGCCATGATTAGCGAGTAGTATTACTGCGTGTTTGCTATGATGTAATTAGTCGTATTAATTAGGATGATGTCATTATGAGAACAACGGAGGTAACGTTATACGGCTTTCATTTGTATAGCGCCGGAAACATCACGAATGTGTGTAGTACGGAACGTGGAAGCTATGAAAGTCGTGGGCACAATCCGTTGTCGATTAATGATTAATTAGTGTGTTGATCCACTTTCTATCTATGATTTTAAACCTCAATTAAACTTAACGCCTTTCAACCAGTAAACGTGTAGGACGTCGCGAACCCTATCCAAGGTGATTAGTTATCTGTGTCTAAAACATGGTCTGATTTGCGAAGAATGTAAACATTGTTTTCTAAACGGAACACCAAGTACATCGTCATCATGGAAATAATGTTTTCACTATTGAACGCAAAGTACATGGTGATTATGGAACAACGTTTTCTAACTTGAACACAAAGTACACCGGTACTGTGGAAAGATCGCTTTCCCTTAGAACGCAAAAGTACACTGTACCTGTGGAAATACTGTTTTCTAATCGAACGCAAATATTACGCTATTTGCAAATTAGGGATTTATTAGGATTTTAAAGTAAGGGCTAGTTTATATCATAGATGGAGAATCATTGTGCTCAAATACAAACTTAGTTAAACAAAGTCTAGGGTTCCAACTATAAGCAAAGTAGGTACCGCAAATCGGCTAAGTACTTGGTTTTTCCACGGAAAAGAGTCGTAGTTACCTATTGTGCACTTTACCAAATCATACTTAGACTTTACAAACCCATCGATAGAAAGTGATCAACGCACGCAAAATCTGATCTTGAAAATGAATATTTGTGTTTAGATTAAAGTATTTTTGTGGGGTTAAGAAAGGTCGGACGGCGAGATTGGTTCGTCGCCTTATTCATGCACCCAGGATTTATTTCCATATAAGGGTCACTATACCGTCATTGGTTAGTGTTGTATGGCTGGATAAACTACTCCGATCAGAATCACGATAGCCTAGTTACTCAGTGACATACTGATCGAGAAATCTATCAGTAGGGAGGGGAGCTAGTGCTTACTCAACTAATACTTGAAATGAATGGAATATAAACTTTTGAGATCATATTACAATCCATCATCCCAATTAAGAAAACTAATGAAGTCATAGCAAACACCTCATCTAGATTATCTGCTAACTACCGATATTTTATCTTGCTTTATTTAAATTTCTGCCTAAGTATAAAAAACCAAAACCAAACCCCCAAAAATCTGTTAAAACCATTACTAGTTAGATAAATCGTCTTCAACGTTAACGTTTCACAATACTTCTGGTTTATAGAACGACCCTAGGTCATACTTACTACTGTACTCCCATAGTTTTAAGTATACTTAGGCCCCGCATTTACCAATTTTAAAACCCACTGATCACCGCGCCCGGAGGAAGGCCCGCAACGACTCTAGTCAAATCGCAACCGACCTCTCGGACCCCGATCACCACGCAACCCCAGGATTCCGCTTATGAGCACTTCCGGTCCTGGAGGTTCCAGCACCAACTAATCTGAAGGAAGGCAAAGTCGAGCTCTCGACTCTAAAAGCAGCGCTTCTCGGGAGGCAACCCATGCAATAAGACGTGTAGAGAGAACAGTGTCAATAAGTGAAGATATATCTCTAACTATCCTTCACACTTGGTCGTCACCAAAACACTTTTCAGATCTTATAACTCATTTGCAAATAAACCACTTGTCTCAGAAATAAGGAAATCAATTTGAAAAATAATCCGTGTGTTTCGAGCATTTGAGGTACTTGCATACTACTTTTATGCATTATGCTCGAACTCGTTTAAAAAACACATGTTTTAGAAAAATGATTTGTAGTAGAAAACATCTTTTCAAGTTCTGAGACGGTGATTTATCTTTTCATTTGCAAATACTTTGAGTTTGTAATCTGGTACGACCAACGTGTCCACACTTACGAGATTGATTCACAAAAGAAATAATGGATGGAGAAAAACCAATAGCAAGACGCTTGAAGCTGTGTCGCTCTTCATGAATGCAGAAAAAGATCTTGGCAACATCTCTTTTCAGCAAATTCAGATTCTCAGCTTCTTTGCTGCTCGCTATCTAGGGAGTGTCTTAACCTTTACTCTCTTTTGTTTATGATTCTGTTTATTATTTGCTTTGTTAGTTTGTTAAAGTAGTCTATACTCTATCCTAAGCTAATCACTAAGTGTAGGATTCTAGCCCAAAACAAACACTTGAGAAACATTTTCTTACATGTTCAAACTCTAAGTGTGGGATTTTACTTCCAGTAAATCTCAACTCAAGTGAACATTAGGAACAATGTTCCTCTAAGTGTGGGATAGCAGGTATAGAACACCTTGGTTAGTTTTCTTTGATTTTTAATCTCCGAAATAGTAAACTCAGAAAATGTTCCTCAAATTTTTCAAAATTTTTCAAGAAAATTGAAAGTATGAACTAAATCTATTGATTAACTCTGCTAATTTTGAGCCAAAACATCTTTTGAGAGGAGCTATTTTTAGATGTGAGTAATATATTTCGGAGTCTAGGGAAAATAAGGTAGAAATTGCTTAAGCAAGAAATAATAATCTGATGGAAGCATGACGAAGCACATACAAACCTATTTGCAGTGAGGTATTTTGAGCCTAATAGCATTCATCTTTAATGCTTCACTATTCATTTCTTGTGTGTGCCGATGCATGCATCTCTGAATTAGAACTTGCTCTTGACATACGCTTCGAGACCACATTGGTGTGTACCGAACACGGTATAGGTGTAATTAGATGACCCTGACATTCCCTAGGATTTGAACCCCTTTTTATATATCTCTTCAAGCCCAAAACCCTTCCGATGCTCATTTTTAGTATCGATGATCCGCCTAGTAAACCCTGTTGAGCCTAAACCTTTCATTTCATAAAACCCTCATAAAACCCTACTTCCCAAAAATATTCCCAAACTTATCTTAGAATTTCTAAGGTTATTAAGAACGTCTTTTAGAATATCCGCTTCACTTATCCTACCCCTTCGTGCTCTCAAAAAGATTGAAGAATCCTTGGTGTGTAAAATTGACACCGCGAAAAGACTCGAAATGTTCAAGATAAGGGATTTCTGAAAGAATCAAAAGAAGAAAAATATCCTTGGAAATTCTATGGCAAAGAAATTCTGAAGAACAAAAGAAAATAGAAAAGTATAAAAGCAGAAAAAGAAAATAAAAAGAAGAAAAAGAAGAAAAGAAAGAAAAATAGTTCCGCAAGAATAAAGCTTAAAGTCCTTTGAAGTATCATCCTCAAAAGAAGATCCTGATAGAAGACCAAAAGCTACCTCTCTCTCCGTTCTGAAATAAAGTTGTTCATGATCTCAGTTGTTTTAAGATAAGCAACCCCTACAACCAAAAAAATGCCACTATCCATACCCTTTACCCCTCATCAAACACTACAACCCTCATGAATGTCTTGGGATAATTAGCACCGTCCTCACCTAAGTGGTGGAGATCCGATTCTCGACCAAGCCTATGACGATGAGTGCTGCATGACTGGCTATTTGAGCGATTTCGTTTGTTCTAGATTGATAGGAAACCCGATACACTTTGAGTGAATTGAGTGACCACCTTTTGTGAGATCGCCTAGTCATGTGTACTCCAAGATCATGAGATTTGGATGTATGCCTAAGAGAATCTTTTCTTGTTTAAGGAAGGATCATCTTATCTTCCCCTAAACTCCTGAAACTATCTTATTTGAATTTGACAGTGGTAACTCTTAAAAATGTTGAAGCTCGCTCTAAAAGAATGTTTTAAAATGTTTTCAGAAAAACTGAGTGTTGCTTGAGGACAAGCAACGTCTAAGTGTGGGATAACTTGATGTGACACAAAAAGTCATGTTTTCAAGGCCATTATTCCACACTTTTTGGGCACATCTTTAGTGAAAACATTCTAAAACAGTCATTATTTACCAAAATTCACTAAAGTGCTTAAAATATAGACGTTGCTACAAAAGTCAGTAAAAACATCCGAATAACGAGCAAAACGGAGCAAATAAGCAGCAACCAATTCTCGCACCCTCATTTATCCTATGATAAACACATTATAACCTTATGATATGTTGTAATAGGTAAAATCGAGACGAGAAAATCAAGAATCATGCAAATCAGATAAAGAACGGAGAAGACAGGACGGTTACAAACTCCTATAAAGTGATTTCGGCTATGCTAAAGTTATACACATCCAATTTCAGTTAGATTGGAACCATTAGAAGCGTAACAGAATTACGAAGACATAGGCGAAAGAATCAGGTCAAACGGACGCGTAACGAAGGAGATACGGACGTTTTAAGCAACGACCGAAATCAGACGGAAGCCGTATACGGCCCTTCATACACCATATACGGCCCTATGAAGGCCGTATACGACCCCTGGTACCCCATATGCTGCCCGTTTGTGCTTCGTTTGCTTGTACGTGCATGCTTCGTGACTTGTACGGCTGATTTCAAGCTTTGCCTATAAATAGGGGGTCACCCCTCCAACATTCAACACACCTCACCATTCCACACATTTCTCCATTTCCACTTTCTCTCTCACACACTCTCTCTCTCTCTATTCTCTCTTTCTTTCTTTCTCTCTCTAGAAATTAGGATTTGATCTCGTTAGTTCTCAGTTAGTATTTAACTGAAACTAATGGAGGGGCTACTTTTGTAATACCGTAGGGAATAGTCCAGTGGCTTTTATTGTAATATTGTCAAGGATATTGCGGAAGTTCTGCTTGTACTCTCTCTTTAAACGCTTATTCAATCTACGCTTTATTAACGGTTACTTCTTTCTTTATCTGTTATAATGATAATTGCTATTGTTATTATGCTAGATTTAGGACCTGTTATTATGCGTAGTGAGTAGTTTCCTTGTGTGTTTGTTATGACGTAGTTAGTTTATATATGTGTGGGGTGATCCTACTTTAAATATATGATTGGGATGATAACATTATGAAACAACGGAGGTAACGTTATACGGCTTTCATTTGTATAGCGCCGGAATCATCACTTATGTGTGTAGTACGGAACGTGGAAGCTATGAAAGTCGTGGGCACAATCCGTTGTGGAAGTAATGATCCCAATTATATTATATAATGAAAACCGGTGATTTATTAACCTTGTATTTATGAATTTCTAAACCTAATCGCCTTTCCTCCAATTAAACGTGGTTAGAACCTTTATGACAAGGAGTCGCGAACCTTGATCAAACGGTCACTACCTATCTATGTTTTCTGAAACTGTAAACATGGTCTGAATTGCGTAGCTGTGGAAATACTATTTAAAACCTTTCGTATAATACACCGTGAATCAATCAGGGATTTATTGGGAAATAGTGAGGGCTGGTTTATATCATAGATGGTTGGGCTTTAATACAAACTTAGTTTAAACTAGTCTAGAGTGACCATAAAGTATGTGACCCCGAAAAGACCACGGTAAACGGCACTGTACTTCGTGTAACGTTGGAAACACCTCTGGTGGAGAACAAATACATAGAAGCTAAGGAAATGTCGATGGTTGAAGACTGTGTCACATCCTGGTTTAACTTCAAAGCTGTGGAAATGCTTGATCGCACTGTACACCATTAGTACACCTAAAGATCTGGAACATTGTGGAAATGCTTAATTGCACTGTACACCGTTAGTACATCTTGGGTCCGGAAAACTGTGGAAATGCATAATCGCACGGTACACCGTGATGAAAGCTCTAGACTAAAATATAACCATTAATATAAAGTTAATAGTTACCAAACCAAGTCTTAATCTTAAATGCCTTGTCTGACTTCGTTGTCCCCGTAGTGTTAAGAAAGGTCGGAACCTTAGTGGGTCTGTTACTCTATCTCATGCACCCAGGAACTAACATTCCAAGAAGGGTCATTACTCCGTCACTGGATAACATTGAAGAGTTGAGCATCCTCCTCCGATCAGACTCAATTTGGCCTAGTATTCAGTGACATACTGATTGGTCTCCCCAAATAGTAGGGTACTAGTGTTTACACTACGAACAATTAAGCTTAGATAAGATACAAACCTTTAAAAAGACGTTTTCATATCAAAACCCTAGCATCACCCCCGCATAAGCTAACGAAGTCATAACAAACACATCTCCTCCATACTGATCTCATCCCTATTTCTGTTTTCCATTTATTTAATTGCTTTAAATTACGGACCTAAGTAACAAAAAAAACCCACTCTAAACTCTGTTTTAAAAATCCCATTACTAAAATAAACAACTTGTCTTGATACTCCCGTTTCACAATACGATTAGCTTGAAGAACGACCCTAGGTCATACTGCTGCTATACAGCTGTAGTAAAGCTTAGGTCCCCAGCTCTATAAATTTAAAACACCCCACTGTCGTGTCCTCCTTCCATTGCGTTGACTACCGTGTCAGATTGAGGTGCGCCAGTATCATGGCACGAATTGTTGAATAAACAATAATGTGAACAGGAGTTACCTACGGAATAGGTTGGATTAACTTGTCTAACGATCAATTGAATTGTTCATCATTAATCATATAAATCACCTTAACTATTACATGCACATCACTCTATTGTATAAACATTATCTTATATCTGAAAACCCTAATCATGCAGTTACATAAAGTAATCAAAGGTTCAGTTCTAGCATGCAGCATTCCTAAGGCAACAATCGAACAAGAACATGCAATAGAAAGCCACACAGATAACTATTCCTATTTCATACCACTTCACATAACCAGATGATCTGATCATAAATATCCCGAAAGGTCTCTCAAAGATATTTAATATATGAGCTTGAATCTGACCTATCTCTAATCCTACGCTCCGTATCTCTTATGATATAGTTTCAATCTAGAGAATACAGCCATGTCGAGTTCAAATGCTTCATCATACATAGAATAGGTAGAGTACGTACCACTAATAACTGGCCAGGTTTTAGCAGGAAGTTTCTAACCACAGCATAAGTTGGATAGGTAAACAATTGAGATTCAATTCATAAATTCAGATACAGTTTAATATTTACACAGGCAGAGTAAAAGCATGTTACAATTGGGATCATTATTTCCACAACGGATTGTGCCCACGACTTTCATAGCTTCCACGTTCCGTACTACACACATTCGTGATGATTCCGGCGCTATACAAATGAAAGCCGTATAACGTTACCTCCGTTGTTTCATAATGGTGTCATCCCAATTACATATTAAATCATAACTACTTAAGCATAACCATTATCATAGCAAACACAGATTTGTCTAGCCTAGCATGGCATCTCTAGTAAGCAATACAACGCAAACACAATATAAGCAAATCATATTTACGAAATAAAGAAAAGAGATATAAATATAACCTGAATAAGTATTACAGACAAATCCTCGTGACCCAAAGTCTCGGAGTAACTCTGTACAGACGCTACAACTACCGCTACGCTAACTAGATACTCTTTCTAATTCTTTTCTAACTCCTAAGAGTAGTGCTAGAGAGAGAAAGTAGAGAGAGAGTGTGTGTGAGAGAGAAAGTGAGAATTCTATGAAGAATTGGTGTGTGGAATGAGGTGAATGAGGCCACTATTTATAGGCAAGCCTTGGATCAAAGAGTACAAGTCCACAAGCACACGTACAAGCAAACGAAGCAAAAACGAGGCCGTGTGAGACCAAAGTAGGCCGTGTACGGCCCTATACAGGCCGTTTACAGCTCGGTACAGGCCGTGTATGGCTCTGTATAGGCCGTGTACGGCCCTGTGGTGGCCGTGTGATTTTTCTGACTTTTCTCGCAACTTCGGAAGGCCGTATCTTCTTCGTTTCGCGTCCGTTTGACTTGATTCTTTCGCCAGCGGCTTCGTAATTCTGTTATGCTTCAATGATTATAATTTGGTAGAAATTGGATGTGTGGGACCCAGGCGTGTCCAGAATATGTTTTGTAGCTTTCGGCTGCGCTGTATCTTGCATAACTTTTTCATCCTTGATCCGTTTTGAGCAATCCTTATATCCACGTTCTCGTAATCTCCATAGCTACAAAATAAGATAATTGTGAGGCCTTGGTATGGAGTTTACAGTAGATTTAGGGTTTGGCTCAATTTGGTGCCCATTTCAGTGTATTTTCAGCCCTTTTCGTATCGTTTTGGAAAGTCCGTCAAGTTTTCACCTTTATAAAAAAATATGATAAATAATGATGTTTTAAGAATGTTTTTGTTATAAAAGGCCTAAATATGAGGTCAATAATGTTGGTAAAAAGGTGACTTTTTACGCTACATCATGGAGCGTCCCAACGTTCACATGACTGAGTATTCCACACATGTTGACCTCCTTCCTCGTAAATCAAATATTTTTCCAGCTTGATACGATCCAAGGAAACGGAACTTCCTCCACACATCCCGTACAACCTGGTCAAAGTACATTAAACATGCGGAAATATTAGTAGCGAAGGGATCCCGAGATATATGATATCTGGGATCCTTATAATAAGCGTATATTATAAGAAAAATAAGATAATATCGAATCCAAGACATTATATTATCTCAGACTTAGTCATATCCGGGATAACTATAAGTTGGTGATCCTGAAATAGAAGATTATATCCCTATCGGGATCCTGTAACATAATAATCTTAACAGTAAAGTTATATTACTGTTATCCCTGTTTCAACATAATCTTGATGATACTATAGACATACCTGAGGATCCTGCATAATATTGCAAGTCAGGATCATACCTTTCCTTATCCTGATTGTAGGCTCAGTATCCTGTGTGTAAATCATCCAAGAACAATCCAGGATCCTTACAAATAATATATGTAGTAGCTAATCCGGGATCCTGTATGGTTAGTGAAAATTCTACCCACAACAGTTACCTACTGCTCCTGGAGGAAAGATTTTTATGCTTGCAATGACAGATTATTTTTCAAAATGGATTGAAGCTGAGGCATTTGTGCAAGTAAAGGAAAAGGATGTGATCTTGTTCATCAAAAGAAATATCCTGACTAGGTTTGGGATCCCGGCGGAGATAGTATGTGATAATGGATCTCAATTTATTGGAAAGAGAATAACTAAGTTTTGTGAAAGTTGGGGGATTAAGATGATAACTTCAACACCAGTCCATCCTCAAGCTAATGGTCAAGCGGAATCCAGCAACAAGATCATCATCAACAACCTTAAAAATAGGCTAGATGCCAAGAAAGGGAGATGGGCTGAGGAATTACCTTTTGTTTTATGGGCTGATATGACTACTGAAAAGCAAGCATCCAAGCAAACCCCTTTTTCTTTGGTGTTTGGATCTGAAGCTATGATCGCGACGGAAATGGTGATCCCAACAGTAAGATCTCGAATGCAGACTTTAGAAGCAAACAAAGAAGCACTGATTCAGGATTTGGATCCTGTGGATGAGTGACGCGCCACCAACCGTCACGCGTCATCAACGCGACCGTATGGCAGCACGTCGGTGGAAGTTTTAAAATTTATATTTAGCTGGGGACCTAAGTTCTACTATAGCTGTATAGCTGAAGTATGACCTAGGGTCGTTCTAAAGAGTTAACCGTATTGTGAAACGACTTGTCGAGACGAAAGTTCAAATTAGCGATGGTTTGAAAATAGTTTTGAGTGGGGGTTTTATACTTAGGTCCGTAATTAAAATTAAAACTAATTAAAGCAGTAAATAAAAGCGGTAGGTTGAATCAGTATAGGGGGACTTGTGTTTGTTATGACTTCGTTAGCTTTTACGTAGGGTGATGCTGTATTGGGGTTTTATATTTGAAAACGTCTTTTAAGATTTGTGTCTTGCGTTCTCGTAGATACCTTGTGGTGTAAACACTAGTACCCTACTGATCAGATAAACCAACCAGTATGTCACTGAGTACTAGGCTGTCAAGATTCTGATTAGATAGGACTATCTTGAAACCCCCCTCACCGTCTCTTATGATGAGACCAAGTGACCCTCCAGATGGGGTGCAGGAATAAGGCGACAGTCCGCAATTGGTGACTGATTAACAAATACATTAATGGTTGTGATTGAGTTAAGAGATATTCGGCTGTGATACAGTCTTCAACCCACAGAGTTTTCCACAGTTTTCACAGTGTACTATATGATAGGTAGACAGTATTTCCAGTGCTTCAAAATCAGACCATGTTATTTTAAGAAAACATATATAGGTAGTGACCGTTTGACCAAGGGTCGCGAGTCCTTGACATAAAGGTTCTAACCATGTTTATTGGAGGAAAGGCGATAAAATCATAAATGTATAGTTAACAGTACACCGGTTTTCAATATTAAACAATTGGGATCATTATTCCACAACGGATTGTGCCCACGACTTTCATAGCTTCCACGTTCCGTACTACACACATTCGTGATGTTTCCGGCGCTATACAAATGAATGCAGTATAACGTTACCTCCGTTGTTTCATAACGATGTTATCCTAATTGTATTTAAAGTAGCATCACCCAAAGTATTGACAAGCTAACTACATCATAACAACCACAATAGCTAATCTACTCACTAATCATGGCAATGTATCCAAAATCAAACATATTAATAGCATGTAACATTATGAAAGATAAGGATAGAAATAACCGAAAGTAATGCGTAGATTGAATAGTAGCTGAAAGATTACACGGACAGAGCTCCGAAATATCTCGAACAATATTACAAAGGAGATCCTCCAAGAGTTCCAACTCTATTACAAAAGCTACCCTATTAATTCTCCTCTAACTCCTAAGAGTAGTGCTAGAGAGAGAAACTAATTATCCTAACTAATTCTCCTCAAACTCTTAAGAGTAGTGCTAGAGAGAGAATAAAAACTAGAGAGAGAATGAGGTGTGAGGTGTGTTGAAAATGAGAAATGGAGGTTAGTATTTATAGGGAGAGGGTGAAAGCCTTGGTACAAGTCTTGAAGCATCAAATACAAGCATCAAAGCAGCATACGGGGCAAGCGGACCAAGGGGGCAAACGGCACCTAACAAGGCAAACAACCCCGTATACGGCACCCCAAGGGCCGTATATGGAACCTAGGGTACCGTATACGGTACCTAGGTGTCCAGGGGGTTGCTCCATTTGGCCTCCGTTGATTTCTCGGTTGCTTGGTTCGTCCGTATCTTCTTTGTTTGGAGTCCGTTTTGCTTGATTCTTGCGCCGTTGGATTCGTTTTTCCGTTACGCTTCTAATGACACTAAGTTTTCAAAATTTGGAGGTGTTTGAATTTTGCGTGTTCCGGATGACGATCGGCGAGCTTCCAGACTGCACATCTTATCCGTCTTTCGTCCGTTTCTTCTGATTCTTTCACCTCCGGTCTTGGATTTCCCTATGGAATCATAAAATATGAATTAAGATCTAATTCCATAAGTAAATTAAGAAGGGAATATTTAAGGTGACATTATTTGCCTCGTTTTGCGTGATAAACGGATGTTTTTTGTGATTTTAACAGCAACGCCCATAATTAGACTACTTTGGTGATTTTAAGTAAATAATATATGTTTTAAGATGATTTCACCAAATATAAGTCCAATAAGTGCATAATAATGTGCCTAAAAACATGACTTTTTAGGTTACATCAAGTATCCCACACTTAGACGTTGCTTGTCCTCAAGCAACACATCCATGCCTCGTGAAAAAGATATTTTAAAAATCTGGTTTTGGGGTGAGTCAGAACATTTCTAAAAGTCATCGTTTTCTCATATTCATATATTTGCTCTAAAAACATCAGGAAAGATAAGATAATTATTTCAGAAACAAGTAATGACTCTCTTTAAGCATACTTCCAAATCTCGTGATCTTGGAGTATACATGACCAGGCGATCTCACTAAAGTGGTCACTCAATTCACTCAAGAGTGTTTCGGGTTTCCTAATATTCTAAACAAAGAAATCGCTCAATTAGCCAGTCATGCAGTACTCATCGTCATAAGCTTGATCGAGAATCGGATCTCCACCAATAGGTGAGAACGATGCTAATTATCCCAAGACATTCAGGGGTTGTAATGTTTGTGAGGGTTAAGGGGTATGGATAGTGGAAATTTTGGGTGTAAGGGTGTTGCTCATCTTAGGACTCCTAAGGTCACGAAAAACTTAATTTAGAAACGGATGAAAGTAAAGTAGCTTTTGTATTCAATCGGATCTTCTTCTTTTAGGGCGATACTTCGAAGTACTAGCTTTATTTTCTTTTATTTTTTTCAATTTTATTTTTTTCTAATTTTCTCTTTTTCTTTTTCTTTCAGAAATTCCTTGCCAGAGAACTTCCAAGGATTATTAAATGCAGCAATCCTTCTTCTCATCTTTCTTCTTCGAGTCTTTTCATGGTGTCAATTTTTCACACCAAGGATATTTCTTTTTTGGTGAACACGAGAGAGTAAGACAATTTTGAAGGGATGTTTCTAAAAAACCGTTTTTCATAACCTCAGAAATTCTAGGATAAGTTTTTTGGAAGTATCTGGGAAGATAGGGGTTTAAACATGTGGGTTTATAAAACGAAAAGGTTTAGGCTCAATAGGGTTTACTAAGTGGATCATCGATACTAAAAATAAGCTTCGGAAAGGGTTTTGGGCTTGAAAGAGAAGGCTAAAAAGTGGGTTAAATCCTAAGGAATGTCAAGGTCATCTAATTGCACCTATACCGCGTACGGCACTCACCAATGTGGTCTCGAAGCGTATGTCAAGAGCAATTTCTAATTCAGATATACATGCATCGGCGCACACAAAAAATGAACAATGTAGCATTAAAATTGAATGCTTTTAAAGCTCAAGTCCTCACTGCAAATGGGCTGTATGTGCCTAGTCATGTTCTTATTAGATTATCATTTCTTGCTTAAGCAATTATTAACTTATTTTCCTTAGATTTTAAAACAACTTATTCATATTTTGAAAATAACTTCTCTTAAAAACATAAAGTCTCAAAAATTTAGAGTTAATCGGGGGATTAAACTCGTTTTTCTTTTTTGAAAATTGAAAAATTTTAGAGGAACATTTTTTGTGTTAACTATTTTGAACTAAAATCATAAAAACAAACTAAGGTATTCTATACCTACTATCCCACACTTAGAGGAACATTGTCTCTAATGTTCTCTTGAGTTGAGATTGGAAAATCCCACACTTAGAGTTTGAACATGCAAGAAAATGTTTCTCAAGTGTTTTGTTTTGGGGTGGAATCCCACACTTAGTGATAAGTTTAGGATAGAGTATAGACTACTTTTATTATCACACTAACAAAACAAATAAACATGAATCATAATAAAACAGATAAAAGAGGAAAGGATCAGATACTCCCCAGATAGTAAGTTGCATAGGAGCTGAGTTTCTGAATTTACAGAAGGAGATGTGGTCAAGATCTTCTTTTGAGTTCTTAATGTGGTCTCAGATTTTGAAAGATGTTTTCTAATACAAACCGGTTTTATAAATCATGTGTTTTTAAACGAGTTCGAGCATAATGCATAAAAGTAGTATGCAAGTACCTCAAATGCTCGAAACACAAGATGATTTTCCTATTCATCCGAGAACAGTGATTTATTTGCAAAATGAGTTGTATTTAAAAGATGTTTTTGGTTCATCCAAGTGTGAAGGATAGTCGGAGATCTACTTCATTTCTCAGATTCTCTTTCTTTCTACGATTATTCCATGGGTTGCCTCCCAAGAAGCGCTGCTTTTAAAGTCGAGAGCCTGACTTTATTTCACGGGTTGCCTCCCTAGAAGCGCTGCTTTTAGAGTCGAGAGCCTGACTTTGCCTTCCTTCAGTTTAGTTGGTGCTGGAATCTCCAGGGTCGGAAGTTCTCAGAAGTGGAACCCTGGGATTGCGTGGATAGATCCTCAGAAAGTGGCGAGAAATGATTTCAACGATGTTCGGAACCTCTTCTGAAAAAGATAGGGAAACTTTTAAGATGTTGCTGAGTAACCCTTTTCATATGCAGAAGGTCCCAAGTGATATCCCTGATTGTTCTGGATATAGGTCTGCGGGAATCAACTTCATAGAAACCATCAGATTCAATCATCTCTCTCTAAGGGTGCTGCTGTCTGAATGAGTCCATGAATCCGAGAAATTGGAAGTGTAACGTGTCGTGATTTGCTATGCCAGAGTTTCCTCTTATTTCTTGAATAGAATCGTGGATATCCTGGATGAGCTTAGTCTGGTAGTTGGTGAACGTGAGGTTTGAGTCTTTGAAGGTGCTGCACACTATATTATATACCTCACGTAAACCATAGTGAAATATCTGTCGATGCTCGTCTGGATTATCCTCAGCAAAGATTTCTTGGATCCGTTCTGTGAGGAAGTTCGCGATGTTAACCATCGAACCTTCTGGTATAGAGGAAGGGATGTCACGCGACCTTTCGGTGAAACTCACGTACTTAAGATCTTCGGCAATCTTGTGAGCATGGAACTCAATAGTGCAGTCTATGTAGAACCTGTGAGGAGAAGTCTCGTCAGTGTGGTCGTTCCTTGCCATAGAATTAAGTATGCCCCGAAGATTATTCATCAGTCAAATATCGGCATCTGCATCAGGGTTCCCAGTAGCACGGTACATTTCCTCGTGGAATGAGTGTAGAAACTCACTTTGCTCCCGGGAATATGGAAATGCGGATCTGATCAGAGTGTCATAGATTTTCCTGTAGATGCGCTTCTGTTCTTCAAAGAACTCCAGCTCTTCAGATGTTGGTCTAGTGCTTTGTTGTAGGAGCTGAGCAGCGAGATCTTCGGCGAAGGCATTGAGATGATTGTGGAAGAATCTGTAATCTTGGGAATTCTCGGCTTGGTTAACTTCAGACTCGGCTATGATTTCCTCGATCAGGGCCTGTTGTCGTGGAGTGTATTCGTCGGTAGAGTGGAGGATAATGCTAGTCATCATAGGTATGTCATTTTCAAAGTCTTCGATAACACTTATCATCTCCTCATGGTTGGTGATATTCGGGATTTTCGGAGAAGGTGGATTAGCTGGAGGCGTAGGAAGATGGATAGACCGGATATCTATTGGAATGTCAGCGTAGACGACATTATCCACGTCACTCTCTATGAATGGAGAATCCCTAGCCTGGGAATCAGGGAACTCAACATGATCTGATGATGGCTGGGTGTCATCGATGATTTGAGATATCGGTTGTGAAGAGTGCATCTCTATGTCTCTCTCCTCCTGAGAATCAGTACCTTGGCTGGATTCAGAGGTGCCTCCAAATTTGAACAGGGTTCGTGGCGCAGATGCGTCGAAGGTTTGAATCCTTCGGGAAGGCTCTCTTGAATGCAACTCCGGTAATCGGGAAGCTTTGTAAGCTGAGATCTTCATCAGGAGTTTGTCTCTAAGCTCTGGGTGTTGTTTTGCTAACACAATAGTTTTCTCGATGTTTAACAGAGCGTCGATTCGAGGCGAGATAAGAGGCTTAGAGGGGTCCATGACAGAGGCTATAAACCTTTCCATAGTTATGCCGAATCCTGCATCATATGGTTCATCAGTAGGTGGGTCATCATCTGATTCATTATCCGACAAGGGAATAGTGTTCTCGATCTGCATGATTTCTTCTGTCGGATAGTGAGAATCAGGTAAGCAGTGATGCGGTGGGGTGGATTGGTATAAGTCCTCCTCTTCTTCTTCAGGGTCTTCCTCCATTTCTTCTTCGGATTCCTCCATTTCTTCCTGTTCATGTTCAGTTTCTTCCCCCTCCATTTCTTCCGGTTCTGACTCATCTGGCTAGGAATCTTCACTCTCTTCTTCTGACTCTGACTCTTCTGTTGATGATATGAGGCAAGTGTGCTCATCTGGTACGTAAGTATATGATGGTTCTGAATCAGAAGTGTCATCGTCTGAAGTGATCCTGCCCATAGAGATGGTGTATATCTCTGCTTGCTCTGCAAGAAGCTCATCAGCCTGGTTGATTGTGAATGCAACAGTTTGTCCATGTGCTCTGAGGCTGATAGTCTACGAGTAAACATCAATAATAGCACGAGCAGTATTCATGAAGGGCCTTCCTAGGATAATGGGTATATTAATGTCAACCTGAATATCCATCACTACAAAGTCAGTTAGGAAATATAACCTATCCACCTTTACCATGACGTTCTCAGCTATGCCTCTAGGATATCGGATTGTTTGATCGGCAAGCTGGACGCTCATTCCAGTGGGTTGCAGTGGTCCTAATTCAAGTCTGGAGTAGAGTGACTAGGGCATGAGGTTGATGCTCGCTCCGAGATCGGCCAAGGAACGGATCATGCCAGAGTGATAGATAGAGCAGGGCAAGGTGAATCGGCCCGTGTCTCCTAGTTTTTCCAGAAGGGAATTCTGAATGACAGCGGAGCATTCAGCGTTGAGAGAGATTTTAGGTACTTCAGGTACCTTTTCCTTAGTAACCAGCATGCGTCGAATGTTCTTGGAGCCGGAAGGGATTCTAGATACGGTGTCTAAGAATTTTCCATCGAGTTTGAAAGATTTAGCGTTATATCTTTTTCCGATACGATGTGGGAAGGGGACTCGAACTTCCTGAATAGGAATAGGTACGGGTTTGGTCTCAACTGTCGTCGGGACAGGAGTAGGGTTCTTCATCGGAGAAGAAGCTTCCGAATGGCTCGGTGCCTTCTGGTTATCCGTAGAGTTCAGAGTCTTGGCCTCCTCAACGTGGGGGTTGTGAACAGTATTGCTCGGTAGCGATCCTTGGGGTCGAGTGTCAAGACGGTGGGCTAACTGACCAATTTGATTCTTGAGGCTCTTGAGAACCGAGAGTTGATTTTGAAGGAATAGGTCGGTTTGATCTTTTCTAGCCGTCGTCTTCTGATTGAAAGCGTTCTGCCCCTGGATAAACTTGTTCAGGTTGTCATCAGTGCTCGTGACTGGGACGATTGTCTTCACCGGTTCAGCAGGTTGGGTATCCTCAGTGGCGGTTAATGGAAGTGGTTGATTGTATGGAAGTTGTGGCTGTTGTGGGTACATCGGATATCGAGGCTGAAACCTGAGTGGTTGATTGTTCCGTGGAGGAAACTGGGTTCCTCGTGCTCTTGGCGGAGAAGTTCTAGCGAAGCCAGGTGGATTTTGTTGTCTGGTTGGGAATTGGGCATAGTAGACAGTTCTGTCGGTAGGATCTTCATACTCCACAGCATATTCCTCGGTAGGATGATGGGCATAGTTCTGGCAAGCCTGAACTTGGTGAACCTGCTGTGGTTGCTTCTTCAGTTCTCCAATCTGCTTCGTTAGAGTTTCGATCTGCTCACTCAGAGATTTGATTGCTTCAGCTTGACGGTGCTTGCAATAGGTAGGGATGAGGATTGCTCATCGGACTTCCAGTCGTGGTGATGCATCGTCATGTCTTCGATTAAGGCCCATGCCTCATCGTCGGTTAACTTCATGAGGTTTCCTTGAGCAGCTGCGTCAAGCGTGATGCGATGGATAGGATTGAGACCATTATAGAAAGTATAGAGTTTATCGGTTTTGGTCTTCTGGTAATTGGGACATCTCCTCACCAAACTCTTGAATCGCTCCCATGCTGAGTAGATTGACTCCTCGTGAGCTTGTGAAAAGTTCGCGATGTCATTCTTGGCTTTAGTTTGTTTGGACGGAGGGAAATATTTCGTAAGGAATTTGTTTCCCATGTCCTCCCATGAGGTGATTGATCCGGTGTCAAGTCCCTCAAACCAGCTCAAAGCATGTAAAACGAGAGAAAAGGGGAACAGGTGTAGGCGAACTATGTCCTGATCAACCCCATTCTGCTTATACGAGTTGGAGATTTGAATGAATTTGTTAATGTGGGCGTTAGGATCTTCACAGGGTAGTCCGTGGAATTGGCAGTTGTCCTTGATGAGTTGGACGATGTGGTATTTGAGTTTGAAAGATGGTCCGTCGATCACTGGATAGCTAATCGGTCCTCCTCGTCCTTCGATGGATGGTTTGGTACTGTCGGCGAGAGTAACATGAGCGGCTATTGGTGGAAAACGGGAACGTCTTTCTTTGCAGATGGTACGGATAATCGACTCAGGATCGGGTACGAAAATGAGTGGGTCAGATCCGGAAGATCTGGTCGAATATCGTTGTTGATTGTGGGAAAGAATTTTCAGTGGTTACGAGAGAGAAATCTAATCTACGGGTATCACTAAAGAGAAAGTTCGTTGGGACGCCTCAGAATTATACGATTAACTTCCCCGGCAGCGGCGCCAAAAAATTTACGCCCCACCAGCAGTCACGCGTCGTCAACGCGATCGTATGGCAGCACGTCGGTGGAAGTTTTAAAATCTGTATTTAGCCGGGGACCTAAGTTCTACTAGAGCTGTATAGTTAAAGTATGACCTAGGGTCGTTTTAAAGAGTTAACCGTATTGTGAAACGACTTGTCGAGACGAAAGTTCAAATTAGCGATGGTTTGAAAATAGTTTTGAGTGGGGGTTTTATACTTAGGTCCGTAATTAAAATTAAAACTAATTAAAGCAGTAAATAAAAGTGGTAGGTTGAATCAGTATAGGGGGACTTGTGTTTGTTATGACTTCGTTAGCTTTTGCGTGGGGTGATGATGTATTGGGGTTTTATATTTGAAAATGTCTTTTAAGATTTGTGTCTTGCGTTCACGTAGATACCTTGTGGTGTAAACACTAGTACCCTACTGATCAGATAAACCAACCAGTATGTCACTGAGTACTGGGCTGTCAAGATTCTGATCAGATCAGACTATCTTGAAACCCCCCTCACCGTCTCTTATGATGAGACCAAGTGACCCTCCAGATGGGGTGCAGGAATAAGGCGACAGTCCGCAAATTATCCACTGATCTTTCTTAACACAGACAAAGACATCTAAGTTAGGTAAGGCATTTAATATTTAAGACAGGTGGTGACTGATTAACAAATACATTAATGGTTGTGATTGAGTTAAGAGATATTCGGCTGAGATACAGTCTTCAACCCACAGAGTTTTCCACAGTTACATAATGTATTCACCCGTATTACGGTCTTTCCTGGACCACAGACTATGCTAGGATGTAACACAGTATACAGCCTTCGACCTTTCCGTAGTTTGTACGTGTTTGTATTCCACCATAGGTGTTTCCAACGTTAAATCGGATACTCAGTCGTATTAGGGCTTTAACTGGGCTACATACTTTACAGCCATCTGAACTCAATATATCTAAGCTTGTATTACAGTAAAACCATCTATGATAGCTAAACAACCCGTTCACTTTATAATCTCAAACCAATAAATCCCTGATTAATTCACAGTGTACTATACGATAGGTAGATAGTATTTCCATTGCTTCAAAATCAGACCATGTTATTTTAAGAAAACATAGATAGGTAGTGACCGTTTGACCAAGGGTCGCGAGTCCTTGACATAAAGGTTCTAACCACGTTTATTGGAGGAAAGGCGATAAAATCATAAATGTATAGTTAACAGTACACCGGTTTTCAATATTAAACAATTGGGATCATTATTCCACAACGGATTGTGCCCACGACTTTCATAGCTTCCACGTTCCGTACTACACACATTCGTGATGTTTCCGGCGCTATACAAATGAAAGCCGTATAACATTACCTCCGTTGTTTCATAACGATGTTATCCCAATTGTATTTAAAGTAGCATCACCCAAAGTATTAACAAGCTAACTACATCATAACAACCACAATAGCTAATCTACTCACTAATCATGGCAATGTATCCAAAATCAAACATAATAATAGCATGCAACATTATGAAAGATAAGGATAGAAATAACCGGAAGTAATGCGTAGATTGAATAGTAGCTGAAAGATTACACGGACAGAGCTCCGAAATATCTCGAAAAATATTACAAAGGAGATCCTCCAAGAGTTCCAACTCTATTACAAAATCTACCCTATTAATTCTCCTCTAACTCCTAAGAGTAGTGCTAGAAAGAGAAACTAATTATCCTAACTAATTCTCCTCTAACTCCTAAGAGTAGTGCTAGAGAGAGAATGAAAACTAGAGAGAGAATGAGGTGTGAGGTGTGTTGAAAATGAGAAATGGAGGTTAGTATTTATAGGGAGAGGGTGAAAGCCTTGGTACAAGTCTTGAAGCATCAAATACAAGCATCAAAGCAGCATACGGGGCAAGCGGACCAAGGGGGAAAACGGCACCCAACAAGGCAAACAACCCCGTATACGGCACCCCAAGGGCCGTATACGGTACCTAGGTGTCCAGGGGGGGTTGGTGCTCCATTTGGCCTCCGTTGATTTCTCGGTTGCTTGGTTCGTCCGTATCTTCTTCGTTTGGAGTCCGTTTTGCTTTATTCTTGCGCCGTTGGATTCGTTTTTCCGTTACGCTTCTAATGACACTAAGTTTTCCAAATTTGGAGATGTTTGACTTTTGCGTGTTCCGGATGACGATCGGCGAGCTTCCAGACTGCACATCTTATCCGTCTTTCGTCCGTTTCTTCTGATTCTTTAACCTCCGGTCTTGGATTTCCCTATGGAATCATAAAATATGAATTAAGATCTAAATCCATAAGTAAATTAAGAAGGGAATATTTAAGGTGACATTATTTGCCTCGTTTTACGTGATAAACGGATGTTTTTGGTGATTTTAACAGCAACGCCCATAATTAGACTACTTTGGTGATTTTAAGTAAATAATAGATGTTTTAAGATGATTTCACCAAATATAAGTCCAATAAGTGCAGAATAATGTGCCTAAAAACATGACTTTTTAGGTTACATCAATGAGATTAGGGATCGTGCTAAATTCTGGATTGCAGCATATCAGCAGAGGATTTCAAGATCTTATAACAAGAATATCAGGATAAGAAGATTCCAAGTTGGGGATATGGTATTAAGGAAAGTATTTCAGAATACTAGAAATCCTGCTGAGGGTAAATTGGCACCAAAGTGGGAAGGTCCATATTTAATTGATTCGGATGCTGGAAAGGGGGCATACTGGTTGGCCAACATGGATGGAGAGTTACTTCCAAGATCCTGGAACGCAATTCATTTAAAGCTCTATCATGTGTAAGTTGAATATTTACATTCGACATAAAAAGGTACCCCTATGATCCCCGACTTTTCATTATATTTGTTTTTCTTATTAATATATATATGCATGCTACTATTATATATATGTATATATATTTAATCTTTTTTATTATTCTCATATGAATACTGCACTAACTTAAGCATCGGAAGGGTGTTAGGCAAACTAACACCCACCTTTACCCAAGATCTTGTATTTGTTGTAGTTAATGCATTTGGAAATTGTGGAATGAAGACTAGAGGTTTGGCCACCTCTCCTCCGATTAAGGATCCCAGGGATTCTTCTAAGGTTTAGAGGTTTCCGGATGGATAAACACCTCTCTAAGTATTTGGGTTTCCACACTCAAGCCTGGAGCATACGATGTTTGATTATAGTGTCAAGGTTAGTGAATCGGTGATGCCTCTGGTAACTGACAACTTCATTTCCATTGGCCTATAGATCAAACTCTTCCGTATTGTCGATACTGATGTGCACTGGTGACCTAAGGTTTTTGACGTTTTCACGTCATACTAAGGTTTGTAATGTTTTCACATTACCTAAGGTTTTGGCATTTTCACGTCACTAAAATTGGAATATGCCCAAGTTACATAAGGTTTGTAATGTTTTCACATTACCTAAGGATATTGGTATCTTCATACCATACGAAAGTCGGATTGTCCCGAGAATTGGCTTAGCCCACGGATTTGTGTAATGTTTTCACATTACAAAAACATGATTTTGTTGGCTTTGCCCAACCATAAGTCTATCGGTTATAATGTTTTCACATTATCAAAAATACTCATCGAAAGATCTAAGAGTTTATAAATTTTCACATTGTCAAAATTATTCTATAAACTTGCTTTGAGGATCACAAAAATAATTACAAAGATTTGTGCATCTCATATGTCACAAATAATTTTTATAGAAAAATTAACGACATTTGGTAATTATCTCATGATTACATTGCAGGATATTGCCTATGTGATTTTCTTTATGATTTATCTGCTCAAAGTATATTTCAGGATCTTGAAATTTGGGAATCCTGATTTCAATATAATCTCAAGATATTATGGGGGAATCTCCTCAGAATCCTGAAGTTATGAAGAAGATTTTGTAATGGGAAAGTCTTCCCATTACTCCGAAAACATAATTATTTCAAGCATGTCCTGAGGGAATCTCCTCAGGATCCTGAGAATACAAGTTATATAATGGAAGAATCTTTCCATTATCATGCATTCGGATCTATCTAAAATGCATCCTGGGTGAATTTCCTTAGGATCCTAATTTTAAATGAAAAACAAGCAGATATATATACCAAGGGAATCTCCTCAGTATCCTAGAGCAGAGAAGATATATGAAGTTCTAATGATATTCATAGCAAAATGTCTTAGGATTTTAAGATCCTAAGGATAAAAGTTCACCAGATTGTTCAAAATAAAACCAAGTGGCCAACATAAACCACTTCGAACGCCACCATGATTAGCCATACCAGGCTAACCTCACCCCAAATTAATTGTTTTAGTTACAGCACAACCCTTATGAAACATAGAGCATCGAAATAAAGATAAAAATTGGGCTCAGGCTAGTCATATGCCATCCTCGCCCGATGAACCATCATTGTTAACTGTGTCATCTGCCATCGTTGTGTCTTCATTATCTCTGGAATTAGAAGTTTCACCTTTGATTGTTGCTAGGGCATCGTTGATCTTTGCTTTTGGTGCTTTAGTTGCTTTTCTTTTTGGGGCCTTAGACCCTCCATGGCTAGCTGTGAAGGGAGTTGAGGCAAGTCCAGACTGATCCTCCTTTATCTCTGCCAACCTATCTTTCCATGCTTGGACATCCCATATAGCGATGTCTAGACCATTGTTAGCGACTTTTGCGGCCATCGGGATCCTGGTCTCCAATACGGCAATGGTGGCGTCTCTTTTTGCTTCATCGATCAGGATGTCATTCAGGATCATTGCATCATTATTAACTTTGTTGGATTTCTTAGAGAGTCTGGCTTTGAGAGTTTCGATCTTTCGCTTTGCTTTTGCTAATTTGACGGAATCTTCTTCGTGGGCAACAATTCTATCTATAGCCAGAGTTCTCATATCATCGATTGTTTCAACTTTTTTGATGTAAGCGTCCAACATAATATCGGTGGTGGCCTGGGAAGAATCCATGTTAGGCTTTTGTTTAGCGAGAATTAAAACTAAAAAATGTTACCGTAAGGAGGTTGGCAGCGGGATCATCAAGGTCATATACTTCATCGACCCTTCTTTTCTTTGATCGAGAGTGAGATTGAGGGATTTTGAAATGTGAACCATCGATCCTGATCACTTCTTTCTCGGAAAGAACTTCTGGGTCAATATCGGATAAAGAAAAGTGGGCTGGAAGATCACAAACATATTAAGAAGATGAAGAATATAATCGTAAGTAAATAAAGAAGGAAATTACTTGACATTTCCGGATTCTCGTGCCTCCGTTTCAGTTGTTTTTTGGGAAGAATGCTGCAGAAATAAGGTTAAAGGAATGGTTAAAGGGGAATTGTGGTAGAGAGTAAAGAAGAAGATGGATAAAGAATTACCTGCCAATGTGATGATGATCTGATATGACGAAAGTCTAGTATATATAGGAAGGCGATTAATACTCGGGCACGATTATCGATACATGTAAATATCTCACCTAACTTTATCTCTGAAACTTAGTTTGTTGACGTTATATCATTTTTGTGATCCTAAAAAATGATACAACTTCGGGGGCAATTGTTGTGGGTAGATTTTTCACTAACCTTGCAGGATCCTAAACTGGCGTTTATCTCATTGATAATGGAGATCCTGGATTGCATAAAGATAATTTATGCGCAGGATATTGGAATTGGGATCATGCCGAGGTAACGTATAATAGTTTAGCTATGATCCTGATGTGTATACTATGCAGGATCCTCATGTATGAATAGGTTATTCTTATGATTAGGAATATATGAGGATAATGATCATATAAAGGTTCTGTTCTAATAATTGTAGTACAGGATCCCGATAGAGATATTATCTTATTTTGCAGGATCATTGATATGTTATGATCTTGGTTTATCTAAGTATGAGATAAGGGAACATCTTGGAAATATAATTAGTGTTCTCATGAGTATAATATTTGCTTATTATGAGGATCCCAGATATCAAATATCTCGGGATCACTTGCTACTAATTTGCATGCGCGTTTATTCTTATTTGACCAGGTCATGAGAGACGCGGGGAGTAGCTCCGATTTCTTTGGATCGTATAATCTTTGGAGAATATTTGAACTACGAAGAGAAGAGTCAATACGTGCGCATTACTTGGTCATATGAACGTTGAGAATGCTCCAGCATATCTCGGAGATGATCCCGGATATATCAGAATTGTTTGTTATTAGCTTATAGTATAAAAACGAGGCTTGAATGATCGATTAGGTTATCTTATTCTTACTACTTACACTCTCTGCAACACTTAAACACTCTCACACTTTACCGAATACACACACATAGCCGATCATTCATGTGCGCTTAGCTTGTAATTCAATTTTATTCTATAAGATAAACATAAGGCGATGATCGATTGATCCTTCTTGAGGTTTTGTACCGGCGATCTACTATAGATCAAGGGTTTTCCTCGTACATCACTGTGTCATTCGCATTTACATTCCGATTACTTTGTTTTAATTGCATAAACTGCATTATCCCGGAATTATCCCGGATTATACTTGATTTTTAGCATTCATTTTGTTATTAAACATTTATTGCATATCATAATCTATACAAACTAAGTCTTTGATTGCATTTTTAACAAGTTTAACCTCCATTTGGTGAAATTCTTTGCTTCTCACCAAAAACTTGCATTTTACACTTGATTGTCTTGAAAATCAATATAAATAAACACACTACCTCACAAACTAGATTAGATCACTTAATTATTTTGGTTAATTTTTGGTCAAAACACTTGGGCTTTTATGGAACGTGCTTATGACCTCTTCAACAATTTAACAACACTTCAAGTTTACTCTTATCCCTTAATTGTTTTTAATTAATTTGCAATGTCACATGATATTAATATTGGTGATGGTGTACAGTTATTGTATTATTAATTTATTTATAACACTATAAGTACGTATCCTAGCGTAGAGATACGACTGTCTACATCATATCTCCCCCATACCCTGCTCTTCTCCCCCATACCCAGCTCTTGTCGAGAGTGAGTATTGTTGTTGTTGTTGTTGTTGTTGTTGTTGTTGTTGTTGTTGTTGTTGTTGTAATGTGGTCATTTTATAGATTTTTAATAGAGTTCAAAATATTATACACATTTAAATATATTAAATTAAATTATTTGGATATAGGTGTGTATTTTAGAGATTTGGAAGAACATTTACGTAATATTGATTTTTATAAGGATATAGACGTAATATCGAAATTTTTCAAGGATATACATGAAATTCTCCCTACATTATAATCTTGCAATCAATAAATATACAAATCTCATTAATAAATTATTATAAACACATCTCATAAATAATTATAACTTATCAGTTATGTTTATAAATTTTCAAAAATCTTACCTCTTTTTGTATGGAAAAAATCAAGTGAAGGAACATACGATTGATTGATGAATACACAAATTGAAACGAATTAATTGAGCGAATACACAATTGATTGGTGGAATACACAAAATTGTAGTCGTGAAAATTGGGGCGAATTAGGGTTTTAGGTTGATGAAGATGAGTTAACGAAGAGTTATCTAGCCGTTAATTCTCTCGTGTATTGCAGGTTTGCCCACGCTCAAGATTTATTTTTGCATATTCTATGTACGTAAATGGGCCATGGCCATGAACCCGACTCTTATTGTCCATATTGAATGTTACCATTTCTTTCTATATATCGAAGGTTACCACTTCTTTCTATCAAACTAAAGTAAAAATTTGCTAAATTTAGGTACAATAATGAACTAAAGAAATCATACCTTAAAAGCTACGACTGTCTTATCAAAAAAACAAAATAAAACACTACAAACGGTACCAATAACTTGAAATAAACGATGCCAAACAAATGATAGCTACGTGGCACGCGTCACGGTTTGAACCCAAAATTAAATGATATATGTGAAAGCGTTGAAAAAATATTGAAAAAAATCACATTATGGATCAAAGCGTGGACTCCATCTTTAATGCATCTTACAGAGGCGCCCACTCAACTCCAAACATTCCCTAAAAAATTATATAAATTCCGAACAACGTTTCCCACTCTTCACTTCTCCGTCACTCCATATTTAAGTAAGCTGTTATTCCCCCATTACTCTCACACACATTTTACATTTTAATGGGAATGTAATTCACAACTCCTTCCAAATTTCAGGTATCTATAATAATTCTTATGATCTTAATCTTCGATTCTGTTCTGTTATGTATGTAGTAGTTTACGATCTACCAAAGGGTTATTAGCCTAGCGGTATCATCAATACAACCCGTCAGCCTTAGGTTGTGGGTTCAAGTCGACTATTTGTAAATATTCGTGGATCAACGTATGTATTCGCGATATGTGTTTGTGAGTGTTTGTCTTTCTAAAAAAATTGTACGATTTGATTAAATGTACAGATTATGATATGATTTTAGTGATTATGGGATTATATGATTTGATTTAATGTACAGATTATGATTTTAGTGATTTGATTAAATGTCATTGTTATTATGCAAAGTTTTTTTTTTCTTTTAGTGATTGTGGGATTATGTGATGAGAGATACTGGTATCATTATCTATGATTTTATATGGATCATATGGATGTATTTCAAAGTTATTATTATGATATGATTTCTTATTCAAGACTACAATAATTATAAATCATGATTAACAACCGGTTTTTGGTGTTCAGCATAAAATGATTGTCGGTGTGGTTTTCATTAACGGAGTGGGGCCCTGGGTGAAAAATTCTTTATTTATTATTATTGAATTTAGTAGTAGAAGTTTGAGTTTTGTTAATGCGTGTCTTAAAGCCTTATTGACAGCCCCAATGTGATCATTTTCCTAAAGGTTTTACTGATCTTATTTTGATTCTGATTTTTGGATTGTAATAAAATTGGTTTGTTAGTGAATTCGTCATGATCCAGCGACAACGTGCAACTGCATTGTTTTGGGTCTTATTACTAGTTTTTCTACACAATGGGAAAGAAACCATCTCAGCTTCCAATTACTTGGTTGGGCTTGGAAGCTATGATATCACAGGGCCGGCTGCTGATGTCAACATGATGGGATATGCCAACTCGGATCAGACTGCATCTGGCATTCATTTTCGGTTGAGAGCTCGTTCGTTCATTGTGGCAGAGCCTCAGGGAAACCGTGTTGTATTTGTCAATCTCGATGCTTGCATGGGCTCACAACTTGTAACAATTAAAGTCCTTGAGAGGTTGAAGGCAAGGTACTTGTCTCATTTGTTATTAGCTTTTTTGTTTTGTTTTCTTTTAATTTATTTTTCACATAGAAGTCAAGATCCGCTTTCTTAAATTCTCAATAATGTTTAATGTGTGTGTGTGTGAGTGTGTTCATATAATAATAGCATGGTTAGCTACCTCTACATTGATTGTTTATGTTAGTAAAACGTCTGTTTCCCTCCACCCCATAAATGGAAATGTTACTGGAAAGCACAGGAGTATTTAAATTTAAATGCACCATATACTTTATGGGGAGAGGCATGTGTGTGCATCGGGCAAGGGAGTATTAACGACCTTTAGAGATGCTACTTTTAACCCATTTACTTATGAATTGCTCGATTTCAGTTGTGTTTTATCTCAAGTAGTTCAAATAAGAAAATTAGCTAAAAAGTGAACTTGTCAAACAAGTAGAGAGTCTCCAAATTCTACTTTTAAGGCATACGACTTCCTGATTTGTTATCTTCAACCTGTTTTGACTCATACCCAAGTGTGCCTTTACAAATCCTGGCCATCTTGCCACCTATATGTGGTTTGACATGTTGGCTAAAAGTCTTTCGCGGTGCAGCTAAAAGTCTTGCTGTTGCTGTATAGGTACGGGAATCTATATACAGAAAAGAATGTTGCCATTAGTGGTATACATACTCATGCAGGACCAGGGGGTTATCTGCAGTATGTAGTATATATTGTTACATCTCTGGGATTTGTTCGCCAGTCATTTGATGCATTAGTTGATGGTATTGAGCAAAGCATTATGCGTGCTCACGAAAACCTACATCCTGGATCATTATATGTGAATAAAGGTAATGGAGTTTCCTTACAAGACATTTTATGATATATTTCAAGTTGTTGATAATTTTTTGGTACAATAACTTGCAGGAGAGATCTTAGACGCGGGTGTTAATCGCAGTCCTAGCGCTTATCTTAATAATCCTGCATCAGAACGGGCAAAGTACAAGTATGATGTGGATAAAGAAATGACACTTTTGAAGTTTGTAGATGATCAATGGGGTCCCGTGGGTAGCTTCAACTGGTTTGCTACTCATGGAACTTCAATGAGTCGTACAAATGAGTTGATTAGTGGAGACAATAAAGGAACTGCTGCACGTCTTATGGAAGACTGGTTTGATCAGAAAAGTGTAGCAAAAATCGTTCATGTAAACCCACGCAGAGTCTCCAACATTGTTCACGGTACCCAAGGAAGCTGTAAGTTTAATGTATTCTCAAAATATGAGTTATTATGAATTGATCATGCACAAAATGTTTTATTAGATTGATTTTTACAAAGTAGCCCCAGCAGAATACAAAGGAGGGAAAAATAAATTATTAAGATAATTGCTAAATGTGGCAATTTTAACCCTTTTAATTCATAATGTAGATTATTACTGTAATTGTGCAATTAATATTAACACAAGAGTTTCTTTTTTTGCCACCTCTTTTACGAATTCTTAGTGGTGTTTTTGATGCAGACCATGAAGTGGTGCAACTTGCTGCTTCTTTCCTGTCTACTTCCGGTAAACCAGTAACCAAATACTCGAGCATAGAAAGACGGGTCAGAAGTGCTCTTATTTCTGCAGAAAAGCCCAGATTCGTATCTGCATTTTGCCAATCTAATTGTGGTGATGTGAGTCCAAATGTACTTGGGGCATTCTGTACAGATACTGGCCTCCCCTGTGACTTCAATCATAGTACTTGTGGTGGGAAGAATGAGTTATGTTATGGTCGTGGACCAGGGTTCGTATTCTTCTTTTATTATACATTCTTAATTCTTAATGTTAGAGGTGGCAAACTGGGAAGGTCAGGTGGGTTGGTAGTAGGTGGAATGGATTCAGTTTGGATTGACCCGAAACCCTTATTATCCAAACTTGTTATAAACAATTATTTTGCTATTATTATATATGTAAATAAACTAAATTTTCAAACAAAATGATCTAGAAGGATGTATGCACTAAAATCACACTTTGGGAGACTTTCGACCCACTTTGTTTTTAGCTATTTTGTTTCTGCTAAACAGATTATCTTAAATCAACCCATTCATAAGTTAATGGGTTGAATTTGTTACCTATAATTCTATTAGTTCTATTCGGGATACGTATACCTTTTTTTGGCTAAATGTTCATTATGTTTAATTGATGAACAGTCAAGATGAATTTGAAAGCACCCGTATTATTGGCGAGAGACAATTCAAAAAAGCTGCTGATCTTTTTAGCAGTGCTTCTGAGAAATTAAACGGGAAGATTTATTTTCGTCACACATATTTGGACATGTCACAGCTTGAGGTGACACTTACTAAACCCGGAGGAGGGAGTGATACTGTTAAAACATGTCCTGCTGCAATGGGATTTGCATTTGCGGCTGGTACAACTGATGGACCTGGTGCTTTTGACTTCAAGCAAGGAGACAACTCTGTAAGTGAAATGTCATGATGAATGTATTTGGGTTATGTTTTAGAAATATTGATTGTGAAATGTCATGGTGCTTTTGACTTTGTGCAAAGTGTGTTTTAATTCAAACAAACGCTTCCTTAAAAAATATTGATTTTTTATTGGAATTATGTCGTTTTTCCAAATCATATCTAATAGAAAATAACTTTTATATTTTCCATAAATATGGATGAAAAGTGGTTGGACCCAACCTGACCATCCTATTTCGACCTGTACAGCAATTGTACGTTGGCCACCCTGACGTCTTGACCGCCCTGCCCATTTTTTATCCTCTACTCCTGTGGTAAAAATCCTGTTTCTGGTGATGTTTATTTTAATTGATATTCGCTTTTATGCTTCCACATCATTAGGGAAATCCATTTTGGAAGGTGGTACGGAATGTGCTAAAATCTCCTAGTAAGGAACAAAAGGACTGTCAACAGCCGAAGCCTATATTGCTAGATACCGGGGAAATGAAGCAACCATACGACTGGGCGGTGAGTTACATATATGTCTCGACCTTCTTTAATAGAACTCCATTGAAATAATTGTAACTTAAGTTAAATAGATAACAATAAATAATTAAGTTTACGTATTTTATGTACACTCCCTCACACCCTTGCAAATCGCAGCAATTTTCAATTGGTTATGACTGTTAAACGAGAATAGATATAGTTAGCCATTTTTTTAGAATCTTAGTATACTGAATCAACTGAAACGTATGAACATTCTTATAATATGTTGCATCGTATAAATTAGATCGAATGACACTTTATGTTGTATTGTAGTTTATTGGGCTTCTTTCTTTTCTACTGCATTGGTTAATTTCTTTAAATGAAATCCTTACCGGTATAATTAGGTTTAAGTAAGCTTTGAAACAGAAAAAATAAGGTTGATTGACTCTTACATAGTATGATTAGGTTCCTTAAATATGTTATATTGATTTATTTATTTTTTAACTGCAGTTATCACCTCTAACGTATCATCATAGCGAGAATCTTATATTATGTAACATCGTATAAATATCGATTGATTAGAAAAGGTTTTATTTATTTTGCTTCACAGCCATCAATTCTCCCAGTTCAGATACTAAAGGTGGGGCAGATGGTGATTCTCAGTGTACCTGGAGGTATGTCTTCTGATATTTTAACTTCCTTCGATCTCAAGAACGAATGATAGATATCGCATGTTATTTTATCACCAAATTACATTTCTGGTCTCATTTCTATTATAACGCCAGTGGGTTCTGTTTGACTTGATGTGAAAAGAAATCTAAACACGACCCCCATATGGCATATTATAAAAGAATGGAATCTAGACTCTCGTATATATGCTTCGACTCCCTTTCTTAATCACTTGCTCCATGTTAATGACACTCAAGTGAGCAACTTTTTTATATTGTTAGATTAACATGGTTGATGAATAACAGAATTCACAACTATGGCTGGGAGGCGTCTGCGTGATGCTGTTACTGCTGTTTTTAAAGAAAAAGTTCATGTTGTGATAGCGGGTCTAACTAATACCTACTCTCAATATATTACTACCTTTGAAGAGTATGAGATGCAAAGATATGAGGTAAGTTAATCTATTCAATCTGTCTAGATGTGGCAATTTTGACCCATTTACTTAAGAATGGATCGATTTGGGCTGTGTATTAGGTCAGATGGGTCAGATAGTTTAAATTGGCTAAAAGAAGGTACAGATGGATCAAGTGGCTTAAAAGTTTCATATAGACTTTTAACGTGTACAAAAGTCATTTATATTTAGAAGATTTTTAAAAAAAATTATAATGACAAACAGGTGTTTGCGGGTCAACCAAGTCCTTTTCCAACCATACTAAATAAAGCCCCTTTCAGACCCAACTTTCTTGAACCTGTAACCCAACTCATTCAGTAGTGCCATCTTTATTTCTCTCGTAAGAATGTTCGTTAATTCTAAGGGCCATGAGTGATGCTAAATGCTTGCATAACTTCAACATTATTGACAAAAAATATCCATTAGGGAGCTTCCACTCTATATGGGCCACATACTCTCAGTGCATATATTCAGGAGTTCACAAAGCTCGCAGCAGCAATTGTCACTGGAAAGCCAGTTGAAGCTGGCCCACAACCACCAGATCTACTAGACAAGCAGTTAAGTTTGCTAGCGGGTGTGGTGGTGGACTCCACCCCATTGGGAGTCAAGTTTGGAGATGTCAAAACTGACATCCCCAAAAGCTCAACCTTCCAAAAAGGTGACATGGTGAGTGTTGTATTCTGGTCAGCGTGTCCCCGAAATGATCTCATGACTGAAGGCACTTTTGCTCTTGTGGAGTTGCTTCAAGGGCAAGACACGTGGGTTCCAGCTTACGATGATGATGATATCTGTCTTCGTTTTAAGTGGTCAAGACCTTCGAAACTCAGTGCTCAGAGTCATGCTACTATTGAATGGCGAATCCCACAATCTACTGCTCCTGGGGTATATAGAGTGACCCATTTTGGTGCATCCAAGAATCTATTTGGATCGATTAGTCATTTTACTGGCTCGTCGAATGCTTTTGTTGTCAAATAGTTTCCAGCTCACTCTAAATAGTTATTATGCTTGCTATTGCATAGATTCATTGTACAACAGATTAGTATCATGTAATTTATGTGTTTATTAGGCAGCAACATAAAAAGATATATATAAGTTTCCACTTCTTATAATCAATCAAATCAACTATATACCACAAGTTACTGGTATTCAAGTTTTCCTTTCTTCTTTTTAAGTTCTGTTTTATATTATTATATTTAGACTAGACTAGATTAGCAACCAATGTAAAATGATACTCTCTCCGTCACAAAATAAATGTTCACATACTCACATTACTTTATTTAAATGTCTCAAAATAATTGTGCCCCTTGCAAAAAATAACTAAAAGTCATTGAACCCCCTAATTTTATCATCATTTAATCTTACTATATAATAAAGGACACTAAGGCTGACGTCATGAAGTTGATGTGTCACTCTCTTTGGTTGGTTTTAGTGCTGATTTGTCTTAACCAGATTAATTCGCTTACATAAGCATGACATTAGCATTCCCACCCGATTTAATTAATAAGTAAAAATTAGTTTACATTTAATTTTGGGTAAGGTTCAGAGGAGAAGGGGTGATTTGAGGAGAAGGAGGAGAAGAATCTCCTCCACTCAAAAAATGTCACATGTCACCTCCTTAATTTTCACTTCTACCCCTTCCACCTTTTTAAAATTATATACTACTCCCTTCTACTTTCTTCCTCCCCACCTCCTCCCATCCACCACCTACCACCACCCGCCGCCCACCGCCGGTCGCCGCCGCCAAAATTTTAAAAAAAAAAAAAAAATTTAATTTTCAATTTTTTTTTTTTACATATTATCACTTCTACTACATTTTGTTATAATTATGTGGCATTTTTTTTTATTTTCATTGAATGTTGTCTATATATATGTTTACATATTGTTCATTTTTTACTGCATTTTTTGTATTATACACATTATTCTTTTGATGTTTTACTGCATTTTATTTATACACATTGATCTAATATACATTGTTATTTTCTACGTCATTTTAACTTATACATGATCTATTTTTTACAGCATTTTGTTAAAAGTACACTGCATTTTGTTATAATTACTGCATTTTACGTATTTTTTACTGCATTTTATATTATACATATTATCCATTTTACTGCATTTTATATAAAAGTGTTGCATTTTGCATACATTTCATTTAACAAATTGTTTAGCTTTTAACTGCATTTTGTTATTTTTATTGCATTTTACATATTTTTCATTTATTATTTGTTATTCACTGCATTTTATCTTATACATATCATCTATTTTTACTGCATTTTGTTAAAAGTACACTGCATTTTGTTATAATTACTGCATTTTACGTATTTTTTACTGCATTTTATATTATACATATTATCCATTTTACTGCATTTTATATAAAAGTGTTGCATTTTGCATACATTTCATTTAACAAATTGTTTCACTTTTTACTGCATTTTGTTATTTTTATTGCATTTTACATATTTTTCATTTATTGTTTGTTATTCACTGCATTTTATCTTATACATATCATCTATTTTTACTACATTTTGTTAAAAGTACACTGCATTTTGTTATAATTACTGCATTTTACGTATTTTTTACTACATTTTATATTATACATATTATCCATTTTACTGCATTTTATATAAAAGTGTTGCATTTTGCATATATTTTATCTAATAAATTGTTTCGCTTTTTACTGCATTTTGTTTGTGAACTTATTTTTATTTATTTTAAACAAAAACATGCATAAGATAAATTTATAAGAAAATGCATTGAAAGTTTATAGTTTTATTAAAAATGCAACAGATAATTGGGTAGAATATTAAATAAGAAGAAATTGGAAAAAGATTTAGAAAAAAAAATTTAAATTTTTTTTTTTTTAAAATTAAAAAAAAAATTTTAAAAAAAAAATAATACGACGGCGGCTGGCGACGGCCGGCGGCGGCTGGTGGCGGCAGCAGGTGGTGGCAACAGGTTGGTGGTGGTGGTAGGTGGGGTTGGGGGAAGAAGAAGGTGAGAGGGGAAATAGAAGGTAGGGGAGGAAGAAAAGAAAGTGGAATGGTTAAAATGTAAAATTTAGATAAGTGGAAGGGGTTGTAAGGTAAAAATTTTTGATATGTTTTTTTTTGTTAACTATTACCCCTATTTTTTTAAACTAATTACAAGATTGTCATCCCTTACAACCATTGATTAAACACATAAGCTCATCCAATGGCCACCATTAAATCTTCTCATCATTCTTCTCAAATACCTTCTCCTATGATCCTTAATCTTTAATTTTTGCATTAGTTTTGTATATATGGAATCTTTGGGCTGCCCAATGTCTTGAAAATGATAAAATATCATTAAACTTCTATGGACGCCTCTTTTTCCAAGGGTAGCTCCAAAAACATGAATTCAAATTCCTCACATTTTTTCAGACTCTTCACCTGATATTCATCTTCACCACACTATCTGGTATCTACTTTGAGTTTCATCAAGGTCCATTTCACTCTTACAGACAACTTCCTTTGTAAGCTTCCCTATTTTAATTAGGGTTTTCAATTCATCTTCATTTCTAATCCATCAATCTTACTGATTTCGGTTTGTATGTGCTATCTGTAGGGTTTTCTAGATTTCTTCAAGCTCGAATTTTCTTGATCTCTCTTCTCGCTCCCTTCGTCCACCAACTTCGTCGTTCTCTATAATGTATGTTTGAGTGAAATAACTTCGTAAAAAAAGAGAATAAAGAGGAAAGGAAGACCAGCAAACTCAGATCGAGCTCACCGTAACTCTGCCGTTGCTCTGCCATCACCCGTTGACCGTCGGAGCACCTGTAGACGATGGAACGTCAGGTATAACTTTGACATCGATGATTATGTTGATGATGATGAGTTCTACAATAATTACGAAAATGATGAAGATGTGGTTATTGGAATGAGAGAAAAAAAGATTAAGTTATCGTTATTGGAAGAAGATGATGATGATGAGGATGACTCTAGGTCAAATCGGCGTGCACCTCCCCGATTCACTCTTCTTATGTGCATCACGCGCCTCCGTCTTCTTCGGAGGACGATGATGACGAGTTTAATACGCCGAAGAAACGGAAACTTCATGAAGATGATAATGAAACCGAAGAGGTAATTACTTGATTAATTAATTCTGTTAACCGTATTTGATTAATTGCTACTGCGTGTGTGTTTTAGTGTTTATATTCAGCTCACTGAAATTTATTTTCTGCTCAATTTTATAACAGAAATTACAGTTGTTTCTATTTATATTTGATGCAACAAACTTTTCTCAAGCTATAACTCTTGGTTAGTACACATTAATATGTTTTTCTCAAACATAAGCTAATTCTAATCTCTAAATTGTGTCAAGAACTAAAGACTGTACTCTGAATAACCCATAGGCCATAACAATATAGCTTCAGTGAAATTTTGGTTTCAATCTGCATAACTGTATCTTATTTGGAATTGGAATCTCTGTTTGCATCTAACGTATTATCTTCAGTGAAATTTTGGTGATGTGTGTTTGCATCTAACGTATTCTCTGTGTTACTAAGAATTGTATTGATTTAAATGTGGAAGGTATCTGTTGGAGTGTGACAAGTAGATTTTTAAGAATTGCATTAGTTGTTTGTTTAAGAATGTTTGCATTTTGTTCTTCTGATTTAGATGTTGGACGTATATAATTGTAATTAGTTGTCATGAGGGTATGTTGTGCATAAACTAAATTAGTTGTCATGAGGGTATATCGTGCATAAACTAAATTAGCACCTTATATTGCAGGAGGCACATAGTTATAACTTATAAACCTTATATTGCATGAGCTACATGGTTATATTGCGTCTCTATGGTAATGATATTTTAAGCTTTTTATGAACCAGGCCAATTGTAAGAGGTTTTAAGACAATTGAGATTTCAAGATAAGTAAAATAGCAGCAACTATGATTTGGCATAAAGACGAAAAAAGGTATGGGCTACTATCTAATTGTCTCTTGCTTACATCAAAAGCTAAGAAATCAACTGCTATCCTGACCATGGTAAGAAATGATGGCGGAATGTGAGTGAACAGTCTTTAATATTAGGCCAAACGGACGGGTAGTCCAGTAAAATAAATAAGCTTATGGTTTTGTTAGTAAGTTAGAGCTAAATCAAGGAAACAATAATTCTATTTTCATAAATATGGTACCTTTGTCTGTTTTGCCATATAGGTGTTGTCTAACAAATCTTTGTGGTGCTAAATTTAAAGATGTTGAATTAGGAATGGGAACTCATGATGAGCTTTTTGCAAGGGGTGAAAATGTGCCTTATGCCAAGCTTATAGAGATGCAAGAAGCAGCCCTTGACTTTGCTTTGAATAATGGCAGAAAAGAGAGTGGCATGCAGTTCTTGATCTCAATGGAATGCTCACTCCTAATGAACTTGAAACCAGGTTGTTTTTGTTTTTACCTTGATAACTTTAATATACAATGATCGATTTATTTGTTTAGGTATAAAGTGTTATGTTCATTCATGGGAATACTTACCTCTTTGTGTTTTTTCTATTTAGTGTCCTATTTTAACGCTATTCAAATAAGTAGATCACTTTTGATGTGTTGTTTATAAAACGAAAAGAATTTGTTTGTACGTTTTTTTTTTTTTTTTGTTATTTGTTTTGGATTTGTACAGTAATATTTGAAGTGCTAGAGAAAAGTCGATGGTAACATAGTACAGTCAAAATATTATGGTATCTTGGATTAGGCAACAATTTTTTCAATATAATATGGATTGTTGACTTCAAGAATTTGCTGATGGTCAAAATATCAGTCTACTTGTGCAGTAGACCAGATCTTCAAAAATATTTAGATAATAAGTATTGAAGTTTGTTGTCATTTTGTAGCTACTTAAGTTTCATTTTTATGATCCAAAGACTTTGGTCTTCACTTCTCCATTGTTCTAGCCTCAATCCAAGGTTGAAAAAAGCAAGGTAAAGTCATATGCGAAAGTCAAATAGCAAATTTCTTATTACTGAATTTATTATTGTGAGTTATCTAAGTTGTCCCAGCAAATACTTGGTAAGTTATCTAAGAACATAATTCAAAAGTAAACTGTGAGGGAGTTCCAATTTCTTATATAGAAGAAGAAACTGAATCATGTAAGTTTCATAATGATAACGATTAAATTGTTTTTGTAATGGCTTGAAGTAAGACAAGTTGGTGAAGGGTTTATGTTCCGGGAAAGCAACATGAACTGATTGAGGCATCTTTGAGTAACATGGGTGAGGTTTGGGAGGTTCTGAAAACCGGGAGTAATTCAAGAGCAGTCGGTTTATATACGAGGAAAATGGTTGATCAAGCAACTAGCTAGAACAAAAATTATTTTACCCAAAATCTGTTTATACGGATTGTGTTTCTTGAGAATACAGGTGGCAATATGATGGCACTGCCTTTGTTCAGGTACTCATGTTCTTTTACCATCATATAGTTCTCATAATTTTTAGATGCTTTAGAGTGCTACTTATCATATCATTTACGATGAATGACAAGTTCTATCTTTTTGCGTGTTTTATTTCAGTTGGTTGGAAATATTGTACCAGTGGGAATTGGCAATCATACATTCTAAGAAGGAAACTGATTATTAGTATAATATGCTTATATAGGTGGTCTAATGAAAGTATAATATGCAGGTCTGACTTTGCTTAGTCAACCGTATGTGGCTGAAAGTAATGGTAACTTGATTGATGTTGCATCTAGATTTAAGGTTTTTGGCATTATTGAGGTTGTTTCTGCTGTTGGGTTGACTTTTAACAGACAAGTAGAGGATAGTCAAGTTTGTTGTCAAGCTGTGCAATGTAGTCTATTTGATATGCTTGAAAATCTATACAGTCTATTTGGTTATCTAAAAGTATGGTATGTAAGAAAAAGGCAGGAGTTATATGGCATACAAATTGCAGAGTTGACTTTTTTTGGTAAATTCTGTAATTGGTATAGTGTGGTTGATTGGTGCAGATTTGGTATTTTGCTTTGTACTGGATATAATGTGTTTTGGCAGAATTAATTGGAAAGATTTACAGATTTGAATGTACAGCAATGGAAGGATAGGTGTAACACCCTCAAATTTCGGGTTGCGGAAGCGATCGGGTCGGGTGTTACCAAATCCAATATCACAGCATAAGATACATAATGAACGACTCTAAATAAGACGTTTGCAAATAGTTATTACATTTCCAAAATAAAAGTTTAAATAGTTGCGAGATTGTAGTAAATTCCAAATACATAATTTGAAAATACAAAGTAAATGCAGAGTAGTCCCAATGTTTGAAATTATGCTACTCGAGCTAGCCAAATCTTGTAGAAATATTAATCCTGCTGGGCACCTGAGAACACATGCTAAAACGAGTCAGCTATAAAGCTGTTGAGTTCATAGGATGGTTAGTTGAAAACATAAAGTATAAAACCTTGTATGTTTAGAAAAATAGTCCAGAATCCACGATTCTGCTTTGTATTAAGTTGAAATTGTAATCACCAATGTGTATACGCTAGTCGAGGTATCTAATACCTAAGTAATAGTGGTATGTACTTAAGTACATAATAATTGAGGCTTTCCAAGCCTGAAAACCTTTCTGGTATTATGTAGATTTAACAGAGTGAGGCAATACATGCCTAAGTTTAAAATCAAGTAATGCATGACCACGTCATATGATGTT
The DNA here is from genome assembly GCA_949592205.1 of Helichrysum umbraculigerum. NCBI lineage: Eukaryota > Viridiplantae > Streptophyta > Magnoliopsida > Asterales > Asteraceae > Helichrysum > Helichrysum umbraculigerum. The sequence continues at coordinate 304,731,112 of CATIUR010000001.1, read as the reverse complement.
TGAGTAATAATTAGTAGCGTGTTGCATCCAGCAACGTAATCGTAGTCCCACGGACTATTGTTGAGTGTTTATGTTATGTTCATTACCCGGCTAGCATAAGCTAACCCGAACATGTTTGTAAGTTATGTGTGTTCGTTTACCCGGCTAGCATAAGCTAACCCGAACATGTTTGAGCTAGACCCGTTAACTAATGTGTATGGATCACGAGCATAAGCCCGCCCATCCATAGAGTGTATCGCTTTACAGCGAATACGTCCTTGTGCCCACTGCAATACCGTGGCATCATTTTGTGCCCACTTTACCGTGGCATCATTGTGTGTCCCTTCTGGAACATCGTCCGCATTGCCCGCAAGAAAAGTATGTAATTGGGCCGGCTGTACCACGACAAGCCCGACTGGTGAAATGTAGAGCCAGCTGTACTACGACAGACCTAGCTAAGTAAATAAGAGCCAGCCGTACTACGACGCGCCCGACTTGAGTAGTTTTGTTTGTATGTATGTATGCCAATATGCATATGTAAATTGTAAGAGGCACCAAGCGCTTGATATAGTGTACGAGTGTATTTATATATATACATATATATATGTCAAATCTACAAGCACAAGTAATAGTGTATCATGCCATGCGTGAAGTAATATATTGTACCTAAATATGTATGTACAATACTTAGATATTAATTGTAGCACATTGATCCTAGGTATGAACAGTCATCACCTAGTTGGTTTGTATTAGTATAAAGATCCTATACTAACGTTTGTCACTACTGTATACTCCTAGTCTCAGCCTAGCAAGTATATTTGAAGTCCTTGGTTGTTGTTTACTTGGGTACTATTCCAGTTTAGAAGTCCTGGACGGTATAAGCAGTTGTAGTCCCGAAAGGGAAACTAATCCTGTAAAAGTCTAGTCGTTGTCCAGTGTAGGTAGAACTAACAAGTTCTAGTATAAGTGATAGTATTGTCCCGTGACGATATGGTCAATGGATAGTGATAACTTAATCAAGTCATGTGGTGGTAATTGTTTTTCAACAATCTAACAGTGTACGGTTGTAACCTATCTAGGTTAAGTATTGATACTATCTCAAACAGTATGGTGGGTGTAATTCCTATGTATTACACATTCGTATTACATACAGTAATATAAATAATTGTGAATTATAAAAGTTTATTTATAATTCGAAAATAGTTATTGAGCATGTGTTTCACCCCGAAAACAGTAAAACAGTTGAAATAGTGGGGCTATGAAACTCACCTTAGTCGAGTAGTAAGCAGTAGCAAACAGTAAGTAGTATGTAGGTTCTCCGAACCCGTAACCTTTAAATGCCTAAACATATAAAGTTAAGTAAGTGGACGTCTCTCAAGACCACCTAGACTAGTTGTACACAACTAGTATGCCCGATGCTTGTTTAAGTGTTTGTAATCGTTTGTCTTTCGAAAACATGTCAGACCCGTTGGTGACGGTTTGTAACAATAGTTCCAAAATGTTATTATTGCGATTGCTACAGTGAATTGCTACAGTGAATTTGACTTTTCTACAGTAACTTTGACTTCAAAATCCTGATCCTGGTTTCTGCGACACAATTTGCGACACAAAAGTTTGGTATGCGACACAAGGGTTGTGTCGCATAGGAATGTGACACAAGAGCTTAGCGACACAAGGGTTGTGTCGCATAAGCGTTAGATGCTGATTTAACAGCGACATAATGATTGTGTCGCATGGGATTTGTGACATAAGGTACGACACAATGTTGTGTCGCAAAAGGTCCGACATAACGGGGTTCCTACGACACAAATACGACACAAGAGTTTTTATGCGACACAACCTGTGACACAAGGGTTGTGTCGTAAAGATGAACACCAGCCCAGAAAATCACGGCTGTCGCGATTTTCCGATCCAAAACCCAATCCAAACGTATTTTTAAGCTGTAAAATCATGTTCTCTTCATTATTTAGGTTATAACTAAGTTGTGTACACAATATTACATCAAAACATTACACCAAAATGAATAAATCTAAAGATTTAGATATTTTCTTACAAATGCAAATCGAAGCCAAAGGAGGCCGAAAATGATGATGTTGCCTTTGTTAATCTTGTTCCTTGCTTGATGGTGATTCCGAAAATATAACTTTTGTTGGTTGGTTTGCAAAATCCTAAAATTGGAGAGAATTTGGTGAGAGGGTTTTTGTGTGTGTGAAAATGAAATGGAAATGAAAGAATGAGAGTTTGGGGATGGTTTTTATCCATTTCCAGATACTCACTTCGTATACTGTGGTCTACAACCACAGTGCAAAATACCCGTGTTTATTTACTCGATCAAAATGTAAATTTAATATTTCAAATCTTTAAATTTGTTTATATTATTTGGTAAATATTTTTAAAAAAAATATTTCACTTGAACTTTAAAATGTAAATATTTAAAGTTTAAAGGAGGTGCGAAAATTGACTTTTTGACCGGTTGTTACATTCTCCTCCTGTTAAGAAAATTTCGTCCCGAAATTTTGTGCGAAGTTGCTAACGCGTGAGGTTTGGGGAGAAGTGTATGTACGAGGAGTTCATCGAGTAGATAGTAGACATACAATGTCTATGTCGAGTTTGAAAGCAGTCAATCCTTGACTGTGTCGTGGTTTGTCATAGTAGTCAGATCACCGACTATTTCGTTTGTTTATGTTGTTATTTAATTCTTGGTTACAAAGTAACCGTTTACGTGGTAGTCCATCCGGGACTAGATAGTGGTCACAAGGTGACCATTTAGTGAATAGTCCTATCAGGACTAGGCGTTTTGGTGAGCGTTCAATCGATTAGTCTGCTGAAAGCAAACTTTGGGTTTTACGTGGGCCTAGGTCAAGTAGCCCTATGATGCACTCGGCATTTAGTTGATAAAAGAAATATCGAGGAGCAAAAGTACACGTCTGGTGTAAATCAGAACTTGAAGGATCATGTTTCTGAGGAAGGACGTACCTACATTATTGTCGAAGTTTATTCGGTTCATTCGGAGCCGATCTGGTGAATTTTGTGTTTCCTTGGGCAATCCTTCTTGTAGTGACCGGGTTCCTTACATTTGAAGCATATCCTTTGAGAGTCGGGATTGGCGGGAACTCTGCAATCCCAGATTTTGTGTCTAAATCGTTGGCATCTTTCACAGGGTAAACCACATGAGCCATCATGATGACGTTTACAGCCGTGACAGAATGGTTTGTTACCCGCATAGCCTCGTTTTTCGTTGGGTTCTGTAGTGTAGGACCTCAAGGGTTCGGGTTGGTTTGTTGGGTCATGACTAGTGCTGGAATCTCCATTCCATTTCCCTTGATTGTTTTCAGTTGCAGGTGTTCCACGTCGAACCACCTGTGCCATGAGTCTGTGGGCCATGCGAATAGCCTCTTCAATAGTAGCGGGTTTGGAGCCGGTGACCATTCCCTCAATTTGCATTGGAAGTCCACCTATGTACCTTTCGATTCGTTGGCTCTCAGGGTTTACTATGGTTGGGCAAAGGTGAGCTAGTTGCTGAAAACGGTTGATGTATGTCTCGATGTCGTTGTCTTTTACGGTGAGGTGCCAAAGTTCGTCCTCAAGTTTGTGGAGTACCTCGCTGGGGCAATACTTGTCCCTCATGATTCGTTTCAGCTCCTCCCATGGGAGTTCGTGTGCGGTGTCGGTCCCTACAGTTCGGGCGTGGAAATTCCACCAGGTAGAGGCATTATCCTGGAGGGTGTATGTGGCGTACATGACCTTGCAGTCATTGGGACAATTGCAAATGTAGAATATAGATTCCATCTTCTCGAACCATCGGATTAATCCGACAGCCCCTTCAGTTCCGACGAAGTTTGGTGGTTCGCACCTCAGGAAGTCCTTAAAGGTACAAGGTTTTGCTTGGTTCCGAGTAGCTAGAGCCTCAGCTACTCTTTTATCCGCGAACTGGTCACGTTCAGCTTGGGTGAAGGTTTGTCGTTTAGGCGGCATGATTCTTAAATAAGAGTGAAACGACAAAGTGTGAGATCTTTATTCAAAGATTTTGATTATTGTAGTTGTATACGTAAATCGGTATTACACCGTTGCCCATGGATATAAAAGTGATAATGATCCAGAAACCACTTAAGGTGTCTGTTTGAAAGTCCTCGGACTTAAAATTTTAAAAGTGTAGTCGTACGAACGACCTAGTTGTGTATCATATGTAGTTCGACCAGAACTATGGTATTGTCGTAGTCTATCAGACTATAATGTAGTACTAAAGTACTATAGATGTAATCCCAATAAATTAGAGTGTATTCATCGAATGAGGCATCACATGCCTGAGTAGTCGTGGTGGGGCACTTCGTGCCCAATAAGGTAATCGTGTATGCGTATAAATGTACAAGTGCCTATAGCGAGTGTTCATACGCAAAGTAATCAAGTGGGACACCTCGTGTCCAGTAGAGTAGTCATATATAAATATATGGTGTACACGTAACTATACAAGTATACGTGCGTAGTAAAAGTCAGGTGTGGCACCTCGTGCCCAATCAAGTAAGTGCATGATGTATCGCAAAAAGTCACGTTTTTACATACATTAATTGTCCCATATTTAGCTCTTTTCTAACAAAAACATCTTAAAATCATCATTATTCATTAACTTTTGTTAGAAAGGTATAAACTTGTCGGTCTTTTGAAAATCAAGCAAAAAGGGCAGAAAACGGACCTAAATAGGCACTATTCTGAGCCTAACCCTAACTCTACTGTAAACTTCATACCAGAGCCTCATAATAGTCTTATTTTGTAGCTATGAAGATTACGAGAACGTGGATATAAGGATTGCTCAGAACGGATCAAGGACGAGAAAGTTATGCAAGTTACAGCGCAGCCGAAAGCTACAAAACGTATTCTGAACACGCCCGGGCCCCACACATCCAATTTCTACCAAATTGGCATCATTAGAAGCGTAACGGAATTACGAAGCCGTAGGCGAAAGAATCAAGTCAATCGGACGCGAAACGAAGAAGATACGGCCTTCCGAAGATGCGAGAAAAGTCGGAAAAATCACACGGCCTAGCACACGGCCACCACCCAGCCGTGTACGGCCTTGGGATAGCCATGTACGGCCCTAAACAGGCCGTGTACGGCCCTGTTTAGGCCGTGTACGGCCTCATTTGCTCTCACACGGCCTCTTCCTTGCTCCGTTGGCTTGTACGTGTGCTTGTGGACTTGTACTCTTGGATCCATGGCTTGCCTATAAATAGAGAGCTCATTCACCTCATTTCACACACCATTCTTCATAGAATTCTCTCACTTTCTCTCTCACACACATTCTCTCTCTAGCACTACTCTTAGGAGTTAGAGGAGAATTAGATTAGGTTAGCTTCTCTCTCTAGTTTCTCTCTCTAGAGAACTAGAGAGATGTAGGCACGGTTCGAGTGGGGAAGATAGCTGTAGCTTGGGAATTTTATTGTATTGAAGTTTTCAAGATTCTAGCTTGTACTACTCAGTGTTACGCTGCTTAAATACTAGTTATTACTTATTCCTTTACTTACGGTTATTATGTTTTGTTTGCATGATATCTTTGTTTGTGTTGCGAATATTGCCATGCTATTTACGTAGTTTAATACTGTGATTGTTGAAATGTAGATATTAGGATTATGGATGATATTTAATTCATTGGGGTAAACATTATGAAATAACGGAAGTAACGTTATACGGCTTTCATTTGTATAGCGCCGGAATCATCACGAATGTGTGTAGTACGGAACGTGGAAGCTATGAAATTCGTGGGCACAATCCGTTATGGAATAATGTTCCCAGTATTATGATTGGTGATTGTTTTGTTGTGTATCTGGTTGAGTTTTACATGAATATAGACTTAATTCAGTGTCCACCCTTTCCAGTCTTTCACATGACTATTGCCTTAGGATAGGATCTGATCAACCCTAATACTACGTAGATATAGTTATCTCATATTATAGTATGAAGCTATGAATATTCCGTAAAACGGCACAGTACTTCATATAACGTTTAAATACGTGGGAAAATCTAAGGAACTGCCGTAGGTTTATTTCATCGTGGAATACCTCGAAGTCACCCTTTTAGAATATGGGTCTAGGAACAATAAAGCTGTGGAAATGCTTGCTGCACCGTACACCGTTAGTACACCAAGGTTAAAATACAGCTGTGGAAATGCTCGCTGCACCGTACACCGTTAGTACACCAAGGTTAACATACAGCTGTGGAACTACTTTAATGTACAGTACACCGTTAGTATGCCTTGAGTCTGGAACACTATGGATATGCCAAATGCACTGTACACCGTGAGTATACCTTGAGTCTGGAACACTGTGGATATGCCAATTGCACTGTACACCGTGAGTATTCCTAGGGATGAACGCCTGATAGCAAAGGAGGGTCTAATTCATGACGGAGTTAATTATGCTTAAACCGGTAATAAATGAGTTCTGAAAAGAAAGCAAGTATTCGGCTGTAATACAAGATGCTTAAACCGCTTAACTCAACATAACCGACAGCTCAACGTATACATCATACAATTAGTACTTACCTAGATAAACTCAGATAGATTTAGGTGTTAAGAAAGGTCAGATAGAAAATTGCAGTTTGTTACCTTATGCCTACACCTAGGATATATCATCCGTAGAGGTCGCTTAGTCTTACAAGGCAAGTGAGGGGGGGTTTGAACAACCTGTTTCTGATCAGCATCAGGATAACCTAGGATTCAGTGACATATGCTTTTAGGCTTTTAGACTAAAACGTAGGGTCCTAGTGTTTACACCGACTGTCCGTCTGATGATTTGCCCAAGGTAGTCTCCAATCATCTGTCTAATGAATATCATCCAGAAACCCTAATTATCGAAGTTTCAGCAATCACGCTCTACCTGTTGCCTACTCTCTTTTTAATTTACTTGTTTTATTTAGTATTAGCTTAGATAACCAACCAAAACCTACCTACTTTTATAAACCCATCCTATCAGAAAGCTCATTTACGGTAAGTCCCTTTAAGTTCCATTCGCTCCGATTTTAAGAATGACACTCGAGTTATACTTACTGCTTACTCCCCAAAAGTAGGTAGTACTTATAGTTTGAGCCCCGGCTCATATAAATTTAAAACCTAACACGTTCACACGTTGTTGCGTCGTTGCCTGCAGGACCGCCGTGCCAACCCCCCTTGGAAAACGACTGCGGCTGTGTCAGCACTCTGACGGCGCAACAGTGCATATGTATATATAATTCGTACATGTAACACCCCCAAATTTAATGATTTGCGGAAGCGAGTTTAGGGTGTTACTAATCTGGTAATCACAACATAAGATGCATAATGAACGATTCTAAATGAGACGTTTGAAAATAGTTATACATTTATGTAGTTAAAGTGTTTTACAAGTTGCGAGTTCGCATAAAAGTAGTATTACATTCTACTAGTGCTGGAGTAAATGCAATGAATGTCCTGAGTGTTGAAAACATGCGACTCGAGCTAGAAACCTGTAGGCCAATCCTACTACAGCAGTGTACCTGAGAATGCACACTAAAAGGGTCAGCTGGAAAGCTGGTGAGTTCACAAGTAATTTGTGGAAACAAGTAATTCGAGTAATAAATATTTCATTCAGAAATATCAATCATGTTTAGCAGTTTAAATAGCAACAGTTGCCCCTCTAGGCAGTTATAAGTGGTTTATGGTAAACAGGTGAACCAAATCAATAGGTTTCTAGTCAAGTAAAGGGGACCAATCCCCAGTATGTGTGTTATCAGGTAAGATATTGCCACCTGGCAATAGGTATACGAGAGTAGCGTAAGGTGACTATCTGTCGTGCTACTGGCCGAAGGAAATCAAGCAAGAAAGTTCTAGGGCAGCCGGTATTGCTCCTCGGCAATACGTTACGGATAGTTGGTACGGTTTCAAGTATTAGTACTATGGTTACTAATAGGTCGCGATGCCACCTGGCATGAAAGGTTGCACCCCGGCAACGTTATCAAGTTATCTGTTTTGTGATCGTGTCATATCGGTACGGTTTGTAATTACAGTCAAGTGAGCAAAAGCTCGTAATTTCCTGAGTCTCTAACTCGTAAGTGTTTCGCATCACCTACAGTGATAGTAATGGGTTCGTAATTACGGTCAAGTGAGCAAAAGCTCTTATTTTCCTGAGTCTCCGACTCGTAATAATCTAGTAATCACCTACAGTGATAGTAATGGTTATCCCCCAAGGGAAGTGTCAAGTTATGTCCCGCAGGACTATGTTGAAATAAATTAACCAGTTATAGAGCCAACGACCCCGACCGTAATAATTCGTAGGTCCGTTGCTGAATGTAACTAAAGCATAAGTCCATATGCTGAAATGAGTAACCGTGCAGTCCCGCAGGACTACGATAGAGCATGAATCCACATGCTGAGCCAACGACCCCGACCGTAATAATTCGTAAGTCCGTTGCTGAGTGTGAGCATTTAGCTCGTAAGTAAGTTATACCACCCACCGTGGTATCGTGAGCAATCCAGCTCGCAAGTAAGTTGTACCACCCACCGTGGTATCGTGAGCTCATTTGTAAATCCGTAATACCAATCACGTTGGTATCGTGTTTGTACCACCCACCGTGGCATCGTTTTGCTTCACATATAGTGACAGCGTCCGTTATTCTCCCGCAGGAGATGCAAGTAATCGTTTTGGCAGTACACGACATGCCGCAAGTAAGTTTAGCCCAAGGCTAGTAAATTGTTACAGGCACTCAACAGTACCTCAAGTTGTTACGTAATTCACAGCAGTAAATCTTACTACGAAAAGTAGGAATGTCACCTAGGTATAGAGGCAAAGTCATAATCACCCGTAAGGTACGTATCTACGTCACCTAGTTTGTCTGTAGTATTGGTAAAGTCAAGTACGTTAACATGTCACTTAACTGTGAGGAAGTACTTACAGTACTTAGTCAAAGTCATCCGTTAGTTCGTAAAAGTAATCAATGCTAACTAGCAAGTCGGTGCCTATAGTTGGTATTCATAAGTTCACTAATCATTATTAGTACATAGCAAGTCACTGATGTAGTGAGGCGTTTATCCCCTAGATATCATATGTAATATAATTCTAGGTGTTACTGTCACAGTCATACTTAATATCCCTAAGTATGGTCAAATGGTTCGTAGCTGTCGTGGTCTAGCACCGTTACCATAAACGATAGTAAAACGTTCGTAAATGTTTGAACAGTTGAAAGTAGTAAAACAGGAGTATGCATTCCCACCCCGAAATCAGTTGGAAAACAGTAAAAGATTGGGGTTGTGAACTCACCTGAGGAGTTAGCGTCCTAGCGTAACGAGTCGTGCCAAGTGAAATCTCCTAATGTCCTAAACACGAGAGATTTCGTACGTTTGTAAGTGCGGTTCGTTATGGTTGGTTCGTAATAATAATTCATATTATTATTAGGTTCGAGTTTTCGTATACTTCATAAAGTATATTTGTTTTGGAGTACAAGTAGTATCGTATTTAAAGTGTCTTTTGAAAACGTTTTCCGACACTTAGAAAGATTTGGCTAATTTATGTTTTCTGCGACATAACATGCGACACAAAAATGTGTCGTGCGACACAAGGGTTGTGTCGCATAATGCGACACAAGAGTTCTGCGACACAGTGGTTGTGTCGCATAATGTGTGCGATGCTAAATCAATAGCGACATAAGGGTTGTGTCGCATGGAGTCTGCGACACAAGGTACGACACAAGGATACGACATAAAGGTTGTGTCGCATGGATAATTCATGCGACACAGTATGCGACACAAGGCTTGTGTCGCACTGAAGAACAGCAGCCCAGAAACCTTCGGGTTTCGCGTTTTTTCCGGCCAAAATCGCAAATCTAACGCATTTTCAAGCTGTAAAATCATGTTTTCTTTGTTGTTTAGGTTATAACTAAGTTGTGTAAACATTATTACACCCAAACATTACACCAAAATGATTAAATCTAAAAATTTAGGAATTTCTTACAATTGCGAATCGAGGCCAAACGAGAAAGAAAACGATGATGTTGCCTTTGTTAATGTTGTTCCACTCGTGAAGGTGATTCCGAAAATGTATGTTGATGGTGGTGGTGGTGAAGTCCGGTGGTGGTGGCGGTGGTTGGTGGTGATTATTTTAGAGAGAAAATAGGATGGAGAAGATGATGAAAATGAGATGAAAAATGAGGAGGGAGTTGAGTTTTGTCCAACACAGATCCCAGTGCGCGGACTGTGGTCTCCAACCACAGTACCAAATACCCGTGTTTTATTTGTCCAGTCATAATATAAAATAAAATCTTATTTATATTATTTAAAAATGTTTTCTAATGAAAGTATTTTATAAAAATACTAATTGGGAATAAAAGTTAAATCGTTTATTTGAAGTTTAAATTCAGCGCGAAAATTGACTTTTTGACGAGGTGTTACAGTACATGTAACTATAACAAGTATACATGTATATTGAAAGTAGCTCATCGAGCCTGGGTGTAGCACAGCGTGCCAAAATGTAGTGCCCGAAGCACAGTAACGTATTATGGTTGTAGTACAAAAGTACCATGAAACGCAGCACCACGTGCCGTAATGTAATGCCCGCGGCACCGTAATTGCAGTACCCATGTACCGTGAGTGTGGCACCAACATGCCACGATTTGTAGTATCGACGTACTATGAGGATTGCACTAACGTACCCAAATTGCGGTATCAACATACCGTGTGATTGCAGCACCACGTGCCGTGTGTTGTTTGATTGTAGCCCCAAGGCCAAAATGTGTTAAAGCTTGAATTTTTCCAATTGTAGCACAAAGGCTAAAATGTAGGTGCTAGGGCACCACAGTATTGAATTGATTGATCTAAATGATCAAGTTGTGATTGAGATAATTAATTTGTTATGGACTTAGTCAACACTAATCCAATGGTGACCAGTACGGTCAAAGATGAGAAACTCGTTTGTTTGTTTTAAATTTCGTGGACGTTTAGCATGTGTGGGTTTCCATTCCCATTGAATACGTTTGTACCTCCTTCCCGAGGTTTAGTGATATAGGTGATATCCTCCTACGCGTACATATGGAGAAAAGTGTCGAGTCGTGATAGCTAGGAAGACGGCGATGTGCCTCTTCGCGAGTAAATGATGGTACAGTGGAATTGAGTTGTATATACCCAGTATATATTTGATACGTAGAAGTAGTATACATGTAAGGCCTATTAATATATACCTACAGTACATATTAATATATACCTATTAATAGCGTAGGATGTCTAGCACAAAACAATCAGAGTCAACTAGTGCATTCCTAACTCAGTATAACCCCTTTCAGATCTTACATCATCTTTATTTTATTGGACATAGTTAGCTACGCTATGTTAAATTAAACTCGTATGATGTAATTCCTGAACCAGTCATACCTAATGAAGAATACCGCCTAACGGTCATAGTCTAGGCCCACTAAATGCAACCTAGTTCACTATAACCTTAGGCTCTGATACCAATCTGTAACACCCTCAAATTTTGGGTTGCGGAAGCGACCGGGTCGGGTGTTACCAAATCCAATATCACAGCATAAGATACATAATGAACGACTCTAAATGAGACGTTTGCAAATAGTTATTACATTTCCAAAATAAAAGTTTAAATAGTTGCGAGATTGTAGTAAATTCCAAATACATAATTTGAAAATACAAAGTAAATGCAGAGTAGTCCCAATGTTTGAAATTATGCTACTCGAGCTAGCCAAATCTTGTAGAAATCCTAATCCTGCTGGGCACCTGAGAACACATGCTAAAACGAGTCAGCTATAAAGCTGGTGAGTTCATAGGATGGTTAGTTGAAAACATAAAGTATAAAACCTTGTATGTTTAGAAAAATAGTCCAGAATCCACGATTCTGCTTTGTATTAAGTTGAAATTGTAATCACCAATGTGTATACGCTAGTCGAGGTATCTAATACCTAAGTAATAGTGGTATGTACTTAAGTACATAATAATTGAGGCTTTCCAAGCCTGAATACCTTTCTGGTATTATGTAGATTTAACAGAGTGAGGCAATACATGCCTAAGTTTGAAATCAAGTAATGCATGACCACGTCATATGATGTTTGAGTAATAATTAGTAGCGTGTTGCATCCAGCAACGTAATCGTAGTCCCACGGACTATTGTTGAGTGTTTATGTTATGTTCGTTACCCGGCTAGCATAAGCTAACCCGAACATGTTTGTAAGTTATGTGTGTTCGTTTATCCGGCTAGCATAAGCTAACCAGAACATGTTTGAGCTAACGGCCTCGCGTGAAAACTCACCGACCCGTTAACTAATGTGTGTGGATCACGAGCATAAGCCCGCCCATCCATAGAGTGTATCGCTTTACCGCAAAAACGTCCTTGTGCCCACTGCAATACCGTGGCATCGTTTTGTGCCCACTTTACCGTGGCATCGTTGTGTGTCCCTTCTGGAACATCGTCCGCATTGCCCGCAAGCAAAGTATGTAATTGAGCCGGCTGTACCACGACAAGCCCGACTGGTGAAATGTAGAGCCAGCTATACTACGATAGACCTAGCTAAGTAAATAAGAGCCAGCTGTACTACGACGCTCCCGACTTGAGTAGTTGTGTTTGTATGTATGTATGCCAATATGCATATGTAAATTGTAAGAGGCACCAAACGCTTGATATAGTGTACGAGTGTATTATATATATACATATATATATATATATATATATATATATATATATATATATATATATATATATATATATATATATGTCAAATCTACAAGCACAAGTAATAGTGTATCATGCCACACATGAAGTAATATATTGTACCTAAATATGTATGTACAATACTTAGATATTAATTGTAGCACATTGAGCCTAGGTATGAACAGTCATCACCTAGTTGGTTTGTATTAGTATAAAGATCCTATACTAACGTTTGTCACTATTGTATACTCCTAGTCTCAGCCTAGCAAGTATATTTGAAGTCCTTGGTTGTTGTTTACTTGGGTACTATTCCAGTTTAGAAGTCCTGGACGGTATAAGCAGTTGTAGTCCCGAAAGGGAAACTAATCCTGTAAAAGTCTAGTCGTTGTCCAGTGTAGGTAGAACTAACAAGTTCTAGTATAAGTGATAGTATTGTCCCGTGACGATATGGTCAATGGATAGTGATAACTTAATCAAGTCATGTGGTGGTAATTGTTTTCCAACAATCTAACAGTGTACGGTTGTAACCTATCTAGGTTAAGTATTGATACTATCTCAAACAGTATGGTGGGTGTAATTCCTATGTATTACACATTCGTATTACATACAGTAATATAAATAATTGGGAATTATAAAAGTTTATTTATAATTCGAAAACAGTTATTGAGCATGTGTTTCACCCAGAAATCAATAAAACAGTTGAAATAGTGGGGCTATGAAACTCACCTTAGTCGAGTAGTAAGCAGTAGCAAACAGTAAGTAGTATGTAGGTTCTCCGAACCCGTAACCTTTAAATGCCTAAACATATAAAGTTAAGTAAGTGGACGTCTCTCAAGACCACCTAGACTAGTTGTACACAACTAGTATGCCCGATGCTTGTTTAAGTGTTTGTAATCGTTTGTCTTTCGAAAACATGTCAGACCCGTTGGTGACGGTTTGTAACAATAGTTCCAAAATGTTATTATTGCGATTGCTACAGTGAATTGCTACAGTGAATTTGACTTTTCTACAGTAACTTTGACTTCAAAATCCTGATCCTGGTTTCTACGACACAATTTGCGACACAAAAGTTTGGTATGCGACACAAGGGTTGTGTCGCATAGGAATGCGACACAAGAGCTTAGCGACACAAGGGTTGTGTCGCATAAGCGTTCGGATGCTGATTTAACAGTGACATAATGATTGTGTCGCATGGGATTTGCGACATAAGGTACGACACAATGTTGTGTCGCAAAAGGTCCGACATAACGGGGTTCCTACGACACAAATACGACACAAGAGTTTTTATGCGACACAACCTGCGACACAAGGGTTGTGTCGCAAAGATGAACACCAGCCCAGAAAATCATTGTTGTCGCGATTTTCCGATCCAAAACCCAATCCAAACGTATTTTTAAGCTGTAAAATCATGTTCTCTTCATTGTTTAGGTTAAAACTAAGTTGTGTACACAATATTACATCAAAACATTACACCAAAATGAATAAATCTAAAGATTTAGATATTTTCTTACAAATGCAAATCGAAGCCAAAGGAGGCCGAAAATGATGATGTTGCCTTTGTTAATCTTGTTCCTTGCTTGATGGTGATTCCGAAAATGTAACTTTTGTTGGTTGGTTTGCAAAATCCGAAAATTGGAGAGAATTTGGTGAGAGGGTTTTTGTGTGTATGAAAATGAAAAGGAAATGAAAGAATGAGAGTTTGGGGATGGTTTTTATCCATTTCCAGATACTCACTTCGTATTGTGTGGTCTACAACCACAGTGCAAAATACCCGTGTTTATTTACTCGATCAAAATGTAAATTTAATATTTCAAATCTTTAGTTTTGTTTATATTATTTGGTAAATATTTTTAATAAAAATATTTCACTTGAACTTTAAAATGTAATTATTTAAAGTTTAAAAGAGATGCGAAAATTGACTTTTTGACCGGTTGTTACAATAGGGTACTGAAGAATGTTTATGGTTTGACTTTGCTGAGTCAGTTTAGAAATAGTCAAGTTTATTGGGCTGCTGGGATTAAATGTGAACCATTGCATCTACTTGATTGGAATGGACTGAAGAATCTGTTAGTTGCATTGGAGTGTGCATTTGGATAATAAGTGTGTCTAATAGACGTTTTAGTTTCAAATTATATTTTTGTGTCTTAATATTTACACGCTTTCCAGATTTTGTTCCTTGGGTCCCTATCAAAGATACAAAAAGGGTTCATCGTAACGCTACTAATAATAAACCTGGTTCACTGATATACAAAATAGGCAAGTCTTTCTGGAGCTTTGTTTTAGGATTGACTCTTGCTGGTGATGGTTTGTTACTTGGATGGACTTTGGGTTGGTTATTTAGATGATTTGTTGGTTGATTGACATGCTTATATTTGTAGGTGGATGTTATAAAATTTATTACATACAAACTTTGATGGTAAAAAAACATGCTATTGGTTTGTTATAGATAATTTTAGAACATTATTCATGTAACTATTCAACTACAACCATATTGCTTACTATATTAGAAATGCAATACAATGATACTAACTATTAGAAGGTTGATAGTACTTGTAACACCCCCAAATTTGTTTAGCGGAAGCATTTAGTTTGAGTACGGGGGTGCCACAATAACAAAGCATGCATACGTATCAGAGCTTATGATTACAACAGAACATAATATATTAAGATGCCAAAAGTATTAATTACAAAGTTTACGATTTATCGAATCATGCAAGTTTAATAGTAATAAGTTTACAAAAGTAGATTTCTGAAATATGACTAAAACATTTCAGTTATACTAAAGAAATCCATGTGTTTCCAAAAGTTGGCATCCTAAACTTCACGGGTCGCCTAATTCTCCATGTGTGTTGGCGATTCTTATATGCGCAGCTAATTCCCTGAAAAACATAGTAAAAGTCAACAACGAGGTTGAGTGAATTTACAGGTTTCATGTTTACAAGTTCAGTTTTGATAACCCACTGTCGTTTATAATGTATCGTTAGGATGTCACCCAAAAGTGTTGTTCGTAAAACCAAATATGTTTCCAAATAGTTGTTTGTAGGAATGTTCGTATCCTATTAGTTGTAGGAAAGTAGTATCCTATTTTCAAGTATGTTCTGTAGGATTTTACGTATCCTATTCGTAGATATGTTTTGTTGGGATTTTGCCCAAAAGTATAGTTCAAGTTATAGTAGGAATGTAGGTATCCTATTAGTTGTAGGAAAGTAGTATCCTATTCGTTTGGTGGGTCCATGTTAGTAGGAAACCCAGTGCCCATGTCAAAAGGGACTTCTCATCAGTCGAATAACATTAGTAGATCCATGTTCGTAGGATCTAGTGCCCATGTCAGAAGGGACTTTTCAATAGTGTTGCCCATGTTCGTAGGGACTTTTCAGTAGTGTTGCCCATGTTCGTAGGGACTTTTCAGTAGTGTTGCCCATGTTCGTAGGGACTTTTCAATAGTGTTGCCCATGTTCGTAGGGACTTTTCAATAGTGTTGCCCATGTTCGTATGGACTTTTCAATAGTGTTGCCCATGTTCGTAGGGACTTTTCATTAGTGTTGCCCATGTTCGTAGGGACTTTTCAATAGTGTTGCCCATGTCAGTAGGGACTTTTAGTTACCCAGTCATTTATATAAAGTGTTGCTGGTTATCCTCCAGCGTTCTCAAAACATGTTCATGTGTTTACAGCGTTGATAGTATGAAAGTATTATGTAACACCCCCCTAAGACCCGTACCTGGACCACGTGCGGGCAGTGTTACATATTATGTTGAAACCGTCAGTTTGTTTATCAGTTTACTAGTTCAATGTACTCCACTTGTTTGAGTAAAATAGTATACAACCATGTTTGTATAAAAGGGTTTAACTATGTTTTCCACCCCTGTTCAAAGCAGTTAAAACAGTAAAAGTAGGGGCTGTGAACTCACCTGTTGAGTTAAGTAGTTGTGCGAGTGCTAGCAAACCTAAGCCCAAGTACAGTCCAGAATCTCCTAACGTCCTAAACGTATGAGATTTAATAAGTATTGTGGATGTCTAAGCTAATCATCCATGCCAGTGTTTGTACAACCAAGTTATGTACAAGTGTTTGTTAAACGTTTACGTTTGTATTTCGTTGTTTGTGAAAATGTATACGACTCGTTGGTGATAGTTTGAAATCATAATTTTAATAAAATAGCGTGTCTGTAATGTTTGTAAAGTTCACATATAGCATTGTATGTAAGTATTCGTTATCGGTTAATTTCGACACTTAGTGTGAAAATAGTTTGTAAATTTCCTGTTTTCTGCGACACAATATGCGACACAATGGTTGTGTCGCATGGTGCGACACAATTATGCGACACAAGGGTTGTGTCGCAGAGATTTGAGGTAGTGAGTCAACAGCGACATAAAAACGTTGTGTCGCATAGGTTTTGCGACATAAGGTGCGACATAATCGTTGTGTCGCATGGATACGACATAAAATAATTCGGTACGACACAATCGTTGTGTCGTATGGTTTCTGCGACACAGTATGCGACACAATCGTTGTGTCGCATAGATGAACACCAGCCCAGAAATATCGGCTGTCGCGATTTTTCGGGCCAAAAACACAATCCAAACGTATTTTTAAGCTAAAAAATCGTGTTTTCTTTGTTGTATAGGTTAATACTAAGTATATTAAACACTATTATGAAAGAAAACTTCAAAATTTAAGAATTTACGGGATTTTTCGGAAACTTACGAGTGTCGGATTTGAAATCCGAAAAGGTAGAAATGTAGATCGTGGTGTCGTGGTCGTTTTTCTCTATTTTGTTTGATGATTCGGCGTCGTTTGAGGGTAGTTTTGTGGTGATTTGTGTGGTTTTTGGTAGGTGGTGGTGAAAGAGAGAAAAGAGAGAGATGAGAGAAAGAAGATGAAAAGAAATGAAAGAAAATATGGGAGGTGGAAGGTGGTTTTGTTCCACTTTTCTGCCTCCTGCGTTTTCGTTCCGTGTTTGTTTACCCGATCGTTAAATGTTACATTATTTTAACTGATATATTTTTAATTACATATTTCATTATATTTTTAATTAGGATCTTTTATGAAATCAAATTAATTTAGTTATAAGATTTTAACTTTGTTTTATTTTAATTATGCATTTTAACATTTTGTGTTATAAAAATGACTGTAAATATTATCGACATAATATTTAATCGTTAACGACGTTATTTAATAATTCCGTTTCATTAAATAAATTTGTTCACCAACAGTCGTATATTTTTGTTTCGTTTGTTCCAATTACTTCGTACATAATTTTAACAAATTATGAATCGTAATACTACGCGTATTAACTAGTTGGGCTTTGCTAGACTTACCTCTAAAATGTGTTGTGAATTCACTCAAGTAGGGAATTAGCCTGATAATGCAAATGTTTAGCGTTAATAATTGTGTTTAAATTTGCGGGGTGTTACAGTACTAAATCTAACGAAGCCATCTACGATTCTTATCTTATGTTAGAAGTATCATGTAACTTAATTCATCACATAATGTGTGTGTGTGTATATATATATATATATATATATATATATATATATATATATATATATAGTGGCATTATCCAGAGGGAAGTCCATTTTTTGAGGGAAGGGGGAAGCGTTAGTACGCATCAGGAAGCATATTACCTTCACCTATACTAAACTCGAAAAAAGCAAACTGAAATTTAGTAAATGTTAATCAGAATCGATGTTATAAATGTTAAGCTTCCTTGATAAATTTTTTCTTCAAGTTATAGTGAAACGCCCTGAAAATCTGAACATTTTTTTTTTTTTTTTTTTACATCCTTATGTAACTATTACTAACTTATAACGGTCCCAATACTCTAATTATTATCTACTATTGCATTGTCAAACAAATAAGCTCAAACAAAAATTTGATTTTTCTGATACACTGGGAATACGATCGTATTCTTGGGAATACGATCGTATTCAGTGGAATACGATCGTATTCTGGGGAATACGATCGTATTCCTTGACCCTCTTTGCACAGTTTTGAAACAGAACCAAATTAAGGGAATACGGTCTCGGAATACGCCGTATTCCCGGGAATCCGATCGTATTCATGGGAATACGATCGTATTCCCATGACCTGCAGACTAAACCTGAACCTGCACTATTTCATACCAAAAACCGAACTTTGAATACGCATATCTTGTAAACGACTAAGAATTAAGACATGAAACTTTGCAGGCGCTTTACTATGGTCAAAATGAAACTTTCTATTTTCGCACTTTTTCAAATTTCTCATTTTATCGGGATTTGGGCTTATGGGTCATTTTCGGCTAAATTTCAACATTTTTCTAACATACTAAGTCTCAAATCATAGAGATTTAGGAGCTGAGCTTGTACACACATATTTCTACTATCAAAACAAACTTGTGAGGCTATTCACCATACTCTTAGTCTTTCCCCAACTCAAATTGACCCATAGGTGATATTAAGACCCGTATTGACCCATTTTGACCTGCTGATCCAAAAGGGGCTATTGTAACCCATTCAATGGCTAAATACACTTTAGAACTGACTAATAATATCATTGGCTTTCTTTAAAACTTTCAATATGTACCTAATCAGATTGTCACTTTTATTACAACTTACAACTTAACACTTTTTAAAACATTATCTACTAATCTTTCACAACTTTATACTATTACACATAATCTATCTAGTCATTGCTTTCAAAACCAAAACATGTCAAAACATTGTTTGGGCGATCTTACAAGTTTTCAAAACGATAATTTAAAGAGAAGCTTGTGTGACTTACAACAAGCTAGCAACTCCACTTCTAGCCTTTTGCAATATCTTTACCTCTTCCACTTTCACTTGTACCTACAACATAACTAAACTAATTAAGCAATTTGCTTAGTGAGAATATGAAATCTAATCAATACAATGCATTATTAACATAGAGCAATAATGAACAAAGTAAAGAACTACTTCCCTTTCTTGCAACTTCTCTTTCACAATTCTAATCATATGTGCACATAACTAATCAATACTTGGTTAACATAAGTTAACCATTGATCGAACAAAGCTAACCTTGGTTAGCTATTCTAATCAAAATATGGCTAATAACCATTAACCATTCTAATCACAAACTTTCATCATAATCATGATATAATTATAAGCTAATCACAACAAATTACATAATCATGATCTATTCAATTCATAAACTCACCTTGTATAGTTGAATAATTTGAAACAAGATGATCAAATGATGACAATTCCTCTTTAGTACAGAGATTAGTGAGTAATAGAAGATGATGATTTCAATGATTTGAAGCTCGAATTTAAGTTTGAAGATTGATTCTTGCTTCCTCCTAACTCCTGCGATTTTTCTGTGTTTATGTTTGAAGTTCTGGATAAAAATGAAGATACTGGAGGATAAGTACGTATAATATCCTTATCTTCTTTTAATTTTTTACACTACACAGTCTGGAACTGAACAACTAATTTGCGTTTTCTATCATATCTCATTATTTAGAGATCTAAAAATAAAAGAATGTATATTTTATCGTACACTAAATAATACTGTAAAACTAAGCTATAAAAACTTATTTTTATTTACTAAAATAATACCTTGAAAACTGGGGTGTTACAACTCTCCCCCACTTATTCTGTTCGTGTCCTCACGAACCATTCTTGGTGTACCGCAGGATAGTACATCATCATCCACTCCTCCGGTTCCCAAGTAAATTCTGAACCCTTCCTATGTCGCCACTGAACTTTAACTATCGAAACTGATTTATTTCTGAGCTGCTTTACTTTCTGATCAAGAATTTTAACTGGCTCTTCTATATAACTCAACTTATCATTTATTTCTATTTCTGTCAGTGGTACATAAGAAGCTTCATCAACTAAACACTTTCTGAGCTGAGACACATGAAATGTATCATGAATACTACCAAGTTCTTCTGGTAATTGCAATCGATACGCAACCTTGCCAACTCTATCAATAATTTCAAAAGGTCCAATATACCTTGGACTCAACTTTCCCCGCTTCCTAAAACGTATAATCCCTTTCCAAGGTGAAACTTTAAGCATCACCTTATCACCTACTTGAAATTCAATAGGCCTTCTCCGCTTGTCTGCATATGACTTTTGTCGATCTTGTGCCATATTTAATCTTTCTCTAATCTAATCAATCTTCTCAGTAGTTAACTGTACTATATCTGTACTTCCAAGCTCTCTCTGACCAATCTCACCCCAACAAATTGGAGTTCGACATTTTCTACCGTATAACATTTCATAAGGTGGCATTTTAATCGAAGAATGATAACTGTTATTATAAGAAAACTCGACCAATGGAAGATGAGTATCCCAACTGCCACCAAAGTCAATGGCGCAAGCTCTGAGCATATCCTCAAGAGTCTGAATGGTACGTTCACTCTGACCATCAGTTTGAGGATGAAAAGTTGTACTAATATGCAATCGAGTTCCCAAATCTTCTTGAAATTTATTCCAGAATCGAGAAGTAAAACGAGTATCACGATCTGAAACTATAGAAAGTGGAACTCCATGCCTAGCAACAACTTCTTTAACATAAAGATCGGCTAATTTTTCTGAAGAAGAAGCTTCTTGAATAGGAAGAAAGATAGCACTTTTTGTCAATCGGTCCACAATCACCCAAATAGTGTCATGTTGCCTAGGGGTCTTTGGCAACTTGGTAACAAAATCCATGGTGATGTGTTCCCATTTCCATATCGGTATATCTAAAGGCTGAAGTTTACCGTATGGTTGCTGGTGCTCTGTTTTAACTTGCAGACAAGTGAGACAATTCTGAACATGTTTAACTATATCACGCTTCATACCTGGCCACCAATAATCACGTTTCAGATCACGGTACATCTTGGTAGCACCAGGATGAATAGAATACTTAGATTTGTGCGCCTCATCTAATAACACTTTCTTTACTTCACTCGTTCTTGGTATCCAAATTCTACCATAACGAGTCTTTAAACCTCTAGAATCATCTACTAATTCCGAAAGTTGACCCGCTAAACGTTGGTTATTTGAGTCATTAGAGGCTAAAACTTCAATCTGAGCAGCTTTAATAGAATCAAATAACTGAGGAAGCACAATCATTTGAAGAGATTTCACTGAAAGAACGGAATGGCTAACCTTTCTGCTAAGAGCATCGGCTACAACATTCGCTTTGCCAGGATGGTAAAGTATGTCGCAGTCATAATCTTTAACTAAATCTAGCCATCTTCTCTGACGATTGTTCAAATCACGCTGATCAAAGAAATATTTGAGGCTTTTGTGGTCTGTATAAATAATGAATTTAACACCATAGAGATAATGGCGCCAAATTTTTAAGAGCGAAGACCACAGCTGCTAATTCAAGATCATGAGTGGGATAGTTCTGCTCATGTGACTTTAACTGGCGTGAAGCATAAGCAATGACTTTCCCACGCTGCATAAGAACACAGCCTAATCCGAGTTTTGAAGCATCACAAAACACCACCATATCCTCGTTGCCTTCGGGTAAAACAAGAATAGGGGCTTGGCTAAGCTTTTCTTTTAACATCTGAAATGCTTTGGATTGCTCCTCTCCCCACTTCCACTGAACACTCTTTCTAGTCAACTGAGTCAAAGGAGTAGCAATCCTTGAAAAATCTTGAATAAAACGACGATAATAGCCAGCTAGACCAAGAAAACTTCTGATTTCAGTAGGACTTGTAGGGGGGTCCCACTGCATTACTGCTGCTATTTTGGAAGGATCGACTTGAATGCCGTGAATATTGATCACGTGTCCAAGAAATTGGATTTCTCGTAACCAAAATTCATATTTAGAAAATTTAGCAAATAACTTTTCATAACGAAGTGTTTCAAGAACTTGCCTGAGATGTGCTGCATGCTCAGCTTCACTTTTAGAATAGATAAGAATATCATCAATGAAAACTATAACAAAGATATCGAGCATGGGCCGACAAACTCTGTTCATCAAGTCCATGAATGCAGCTGGAGCATTAGTTAAGCCGAAGGGCATAACTGTAAACTCAAAGTGGCCATAACGAGTACGAAAAGCAGTCTTTGAAATATCTTCTTCCCTTACCTTTAACTGATGGTAACCAGAACGAAGATCAATCTTTGAAAAGAAACTGGCACCCTGTAGCTGATCAAATAAGTCATCTATTCGAGGCAAAGGATATCTGTTCTTAATGGTCACTTTATTTAGTTCTCGGTAATCTATACACATTCTTAAGGAACCATCTTTCTTCTTGACAAACAATACTGGGGCTCCCCAAGGTGAACTACTAGGACGGATGAAACCTTTATCTAAAAGTTCTTGCAATTGTTTCATCATTTCTTGCATTTCAGTTGGAGCTAACCGATAAGGAGTTTTAGCAATTGGAATAGCTCCAGGAATAAGATCAATTCGGAATTCCACTTGTCTATCAGGTGGAATACCTGGAAGTTCATCAGGGAACACTTCAGGAAATTCTTTCACCACTGGAATACTGGAAAGTTCTGGTACAGCTTTAGAATTATCAACTACGTGCGCCAAAAAGGCTTGACTCCCGTGTGACAAAAATCTTTTAGCTCGAGCAAAAGTACAAACAGGAATGGATCTACTAGAACGCTCACCATAAACAACAATCTCCCTTCCGCTAGGTGCTTTCAGGAGAACTATCTTTTCATGACAATTTATCATACCCTTATTCTTTCCCATCCAATCCATTCCTATAACTACGTGAAATTCCCCCATTTGCATGGGAATCAAATCTATTTTGAATACTTCACCTCCTATTTCAATAGTACACCCTCTATAAACATCACTAACAATAACTAATTTGCTATCGGCAATTTCAACTTCTAAAGGGCGTTCTAATTTAACAATAGGAGTATTCAACTTTTCACAAAATGATAATGATACAAAAGATTTGGTGGCTCCAGAGTCAAATAAAACATGGGCAGGTATAGTGTTAATTATGAAGGTACCTGTCACCACGTCATGAGACTCCTTCGCCTCATCTGCTGTAATCTGAAAAGAACGACCTTTAGCTTTCTGTCCGCCCGCTTCTCTTTTCTTTTCCGCTTCTTTCTTCTGTTCATTTCTTTTCATATCTTCTAGTTTAGCAGGACAGTTAGCTTGTAAGTGGTCATCCTTATAGCAATAAAAGCACATTCTATATGGATTAGGGCAATTAGCAGCGATGTGCCCTTGTTGACGACACTTGTAACAAGCTGTGCTCCCTAACTGACATTCTCCTGGATGCTTTCTGCCACAATTATTACACTTGGGAAATTCCCGAGCTGGAGCTTGAGATTGACGGTTAGATTGTTGAGATTGTGACTTCTGTTGTTGTGGTTGTGATGACTGCTGCTTTCCGAAATTTCTGAATTTCTTTGACTACTGAGATTGCGAAGAGGCTTGTTCTACTTTTCTCTTATTGGCTCTATCCTCAGCTTTCACTTGCAACTCTTTCTCTCGAGTCAACCCTTTATTCATCATCTTAGGAATAGAATCATAAATAGTTGGGTCAACTGCTTCTTTGATATCAATGTTCAAATGTCAGTAATAATGATCCTTCATTAACCCTGGATTCGAGGTATATTCGGGACAAAACTGAGATTTATCATAAAACACGTTAGTGTACTCAGTTACCGACATTTTCCCTTGATTGATGGCTAAGAACTCTCCTTTCAGTCTTTCTACTTCCGCCATTGGAGCAAATTCTGCTATAAACTTTTCTTTAAATATACTCCAAGAAAACTTTGCAGCTTCTATAGCACCATGTGTTTTAACTTGTGTACCCCACCAATCCTGAGCACTATCTTTCAATTGATGAGCAGCAAATAATACACGTAACCTTTCTGGACAGTCACAGAGTAGAAAAGTTTCTTCTATCTTACTAATCCACCTATGACTACTAATCGGGTCTCTCTCACCATGAAATTCTGGGGGACTACAGTTTGCGAAGTTTTTTTTATTCAAAACGTTCTTTTTCCTTGTTAATTTGCTGCTGAGCACTTAGCATTTCACTATTCAACTGAGGGTTAACTAAGACAGGATGCTTCTGTTCAAATTCTACTAATCGTGTATTAATAATTTGCTCCATTCGGGTATATACCTTAGGAGCAAATTCTTGTAGGGCTTGCCCAATCACATCTTTTAATAGCATCCGGTCCTCGCGATTTTTAATAATTTGCTCCATTCGTGTATTAATAATTTGCTCCATTCGCGATTTTTCCGGCCAAAAACACAATCCAAACGTATTTTTAAGCTAAAAAATCGTGTTTTCTTTGTTGTATAGGTTAATACTAAGTATATTAAACACTATTATGAAAGAAAACTTCAAAATTTAAGAATTTACGGGATTTTTCGGAAACTTACGAGTGTCGGATTTGAAATCCGAAAAGGTAGAAATGTAGATCGTGGTGTCGTGGTCGTTTTTCTCTATTTTGTTTGATGATTCGGCGTCGTTTGAGGGTAGTTTTGTGGTGATTTGTGTGGTTTTTGGTAGGTGGTGGTGAAAGAGAGAAAAGAGAGAGATGAGAGAAAGAAGATGAAAAGAAATGAAAGAAAATATGGGAGGTGGAAGGTGGTTTTGTTCCACTTTTCTGCCTCCTGCGTTTTCGTCCCGTGTTTGTTTACCCGATCGTTAAATGTTACATTATTTTAACTGATATATTTTTAATTACATATTTCATTATATTTTTAATTAGGATCTTTTATGAAATCAAATTAATTTAGTTATAAGATTTTAACTTTGTTTTATTTTAATTATGCATTTTAACATTTTGTGTTATAAAAATGACTGTAAATATTATCGACATAATATTTAATCGTTAACGACGTTATTTAATAATTCCGTTTCATTAAATAAATTTGTTCACCAACAGTCGTATATTTTTGTTTCGTTTGTTCCAATTACTTCGTACATAATTTTAACAAATTATGAATCGTAATACTACGCGTATTAACTAGTTGGGCTTTGCTAGACTTACCTCTAAAATGTGTTGTGAATTCACTCAAGTAGGGAATTAGCCTGATAATGCAAATGTTTAGCGTTAATAATTGTGTTTAAATTTGCGGGGTGTTACAGTACTAAATCTAACGAAGCCATCTACGATTCTTATCTTATGTTAGAAGTATCATGTAACTTAATTCATCACATAATGTGTGTGTGTGTGTGTATATATATATATATATATATATATATATATATATATATATATATATATAGTGGCATTATCCAGAGGGAAGTCCATTTTTTGAGGGAAGGGGGAAGCGTTAGTACGCATCAGGAAGCATATTACCTTCACCTATACTAAACTCGAAAAAAGCAAACTGAAATTTAGTAAATGTTAATCAGAATCGATGTTATAAATGTTAAGCTTCCTTGATAAATTTTTTCTTCAAGTTATAGTGAAACGCCCTGAAAATCTGAACATTTTTTTTTTTTTTTTTTTTACATCCTTATGTAACTATTACTAACTTATAACGGTCCCAATACTCTAATTATTATCTACTATTGCATTGTCAAACAAATAAGCTCAAACAAAAATTTGATTTTTCTGATACACTGGGAATACGATCGTATTCTTGGGAATACGATCGTATTCAGTGGAATACGATCGTATTCTGGGGAATACGATCGTATTCCTTGACCCTCTTTGCACAGTTTTGAAACAGAACCAAATTAAGGGAATACGGTCTCGGAATACGCCGTATTCCCGGGAATCCGATCGTATTCATGGGAATACGATCGTATTCCCATGACCTGCAGACTAAACCTGAACCTGCACTATTTCATACCAAAAACCGAACTTTGAATACGCATATCTTGTAAACGACTAAGAATTAAGACATGAAACTTTGCAGGCGCTTTACTATGGTCAAAATGAAACTTTCTATTTTCGCACTTTTTCAAATTTCTCATTTTATCGGGATTTGGGCTTATGGGTCATTTTCGGCTAAATTTCAACATTTTTCTAACATACTAAGTCTCAAATCATAGAGATTTAGGAGCTGAGCTTGTACACACATATTTCTACTATCAAAACAAACTTGTGAGGCTATTCACCATACTCTTAGTCTTTCCCCAACTCAAATTGACCCATAGGTGATATTAAGACCCGTATTGACCCATTTTGACCTGCTGATCCAAAAGGGGCTATTGTAACCCATTCAATGGCTAAATACACTTTAGAACTGACTAATAATATCATTGGCTTTCTTTAAAACTTTCAATATGTACCTAATCAGATTGTCACTTTTATTACAACTTACAACTTAACACTTTTTAAAACATTATCTACTAATCTTTCACAACTTTATACTATTACACATAATCTATCTAGTCATTGCTTTCAAAACCAAAACATGTCAAAACATTGTTTGGGCGATCTTACAAGTTTTCAAAACGATAATTTAAAGAGAAGCTTGTGTGACTTACAACAAGCTAGCAACTCCACTTCTAGCCTTTTGCAATATCTTTACCTCTTCCACTTTCACTTGTACCTACAACATAACTAAACTAATTAAGCAATTTGCTTAGTGAGAATATGAAATCTAATCAATACAATGCATTATTAACATAGAGCAATAATGAACAAAGTAAAGAACTACTTCCCTTTCTTGCAACTTCTCTTTCACAATTCTAATCATATGTGCACATAACTAATCAATACTTGGTTAACATAAGTTAACCATTGATCGAACAAAGCTAACCTTGGTTAGCTATTCTAATAAAAATATGGCTAATAACCATTAACCATTCTAATCACAAACTTTCATCATAATCATGATATAATTATAAGCTAATCACAACAAATTACATAATCATGATCTATTCAATTCATAAACTCACCTTGTATAGTTGAATAATTTGAAACAAGATGATCAAATGATGACAATTCCTCTTTAGTACAGAGATTAGTGAGTAATAGAAGATGATGATTTCAATGATTTGAAGCTCGAATTTAAGTTTGAAGATTGATTCTTGCTTCCTCCTAACTCCTGCGATTTTTCTGTGTTTATGTTTGAAGTTCTGGATAAAAATGAAGATACTGGAGGATAAGTACGTATAATATCCTTATCTTCTTTTAATTTTTTACACTACACAGTCTGGAACTGAACAACTAATTTGCGTTTTCTATCATATCTCATTATTTAGAGATCTAAAAATAAAAGAATGTATATTTTATCGTACACTAAATAATACTGTAAAACTAAGCTATAAAAACTTATTTTTATTTACTAAAATAATACTTTGAAAACTGGGGTGTTACATATAGTATCGATTTATGAATATTTGATCCAAATCCGTTAAGATGCATCGCGATGCATATTAGTTAATCTGCATTGTGATGCATCTTAACAATAAAAATATTTTTCAAATAATGTGAAGTTTTATGATGCATCGCGATGCATCTTAGTTAATATGCATCACACTGCATCTTAACAATTAATTAAATAAATATTCATTAATTAATGTTATGACTTAAAAATGAAATTCATTCGTTAAAATATTCTATATAGCATCGATTTTGATTACTATTTACCGATAAAAATAATTTTTTGTTGACGTTTTGATTGATAATTGTAATATGCTTCCTGATGCGTACTAACGCTTCCCCCCCCTTCCCCCCAAAAAGACACTTCCCTCTTGATCACTACCCTATATATATATATATATATATATATATATATATATATATATATATATATATATATATATATATATATGAGCTCATTTTTTTGAGGTGGTAGTAGTTATGGATTTATATTCTTATGAAAATTATGAATTGTTTGATTTCATCATTGTTGAAAGAAAAAATTAATTTATATATGTTGAGAAAATATACATCTGCGTTGGTAAGCCCTGTCGATCAGCCGGTTGGAATTAGTCGCAGACGGACAGTAAGACGACCGTACCACGGCGATATGGGGGTGTTCCCGGAGAAGGTATGTTCAATCAACATTATAAGTTAAAGTTTTCAGAAAACAAAGTTTAAATCAAATAGTTAATAATTAAATATGAATAGAGTCGCAAGATTACTATCAAATCAAAAAGGTAGTTCTACTTCTGAAATCGAAGAAGAACATGATCATACAAATTCTATGGAAGTTTCTATTTCAAACATTGAAAACAATTTGAAAGATTGGAGTATACCTAAACAAAAGATTAGTAATGTTTATAAGATTGGTTCTTTTGATTATTTCCAGGGATATTCTATAAAGCAAACAGAAAAAACTTTACTTCTTCTACAAAATAATCAAAGTATACAACTTTTTTCCAGAAATACTATTAAAGATCATATGAAAAACTATAAATTTCTACACATAGGATTAATACAAATAGCTATTAAACCCTTGACTAGAATAGGATTAGATGTACCTACTTTAGTTATATTAAGAGATGCTAGACATTTAAATTTTAGAAATTCTTTATTAGCTATGGCAGAATCCAATATATGTAATGGCCCTATATATTTTAATTGTTATCCTAATATCACTATATCTTTATTTGATAAGAATATATTAGATACTTTAACTTTAACAATTAAAACAAAAAATTTAGATATTAAACAAGGAACAGACCCTATACTTGTTATATATAGAGTTTTATATAAAACAATGACCACTACTATAACACCCCTCGTTTCAATTATAAACAATAATATAATAATGGCGACTCGGAAGCGTATATTTAAAACATACTATCAATGTACTCTAAATGTCAATAAACTTTTTCAATTTAAATACATGACATTTCAACAAACTAGGTGTTATATAATTCAAAACATTTCTTTAGTTATCAAAATAACATCAGAGTAACAGCCTGTCAAACATTCCATCAATTCCAAACACTTCCTGCCCTGCCCAATATGTCCCCTCTATTTTAACCTGCAGGAAGAACTGTGGTGGGGTTAGCATAAAGCTAAGTGAATGAAACTATAAACAACAGTCCAACTTAGCCTAACAATCTGTTTACATCAAATAACAATAAACAGAAAATCAATCAATGAATCAATCATTCGACATCCAATCAATGTCAATCAACTTCATCAAGCAATGTCATGAGGACCGGTGGTCCCTGAGACACCATAATACCGGTTTGGCACTCCAGGAACACTTATCGTTCATCTGTATTGGCCTATACAGAACTACCGATAACTCGTTGTCAATCACACACGACCTAGATCTCTAAACCAACATTTCAAGTTTCCGAGATCTCCTGTCGTCTACAACAACAACAAGCCCAACCATCAAATCAAGTTGACCTCAGAATCTTACATACTAGCAAAATCAGCCAAGTAAGCAAATAGCCGGACTATCATGGCAAGATATTTCAACAGAGGCATCATATCAAAGTAATGCAATAAATTACTTGTTGTAACCAAATCATTACAACCAAATCACACTGAGGTTATAGATCCACTCACCGACACCTCAACCGCAAGCTCAGAAGTCTAATATTACTGAGCCTTCTCCACATCTAAGAATACAATCAATAAACAATGAGTTAGTAACTTGTCTCAACTGATAACACGTAGGTAATTAATATCGTTACACAATCATAACATAATTACATGAATCCAATGATCCCTAAGATCACAGCAAACAAAAGTTCAATTCGGAACAAAATCAAAAAGTCCCGAAATAAGGTCCAAAAACTGTAAAATGCCATTTTCGACCCCTAAACGACACCGAATGGCCAAAAACTGACTAGGCTATAGTATATAGCTTTGATCAGTGGGCCGATTTCGAGTGACCATGTAAATTTCAGCCCAATCGGAGTTTAAAGACAATTTGTCAATTTTTCCGTGGCAAAAATCACTACTACCTTATGCACTTTTGAAATTTGCAAAACATAGGATCGGGTTCTTAGCATTTGAATCCGCCGGATTCCTTTGAATCCGACCGGATTCTCCAAATTGCCGGAATCCGCCGGATTCCCTTGAATCCGACCGGATTCCCTTGTCGTCCCAGCAACCTGCGATTCTGATCAAACCTTAACATACGGGTTTTATACCCAAATCACCAAAACACGATTTCTAACCGTTATATACCACAAATAACTTCGTATAAACATTATATAACCGTTGTAACATGTTTCTAACATCAAATTTCACATCAAATTCCTTAATTCATCTAATTCATTAAATATCAAATTTAAGGAATTAAACTTACGAATTTGCAGATAGAACATGATTATGATGATGAACTAATCAGAATCATTGCTTCAGATTCTCAATTCATGTTTGATTTCTCTTTTTGATTATGATTTCATAAGGTTTTGGATGATTTTTCAAGTTTCATATGAAACTTTCTAAATAAGGAAAGTGATATATAAGTCGGCTCCTCACACCGACTTCCAATATACGGGTATAATTTAATACCCCATCTAAATCTATTGTCTGGAACCCGAAAACCATTTGCGAGTCCAAACATTTTATTGTACCGTCAACTATATTAATTTATAACAATTAATAATTCACTTATCACATTGAAATATTCGTCTCCTATTCCAATTATTTCAACTATTTCAGACAATATTATTTCCAAACACATTTAAATACTAATTTAAATCAAGAAATAATATAAACAACTAGGTCCATTTCGAGGATGTTACAACTACTGTAGAACCAAGATCAAAAATTATGTCACCAAAAGATGAAACTATAATATTTGAAGCTAATACTAGAAATTCTAGGGTTAATATACCTAAAAGATTAAAATGGAATGAAATTACTCAAAACCAAAATTGGAAATTAGAAGATATAAGTTCACCTAAACCCTTAGAAACTATTAGCAAAATATCAGATATTACAGAACATACTGATGGAAGTATAGAAATAGATTTTGGAAAAGAACCACCTAGATACTCTACATATATTCCTGAAACCTCTAGTTCAAAATCTAGTGAACCTTTATTAAGAAGATCACAGTCTATGAGAGTTAAAGGAGTTGATTTTAATAGATCTATACCTAAACCACTATATGAAGATGACAATATAAGTGAAGATTTTAGTAACTCTTATAACCCTACTAAATCTAAAGTAGATTATTATAGAGAAGAACAATTATGAGTAAAATACAAATGAATAATGATCATAATAAGTTTATATCAGTTTATTTAATGTTTTTATATGAAGAAAGAAAACAATTAATTCAACAGATAGAAGAATTTAGAATAAAAAGAGATAGAAATTATAAATGGTTAAGTAAAAATCAAATAAAACAAATAAAAAATATTACATCAAAACATATAGATACAATAAATATACTATTAAAAATAAATGCAAATAAAATAAAAACAACAAGATCTAAATTAACAATTTGTTAAAACAATGAATATAAAAGATTTCGAATATTTATTGAACGAAAGACTAAATAACTATAATAAAGAAAAATTTACATGGTATGATTTTAATTTTAAAGATAAAAAGATGTTTCATGAATTAAAATGGATCCTTTATATGCAAGACAATAAAGAAAATATACCGTTTTTTACATGGTTTGAATTATATTGTATAGAAGAAAATATAGAATTTCCTTATAAAGCCAAGATTGAAACAACAACTAATATAAATAGATCCTATACTGATTTAACAAATAATGAAGAAATTATAAGTATTAAGCCACCTTGTAAAGATATAATTATAAAAAAGGAAGAAAAGGAATATATAGGAATCCCCTTTTCAAAAGCTGATAAACCAGATACTTATAAAATATTAAAAAATATTGTATATCAAAATAATCATACTAATGAAATGTTAAACACTATAGGACAACAATTAGATAGAATAGAAAATAAAAATGAAGAAGCAAGTACTTCAACTAATATACAAGTAGAAGAGAACCCTATATTTATACCTTACATTATAGAAACACCTATAAACCTAGGAGGACAAAATAAACTATTAAAAGAAATTGAAGAAAAACTTTCTAATTTTAGTATATCAAATCATAAAGTAGATGTTATAAATGAAGATGAAACCTCTGATATATCGGACATAGAAGAACAATTTAAGGCTATAGAAAAAATAAAATATAATCCTTATACATCAAATAAAACTTATACACCCCGACCAGAAACAAGAAATAATTATTATAGACCAACACCACCAGATTTACAATACGAAGAAAGAGATAAAATTGTACAATCCAGATACGATGGTAATTCAATATATGAATGGAATATAGATGGTCAAACAGAATATCAAATTTTAAACTTATTAAAAGAAATGACTATGGCAGCAACTTCTTATAAAGCTCATAAAAATCCAGATAATAAAATAACACAAATGATAATATCAGGATTTACAGGAGTATTAAAAGGATGGTGGGATAGTTATGTAACTCAAGATGAAAAAAATCATATATTAAATTCAAAAAAATTAATTATAAAAACAGAAAATGGATCAGCTGTTCAAACACAGATTGATGATTCTTTAAATACTATAGTTTATGCTATTATAAAAAATTTTGTAGGAAACCCAGCAGAATATCAAGAAAGAAATTCAACTATATTATTAAACTTAACATGTAGAAAATTACAAGATTTTAGATGGTATAAAGATGTTTTCTTAGCAAAAGTTATGACTAGACCAGATTGTAGAGAATCCTATTGGAAAGAAAGATTTATTGCCGGATTACCAAAATTATTTGCTGAAAGAATTAGAAATAAATTAAGTAATGATTATAATAATGAAATTCCTTATAAAGAATTAACTTATGGAGAAATCATAAACTATGTTAATAAAGAAGGATTAGCTATATGTTCTGATCTAAAACTAAAAGCAAAAATTAAAAAGGAAGGAATAGGTGGAAGACATGAACTAGGAAATTTTTGTGAACAATATGGTTATGAACCTCTAATATTGCCCCCTTCTAGTTCTAAGAAAATAAAATATAAAAGATATAATAAAAAACCTATAAAAAATAATCAAGAATATTATCAAAATAAATATTATAAAAGAAAAAAGAAAGTATCATACAAAAAATATAATAATAAATATAGAAGAGAAAATAAAAAACAGAACAATCAAGATATTATTATTTGTTATAAATGTGGTAGACCCGGACATATGTCAAAAGATTGTTATTCTAAAACTAAAATTAATGAAATTGATATAGAAGATCTTAGACAAAAAATTAGTGAATTAATCAAAGATAATGAATCAAATATATCTGATTATAGTGAAAATGATTTAAATAAAATTGAAGAAGAATCATCTAAAATTAGTAGCAACTCTGAAGATTGTGAATGTATAGGAACATGCAATTGTAACTATAAAGAAATTAATGTTATTACTAATAATGATGAATTACATTTATTAATTGATATGATAAGTAAAGTTGATAATAAAGAAATGAAAGATTTATGTATAAAACAATTAGAAGGAAAATTAAAAGATCAAAGTAATATAGAAGAAGTTTATACCATATATAATCTTAATGAAATATGCAAAAGATTTAATAAAAACAAACCTATAACAATACAAGATTTACAAGAAGAACTTAATATGGTTAAAACAGAGATAAGAATTTTAAAAGAAAAGGTTAAGACTATAGAGGAAAATAAAAATGAACAAAATATAACCTCAGAAGATAAACCCTTAATTGAACCTATAATTAATGCAATCCAATATACTAAATATCAAAGATGGCATACAAAAGTAAATATAATGATAAACGGAGAATTTAAAATAACCTTATTTGCTTTATTTGACTCTGGAGCAGATTTAAATTGTATACAGGAAGGTTTAATTCCAACTAAATATTTTGAAAAATCTACTCAGAGATTATCCACAGCCAGTGGATCTAGACTTAGTATAGACTATAAATTATCCGATGTCCATATATGTAAAGAAAATTATTGTTTTAAAACTCATCTTATATTAGTAAAAAATTTAACCTCTCAAATTATATTAGGATTACACTTTATAATACAATTATATCCTATAAGTGTAGATGAAAGAGGTATTATCACGAAAGTATTAAATAAAGAAATAATTTTCGAATTTACTACACCTATTGTTACCCATGAATTACATTTAATCAAAAATAAAAGAAAACAAGCTGAATTTTTAATTAATGAAATAAATGATAAAAGAATATAAAATCAATTGCTAGACAAAAATATACAGAATAAAGTAAAATTTATTGAAGAAAAATTTAAAAATAATGTGTGTTCAACTATACCCAGTGCTTTCTGGAAAAGAAAGCAACACACTGTAGGATTACCTTATATTAAAGAATTCAATGAAAATAATATACCTACTAAAGCAAAATCTATACACATGTCTATCGAATTAGAACTAAATTGTAAAAAAGAAATCAAAGAACTATTAGAAAAAAGACTTATTAGACCCTCTAAGTCACCATGGTCATGTTCATCCTTTTATGTAATTAATAATGCCAAAATTGAAAGAGGTATCCCAAGATTAGTTATAAATTATAAACCCTTAAATAAAGTATTAGAGTGGATTAGATATCCTAATATATATATATATATATAGGGTTGGGTTCTGGTGAGAACAAGGGGATTTCGTGAGAACACATCTTAGCCATCCATTTTTTTTTTTATCAAAAAACCTGATTTTGGAGGTGGCAATTTTGTAAATACTTGAAAGTTTGATTTTGGAGGGTTCACATCACCTTGCTCATGTGAAGTTTTTTTTTTTAGCTTCACATCATTTTGCTCATGTGAAGTTTTTTTTTTTTAGATGTGAAATTTTTTTTTTACCTTCACATCATTTTGCTCATGTTAATTTTTTTTAGCTTCACATCATTTTACTAATGTGAAGTTTTTTTTTTACCTTCACATCATTTTGCTCATGTTAATTTTTTTTTTTTTTTAGCTTCACAATTAAGATAACCTGTGTGAATCAATAACAAAAAGTAAATATTCCAAAACATTTAACATTCACAACTAAGATAACTTGTGTGAAGCTAAATTTTTTTTTACATTCACATTACATTTTGATATGAAGCTAAACAATTAACCTTCTGATATAAGAATAACTTTTGTGAATAAATAAAAATGAGTTCTTAGCTAATTTATAATATGTTCATACATTATACATATCACAAACATATGATCCACATTCAAAGTCCAAACACATCCAGACAGCAAAAACACATATGAATTTTCCGGCGACTCCATCACTTCTCCGGCATCTCTCTTCTCCGTCTACTTCGACCTCTCTTCTCCGGCGACTTCGATCTCTCTTCTCCGGCGAGGTCACTACGAGATTTAGCTCTCTCTTCTCCGGCGACATCTCTTATCCAACCTCTCTCCTCCCTTCTCCGGTTCGTTTTGTGGTGGTGGTGGTGGTATATCTAGATTTACGTCCACTGTTTCCGGCGGTTATAGATCTAGGTTTCCGGTGGCGGCGGTTTGTAGTGGTGCTTCAGGTGGCGGCGGTATGCAAAGGTGCTTCCAGTGGCGACGGTTTGTAGTGGTCTGGTGGTGGTGTTATTGGCCGGTCTCGTAGTGGTGGTGGTGTTGGCCGGTCTCGTAGTGGTGGTGGTGACAGTTTGTAGCAGGTTTAGGATTTGTTAATTTGGTTTCCCACATGATGGTGGTGAATTGTTTAGTTTGTAGTTTATAGTATATTTAGGCTTTTGTAAATATTCACAGTTAAAACCTATGTGAATAAAGAAAAATATAAAACTTAACACTTGTAAACTTGTCGTGTGTTTCAAAAAATAAAAAAAAATTAACAAAAAATATTCACAATTGTTAAAACCCATGTGAAGTAAGAAAAAAGAAAAGCTTCACGCTTGTAAACTTGTGTGAATCAAAAAGAAAAAAAAATATTCACAAGAAAAAATAAGTGTGAAGCTAATCGAAGTTCACCATTATCAGGAAAATGCCATCGCGTCACACTTTCAATTTAATTACAAAATTGCCACCTCCACTTTTTAATTGAGATGAAATCAATGGTTGAGATGTGTTCTCATCGTTCTCACGGAATCCCCTTGTTCTCACAGGATCTCAAGTCTATATATATATATATATATATATAATAGTTTACATAAGCTTATTAAGTGTTATTATTATACATGATTAAACCTCGGTAAAGATCAAGTGTACTAAAATTTCTTTATCAAACCCGTGTTTTCACGGGTCATAAAACTAGTACATGCCTTAAACACAAGGTCAAAACTGACATTTTACCCAACAAGTTTTAATTCACACGAAAATTATTGAGGGATAATTTTTGTGAGACGGAGGAGTAAAATTCATATTCATAAAATATTAAATATAACCCTAAAAATCATCGTATGAATAAAACATTAAGTATTAATGTGATTATGTTAAAAAAGAAAAGAAAAGAAAAGGTATTGACACAGCTTGATGGTTAAATTTGTTGCAACGACTCAAGGACAAAGTGAGGTCCAGTATTAAACTCAATCCTCATAATTCAGCGGTCAAATCTACTTCTTATTTATTTTTCTGAAGCATTTTACTTTACTCGTCTCTGTTATGTATTACTCCAGTATGTAGCGATTACCATTACAAAAAGAATTAGCTGCTCTAATATACTTGTTTATATAAATTGATTATGATTATAATAATTAAAGTTAACCAAATGCTTAATCTAGCGATTTAATGAGATAATAATCATATAGATATAGATAACTACAGTATTACAAAGAAAACTCATATGTACGATAAGAAAGCTATATCAGCTATCTTTTTGTCAAACTCTGTCAATTAACATACATAATCTTTCAAATTATTGATACAAGATAACTCATACATTTTTTAGTTAATTATAAGAACTCATACAACAAATATATATTCAAATAAACTTCAAATTTAACAGTTACTCAATACTATACTAGATGTGAAGGAAAACCTAAACTAAAAGTAAAAGTAATAAACTAAAAAAGGAAAATAAAAAGAAATATCCCCCAAATGGAACCACCAAGCAAGCAGAAAGGGTACAAGACCGCCTACTCCCTGCTCCTTAGTGGTTCAGACGTATAATGCTTAAATTCACAAGAAAAACCAGTAATAAAACTCAGCTTAGTTTCGTAAGAGTACAAACAAGTATCTTTGACAAACAACTAACAATGCATTTCTCTCTCGACTCAACGTCTGTGTCTAGAAAGATAACTCAAGAGTTGTTTTCCTCGTCATCTTCTTCTATTTTAGGAGCTAAATAAAATCTGATGTAACCCATCTCAGCTATCTTGTACTCCACTACTACAGGTAGCTCAGAAGACAAACTGATTGTCACCGTACTTGACAATGGAGTCGCCTTTGTAAATGAGTTCATGTATCTTAATGCAAATGTCAAAGATACTGGTTCCTTCATCTCTATGATTGTCGCTTCCTCAGGCTGCAATTTTTAGCACAGATTAAATAAAAATTGATTAGCTTCAACTTACTTAAAACGCACACGATTCTCCATATCAGAATCAACCAGGCAGCTAAGACATCTTTGTCACAACAAGCTGAATTATTTACGCGCTTACCACTTAAAAAAAAATAAGTAGGTGTCAACATGCTTAGTTTTGTCTTAGAGGCTTATTTCTTCTATAAGAAGCAGAAAAGCAGTTTTCAGAAAAGTGTGTAGATTTGCTTATACGCAGTAAAATAAGCAGGCCAATAAGCACTTGATTAAGCAATCCCATACAGCCTCGCAAAAAAGTCTAGGTAAGAGTTAATTAACTGATTGTTTGTGAACTTGGGTAACAAGCTACTACTTTTTTACACAAATCAGGTCACTCAACATAGAAACACAAAAGGTCACCAAGTTTCAAAACCTCTTTTTGCCAATCAGTTCACCAAACTAAATAAATGGTATAGCAAAGAACTGACTTTGTTGTCAATCAGGTCAGCTAACTTGGTGGGTTTAGTTTATTGTGCATATGCATGCTGAATCAGCAACATTAAATCTAGTGCTCTCAATAAGAAATGAAACTAAATTTGCCGGGGTCTCATCCCCTTTACCTAAAATAATAAACAAATGAAACTACTTAACAGCGGAAGTAGGTCTGGTAATCATTTTCATGAGCCAACGGAGTAATATAAATACCTTATCTACTGTTGTGTTTTGTCTACAAACAACATTTGCAGTTCCAATATCACCTCTTGTTGAAAACTTCACCCCTTCCTTTGTCACAGAAATTACAACTGCAAGCAACAACCAGTCAAAATAATTATACCTTCTAATCTTTACAAATTAAAAGAATCACAGGGTAAACCAAACCAATTATAACAACAGCGATACCCAGTTAGGGAGCAGGGTACCTGTATCACCAATACTGCTGAGATCTTTACAAATT
Source organism: Helichrysum umbraculigerum (assembly GCA_949592205.1). Classification (NCBI taxonomy): domain Eukaryota; kingdom Viridiplantae; phylum Streptophyta; class Magnoliopsida; order Asterales; family Asteraceae; genus Helichrysum; species Helichrysum umbraculigerum. The sequence goes on along the minus strand of CATIUR010000001.1, from coordinate 304,692,219 downwards.
CTCGCAAACTCAGATGAAGGCATCCGAACAATGGCATGATACTCTGCTTCTGGAATGCCAAGATGCTCACTATCAATGTCCATAAGTTTCATCTCAAAATCAGCAATCTTATCTTGAGCTGCAAGAAACAGGCTCCAGTAATTACAAACCAACTTAGGAAACATTAGCTTCTAAAGAACTATATATCTATCTAATAACAACAATCCATTCAGATGGTTACAGTAATCTTCTGTTCAGCTGTAAATATCATGCGGATTACCAGGCATAATTTTCGCTGGATGTAGAGTCATTAAATATATTACAAGATGAAAGTTAAGTAACTTAAACATAAAAAAAACAATAAAAAAGCTGTCCACTTTATATGATATTTACATATGTTAGGGAGGGGATATATGTAATTCTCCCTTAAAAAAGGGTCTAATAAACCCTGCATAAGAAACTAAACTACAAAATTGTATTGTATAGCAAAATTTGAAGTCATGAGCATTCTACAGGACCCTGCAAATTCTTTGCACAGACTTTCATTGCAAAACTCTAAAAATCTGACATTTCGCCTAAAAAATGCACATTCTACCATTAATTAATCCCAATAACCATGGGTAAAAGGGTTCCCTTGGTTATGGGACTAAAAACTAGCATCTCGAAATCCAACTCAATTAATATATGCATTAAGAAGCATTCATGGTTAAAATTGATACTACATAGAGTTGTAATTGAAAATGATATAATCTTTATAAAGAACGGACATGAAAAAAGCTATGAATTTAAAATTTACGAAAAACAATAAAATTAACAATTAAGTGATTATAAAAATACAAAGAGACTTACTAGGGTTTTCAAACATGAAAGTAACAGTATCACTCCCATCGTCAGCTTTAAGGGTGATGACGTCATCATTTCCAGCGCATTTTAGCATCTTAGACATATTATTAAGATTCATACCCATGGAAATGTTACGATCGCACCGGTAGTGTTCGAAACCTTCCGATCTAAGAAGAAGCGACACCAGTGCCACGTGGCTGCTGTCCATAGCCTGAAGCGAAAATCCGGTGGCTGAGCAGTCAAAATTGGCGTCGTTGACCAAATCCTTGATTGACTCCATCACCTTTTTCAGGAGACTTCCTTGAACTAGCCTTAATTCCAACATTTTTCAGCAAGATTTGATGATGAATTTTTTTCCGATGAGGAAATTAGGGTTAGGGTTTGAAATAAACGCCGGGAAGTAAAGAGTTTGGGGTTTTTAGTAATGTTATTATTCCCGCCATAATTTGGGGAAAGATGGAATATTGGGCTGAATGTATCAACATTGGACTGATAAATGGGCCAAAAAAAATGGGGTTAGTCTGTTGACTTGAAAAAAGAAAAAGAAAAACGTAATAACTATTTCAGCCTGTTATAAACAATCAAATTCATACAATAGAAATGATATTCACACAATTTATAAAAAAAAAATGATGTGGATAAATGATTATTCACAAAATGACGTGGACCAATGAAATCAAGGGAGAGAATTATGAGAGAGAAACGATAAATTAATTTGATTGGTTAATAACATGTGCCATATCATTTGTAAAACTTCCTATGTAAATTTTATGTGATTGTAATGTTCCTATTCATACGGAGTATTAATTAATTTTAAATAAGAAAAACCAGTTCTATTATTGAAAAGGAAATAAATTACAAATTGCATAACGGTTTGATCTAATTTATTTTAATTATAAATATAAATATAAATCATACATGATGTAGATGATAGAAGGCAAGACGATGATGTCATAGTCGAGCTAACTTTATATATGATAGCGTAAGATAAAACGATGAGTTACAACTGTGGGAGTACGCACCATGGATGGTTTTAGACTTCATTCCTTGGGTACAAGATACACCCTTGCCCTAATAACGTATGCATTTCCAAGCTTAAACCCCGGACTCACCGGAAACCCGACAACATATCCACCCACCCTCCGTCCCTGAACCCTCGCCACACTTTCCATATAATCGGGATGAAACTCCATCCCCATAAACCCTTCAAAATGACTTGGCAACGGATCCATAGAAAACGCCACCAAATGTAGCATCCATACCACTTTCGCCACCCCCACAAACGACTCCCTATAAAACCTACTCCGTGGATGCTTTCCCGCCAACACCTGCCTTCGCTGTTCTAAATCCCCAAACAACGATTCCTCCATTTTTGGATGCACAATTGATAGATACTTCTTTAAGCAAAATATCCCAAATTGACATGTCGGCATGGTGTCTATCATCTCATTTGTATCCATTGATTTCATATCAGAAAACTGCGTGAAACATTCTGAACGGAATTCGTCAGACGTAAGGGTACTTCCATCACTCCCGTCCAAGTAAAACGACTCATGATCAAATCCTTGAAACATTTTTCTGTTTACATAGGATTCAAGTGCGTGATTTGGTCCAATAAGGGAAGGGTTTGTGGTTATGGATGTGATTGATTTCAAGGTTGCGGTTATATCCCAATGTGCCGATTTCATCAGTGAGAGAAGAACTAACCCGAAGGATTTGGAACCTACTTTGACAGAATTCATACACGATTCGAATAGCTCCGGCATTGACTGATTTTGAAATTGACTACTGCAGCGAACTCTTCTCTTTGACTTGCTCTTCACTTTCGGATACAGTTTCTCTAACGCCGCCTCATACGGTGCCGGTGCCGGTGCCACCACATCCCTGAGCGTCCCAGGGACACTTTGCCGAAATCTCTCAGTCAAAACGGTCAACTTCCTTAGCTCCGTCACAACTGCCACGTCAGATAGTTTTATTTTATATGCATCCCAAGGGGAATGCGCTTCCTGTAGACTAACATAGGCCTTTCTCATATACAAAACCGATTCGAATACTTTATACATTAACATGACCATTTCTATTTCTCTTTTTGTTGTGTAGCCACCATCTAGCTCTTCATTGTACTCTTGAGTATCTTTTTCTTCTTTGGGATGGAACAAGCAGGAGGGCGTGACTCGGTGTATCAGATCAGCGAAATTGTTGGCCATATTATTTATCTTTCTGATTTTGACTCCAACTGATCCTCCACAGTTGTTTCTGCGAAAGCTTAAACAAACAAATCATATACTTCTATTTACTCAAATATTTTACACTCAAGATATGAAATATATGATGATCGATGATTTACTAATGCTACATGCCTCATATACTCATACAAATTGATTAGAAGTCAATAGCTTTATTAATAAGCATTTGATTGTAAACGAGATATTCGTTGTTATTATAACATAAGAAAATGCTAACAAACTCGACAACACAATTTTCTTTTTCCACCTAATAACAAACTCGAGAACACATTGTTGGTGTTATAATCAACAACTACATTTTTGCTTTTGTCTTTAGAAAAATGTAATATTACGACAAATTACTAAACCACTTTCTAATCTTTGTCTACCACAACCCATGGAAAATATCCAAGTGCTAGTGTGCAAGAAAACAGAGTTTTTGTTTCAATTATTGCTCTAAGGCCAATTGTTAGCAAAATCCTCAACTTAAGAAGCTCTTAAAGAAAATTTACCTGTTAGAGATCTTGTTCGGCTTCAACGGTACAACGCCCGGAAATATGGTATCATCTGGATCCATATCATATGGAAAAGAATACTGGCATGCAAGACTTGACATTGGTTCTAAAGGTTTTAAGTTCATCTTCAGATTTCTGAAACAATTTTCACATACTTTTCTCATAAGCAACTAATAACCATGTAACATTTCTTTTTGATAAAACTAAAATAAAGAAATACGTATGCAAAAAGGGAAATGGCACCTTTGAAGTTTATGAGATTTGGATGCTGTAGATAACATGTCTGGATGCATATTTCTTCCTTTTTACGTGTGTATGCATAATGTTGATATCAAAACAATGAATTCTATTTATAGATTCAAATATTTGATGGTGAAATGCGGATCAATGACTTTTAGATTTGAGAATTTTGCATTTGTGACCTTTCGCATTTGAAATCTGCAATTCGTTCTATATATTTTTTTGAGTAGTCAATTTTCTATATAATGACACAAAATCATTTTATCCCAATCTCATTGTTGTCTGCTTTTCCTCAAATAAAAAAGGAAACAATCCATGTTTTCAACTATTGGCCCTTTAGTGGATGTTCGTTTGTTAATAGAACTTAGAAATATGGGAGTTATACACAACATAAAAATTGATGTTTACACCAAACTATACAAGTATTTCAGCACACAGTACAAGTACATCATAACACAGTTTTTGTGTATGCATCAAATTGTGTGTTGTATATATCATCACCCTAGACATATAAGTACAGGTACCAAAAACGCTTTTGGCCTTAATGGCATGTAAGGAGACAGGGGCGGAGACATGGCGAGGGCAACGTATACAGTTGCCCCACAAGAATTTTTAAATTACGTATAAAATTCTTTTTAAGATATTAATAACATTTTAAAATTTTCATCTCCACAAAACTATAAAATAAAAATAAAAATAAATTTTTTTCGCCCCCTACACTTGATTTTTCTGGCTCCGCCCCGTAAGGAAACCACCAACGAACGTGTTGTGTGTGTGCTGGAAAAAATTCCAAGTATGTGCTCCTTTTTGAAATTATGGTAATACAATGACCACTTTTTAAACCATATACCAGAATTATGAATTCTATTATTATAAAATAGAAAATCAGTAAATAATACAATTTCACTCCTCTCATCTAGTTTCTCTCTTTTGTCCTACTTCTTTTCTCTATTCTAATTTCTTCCTCCCTAATTTTTTTTGAATTTTTACTCCGTATTTGTATTTGTTTTGTCATACTTTCACATGACATCTAAAATCCTGTCATTTAAATAGAGAATTTCTTTCTTTATAAGTAATCCTCTATCTGTTCCAAAATAGATATTCACAATCAGTTTTTACAGAGTTTAAGAAATAACGTTGTGTGACAGTAGATATAACACTTTTTACCCTAGTTTTTTGTACATATCCTCATGTAAATCAATTTTGAGAAAATGGTTAAATGATAAAATTAATATGCCATTTTTTAAAGTGGACATTTATTTTGAGACAAATGATGTGTGCTAAAGTATATGCAATTATAATAACAAGTTTAAATTAAGGAAATACTAAATAATACTATCACACAATTCAGGCAAGATTGACCCGTTCATGTAATATATCTTAATAAGTAAGTCCAAATTCGAACACAAGGAACACTAGAAACGTTATTCTTATTTATAACTAATTATCTATTTATTCTAATTACAGATATTTACAATTAAATACAAGGATCCAATTTACAATAATCTACAAGATAAGGGGGACGTTTTAGTTCCGAACGAACATATTTATATTTATATTTTTGATACAGTACCTAATAGATAAGTTTTAAGAAACAACTTAAGAATACTCAATTGGATAGAAGATTATAACTATTTAAACAATTATTTATTAAACGTATTATATCAACTTATGTCTATTTGCTTTGTTGGCTATTATTATTGGTGAATTACTAATGTAGAAAATCACAAAGATTAAGATAATTTTCATATAGCAACACTCCCAAAGATTAAGTAAAGTATTACTATTTATTAAGATCTATCAGCAGTTTATTAATATAATTCCAAGATTAGGTTAAATTACAGTGTTACTTAACATTAATAATTGACAGTCATTAATTAATTTATAAAACTCACAAGATTAGTAAAGCTATCTATATAAATTAATTAACTTTTATCAATATTAATATAACACAGACAATTCTTGTATAATAAACATTCAATAATATAGTTTCAACATAAACATATAATTCATATAATAAATCTAATAAACATACATTTAAACATTCATAATGAAAACCTAATAAACAATTAATTCAAATAAACAATATCCAAAATAACCCAAAACATTAATAAAGTTACAAGGATAAAGAAACCGAACCAATTAGCAAACCAGCTTTTCCTAGGGTTAAAAACCTTCAAACCCTAGCTCCTTAGCCTCCAAAATCGCACCTTAAAGTCGTCCTAAAACCCTAACTTTCGGTTTTAGTATTCTTGAATCATATATGGTTTAAGTTAATTTGAGCCTCTATTTATAGTTTTACTGGCCGACCTTCCAACCGCCGGTTGGGTACTCCAACCGCCGGTTGGAGTTATTTGAATCCGAGTCCAACTCCACGTGTCTGCACCGCCTTCAAACCCTAAAGCTCAACCGCCGGTTGGTTAATCCAACCGCCGGTTGAATGTAAATTCCAGAATATTCTATTTTCGGGCTTGGGCTTAATTCTTGGACTCTAAATCTTCATATCCAGACTTCTTTGTTTTCTTGGCCCAATTCTTCATTTTAACTCTTTTAGTCTTCATTTCTTCAAGGTCTTTAATCTTTATTTCTTTTAGTGCTTTAATTCTTCAGTTCTGGTCTCGTTCTTGTTCCTTTTTCTTCATTCTTCAATTAAAATACATTTCTGCAATTATTAACAAAACAATTATATAAAGGGTAAATGACAAAAATCGGCAACGAACTGCCACAAAATACTCCAAGTATGCAACCTACCAAATAATTTGCTTAAGTATGCAACAAACCGGAAAATTTTGTGTTTAGATTTTTGAAAAGTCATTTCTTACCGTTTCATGCTATAAAATGCTGAGTAAGCTTACACTTTAACTGCCACGTCAATTTTTTCCATGTCACATTGAAATGTGGATGCCACGTCATCTTTTATTTTTTTCTTTTTCCAAAAATAATTAGATTAACTGAAAAAGTGAAAAGCAGGGCCGATAATTATAGGGACGATAATTACAATCAACCGAATAGCAGGGACGATAATTACAATCAACCGAAAAAGTGAAAATTACCTATGTGCAATACTGAAGTATGTCAGCTCTTTCCGGCCGTCGACATCGTTTCCAACAAAAAGAAAAGGGTAAAAGACAAAAATCCGCCATGTACTGCCAGCGGATACTGTGACAACCGTCAATTTAGGACTATAGTTTAGTGCCTAATCAAGTGTAATACATGTAATTAGTTCTGTGTTAAGCTAATTGATGTATCAATTATTATATATATATTGTTGAATATATATCTACAATTATGCGATTTGTTTAAATCGTACAAGTTTTAATCGAATGAATTTCGACACAATTAATACGGACGTTGGTGAATGACTTTATTAAATAATATAAATATTATTTAACAACGTGATTATATTCAAAGATATTATTTCTATAATATTTCGTAATCAAATCGTATCGTACAAATAACATATACGCGATTAAAACGTGAACGCGCAAATGAAACGGAACAAATTACTTTTTATAACGAAAGTTCTAATCAAACGGTGAAAAACTCCAACAGAATAATTAGATAATTATTTGTAATTTAAAAACGTATATTAAAACATAGAAAATAAATATTTAACGTTCAAATGACGGAGTAAACGAACACCGCACGGAGCGCAGTGCGCGGACTGAAAATGGGAGGTGATCCTTTAACCACCTCCCCACCATTTTCTTTCTTTCATTTCTTATTCATCTCTCTCTCTCTTCCTTTTCTTTTCTCTCAAAAACGACAAACCAAAATCAACGAAAATCGCAAAATAAACATACTAAACGACCTCGGATCTTCAAGCCCCTTTGGAAATAAACGACCACCTCGCGACGATCTACATTTCTACCTTTCCGGATTTTCATTTCATCACTTTGTAAGTTTCCGACAAATTACGAAATCTCTCGATTTTACTTACTTTTCATATATTATTGTTTGGATAAGCTTAATATGTCCCTATGAGGGTTGGGTAAAAGAATCAGACCAAACGGAAACTCAAAAACCCGTTTTTGGCTCGAAATCCGTCAAACAGGTGATAGTGTCGCATGGATGAACCCAGATATGCGTCACTACCAGCGTCACTCCTTAAGTGCCGCTATACCTCCGATACCGACACTTCTTAAGTGTCGCATAAGCTCAAATGTTGGCCTCTGACCGTCACTACTGAATTGACGCCTATATATACCTAGCGACACTTGTTAAGTGCCGCCATATCCTCTTAGCCGACACTACATACCGTCACTAGATAAGTGACGCCCTATATTCCGTACCGACACTTCATAAGTGTCGCCCATAATCCCTTGTTGATCTATACCCGTCACTCTACAAGTGACGCCATACTATTTTACCCGACACTTCGTTAGTGTCGCTATGATACACGTCGCTTCTTAAGTGACGCTCAAATATCCGAAATCATTATTTTATACGACACTCCATAAGTGCCGCCGTTATGCTGAACCCGTCACTCCTGAAGTGACGCATACTATTACACACGACACTAGCCCAGTGACGCTATACCTTCGAATCTGACATTGAACCCGACACTTCGGTAGTGTCGCATAAACACCCTTAGTGACGCTATTAAGTGACGCATAAAACAGCAGATTTTCCAACTATTTTTACACCAAGTGTCGAGATTCTTCAACTTCAAATGCTTATTCAATACGACTTTTAGAACCTAATGGGACTTGTATTTCAAGTGTAACACTTCAAAAGCAAGACGATAACAACAACACATTTATTTCAACTAATCACCAACGGTCCGTACGCGTTTTCAAAACATACTTCAAAATCAAACAAGTCGTTGTAACTTGTATCAACTTATTCAAACAAGTCGTTGTAACTTGTATCAATTTAATCAAACAAGTCGTAGTAACTTGTAACAACACAATCAACCAAATCGGGGTAATTTGGACATTAAGTTAAACAAACAATTCCAATGGTAGTCTTTCGAAATACCAATACAATTAATGACAATTCAAGTGTCGTGGACACATTCAGGTTTTCAAGCCTTTGGACACCAACTCACAACTAATTACTTCAAGTTATTAAGTTAAACACTTCAAGAACCAGGTGAGTTTCATAGCCCCATTTTCACTGCTTTACGACTAGGGGTGTGATATTACTACTCGATTTTGTTTTACAAGTAGAACGCAAGTGCCAAACTTCAAATACTACATGAGTTTCAAGCTAATCAATTTAAAGTCCTCCATAAGCATAGTCTCTAGTATTTTATAGCGTGAATGTTAGTATATGATATCATATGGGATTGACAATCCTCATCCGGGTTAGCACGCACTAACCGGTCAAACGGATGTATTAGCATTTGGGAAGACGAGTGTTGATTAGGCACTCGTAGGAGGCACTCCAAGTTAGGTTTCCTTAATTGGGCCTGACAAATCAAGTTAAGCTCAGACTATGTGCTCATGGACAGTATAACTTTTATTTTGCTTAATTGCATTATAAATTCAATATAAATCTTGCGGTTCTGACAACTATACATTGACATACAAACCTGTGAGCTCACCAGCGTTTTCGCTGACCCATTTTAGTATTTATCACAGGTACCCAGCAGTAGGTTGGCTGCACAAGCAGGAACTTTTAGCTCGAGTCAGCATTCATACAACTAGAGATTTGATTGCATTATTATATTTTGTAAAAGTAATTATGCTATGTAATCTCTCAATTTCAGGAATCGAGCTAATGTAACTATATTTTGATGTAAACTTTTACTTTATCTATACAAGTTTAAAACGACGCATATAGTGGTCGTTCATTATATCTTATGTGCTTTGTATATTGATTAGTGACACCCAAATCAAGCTTCCGCAAATCATTAAATTTGGGGGTGTCACAGATTGGTATCAGAGCCTAAGGTTATAGTGAACTAGGTTGCATTTAGTGGGCCTAGACTATGACCGTTAGGCAGTATTCCTTATTAGTTATGACTAGTTCAGGGATTATGTAACACCCCCAAATTTACCGAGTTGCGGAAGCATACATTGGGTGTTACTAATCAATATACAAAGCACAAGATTAATAGTAAACGACCTCTAAATGAGACGTTTGTAAAATAGTTACATTTCATAATTAATAATCGTTTGAAAACCGTAGGTTTTCGTATACAAAATGTAATTCCCTAGAGCCCACGCGTATAGCGGGAGATTCTATTACATCACCATAGTTACAAAAGATAATGCCAAAGAATCTCCGTTAAATGCAGTTTGTAAATCATGCGACTCTAGCTAGTAATCCTGGAGTAATCCTACTCCGTAAGTGTACCTGAGATACAAAGCTAAAAAGTGTCAACCAAAAGGGTTGGTGAATCTCACAGGTTTAGTAATAAGTAGGTGTTATGAACCACAAGTATGTACCCGTATTGCTATCAAGCAAAGTAAATAAATCAGTTAATCAGTACAGTGCCATGAGCTCATAAGTTGAAGCTTAACCGTGTAGTGTGAATATATCACGTACCCCCATGAGTGCTATCCGCACACTCATATGTAACAAATACTAATATGTCTGTTTCTACGTGTAAATCAGTACGTGGTGGCGCTACCACCCCAGACAGGGATTGTCAGTCCCAAATGGATCCATCTAGTAGTAATCGCGCTTAAGTCCATAACTAACAACTTACGATTAGGAGGCTTTCAGTGGATAAAAGTAACTCATGCGTTTGTTTGTAAACAGTAATGTTTTCAGTTCAGTACATTGTGTTCATACGTAAAACAGTTGCTAAGTATCTCACCCCAAAGTATAAAACAGTAAAAGTGGGGCTGTAAGACTCACCTGAGTCGAGCAGTGGTAAATAGCAAGTAGTAGTAAATCAAGTAGGTTCTCCGAACCCGTAACCTTCTAGTGCCTAAACACGTAAGTTTAAGTAAGTAGATGTCTCGCAAGACCATCTAGGCTAGTTGTTCATACAACCCGTTGTGTTTAAATGTTGGTTTGTTCGCGTTCGTATCAAAGTATACGGCCCGTTGGTGATTTGTTATAATTAAAGTTTGTCATTTATAACGCAATTTAGAGTAATTGTAATAGGAAAGTATGTTTTATTATGTTTGTTAGGTCGTATCGTATAAGGATTTGAGGTTGTAAAAGTTCGACACTTAGTGAAAATGTGAGTTTTCAAAGTTCTGGTTTGTGCGACGTAGCATGCGACGTCGCTAGCAACGTAGAGTGCGACGTGGGCATGTACGTCGCATGATGCGACCTTCGCAAATCAATGCGACGTACGGGGCGGCGTCGCTAATGCGACGTTGGTTCGGTTTGCGACGTTAAAGTCTACGTCGCTACGTGCGACGTCCGCAAGTTAATGCGACGTAATAGGCTGCGTCGCTAGTGCGACGTTGAGGTTTTTGTGCGACGTAGGTCGCGACGTCGCAGTGGCCCCTGGCCAGGTGCGACGTAGCGGTCTGATGGCCGGAATTTTGGTCGAAAATGAGTTTCCGGGTTTCCGTTGGGTCCAAATCTTTTACCCAACCCTTATATGAACATAATAAGCCTATTTAAACCATAAACTAGTAAAAATGATCAAAAACGAGAGATGTCGGGATTTGTCGGAAACTTACAAGTTGTCGGATTGAAAATCCGAAAAGATAGGAAGGTAGATCGGGAGTAGGTGAACGTTTTCTTCCAAAGTAGTTACGAAATCCGAGGCCGTTTGATAGTAGTATTTTGCGAATTAGTGAAGTTGGTGGTGGATGGTGGTGATTAGAGAGAAAGAGAGAAAGGAGTGAAGAGAGAGAGAAAGAAGAAATGAAATAAAAGGAAATGGGAGGTGGAGGTGGGGTTTATATCCCATTTTCAGTCTCCGTCTACGTGTCCCGTGCGGTGTTCGTTTTCTCCGTCGTTTAAACGTTAATAATTATTTTACATTTTAAATGGTAGGTTTTAAATACAAATAATTACGCGACATTTCTATTTAAATATTTTACAAATAAGTTTGAATACTTTTGTTTTTAAATCGTGTAAACTTTGATCGAGCGATACGAGATAATTATTAATTATTATAAAATAGCGTTTCGGTCATAATTGCGTTATTTTAGTTTATAAACATTTGTTCACCAACGTCCGTGTTAACCGAATAGAATTTCATTCTATTTAAGTTGCGTACGATTTAAGCCAAATCGCAAAGTTGTATATATTTACCAACATATAATCCGATACATAAATTAGCCTAACACAGAACTAATTACATGTATTAACAAAGAATTAGGCGCTAATACTAGCCCTAATTTGGCGGTTGTTACATTCTCCCCTTGTTAAAAGAATTTCGTCCCGAAATTAGCTCGATTGCACGGTCGGTGCGTTGTCTGGGAAGAGATGTGGATATTTCTGTCGCATTTGGTCTTCCCGTTCCCAGGTAAATTCCGGACCACGTCTAGAATTCCACCTGACTTTCACGATGGGAATACGACTCTGTTTTAGTTGTTTGACCTCACGGTCCATGATTTCCATAGGTTCCTCAACGAAATGAAGTTTATCATCGATTTGAATTTCGTCGAGCGGTATAATCAGTGTCTCGTCAGACAGACATTTCTTCAGATTAGAAATGTGGAATGTGTTGTGAACGCTGCTAAGCTCAGCAGGAAGTTGCAGGCGGTATGCCACTGGGCCAATCCTTTCAAGGATTTCGAATGGTCCGATGTATCTAGGATTTAGTTTGCCTCGTTTTCCGAATCGAATGACACCTTTCCACGGTACCACTTTGAGAAGTACCTTGTCCCCTACTTGGAACTCAAGGTGTTTGCGTCTCACGTCAGCATAGCTTTTCTGACGATCACGGGCGGCTTTTAGTCGGTTTTGTATGCCGACGATCTTTTCAGTTGTTTCATGTATGATTTCTGGACCGGTGAGTTGTGTATCCCCCACCTCAGTCCAACAGATAGGTGACCGGCACTTACGACCGTACAGTGCCTCGAAGGGTGCAGCCTTTATGCTGGTGTGATAACTGTTGTTGTACGAGAACTCGCACAACGGTAAGTGATTTTCCCTGTTTTTACCGAAGTCAACTACGCAGGCTCGTAGCATGTCTTCCAGTGTTTGTATGGTTCGTTCGCTCTGACCGTCGGTTTGAGGATGGTAAGCCGTACTCATATCCAGACGAGTACCAAGAGATTTTTGCAGTGACTGCCAGAAGCGAGAAGTGAATCGAGCATCTCGGTCGGAGATGATTGAGATGGGCACGCCGTGTCTTGATACGATCTCTTTCAGGTAGATCCGTGTCAAGCGTTCCATCTTATCAGTTTCCTTGATGGCTAGGAAATGAGCAGATTTAGTGAGTCGGTCAACGATCACCCAAATGGTATCGCAACCGTTAGAAGTTTTCGGGAGTTTAGTAATGAAATCCATGGTGATCTGCTCCCATTTCCATTGTGGTATTTCGGGTTGTTGTAGCAAACCGGAAGGTTTCTGGTGTTCAGCTTTAACTTTAGAACAAGTAAGACACTTGCCAACATAGGTTGCAATGTCAGATTTCATGTTGGGCCACCAGTACATTTCCTTGATGCCGTGATACATCTTGTCGGCACCGGGGTGTATAGAGTATTTTGACTTGTGAGCTTCATTCATCACCAAGTCTCGCAGGTTCCCAAAACTTGGTAACCAGATTCGATTCGAGAAGTATTTGGCCCCGTTAGGTTTGGTTTCAAATTGTTTGTCCATGCCCCGCAAGGCCTCGTTTATCAAGTTTTCCGGTTTGAGTGCTTCGAGTTGAGCTGTGCGAGTTTGATTGATGAGGTCGTTGTGAATGGTCATACCGAGAGCTCGAACTCGAAGTGGTTTCACTCGTTCTTTTCGGCTTAAGGCATCGGCGACAACATTCGCCTTGCCTGGATGATAGCGAATTTCGCAATCGTAATCAGTAAGCAACTCGATCCATCGACGTTGCCTCATGTTGAGATCCTTTTGATCGAAGATATGTTGGAGACTTTTATGGTCAGTAAAGATTGTACACTTGGTACCGTATAAGTAGTGTCTCCAGATTTTTAGAGCGAATACAACAGCCCCCAACTCTAGGTCATGAGTTGTGTAATTCTTTTCGTTGACCTTGAGTTGTCGAGAGGCGTAAGCGATAACCTTGTCTCGTTGCATCAGCACGCAACCAAGACCTTGGTGTGAAGCATCACAGTATACCACGAAGTCATCGTTGCCTTCGGGTAAGGATAAGATAAGTGCACTGCAGAGTTTCTGTTTTAGTAGCTGAAAAGCTGACTCCTGTTTGTCAGTCCAATCGAACTTCTTTTCTTTTTGAGTCAGTGCAGTGAGAGGTAGGGCTATTTTCGAAAAATTCTCAATGAATCGTCTGTAGTATCCGGCGAGTCCTAAGAATTGGCGTACCTCGGTCGGTGTAGTAGGTGCTTGCCAACACTTGATAGCCTCGATTTTTGAAGGATCGACATGAATCCCTTGATTGTCAATGACGTGTCCAAGGAATTGAACGGTTTGCATCCAGAACTCACACTTAGAGAATTTGGCGTATAACTCTTCGTGTTTGAGCAGCTCTAGGATAGTTTTCAGGTGTTGCGCGTGCTCTTGTTCGTTGCACGAGTAAATCAGAATGTCATCAATGAAGACGATAATAAACTTGTCAAGGTAGGGTTTGCACACCCGATTCATAAGGTCCATGAATATAGCCGGTGCGTTGGTTAAGCCGAATGGCATCACTTGGAATTCATAATGCCCGTAGCGAGTTCGGAAAGCCGTTTTTGGAATATCTTCATCACGAACTCGGAGTTGATGATAACCTGACCGTAGATCGATCTTTGAGTAGAAACTCGACCCCTGAAGTTGGTCGAACAGGTCATCAATGCGAGGAAGTGGGTAACGGTTCTTGATAGTTAATTTGTTGAGTTCACGGTAGTCGATGCACATGCGGAAAGAACCGTCTTTCTTTTTCACAAACAGGACCGGAGCTCCCCAAGGTGAGGAACTTGGTCGAATAAATCCCTTGTCCAGGAGTTCCTGTAACTGGGTAGACAACTCCTGAAGTTCGGATGGGGCTAGTCGGTAAGGGGCTCGTGCCACGGGTGCTGCGCCGGGCACAAGATCAATAGAGAATTCGACTTGTCTAATTGGCGGTAGGCCAGGCAAGTCTTCAGGAAAGACTTCTGGGAAGTCTCGAACGATAGGCACATCCTCAAGTCGCTTCTCCACCGACTTTTTCTCCAAAACGTGTGCGAGGATTGCCTGGTACCCTTTTCTCAAGTATTTTCGGGTTTTCATGCAAGAAATGATATTTATTCTCGTCCCACCGGTCTCCCCTTGTATGCTCAAAGTTCCACCGGTGACGAGAGGAATGCGTACAATTTTCTCAAAACAAACGATTTCGGCTCGATACTTGGACAACCAATCCATACCGACGATGATGTCAAAGCTGCCGATTTCGACAGGTATCAAGTCAATGGAAAAGAGCTCGTTAGCTAAGTTCAAAGTGCAATTAGGTATCACACTGTCGGCCTCAATAAGTTTTCCGTTTGCCAATTCTATTGTGTACTTAGAATCTAAGGCAATAGGTGCAGTGTCAAGAAATGTATAAAACTCATCGGAAATAAAGCTCTTATCAGCACCAGTATCAAATAATACAGAGGCAGTCAAGTTGTTGAGAAGAAACGTACCCGTGACCACGTTCGGGTCTTGACGGGCTTCCCCAGATTTCAGCACAAAAGCTCTTCCTTGAGCATTGTTGTTATTCCTGTTGTTGTTGTTGTTCAGCTTCGGGCAGTCTTTCTTGAAATGCCCCGTACCGTTGCACCCATAACAGGTCTTTGGTGTAGAGGTGTTGGTGTCAGTGGTGTTTGATCTACAGTCCTTAGCCAAGTGTCCAAATCTCTTACACTTGCTACAGGGACACGAACCATGGTGGTGTCGTTGGCACTTGGAGCAATAGGGCTTGGTTCCCTTGTACGCCCCCTTATCATCAGAACTGGAGGTGTAGGCTTTAATGGTTTCAGGTTTCTTGTTTTGGTGGTTGTTGTGGTTGTCGGACCATTTTCGTTTATTGCTGTTGGAGGATGGAGTGGGTAGTTCTGGGTCCTCATTCATAGCTAGAAGTTCATGGGCCAACCGGATGGCACCATGAAGGGTGGTTTGGTTTGATGAGGCGACGTTTCCCCGGACGGGTTCCGGGAGGCCGCGGATGTATTTCTTAATCTTGTCAGGCCCAGTACCTGCCATAGCTGGGCGAAGGACGGTGAGTTGTTGTAATCTGGTGGTGTATGCAACGATATCAGTTCCTTGCACTTTTAAGTTCCAGAACTCTTCGTCCAGCTTGTGAAGTTGTTCGGACGGGCAATACTCATCCGTGAGCATTTTCTTTAGATCCTCCCAAGGGAGTAGATAAGCGGTGTCAATCCCCACGGACTGGGTATAGGAATTCCACCACGAGAGGGCACCATCTTCGAGGGTGCAGGTGGAGAATTTGACCTTGTCGTCTTCCGCACACTTGCTGATGCAGAAAACAGATTCCATCTTTTTGAACCATCTGATAAGTCCGATGGCTCCTTCGGTTCCCTTGAAGCTCAAGGGTTTGCAGTTTTGAAAATCCTTGTATGAACAAGGTTTAGCAGCAGAGGTTTCAGCGGCATCGCTGTTTCTTGTGGAATTTGGTGGAGTATTTCGAGCCAAGGCTTCAGTAACAGCATGGGTTATGAGAGACGTGATCTGAGCATCAGTGTAAGGTCTTGACTTTGGCGGCATGATTCTTCAACAAAAGAAATGAAGATACATGAGATTTTGTAAGAAAATTGCATTTATTTCAGATGTACATGTATAAAGTTGGTAATACATAACATCAATATGAAAAGGATTAAGACAATTAATATGAGTCGAAACAGCAAGGAATATTTGATAGATGATACGAGTTCAAAGGTTACATCCTGCGGATGTATTACAAAAAGGTGTCGGGAATCGTTACATCCGACTGAAACATAGAGTAGTGCTTAGATAGTTACTAGATTACAGGATAGTTTACAAAACAAAGACTAAGCTAGTCTTATCGTAGGTTAATCTGCTCCATCATTTCGATGAGACGATCCACAGTATTTGCAAGTCTGCTGGCTTGTCGAGCATTGTCTTCAGCTAATGCTAGTCGCTGTACCAATCCGCGGTTAGATTCTTCCGTTTCCCTTGAGCGTTGTTCACACTCATCAAGTCTGTGTTTCAAAAGAGCGGTTTCCACGCTTATCTCCACCACTTTGTTGAAAAGAACGTCCACATTATTAACGGTGGTTTCGTGATCCTCAGAGACTTGTTCGATGCGCTCCAGTGATGTAAGTCTCCAGTTTTCGTTTGTTTCCTGCAACACGACATCCATGGTGCGAAGTCGTTGCTCGTGTTGGTTCACCCTAGCTGCTAAGGTCGGTAAGGTGAAGTGGGTAGAGTACGGGCCAGCTCGAGGCAACCTGTTGTTCCTCCTTGCTACCCTTGGGTTCTGCGACCCGGATTGAGAACGAGATGAATTGGATGGGGTATTTGCCATTTCTGAGACAAAGCGTTAGTAAGATTGAGGCCTATATTCATATAGTTCCTATATAATATAGCCTATTGAGTGTCTAGCATACACATGTTTAAGTCTCGGTTCTCTCGAGATCAGAGTCAACTAATGTATTCCGGCTCAACATAACCATTTCAGACCTTACATCACCTTTCCTTAATTGTACATAGTTGATCAAGCTATGTTAAATTAAAGTCGTATGATGTAATTCCTGAACCAATCATGCCTAGTAAGGAAATACTGCCTAACGGTCATAGTCTAGGCTCACTAAATTCAACCTAGTTCACTACAACCTTAGGCTCTGATACCAATCTGTAACACCCCCAAATTTACCGAGTTGCGGAAGCATACATTGGGTGTTACTAATCAATATACAAAGCACAAGATTAATAGTAAACGACCTCTAAATGAGACGTTTGTAAAATAGTTACATTTCATAATTAATAATCGTTTGAAAACCGTAGGTTTTCGTATACAAAATGTAATTCCCTAGAGCCCACGCGTATAGCGGGAGATTCTATTACATCACCATAGTTACAAAAGATAATGCCAAAGAATCTCCGTTAAATGCAGTTTGTAAATCATGCGACTCTAGCTAGTAATCCTGGAGTAATCCTACTCCGTAAGTGTACCTGAGATACAAAGCTAAAAAGTGTCAACCAAAAGGGTTGGTGAATCTCACAGGTTTAGTAATAAGTAGGTGTTATGAACCACAAGTATGTACCCGTATTGCTATCAAGCAAAGTAAATAAATCAGTTAATCAGTACAGTGCCATGAGCTCATAAGTTGAAGCTTAACCGTGTAGTGTGAATATATCACGTACCCCCGTGAGTGCTATCCGCACACTCATATGTAACAAATACTAATATGTCTGTTTCTACGTGTAAATCAGTACGTGGTGGCGCTACCACCCCAGACAGGGATTGTCAGTCCCAAATGGATCCATCTAGTAGTAATCGCGCTTAAGTCCATAACTAACAACTTACGATTAGGAGGCTTTCAGTGGATAAAAGTAACTCATGCGTTTGTTTGTAAACAGTAATGTTTTCAGTTCAGTACATTGTGTTCATACGTAAAACAGTTGCTAAGTATCTCACCCCAAAGTATAAAACAGTAAAAGTGGGGCTGTAAGACTCACCTGAGTCGAGCAGTGGTAAATAGCAAGTAGTAGTAAATCAAGTAGGTTCTCCGAACCCGTAACCTTCTAGTGCCTAAACACGTAAGGTTAAGTAAGTAGATGTCTCGGAAGACCATCTAGGCTAGTTGTTCATACAACCCGTTGTGTTTAAATGTTGGTTTGTTCGCGTTCGTATCAAAGTATACGGCCCGTTGGTGATTTTTTATAATTAAAGTTTGTCATTTATAACGCAATTTAGAGTAATTGTAATAGGAAAGTATGTTTTATTATGTTTGTTAGGTCGTATCGTATAAGGATTTGAGGTTGTAAAAGTTCGACACTTAGTGAAAATGTGAGTTTTCAAAGTTCTGGTTTGTGCGACGTAGCATGCGACGTCGCTAGCGACGTAGAGTGCGACGTGGGCATGTACGTCGCATGATGCGACCTTCGCAAATCAATGCGACGTAGGGGGCGGCGTCGCTAATGCGACGTTGGTTCGGTTTGCGACGTTAAAGTCTACGTCGCTACGTGCGACGTCCGCAAGTTAATGCGACGTAATAGGCTGCGTCGCTAGTGCGACGTTGAGGTTTTTGTGCGACGTAGGTCGCGACGTCGCAGTGGCCCCTGGCCAGGTGCGACGTAGCGGTCTGATGGCCGGAATTTTGGTCGAAAATGAGTTTCCGGGTTTCCGTTGGGTCCAAATCTTTTACCCAACCCTTATATGAACATAATAAGCCTATTTAAACCATAAACTAGTAAAAATGATCAAAAACGAGAGATGTCGGGATTTGTCGGAAACTTACAAGTTGTCGGATTGAAAATCCGAAAAGATAGGAAGGTAGATCGGGAGTAGGTGAACGTTTTCTTCCAAAGTAGTTACGAAATCCGAGGCCGTTTGATAGTAGTATTTTGCGAATTAGTGAAGTTGGTGGTGGATGGTGGTGATTAGAGAGAAAGAGAGAAAGGAGTGAAGAGAGAGAGAAAGAAGAAATGAAATAAAAGGAAATGGGAGGTGGAGGTGGGGTTTATATCCCATTTTCAGTCTCCGTCTACGTGTCCCGTGCGGTGTTCGTTTTCTCCGTCGTTTAAACGTTAATAATTATTTTACATTTTAAATGGTAGGTTTTAAATACAAATAATTACGCGACATTTCTATTTAAATATTTTACAAATAAGTTTGAATACTTTTGTTTTTAAATCGTGTAAACTTTGATCGAGCGATACGAGATAATTATTAATTATTATAAAATAGCGTTTCGGTCATAATTGCGTTATTTTAGTTTATAAACATTTGTTCACCAACGTCCGTGTTAACCGAATAGAATTTCATTCTATTTAAGTTGCGTACGATTTAAGCCAAATCGCAAAGTTGTATATATTTACCAACATATAATCCGATACATAAATTAGCCTAACACAGAACTAATTACATGTATTAACAAAGAATTAGGCGCTAATACTAGCCCTAATTTGGCGGTTGTTACAGATTATATCATACGACTTTAATTTAACATAGCCTGATCAACTATGTACAATTAGAGAAAGATGATGTGAAATCTGAAAGAGTTATGTTGAACAGGAATGCATTAGTTGACTCTGACCTCGAGAGAAACGGGACTCAAAACACGTCTGTGCTAGACACTCAATAGGTTATTATGTGATATACATATATATTTACATAAGTAGACCTCGTTACAACTTTAGGCTATGTTATATTATATGAATATAGGCCTCTTTCTCTCTAACGCTTTGTCTCGAAATGACAAACACACCACTAGTTCATCATACTCGGACTAGTATCTTATTTCATTTCCTTGTTCTTTCTTACTCAGCATCATGCCTCCTCGCCGTCAAATTACCCTTAGCGAAGCTGAGATCGCGGGAATAATTGCCCGCAGTGTGACCGAAGCCTTGGCTACCCGAACACCACCCGGTAGCGAGGACACAGCAACCAATACTCCACCACCCAAACCTTGCTCCTATAAGGACTTTCTTAGCTGTAAACCACTGTACTTCAAGGGCACGGAATGTGCCATTGGCTTGATCCGTTGGATTGAGCGTATGGAATCTGTTTTCAGTCTCTGCGACTGCACTGAGAACAACAAGGTCAAATTCGCTGCTTACACCTTTCAAGAAGGTGCACTCACGTGGTGGAAAACCCACGCAAACTCTGTAGGCCTTGAGGTTGCTAACCGACTTCCTTGGGCCGAACTGAAAAAGAAGCTGACAGAGAAATACTGTCCTGAAGAGGAATTGCACAGGCTGGAAGAAGAATTCTGGCATCTGGAGGTGCAGGGAAATGATGTTGCTGATTATACCACCAAGTTTCAGCAGTTTGCTTTATTATGCCCGGGTTTAGTCGAACCAGAAAGTAAGGGCATTAAGAAATACATTCGTGGACTCCCCGAGAACATCCAGGGCAACGTAGCCTCATCCAAACCAACTACTACTGAGAGTGCCATTCGATTGGCCCACGAACTCATGGCTCTAGTGGTCAGCCGTGAGACCTCCAACACCTCATTCTCCAACAACAACAAACGCAAATCCACTGAACACCACCACCACTCAAACAAGAAAAACAACGCCATCCAAGTCTACAACACCAACTCTGAATCCAACCGCAGCTACACCGGGGACAGACCCTATTGTCCCAAGTGTAACTATCACCACTTTGGTCAGTGCGGTACTCCTTGCAACAACTGCAGGAGGTACGGGCATTCGACTAAGGATTGCCGAGCCCCCAAATCCAACAACAACCCCTCTGACAAAAATACCCGACAACCTAAGTCCTGTTATGAATGTGGAAACCCAGGACACTTCAGGGATTCTTGCCCAAAATTGAAGAACAAGGGCAACAACAACAACCACCGCAACAACAACAACACCAAAAGTAGCACCTTCGTGATCAACTCAGGGGACGCCCGTCAGGACCCGAATGTGGTCACGGGTATGTTCCTCCTCAACAATTTAACTGCTTCCATACTGTTTGATACTGGTGCCGATAGGAGTTTTATTTCCGATGAATTTTGCCCTCTACTTGATATTACACCTGTTGCTTTAGACGTTAAGTACACCGTAGAGCTAGCAAATGGAAAATTGATAGAAACCAATAGTGTGATACCTAATTGCACCTTAAATCTAGCCGACGAAACCTTCTCCATAGATCTTATGCCTATTGAGATAGGAAGTTTCGATGTCATCGTAGGCATGGACTGGTTATCCAAACATCGCGCCGAAATCATCTGCTATGACAAAATTGTTCGTATACCTCTCACTGTCGGTAGAACCCTAGTCATACAGGGGGAGACCGGAGGGACGAGGCTTAACATCATCTCTTGTCTTAAAACCCGGAAATTTCTGAGAAAGGGTTATCCATCAATCCTCGCGCACATCATGGAGAAAAAGTCGGAGGAGAAGCGACTTGAGGATGTTCCAATTGTTCGAGACTTTCCAGAAGTCTTTCCTGAAGAACTACCTGGTCTACCACCACCAAGACAGGTTGAGTTCTCAATCGATCTTGTACCAGGTGCGGCGCCTGTGGCCCGAGCACCATACCGTTTAGCTCCATCCGAACTTCAGGAGCTGTCCACCCAGTTACAGGAACTCCTGGAACGAGGGTTTATCAGGCCGAGTTCTTCACCTTGGGGAGCTCCGGTCTTATTTGTCAAGAAGAAAGACGGTTCTTTTCGAATGTGTATCGTCTATCGAGAGTTGAACAAGTTAACTGTCAAGAACCGGCATCCACTCCCTCGAATCGATGACCTGTTCGACCAACTTCAAGGGTCGAGTTGTTATTCAAAGATTGATCTTCGATCCGGTTATCACCAATTGCGTGTTCACGATGCCGATATTCCAAAAACCGCTTTCAGAACTCGTTACGGGCATTACGAATTTCAAGTGATGCCATTCGGCCTAACCAATGCACCGGCTGTATTCATGGATCTTATGAATCGGGTGTGTAAACCTTACCTTGATAAGTTTGTCATTGTCTTCATCGATGACATCCTCATATATTCGCGAAGCAAAGAAGAGCATGCGCAACACCTCAGAACCATCCTTGAACTACTTAAACACGAGGAGCTCTATGCCAAGTTCTCTAAGTGTGAGTTCTGGATCAAAACCGTTCAATTCCTTGGTCACGTGATTGACAGTCAGGGGATTCACGTTGACCCATCAAAAATCGAGGCTATCAAAGATTGGCAATCGCCAACCACTCCGACCGAAGTACGGCAGTTTTTAGGACTGGCCGGATACTATCGACGATTCATTGAAAATTTCTCCAAGATAGCCATACCACTCACGACGCTGACCCAGAAAGACAAAAAGTTTGACTGGACTGATAAACAAGAATCGGCATTCCAACTCTTAAAACAAAAGCTTTGCAGTGCTCCTATCCTATCATTACCCGAAGGCACCGATGACTTCGTGGTATACTGCGATGCTTCTCATCAAGGTCTCGGTTGTGTGCTCATGCAACGAGACAAAGTCATAGCTTATGCTTCTCGACAGCTTAAAATTCATGAAAAGAATTACACCACCCACGACCTCGAGCTAGGAGCTATCGTTTTTGCCCTCAAAATCTGGAGACATTACCTTTATGGTACCAGATGTACAATCTTTACCGACCATAAAAGCCTTCAACACATATTCGATCAGAAGGATCTCAACATGAGGCAACGTCGATGGGTCGAATTGCTTACCGATTACGACTGCGAACTCAAATATCATCCCGGCAAAGCAAATGTTGTTGCTGACGCCCTCAGTCGAAAAGAGCGAGTGAAACCACTTCGGGTTCGAGCCCTCAGTATGACCATTCACAACAATTTAAACATTCAAATCCTCACTGCTCAACTCGAAGCTTTAAAACCCGAAAATGTCAAAGATGAAGCCTTGCGAGGCATGGATAAACAATTCGAAATCAGGCCTAACGGGATTAGGTATTTCTCAAACCGAATCTGGTTGCCTAAATTTGGGAACCTACGAGACTTGGTGATGGATGAAGCTCACAAGTCAAAGTACTCTATCCATCCGGGATCCGATAAAATATACCACGGTATCAAGGACTTCTGCTGGTGGCCGAACATGAAAGCTGAAATCGCCACCTATGTCAGCAAGTGCCTTACTTGCTCCAAAGTCAAAATCGAATATCAAAAACCTTCTGGTTTACTTCAACAACCCAGTCTTCCTGAATGGAAATGGGAACAAATTGCCATGGACTTCATAACCAAACTACCCAAATCCTCGAACGGTTGCGATTCCATTTGGGTGATCGTGGATCGTCTCACAAAATCTGCTCACTTCCTGGCAATCAAGGAATCCGACAAAATGGAACGCCTCACCAACATTTATCTGAAGGAAATCGTGACCAAACACGGTGTTCCAATCTCAATTATCTCCGATCGGGATAGTCGTTTCACTTCACAATTTTGGCAATCACTTCAAAAATCCCTGGGTACTCGACTTGATATGAGTACCGCATACCATCCTCAAATAGACGGTCAAAGTGAACGAACCATTCAAACACTTGAAGACATGCTACGGGCCTGCGTAGTAGACTTCGGTGTAAACTGGGAAAAACATCTACCATTGTGCGAGTTCTCGTACAACAACAGTTATCATACCTGCATCAAAGCTGCACCCTTCGAGGCACTGTACGGTCGTAAGTGCCGGTCACCTATCTGTTGGACCGAAGTTGGGGATAGCCAACTCACAGGTCCAGAAATCATTCACGAGACGACCGAGAGAATCGTTGAAATTCAAAACAAGCTTAAGGCCGCGCGTGATCGTCAGAAAAGTTATGCTGACGTGAGACGCAAACCACTCGAGTTCCAAGTTGGGGATCGAGTTCTACTCAAAGTATCGCCTTGGAAAGGCGTAATCCGATTTGGCAAACGAGGGAAGTTGAATCCCAGATACATTGGACCATTCGAGATCCTCGAAAGGATTGGTCCAGTGGCTTATCGATTGCAGCTGCCATCTGAACTCAGCAGCGTGCATCCCACATTTCATGTTTCAAATCTGAAGAAGTTTCTGTCTGATGAGACACTTATCATTCCACTCGATGAAATTCGAGTTGACGAAAAACTTCACTTTGTTGAGGAACCCGCTGAAATCATGGACCGTGAGGTCAAACAACTTAAACAAAGTCGTATTCCCATCGTCAAAGTTAGGTGGAATTCGCGGCGCGGTCCGGAATTCACCTGGGAACGGGAGGATCAAATGCGACTCAAGTATCCTCAACTCTTCACTGATTCAACGTCAAACACGACTTCAACATAAATTTCGGGACGAAATTCTTCTAACAGGGGGAGAATGTGACAACCGTCAATTTAGGACTATAGTTTAGTGCCTAATCAAGTGTAATACATGTAATTAGTTCTGTGTTAGGCTAATTGATGTATCAATTATTATATATATTGTTGAATATATATCTACAATTATGCGATTTGTTTAAATCGTACAAGTTTTAATCGAATGAATTTCGACACAATTAATACGGACGTTGGTGAATGACTTTATTAAATAATATAAATATTATTTAACAACGTGATTATATTCAAAGATATTATTTCTATAATATTTCGTAATCAAATCGTATCGTACAAATAACATATACGCGATTAAAACGTGAACGCGCAAATGAAACGGAACAAATTAATTTTTATAACGAAAGTTCTAATCAAACGGTGAAAAACTCCAACAGAATAATTAGATAATTATTCGTAATTTAAAAACGTATATTAAAACATAGAAAATAAATATTTAACGTTCAAATGACGGAGTAAACGAACACCGCACGGAGCGCAGTGCGCGGACTGAAAATGGGAGGTGATCCTTTAACCACCTCCCCCACCATTTTCTTTCTTTCATTTCTTATTCATCTTTCTCTCTCTTCCTTTTCTTTTCTCTCAAAAACCACATACCAAAATCAACGAAAATCGCAAAATAAACATACTAAACGACCTCGGATCTTCAAGCCCCTTTGGAAATAAACGACCACCTCGCGACGATCTACATTTCTACCTTTCCGGATTTTCATTTCATCACTTTGTAAGTTTCCGACAAATTACGAAATCTCTCGATTTTACTTACTTTTCATATATTATTGTTTGGATAAGCTTAATATGTCCCTATGAGGGTTGGGTAAAAGAATCAAACCAAACGGAAACTCGAAAACACGTTTTTGGCTCGAAATCCGTCAAACAGGTGATAGTGTCGCATGGATGAACCCAGATATGCGTCACTACCAGCGTCACTCCTTAAGTGCCGCTATACCTCCGATACCGACACTTCTTAAGTGTTGCATAAGCTCAAATGTTGGCCTCTGACCGTCACTACTGAAGTGACGCCTATATATACCTAGCGACACTTGTTAAGTGCCGCCATATCCTCTTAGCCGACACTACATACCGTCACTAGATAAGTGACGCCCTATATTCCGTACCGACACTTCATAAGTGTCGCCCATAATCCCTTGTTGATCTATACCCGTCACTCTACAAGTGACGCCATACTATTTTACCCGACACTTCGTTAGTGTCGCTATGATACACGTCACTTCTTAAGTGACGCTCAAATATCCGAAATCATTATTTTATACGACACTCCATAAGTGCCGCCGTTATGCTGAACCCGTCACTCCTGAAGTGACGCATACTATTACACACGACACTAGCCCAGTGACGCTATACCTTCGAATCTGACATTGAACCCGACACTTCGGTAGTGTCGCATAAACACCCTTAGTGACGCTATTAAGTGACGCATAAAACAGCAGATTTTCCAACTATTTTTACACCAAGTGTCGAGATTCTTCAACTTCAAATGCTTATTCAATACGACTTCTAGAACCTAATGGGACTTGTATTTCAAGTGTAACACTTCAAAAGCAAGACGATAACAACAACACATTTATTTCAACTAATCACCAACGGTCCGTACGCGTTTTCAAAACATACTTCAAAATCAAACAAGTCGTTGTAACTTGTATCAACTTATTCAAACAAGTCGTTGTAACTTGTATCAATTTAATCAAACAAGTCGTAGTAACTTGTAACAACACAATCAACCAAATCGGGGTAATTTGGACATTAAGTTAAACAAACAATTCCAATGGTAGTCTTTCGAAATACCAATACAATTAATGATAATTCAAGTGTCGTGGACACATTCAGGTTTTCAAGCCTTTGGACACCAACTCACAACTAATTACTTCAAGTTATTAAGTTAAACACTTCAAGAACCAGGTGAGTTTCATAGCCCCATTTTCACTGCTTTACAACTAGGGGTGTGATATTACTACTCGATTTTGTTTTACAAGTAGAACGCAAGTGCCAAACTTCAAATACTACATGAGTTTCAAGCTAATCAATTTAAAGTCCTCCATAAGCATAGTCTCTAGTATTTTATAGCGTGAATGTTAGTATATGATATCATATGGGATTGACAATCCTCATCCGGGTTAGCACGCACTAACCGGTCAAACGGATGTATTAGCATTTGGGAAGACGAGTGTTGATTAGGCACTCGTAGGAGGCACTCCAAGTTAGGTTTCCTTAATTGGGCCTGACAAATCAAGTTAAGCTCAGACTATGTGCTCATGGACAGTATAACTGTAACACCTCGCAAATTTAAACACGATTAATTAAGTTAATCACTTGCATTATTAGACTAATTCCCTACTTGAGTGAATTCACAACACATTCTAGAGGTAAGTCTAGCATAGCCCAACTAGATAATACGCGTAGTATTACGTATTCGTAATTAGTTGTAATTACGTACTGAACAATTTGAAAACAAACGCGATAAAAACATAAGACTGTTGGTGAACAAAATTATTTAATAAAACGAAATTATTAAATAACGTAGTAACGAATAAATATTTTGTCAAAAATATTTACAAATCATTCTATAACGCAAAATGTTTAATTCGTACAATTTAAATAAAACAAAGTTCGAGATTTATAAAATTTATTAATTGGGTTTCATAAAAGATCCTAATTAAAAATAATGAAAATGTAATTAAAAACATAATAGTTAAACTAAAATAACATTTAACGATCGGGTAAACGAACACGGAACGCAAACACGGAGGCAGAAAGTGGAATAAAACCACCTCCCACCTCCATTTTCTTTCATTTTCTATCTATCTCATTCTCTCTCTTCCTTCTCTTTTCTCTTCCTTCTCTCTAAACTCTCTCAAAAATCACACAAAAACCTCAAATACTACCACAAAAACGCGCCGAATCACCATACATCTTTGGAATAAAACGACCACGGCACCCCGATCTACACTTCTACCTTTTCGGATTTCAAATCCGGCACTCGTAAGTTTCCGACAAATCCCGCAAATCTTTAGATTTCGAAGTTATAATTAATATTTCATGTTTAATATACTTAGATTACCATGTTTTAGTGTTTTATACAACCGATCATGTCCAAAACCGACCCGAAACTCGTTATTTTCAATCTGTTCGTCGAACAGGCGACTACGTCGCTTTTGGCCCGAAAACAGTAGTGCGACGTAGGCCTTTACGTCGCATTACCTTTCCCTACGTCGCACATAGCGACGCAACCCACTACGTCGCATTAAATTGCGAACGTCGCCTATGCGACGCAACCCATGACGTCGCAAAACCTGAATGCGACGTAGACCCGTACGTCGCACCCTACGTCGCATAACAACCCAGCGTCGCACCTTACGTCGCTAAAAACAGGAAGTTTAAAAACTTGTTTTCACTAAGTGTCGAACTAACCGGAAATGCATATCTTTAAACGATACGATTCACGAGCTTTACAAACTATACAAACACTCTTATTTTACCGAAATTAGGATTTCAAACTATCACCAACGAGTCGTATACATTTTCACAAACAACAAAATACAACGTAAACGGTTAATACTTGGGACATAACTTGGTTGTACGAACACTAGCATGGATGATCAGTTTAGACATCCACATACTTATTAATCTCGTACGTTTAGGACGTTAGGAGATTCCAGACTGTACTTGGGCTTAGGTTTGCTAGCACTCGCACAACTACTTAACTCAACAGGTGAGTTCACAGCCCCTACTTTTACTGTTTGTAACTATTTTTGGGGTGGAAAACATAGTCAACTGCTTTACTGAATTACTGATTGCCATAACTGCTTTTACTATATGATTATTTATCACACTACTTACTCGAACAATTAGAGTACTTGAACTGTTAAACTGCTATACAAACTATCACATAACTGCCTTTGGCACACTCATACAAACAACTTATAACTGTGGACAACTACTACAACTGTCCGTACGACATGGCATTCCAGACAAAAACTATTATCACTATGTGAAACTAAATTGGTATCTTACCGGAGAACGACCGGTACATATTGGTAACTTGTCGGAGAACGATCGACACTAACATGGTATCTTACCGGAGAACGACCGGTACTAACAGTGTATCTTACTGGAGAACGACCAGTACTAACAATGTATCTCACCGGAGAACGACCGGTGCTAACTTGGTATCTTACCGGAGAACGACCGGTACATTTGGTAACTAGTCGGAGAACGACCGACTCAAACTTTAAAACTACTGGAGAACGACCAGCAACACGTTTTCAAACATATATTTTGGGTAACGTCCCACACAACTATTTATGGGCAACATCCCACATAAACTTAACCCTTTGGGCGAACAACCCACTAAACTTATACTTTGGATGACGTTCCACTAAACATTACTCGACTATTATGGCAATTACTATTTACGAACGTATTTGGTCCAACAAATGTGACTACAAAACTTGAAACAACAATATACAACATAAAACCTGTGGATTCACTCAACCTAGTTGTTGACTTTTACTATGTTTTTCAGGGAATTAGCTGCGCATATAAGATCGCCAACACACATGGAGAATTAGGCGACCCTTGAAGCTTAGGATGCCAACTTTTGGAAACATATGGATTTCTTTAGTATAACTGAAATGTTTTAGTCATATTTCAGAAATCTACTTTTGTAAACTTACTACTTTTAACTTATACGATTCGATGAATCGTAAACTTTGTAATTAACTCTTTTGGCATCTTAATATTTATTGTTCTGTTGTAATCATAAGCTCTGATACGTATGCATGCTTCATTATTGTGACACCCCAGTACTTAAACCAAACGCTTCCGCTAAACAAATTTGGGGGTGTTACAGATTGGTATCAGAGCCATTGGTTATAGCGAACTAGGAAACTTTAGGTGACGTAGCAACCTAGAGACCTAGACTATAGCCTTGGCTAGAACGCACATGCATACATACATTTGCATACATCTAAACTATCGTTACGATACCTCGATACGCGTGAACTGTTCACCACATACGACTCGTTCATTGTACTCTGATCTCATATGAACCTAATCGTGATTAAACGGTTGATGAAAAGAAGTATGTATTTGACATCATATAATGACGCCTGGC
The DNA here is from genome assembly GCA_949592205.1 of Helichrysum umbraculigerum. Classification (NCBI taxonomy): domain Eukaryota; kingdom Viridiplantae; phylum Streptophyta; class Magnoliopsida; order Asterales; family Asteraceae; genus Helichrysum; species Helichrysum umbraculigerum. The sequence continues at coordinate 304,662,323 of CATIUR010000001.1, read as the reverse complement.
CAACGTGATTATATTATACTAAGTACATATGGGTGTTTCATAGTCGTAAGATACGTGACGGGGATTCGACCATTTCTCTTGATACTCGAAAATTTGAAATATGTGAAACTTCATTCCTCACATATTTTTCATTGGCATTGACTTCTGCATCTTTTCATCGCAGAACGTCAGCATGCCGCCTAAACAAAGAAATACTCGAAACAGTCGACGAAATACTCCACATCCGCCTCCAGAAACAACCGAACAGATTATCGAACGCCGCGTGGCGGAAGCCATCGCACAATACGAGGCGAGCAGAAATCGTGAAAACCTAACCAACAATAGTGGAGCCACCCCAGTTAACAGCGAGACCCCAACCAATAACCAACAGGGGTGTTCCTACAAAACATTCCAAGCCTGCAAACCGGGTACCTTTACCGGGACTGAAGGGGCCGTTGGCCTAGTCCACTGGATCGAGAAAACAGAGTCAGTGATCGACATCAGTGATTGTGCTGCTGACAAAATCGTGAAATACGCCACCTGCACTCTAGCCGACAAAGCGCTAACATGGTGGAACGCTCAGGTACAAATCATGGGACGCCCAGCTGCTTACTCCATCTCATGGGAGACACTGAAACGAATGCTGATGGAGGAATTTTGCCCTCCCAACGAGATGCAAAAACTTGAAACCGAATTCTGGAACATCCAAATGATCGGTGCTGACATTTCCGGTTACACAACTAGATTCCAGGAGCTTGCGCGCCTGGTGCCTCACATGGTAACCCCCGAGAGCAAACGCATTGAGCGTTATAACAGGGGTTTGGCACCACAAATCCGAGGCATGGTTATGTCCTCCAAACCAGCCACTTTTAGGAGCGCAGTTGATCTGGCTCGAAGCTTAACCGACGACGCTGTCGAGATTGGAACCCTGAAAGTTATCACAGAGAAAACTGAACTTACCCGTACTGATGCGGGCGACTCTGGAACCCACAAACGCAAATGGAACAACGACGGTAACGACCGTCAGGGTCAACAAAACAGAAATCCGGGAAACACCCGAGCCTTCGCTGCAATCACCAACCCTGGACCCAAAACCTACCTTGGCAACAAACCGAGGTGCGACAAGTGCGGTAGACACCACGATGGTGATTGTACATTTTGTCAAAACTGCAGACGTCCCGGTCACTTAGCACAGAACTGTAGGACAAACCTACCACCTCCAGCCGCCTCCGAGGTACAAAACACCGGCTGCTTTAGGTGTGGTGATCCTGGACATCACCGAAACCAATGCCAAAACCCGAACAACAACCGCAACAATCAAAACGACAACAACCGCACCGTTAACAAAGGCTACACTCCAAGCCGCGCATACATCCTCCGTGCACCAGAAACGGTTGCAGACCTCAACTAGCACGGTACGTTTTAACGACTATTGCTACGATTTAACATACTTTTCATTCGAATGTCTATTCAACATTAACACTTGGTAAACTTCGATTATTATCGAACGCATAACTATTTAAACTATACCGCGAGTATACTAAACCGTTACAACTTTCTGGCAACAATTGAACGCCACGCAAAATATTACTATTGTTAACAACATGACCCATCGGAGAACATACGCCGCGGGCGATCCGATTTGGTTTTAAATCTCGGGACGAGATTTCTCTAACGAGGGGAGAATGTAACACCTCGAAAATTTAAACACGATTAATTAAGTTAATCACTTGCATTATTAGACTAATTCCCTACTTGAGTGAATTCACAACACATTCTAGAGGTAAGTCTAGCATAGCCCAACTAGATAATACGCGTAGTATTACGTATTCGTAATTAGTTGTAATTACGTACTGAACAATTTGAAAACAAACGCGATAAAAACATAAGACTGTTGGTGAACAAAATTATTTAATAAAACGAAATTATTAAATAACGTAGTAACGAATAAATATTTTGTCAAAAATATTTACAAATCATTCTATAACGCAAAATGTTTAATTCGTACAATTTAAATAAAACAAAGTTCGAGATTTATAAAATTTATTAATTGGGTTTCATAAAAGATCCTAATTAAAAATAATGAAAATGTAATTAAAAACATAATAGTTAAACTAAAATAACATTTAACGATCGGGTAAACGAACACGGAACGCAAACACGGAGGCAGAAAGTGGAATAAAACCACCTCCCACCTCCATTTTCTTTCATTTTCTATCTATCTCATTCTCTCTCTTCCTTCTCTTTTCTCTTCCTTCTCTCTAAACTCTCTCAAAAATCACACAAAAACCTCAAATACTACCACAAAAACGCGCCGAATCACCATACATCTTTGGAATAAAACGACCACGGCACCCCGATCTACACTTCTACCTTTTCGGATTTCAAATCCGGCACTCGTAAGTTTCCGACAAATCCCGCAAATCTTTAGATTTCGAAGTTATAATTAATATTTCATGTTTAATATACTTAGATTACCATGTTTTAGTGTTTTATACAACCGATCATGTCCAAAACCGACCCGAAACTCGTTATTTTCAATCTGTTCGTCGAACAGGCGACTACGTTGCTTTTGGCCCGAAAACAGTAGTGCGACGTAGGCCTTTACGTCGCATTACCTTTCCCTACGTCGCACATAGCGACGCAACCCACTACGTCGCATTAAATTGCGAACGTCGCCTATGCGACGCAACCCATGACGTCGCAAAACCTGAATGCGACGTAGACCCGTACGTCGCACCCTATGTCGCATAACAACCCAGCGTCGCACCTTACGTCGCTAAAAACAGGAATTTTAAAAACTTGTTTTCACTAAGTGTCGAACTAACCGGAAATGCATATCTTTAAACGATACGATTCACGAGCTTTACAAACTATACAAACACTCTTATTTTACCGAAATTAGGATTTCAAACTATCACCAACGAGTCGTATACATTTTCACAAACAACAAAATACAACGTAAACGGTTAATACTTGGGACATAACTTGGTTGTACGAACACTAGCATGGATGATCAGTTTAGACATCCACATACTTATTAATCTCGTACGTTTAGGACGTTAAGAGATTCCAGACTGTACTTGGGCTTAGGTTTGCTAGCACTCGCACAACTACTTAACTCAACAGGTGAGTTCACAGCCCCTACTTTTACTGTTTGTAACTACTTTTGGGGTGGAAAACATAGTCAACTGCTTTACTGAATTACTGATTGCCATAACTGCTTTTACTATATGATTATTTATCATACTACTTACTCGAACAATTAGAGTACTTGAACTGTTAAACTGCTATACAAACTATCACATAACTGCCTTTGGCACACTCATACAAACAACTTATAACTGTGGACAACTACTACAACTGTCCGTACGACATGGCATTCCAGACAAAAACTATTATCACTATGTGAAACTAAATTGGTATCTTACCGGAGAACGACCGGTACATATTGGTAACTTGTCGGAGAACGACCGACACTAACATGGTATCTTACCGGAGAACGACCGGTACTAACAGTGTATCTTACTGGAGAACGACCAGTACTAACAATGTATCTCACCGGAGAACGACCGGTGCTAACTTGGTATCTTACCGGAGAACGACCGGTACATTTGGTAACTAGTCGGAGAACGACCGACTCAAACTTTAAAACTACTGGAGAACGACCAGCAACACGTTTTCAAACATATATTTTGGGTAACGTCCCACACAACTATTTATGGGCAACATCCCACATAAACTTAACCCTTTGGGCGAACAACCCACTAAACTTATACTTTGGATGACGTTCCACTAAACATTACTCGACTATTATGGCAATTACTATTTACGAACGTATTTGGTCCAACAAATGTGACTACAAAACTTGAAACAACAATATACAACATAAAACCTGTGGATTCACTCAACCTAGTTGTTGACTTTTACTATGTTTTTCAGGGAATTAGCTGCGCATATAAGATCGCCAACACACATGGAGAATTAGGCGACCCTTGAAGCTTAGGATGCCAACTTTTGGAAACATATGGATTTCTTTAGTATAACTGAAATGTTTTAGTCATATTTCAGAAATCTACTTTTGTAAACTTACTACTTTTAACTTATACGATTCGATGAATCGTAAACTTTGTAATTAACTCTTTTGGCATCTTAATATTTATTGTTCTGTTGTAATCATAAGCTCTGATACGTATGCATGCTTCATTATTGTGACACCCCAGTACTTAAACCAAACGCTTCCTCTAAACAAATTTGGGGGTGTTACAATAACTTTTATTTTGCTTAATTGCATTTTAAATTCAATATAAATCTTGCGGTTCTGACAACTATACATTGACATACAAACCTGTGAGCTCACCAGCGTTTTCGCTGACCCATTTTAGTATTTATCACAGGTACCCAGCAGTAGGTTGGCTGCACAAGCAGGAACTTTTAGCTCGAGTCAGCATTCATACAACTAGAGATTTGATTGCATTATTATATTTTGTAAAAGTAATTATGCTATGTAATCTCTCAATTTCAGGAATCGAGCTAATGTAACTATATTTTGATGTAAACTTTTACTTTATCTATACAAGTTTAAAACGACGCATATAGTGGTCGTTCATTATATCTTATGTGCTTTGTATATTGATTAGTGACACCCAAATCAAGCTTCCGCAAATCATTAAATTTGGGGGTGTCACAGATACTTCAAGTATGCAACCTACCATTTTTATTTCTTATGTATGCAACCAACCGGGTAATTTTGTGTGATGATTTTCAAAAGTTCAATATCACCTTCTCATATTATAAAGTGCTGATTAGGCGTACATGTCACTTGCCACATTGTTTTTTTTTCCACTTCATATAGCATCCATGTAAGATTATAATGTTACTATTTAATTATTTTGCTATTTATATTTCTTTTTCCTTTTGAGTAACTTACAGGAATCGTCCCTGTGTTTTTTTGGTTCATTCTCTCTTCAAAACAACAAATTCAGACCCTAACTCAGTTTGTTTTTATATATATATCCACAATCACCAAATATATAATTTTGAGAACTTTCCTGTAAGGGTTTCAAATTGGTTAATTTAAATTATTAATTGGGTGTATTAATTTTTATTGTGGCAAAAAAATAAAGAAAAAGAAACCGATTGTGATGTTATAACAGAAATTGAGATCTGGAAATCCATTAACAATAAATAGCTTAAAAACTAAACTCTTGAAATTGAAACCATAGGTAATTTGTAAAACCGATATGTAAGAATGGAAGAAGAGAAGAAGCAGAGAAGGAGGAAATGGAGTGGGGCCGACGACCCTGATATATGGCGGACAGATTCCGGCCATCATTTACGGTGACCACCATCGTCTCCAGCGACAGGCTTGATCTCCGACTCTTCGCTTTCTTCGTGCGTCCGATCTGAGTGATTTCCGGTGTATAATATTTTGTATAACATATTAACATATAAAAATTACATATCAGTGACCACCATCTACGGTGACCACCATCTGGAGTGGGGCCGGCGACCCTGATATATGGCGGACAGATTCCGGCCATCATCTACGGTGACCACCATCGAGTTTTGTATGGTGACGATGGTGGTTCGTAGTTGATGATGATGGTTTGAATGGTAGACAATGGTGGTTCCTAGATGGCGGTGGTGGGTTGAATGACGGTGGTTCCGAGATGGTGGTGACGATTTGAATGAGGATAATAAATGGATGATGATTCAGAAATAGATCATGATGAAATTAAGATATTGATGATGGTGACGATCTGACGAAGAAAAAAAATTAGATTTGGTTGCTGAAAAGAAAATCTGAACATGAAAAGGAAAAAATTATTTTATTAAAAGACTTTTTAACATATTAAATTAAATAATAATAAGAAAACTCCACCTCGTTTTTTATAATTTTAAAGAAAGCCACATCACTTTAAAAAAAAAAAGTAAAATGCCAAATAATGTAAGTTTACCGGATTAACAGGTAACGGGTTACCATATTGCTCACATCAGTACAAGTTTTTCCAGTTCGTGGCATACTTGAACAATTTTTTTGGTAGGTTGCATACTTGGAGTATCCGCTGGCAGTACATGGCCGATTTTTGTCTTTTACCCAAAAGAAAATCGTGAAAATTTGGCCGGAAACGAAATTCTTATACCTCCTATATTTCTCAGATCTAATTGAATTTGGGGTTGGTTTTATTTCTTGCTTTCGATTAACTGTAAATTGGATTAGTTTTGCTTTCGATTTATGGATTTGTGAGAAAAAGACGACATGGCCGGAGATGGTGGTTTGACCTGCGATGGTGGCCGGCTTCGATGGAGTTTGGCTTTCGTATTCGGATCCATCAATTCCCGTTTTAATTTGTTAAAGCATATCGTTTTTGTTGTTTTTATTTTTGTATGACCGTAGTGGAGGTGGAGGTGATTGTGGGTGAGAAGTGAGAAACCAAATTTTGTGATTACTCAAGGTTCCATTCAGTTAACTCATGTTCAGTCACATAACCATCAGCATGATCAGTATCAATTCTAGGAAACAGTAATACTAATCTATGTGTAATGTTAAACTTATGTTCATCATTTAAGTAATCTTCAGCTTCAATAAAGTCTTCCCATTCCGGCTGTGATTCCATTCCAGGAGCTGCATGTGATTCCGATTCTGATCCTGATTCATGTTGTTGTTGTTGACGATGGTTGTTTAAAAAGTGACTCTGTTCCCAAACTTTGTCTTCTTGTTTGCGTTCAATGTCAGCGACTAATGGATCGAATGAGACGCAGTGTTCGGTCAGGGTTGCAGTGAAGTTTTACCGGAGTTTGAGACGCCGGTGACGACGGTTGTTGTTCCGGTGAGATGATTTATTACTTATATTGTATAATCACATATATATTTCCACCTCATTTTCTAAAAATTAAAAAAAAAAAACGCCATGTCATTTTTTAAAATAATTTAAAATGCCAAATATTGTATGTTGACCGGTCAAACCGGTAACCGGTTACCATATTACTCACCTAAGTACAAATTTATCCGGTTTGTTGCATACGTGAGCAAATTATTTGGTAGGTTGCATACTTGGAGTATTTTGTGGCAGTTCGTTGCTGATTTTTATCATTTACCCTTATATAAAATCATATAAAAGCAATAAAATGTATATAAATATATGGATAAATTACTATAAAATATACTATCTATTTGATGCTTATCAAATATCCCCAAACTTAAGTTCTGCTTGTCCTCAAGTAGAAAACTGAATAAAATTTTTTAAAAAAATAAGCATCAAACTAATATTTAAGAATCAGAATACCAATATTAAAAATCTGTTTCATAAGTTAAAAATTTTAACAATTTAATTAACATGGATAACTATAATGTATAAATAAAATTATTATTATTTTGTGTAATATATAACTTATGAATGATTACTAATATATTTGTCCACTTTAAACAATCTATATTTATACTTCTGAATACCCTTTTATTATTAGTCATATTACTTATGATTTCCATATATGATATACCTTTAAATTTAGTTATACAATTTTCTTTTATATTCCAATTATATATATGAAATACATTTTTAAGAATCAAGACATTGGTGACAGGTCTGCATTTTCATGCAACAGAGCGACATAACTTGATTCAGGTTTAAGCAAAACCAGACTTGGTCAAACCATTTTGGCGACCTCATTAGGTATCTTTTATTTTTAAGACTTTTTCAAGTACTTTTGACTTGCGTTTGCTTAATTTTTAAGTATATATTAATAGAAACCAGGTCTATACTTTCGTATAACAGAGGAAACCATCAATATGTACCCTCAAATGTACTCACATAAGTAAAAAGATATAAAATTATTGCATAATAAATTTAAAAATTAAGACTTTTATGTCATACATCATATTATGTATCATAAAATAATAAACAAATTATATTATTAATTTTTTTAAAATTCAGAAATCTTCATATAGATTGCCTATTAGTACATCATATCATATAACTATATATCACTTCCTTATTAAGTAGCTTTACATTATATATACAAAATAGTTAATCCACATTAAAGTCTAAACTTTTAAATACAAAACAAAACTTTTAACAAAACTATTCTAACTAATAAATACTTAGTTATTCACTTAAAATTTTATATTTTCAAAATTTTAGAACAATAGAAACTTAAATGTTTAATTAAAGAAATTCTTTTTCTTACGAACTCTATCCCCACACTTAAATTATACAATGCCCTCATTGTATAAAAATGATAAACAAAAAGTGAGTAAGTGAAAGAAAAATAGATCAGAAAAACTCCCCTGACTGAAATTATAAATTTCATCATCGGCTAAGAAAAATCTTCTTGGTTGATTCCTTCATCTCTTGAAAAATAATATACAATATCCACACTTTCGTAGTTAATCACGATTGTATTTAGCATATGCAATAAGCCTTTAAACCCCTCGGTATCCCGAGTGGACGAGTTATAGTCTCGTGAGGGTTTCCAGTGAACATACCCACAAAGTTCAACATTAATAAGATAAACTTATTAAATTTCCAAAAATTCTAAATGCAATATTCAGCTGTACTTGTACGCATGCATTGTATCGTACTGTATGCCAACTTTGAAAAATGGCAATGATAGTCTAAAAAATAAACAAGCAAACACATTAAACGTACCTAATAAAAATTAAGATGAAAATGAAAAATAGATAGTCCAGAAACATATAAACACCTGCTACTAATTGTTTGTTGAAATTTTTTATATGGCTTATTGTATCAAAACTCATTATTGTTATTCTATCTCTAGTCGGGTACCTACAACTATCGATTTCCTAACTTATCAATATGTAAAACTAAAATGTATCCAATCGTTAACTGCTGATTGGTTTTTAGCAACTTTTATCATCTTATACTTAATTAGCTCGATTTAACAACATATCAATAGCTCTTTAAACTTATCCTATAACTAAAATTTACTAAATACCCATACATACTAATCCTTTAATAATGTTTAAACTTATTTAACAAACTTATTTTACTTCAAAAATTTGATTAAAATTCGCTTCATCAATGTTTCATATCATTATCTAGTAATTTATTTTATAGTAATTATCTTTATAGCAAAAACATATATACAATTCAGATTCTAAAAATCCTAACTATAAAGAATAATTAAATAAAAACAATCACTGGATTAATGTATCCACACCTTAGTTAAGAAGATAATACCAATATTCAAAGAAAAACTATTCATTCATTAAGTTAACAATTAAAAATCTAACATATAACATAGTTAAATTCCTCATATCTACTTCCATTATATTATCAAAATATTTTAACAATTCCTATGAAATAATTCATACTTATCAAACCAACATTATAAAAATTTTACGATGTCATAAAAAAAACTTATAAAAGTGAGGATAAAATCCAATATGAATCTTAAAATAATTTTTAATGCAATCATAAAATATGGTTATTCAATTGAAACGTATCATACCTTACATAATATAACCGAGATTAATAATGAAAAACATTTAACCAATTAAATATTACTAAAGAAACATGAAAATTATTCCTAAAATAACACATATATTAAAAACTTAATATCCATAAACAAACAAACAACTAAAGTTTAAAAGAAATCGTAACTAATAACAAAATGAAAAACCCCAAATAAAAATAAGAATGTGCGAATATCTTCAAGGTTGATGAACCCATTCTCGAGCTAGTGGTGAAACATAGTATCCATTTGGTAGCATAAAGTGTATAGGGATTCTCTGGTCAGGAGGAAATATTCTTAAAAAGTATCTAAACATGGTTTTAGTGATATCAGGTACTTGAGCAGTGGAATCCTCAAAATGTCGGTAATGTTCATCAGCTGCTATTTGCAATTCATAAAATTCCCTCATTATTTTCTTTATTGTCTTTGCTACCTGCCCTTCCTCATTAATTACCTTATATCCATTTACTTCATTCACTTCACGCTCTTGATGCTTACGTCTTAACTCATCCATAACACCATAAAATCCTAAATGTAACATTTCATAGTTTCCAGTTGTAGGATTTCTCACTACCTCTTCCACTTCCCATACTATTCCTTTCATTAACTCTCTCTGACACTCAGTAAACAACAATCCCGAAAATCTAAACATATTTATCATTTTTGTATAAATCTGAGATAATCCTAAATGAAATAAATCATTGTGACAAAAATGATTCCTCCCTTGAAAAATTGATTTAAGCTCCATAATCACATAATTCGCCACATTAACTAATGCCACTTCAGATATCCCATCTGGAAGTTTCCTTCTTAGCTCTTCTTGTGCGGGATAGTACAAATCATTTATCATTTGATGCGCATAATATTTCACTGTGCAATCTACATAATAAGTGCTGCAATTTTTATAATCTTTTTGTTCCAATAAGCTAATCACTTCCTGCAACTCTCCTATCAAACAAATATCTGCCATCTGCGTTGGATTTCCAGTTGCCCAATCCATTTGATGCTTGTAGGATTCCAATAAACTAATTTGTTTATCAGAATATGGAAACGGATTTCTATTCAATGCTCTGTAGACACAAGAATACAAAATCTTCTGCCCTTCAAAGAAATCTTCCTCTTGAGCTTCTTGCTGATATAGAGTGTCCATTAGTTCAGTCACATACTTATCAAAATAGTTCACCATCCGAGTATGGTTAGGATTATGCCAATCTTCATATTCTTTTCCAATCTTTTCAATTATATGCTTTTGTTCAGGTGTAAATTTATAAGTAGATGCTCTGATAACAGCCATAATATGATATGTATCATCTTTCCCAACTTCTAAAAGCTGAATCAATCCACCTCTCGTACTAACTACTGGCACAGGTATCCTTCCTAAATTAATATCTTCAACCTCAGTGTTAATACCTAAATCATTTCCTTCTTCTTCAGACATACTTTCTAAATTCTCTTCCTCTTCTTCAGATATAGTATCTAGTGTAGGGTTATCAAATTTCCTAAGAGAATGTTCATCAACACAGACATCCTTGCATTCCACAGTTTCATTCAAGATTTCCATTTGCTTATTGTCCATTTCAATAACAGTTAACGAAGTCTGTATACACAAATTATTACTTAATTTAGAACACATATAGTACAAGTAAAACGTATTATACAAATAGAATACATCTACATAATTATACATATTTAATTAAATTTCTTTTACAAAGCTTAATCGATAGATCTCGGTAGCTCCATTGATAGTACACAAAAGCGGAGAAACATGTCAGCGCTAAGCTTATTAAAAACCTATTTCTTTTGAGAAGCACCTTACCTCTTATATGATAAATCAATGAGGTACAACTTTACTCTCCTTATACCTTTGTTTTTGTCAGTATTCTCAATGGGTGAGCCGATATTTCTTATTGATTTTGCAAAGTATCATAGATAAAAATAATACAGGTAATATAATTAGTTTAAATAAAATACACCGCTCCCCCGTTAAAACAAAAGTTCAACCGGTTAGTGCTCCCCGGCAGCGGCGCCAAAAACTTGATGTGTGCTAAAGTATATGCAATTATAATAACAAGTTTAAATTAAGGAAATACTAAATAATACTATCACACAATTCAGGCAAGATTGACCCGTTCATGTAATATAGGTTAATAAGTAAGTCCAAATTCGAACACAAGGAACACTAGAAACGTTATTCTTATTTATAACTAATTATCTATTTATTCTAATTACAGATATTTACAATTAAATACAAGGATCCAATTTACAATAATCTACAAGATAAGGGGGACATTTTAGTTTTGAACGAACATATTTATATTTATATTTTTGATACAGATTCTAATAGATAAGTTTTAAGAAACAACTTAAGAATACTCAATTGGATAGAAGATTATAACTATTTAAACAATTATATATTAAACGTATTATATCAACTTATGTCTATTTGCTTTGTTGGCTATTATTATTGGTGAATTACTAATGTAGAAAATCACAAAGATTAAGATAATTTTCATATAGCAACACTCCCAAAGATTAAGTAAAGTATTACTATTTATTAAGATCTATCAGCAGTTTATTAATACAATTCCAAAATTAGGTTGAATTACAGTGTTACTTAACATTAATAATTGACCGTCATTAATTAATTTATAAAACTCACAATATTAGTAAAGCTATCTATATAAATTAATTAATTTTTATCAATATTAATATAACACAGACAATTCTTGTATAATAAGCATTCAATAATATAGTTCCAACATAAACATATAATTCATATAATAAATCTAATAAACATACATTTAAACATTCATAATGAAAACCTAATAAACAATTAATTCAAATAAACAATATCCAAAATAACCCAAAAGATTAATAAAGTTACAAGGATAAAGAAACCGAACCAATTAGCAAACCAGCTTTTCCTAGGGTTAAAAACCTTCAAACCCTAGCTCCTTAGCCTCCAAAATCGCACCTTAAAGTCGTCCTAAAACCCTAACTTTCGGTTTTAGTATTCTTGAATCGTATATTGTTTAAGTTAATTTGAGCCTCTATTTATATTTTTACTGGCCGACCTTCCAACCGCCGGTTGGGTACTCCAACCGCCGGTTGGAGTTATTTGAATCCGAGTCCAACTCCACGTGTCTGCACCGCCTTCAAACCCTAAAGCTCAACCGCCTATTGGTTAATCCAACCGCCGGTTGAATGTAAATTCCAGAATATTCTATTTTCGGGCTTGGGCTTAATTCTTAGACTCTAAATCTTCATATCCAGACTTCTTTGTTTTCTTGGCCCAATTCTTCATTCTAACTCTTTTAGTCTTCATTTCTTCAAGGTCTTTAATCTTTATTTATTTTAGTGCTTTAATTCTTCAGTTCTGGTCTCGTTCTTGTTCCTTTTTCTTCATTATTCAATTAAAATACATTTCTGCAATTATTAACAAAACAATTATATAAAATCATATAAATGCAATAAAATGTATATAAATATAGGGATAAATTACTATAAAATATACTATCTATTTGATGCTTATCAAATATCTTCACACTTAAGTTCTGCTTGTCCTCAAGTAGAAAACTGAATAAAATTTTTTAAAAAATAAGCATCAAACTAATATTTAAGAATCAGAATACCAATATTAAAAATCTGTTTCATAAGTTAAAAATTTAAACATATTAATTAACATGGATAACTATAATGTATAAATAAAATTATTTTTATTTTGTGTAATATATAACTTATGAATGATTACTAATATATTTGTCCACTTTAAACAATCTATATTCATACTTCTGAATACCCTTTTATTATTAGTCATATTACTTATAATTTCCATATATGATATACCTTTAAATTTAGTTATACAATTTTCTTTTATATTCCAATTATATATATGAAATACATTTTTAAGAATCAAGACATTGGTGACAGGTCTGCATTTTCATGCAATAGAGCGACATAACTTGATTCAGGTTTAAGCAAAACCAGACTTGGTCAAACCATTTTGGCGACCTCATTAGGTATCTTTTATTTTTAAGACTTTTTCAAGTACTTTTAACTTGCGTTTGCTTAATTTTTAAGTATATATTAATAGAAACCAGATCTATACTTTCGTATAACAGAGGAAACCATCAATATATACCCTCAAATGTACTCACATAAGTAAAAAGATATAAATTTATTGCATAATAAATTTAAAAATTAAGACTTTTATGTCATACATCATATTATGTATCATAAAATAATAAACAAATTATATTATTAATTTTTTTAAAATTCAGAAATCTTCATATAAATTGCCTATTAGTACATCATATCATATAACTATATATCACTTCCTTATTAAGTAGCTTTACATTATATATACAAAACAGTTAATCCACATTAAAGTCTAAACTTTTAAATACAAAATAAAACTTTTAACAAAAGTATTCTAACAAATAAATACTTAGTTATTCATTTAAAATTTTATATTTTCAAAATTTTAGAACAATAGAAACTTAAATGTTTAATTAAAGAAATTCTTTTTCTTACGAACCCTATCCCCACATTTAAATTATACAATGCCCACATTGTATAAAAATGATAAACAAAAAGTGAGTAAGGGAAAGAAAAATAGAACAGAAAAACTCCCCTGACTGAAATTATAAATTTCATCATCGGCTAAGAAAAATCTTCTTGGTTGATTCCTTCATCTCTTGAAAAATAATATACAACATCCACACTTTCGTAGTTAATCACGATTGTATTTAGCATATGCAATAAGCCTTTAAACCCCTCAGTATCCCGAGTGGACGAGTTATAGTCTCGTGAGGGTTTTCAGTGAACATACCCACAAAGTTCAACATTAATAAGATAAACTTATTAAATTTCCAAAAATTCTAAATGCAATATTCAGCTGTACTTGTATGCATGCATTGTATCGTAGTGTATGCCAACTTTGAAAAATGGCAATGATAGTCTAAAAAATAAACAAGCAAACACATTAAACGTACCTAATAAAAATTAAAATGAAAATGAAAAATAGATAGTCCAGAAACATATAAACACCTGCTACTAATTGTTTGTTGAAATTTTTTATATGGCTTATTGTATCAAAACTCATTATTATTATTCTATCTCTAGTCGGGTACCTACAACTATCGATTTCCTAACTTATCAATATGTAAAACTAAAATGTATCCAATCGTTAACTGCTGATTGGTTTATAGCAACTTTTATCATCTTATACTTAATTAGCTCGATTTAACAACATATCAATAGCTCTTTAAACTTATCCTATAACTAAAATTTACTAAATACCCATACATACTAATCCTTTAATAATGTTTAAACTTATTTAACAAACTTATTTTACTTCAAAAATTTGATTAAAATTCTCTTCATCAATGTATCATATCATTATCTAGTAATATATTTTATAGTAATTATCTTTATAGCAAAAACATATATACAATTCAGATTCTAAAAATCCTAACTATAAAGAATAATTAAATAAAAACAATCACTAGATTAATGTATCCACACCTTAGTTAAGAAGATAATACCAATATTCAAAGAAAAACTATTCATTCATTAAGTTAACAATTAAAAATCTAGCATATAACATAGTTAAATTCCTCATATCTACTTCCATTATATTATCAAAATATTTTAACAATTCCTATGAAATAATTCATACTTATCAAACCAACATTATAAAACTTTTACGATGTCATAAAAAAAAACTTATAAAAGTGAGGATAAAATCCAATATGAATCTTAAAATGATTTTTAATGCAATCATAAAATATGGTTATTCAATTGAAACGTATCATACCTTACATAATATAACCGAGATTAATTATGGAAAAACATTTAACCACTTAAATATTACTAAAGGAACATGAAAATTATTCCTAAAATAACACATATATTAAAAACTTAATGTCCATAAACAAACAAACAACTAAAGTTTAAAAGAAATCGTAACTAATAACAAAATGAAAAACCCCAAATAAAATAAGAATATGCGAATATCTTCAAGGTTGATGAACCCATTCTCGAGCTAGTGGTGAAACATTGTAACCATTTGGTAGCATAAAGTGTATAGTGATTCTCTGGTCAGGAGGAAATATTCTTAAAAAGTATCTAAACATGGTTTTAGTGATATCAGGTATTTGAGCAGTGGAATCCTCAAAATGTCGGTAATGTTCATCAGCTGCTATTTGCAATTCATAAAATTCCCTCATTATTTTCTTTATTGTCTTTGCTACCTGCCCTTCCTCATTAATTACCTTATATCCATTTACTTCATTCACTTCACGCACTTGATGCTTACGTCTTAACTCATCCATAAAACCATAAAATCCTAAATGTAACATTTCATAGTTTCCAGTTGTAGGATTTCTCACTACCTCTTCTACTTCCCATACTATTCCTTTCATTAACTCTTTCTGACACTCAGTAAACAACAATCCCGAAAATCTAAACATATTTATCATTTTTGTATAAATCTGAGATAATCCTAAATGAAATAAATCATTGTGACAAAAATGATTCCTCCCTTGAAAAATTGATTTAAGCTCCATAATCACATAATTCGCCACATTAACTAATGCCACTTCAGATATCCCATCTGGAAGTTTCCTTCTTAGCTCTTCTTGTGCGGGATAGTACAAATCATTTATCATTTGATGCGCATAATATTTCACTGTGCAATCTACATAATAAGTGCTGCAATTTTTATAATCTTTTTGTTCCAATAAGCTAATCACTTCCTGCAACTCTCCTATCAAACAAATATCTGCCATCTGCGTTGGATTTCCAGTTGCCCAATCCATTTGATGCTTGTAGGATTCCAATAAACTAATTTGTTTATCAGAATATGGAAACGGATATCTAGTCAATGCTTTGTAGACACATGAATACAAAATCTTCTGCCCTTCAAAGAAATCTTCCTCTTGAGCTTCTTGCTGATATAGAGTGTCCATTAGTTCAGTCACATACTTATCAAAATAGTTCACCATCCGAGTCTGGTTAGGATTATGCCAATCTTCATATTCTTTTCCAATCTTTTCAATTATGTGCTTTTGTTCAGGTGTAAATTCATAAGTAGATGCTCTAATAACAGCCATAATATGATATGTATCATCTTTCCCAACTTCTAAAAGCTGAATCAATCCACCTCTCGTACTAACTACTGGCACAGGTATCCTTCCTAAATTAATATCTTCAACCTCAGTGTTAATACCTAAATCATTTCCTTCTTCTTCAGACATACTTTCTAAATTCTCTTCCTCTTCTTCAGATATAGTATCTAGTGTAGGGTTATCAAATTTCCTAAGAGAATGTTCATCAACACAGACATCCTTGCATTCCACAGTTTCATTCAAGATTTCCATTTGCTTATTTTCCATTTCAATAACAGTTAACGAAGTCAGTATACACAAATTATTACTTAATTTAGAACACATATAGTACAAGTAAAACATATTATACAAATAGAATACATCTACATAATTATACATATTTAATTAAATTTCTTTTACAAAGCTTAATCAATAGATCTCGGTAGCTCCATTGATAGTACACAAAAGCAGAGAAACAGGTCAGCGCTAAGCTTATTAAAAACCTATTTCTTTTGAGAAGCACCTTACCTCTTATATGATAAATCAATGAGGTACAACTTTACTCTCATTATACCTTTGTTTTTGTCAGTATTCTCAATGGGTGAGCCGATATTTCTTATTGATTTTACAAAGTATCAGAGATAAAAATAATACAGGTAATATAATTAGTTTAAATAAAATACATCGCTCCCCCGGTAAAACAAAAGTTCAACCGGTTAGTGCTCCCCGGCAGCGGCGCCAAAAACTTGATGTGTGCTAAAGTATATGCAATTATAATAACAAGTTTAAATTAAGGAAATACTAAATAATACTATCACACAATTCAGGCAAGATTGACCCGTTCATGTAATATAGCTTAATAAGTAAGTCCAAATTCGAACACAAGGAACACAAGAAACGTTATTCTTATTTATAACTAATTATCTATTTATTCTAATTACAGATATTACAATTAAATACAAGGATCCAATTTACAATAATCTACAAGATAAGGGGGACGTTTTAGTTCCGAACGAACATATTTATATTTATATTTTTGATACAGATTCTAATAGATAAGTTTTAAGAAACAACTTACGAATACTCAATTGGATAGAAGATTATAACTATTTAAACAATTATTTATTAAACGTATTATATCAACTTATGTCTATTTGCTTTGTTGGCTATTATTATTGGTGAATTACTAATGTAGAAAATCACAAAGATTAAGATAATTTTCATATAGCAACACTCCCAAAGATTAAGTAAAGTATTACTATTTATTAAGATCTATCAGCAGTTTATTAATACAATTCCAAGATTAGGATAAATTACAGTGTTACTTAACATTAATAATTGACAGTCATTAATTAATTTATAAAACTCACAAGATTAGTAAAGTTATCTATATAAATTAATTAACTTTTATCAATATTAATATAACACAGACAATTCTTGTATAATAAGCATTCAATAATATAGTTCCAACATAAACATATAATTCATATAATAAATCTAATAAACATACATTTAAACATTCATAATGAAAACCTAATAAACAATTAATTCAAATAAACAATATCCAAAATAACCCAAAAGATTAATAAAGTTACAAGAATAAAGAAACCGAACCAATTAGCAAACCAGCTTTTTCTAGGGTTAAAAACCTTCAAACCCTAGCTCCTTAGCCTCCAAAATCGCACCTTAAAGTCGTCCTAAAACCCTAACTTTCGGTTTTAGTATTCTTGAATCGTATATGGTTTAAGTTAATTTGAGCCTCTATTTATAGTTTTACTGGCCGACCTTCCAACCGCCGGTTGGGTACTCCATCCGCCGGTTGGAGTTATTTGAATCCGAGTTCAACTCCACGTGTCTGAACAGTCTTCAAACCCTAAAGCTCAACCGCCAGTTGGTTAATCCAACCGTCGGTTGAATGTAAATTCCAGAATATTCTATTTTCGGGCTTGGGCTTAATTCTTGGACTCTAAATCTTCATATCCAGACTTCTTTGTTTTCTTGGCCCAATTCTTCATTTTAACTCTTTTAGTCTTCATTTCTTCAAGGTCTTTAATCTTTATTTCTTTTAGTGCTTTAATTCTTCAGTTCTGGTCTTGTTCTTGTTCCTTTTTCTTCATTCTTCAATTAAAATACATTTCTGCAATTATTAACAAAACAATTATATAAAATCATATAAATGCAATAAAATGTATATAAATATAGGGATAAATTACTATAAAATATACTATCTATTTGATGCTTATCAACAAACAAAAATAGAAATGTTGACATTTATTTTGGGACGGAGGATGTACATTATACATTTTATACTGAGTTTTTATAATAATAATGCATTATATTAAAAATAGTTTAATTAATGGAAAATGATATATGTAGCCCTAAGGGCTATGAATAAAAAATTCAGACACGCATTGAATGTTTGTACCTTAATAATAACCACCAACCCTCTAAATATAACTTCCTGAAAATAACCGTCAACTTCTATTAAAAACCACCAAATACTGTAAAACCGCCAACCATATGTATCAACCACCCATGATTTTTTAGTTAAGGGCTATGTATAGCAAAATCCTTAAAATAAAAAGGGAAAAAAAAACTTGATTTATTGTAGTTTTTTTATTTTGATGGCAAATAAAGCCGTTTTCACAAGCGTAAAACTTGCTCGTATCATATTTAGATTACATTAGATTGATGATAGTATTGTACTTCCATGTCTAGAGACCAAAATTAAAAAAAATAAAAAAATTAAAAAAAATCCACGATACATTTACATTGGTTGCAAATTCAGATAATATTGTATTTTTGTTACTTATTGTTAGTTAGTTCCACATATTTTAGAGTACCTAAAAAATAAATAAATTTTATTAATTAAACAACATACATTTTGTGGACTTTAGAAAAACTTCATCAAAAATTGATATTTGGTCATTGGTTGTTGGTTGCTAACTTGCTATAGACAAAAGAAATGAAAGACAGAGTAAGCTAGCGCAGGGCGGACTTAGAAAGGGCAGAGGTCAGTGGCGGATTCAGGATGATTTTTAAATGTGAGACTATAAGTTATATCTATGTCATTTGAGTGTGAAAAATGGGGTCCTAATAGTTATTTAAGCCGATTTATAAGTACATACTATTTGTAAAAAAATTTGCTAGTTGGTAAATATCATGAGGTCCACAAGAACAAGATTTTTTCACCTTTTCAAAGGAAAAAGAAACATCATTCTATAAAGAAAGCTTGGAGCTTCTTATTTAAAGGGTAAATAAGTTGCACACAATAAAAATCAAAGATTATTTGATTACTGAATTTAGGAATCAACTAGCAAAATTATGTTATATTGTAACATGAGGTAGGTGATCTGGATTGCATACATGACTAGGTTACTAAATATCGGGCTCAACTAAGATTGCAGGGGTAAGGGGGCCACATCCAAGTGGCAGAGCCCTTGGCCCAGAAACCTAAACGAAAATGACCAAGTTCAATGAACCCGGAAATGACCATATTCATTTATGCCCATATGCATTGAATCTATAAAACTATTTTGAAAACTGTTTTGACATAACTACCACAAGAACTCACGCACAAAAACACACGGATTCTAATTTTGGGGCAAAAACAAAATCATTTCTCTGCATTTTATCTCAAAGTGAATTTCGTGAAATCGGGCATCAATTAGGGTCGAATTATTGCTTTTGAAAGTGATCTCCATACACAATTCGTAAAATTATCCGGATTGAAATTATACCTTGTTTCACCAATTTCCCCAACAAATTATTGGTAATAAATATTGACGCTCAAATAGTTCATATTTCTACTTAATATTTGACTTAACGCTGTCATATTTTTCTTCCAATTTCTACGTAACGTCGTAACATATTGCTATAACTATAAGCTTACAGTTAGTAGATTTCAATTGCTGATACTTTTAGTAGTTGATTTTCAAAATAAAAAATCAGACAATAATCTTAATCCCTTATAAAGTATTTAGCCATTAGACTTAATATTTATAAATTGGAACATCAAAAATTACAGTTATAACCTTCCACTAATTACTTCAAGTATAGTAACTAATAAATTCAAATAAATGATACCTGGTTACTTATTTTAACTCAATACTTTAGTTAAAACAATTGTGATAAATAGAAATACAATTATATAAATTAAATTGATCAATCAAACTTTAATTTATAATATATATTTTAAGGTGTTTGATCATATATAAATAAATAAAAGAATTATCGTTTTGAAACCATTACTCCGTATTATCCATGATTATTATGATAAAATAAAAAATATACAAAATTATTATGATTGCAAAAATAGAAATTACTAAAAAATTTAAAACATAGTAAGCTAAGTTTGTAAAACCATTATCGATGCACTGATCATCATCATCGACCACTAGAATTTCTTATTTGTTATTGGTTTACCGCTGCATAGCGCGGGTCTCCGACTATTAGATTCTATTTGGTGCAAATTTCACTTAATTAACTCACATATATTTAAAAGAAAAAGAGATCGGTATTTTAAAGGGACATATATGAAATTGTCCCATTTTATTATTAGTAATAATCAAATTTTATAACTTAATAATTACATGTCATTCTCAAGTTCTATTTTATGATTATTTCAAAATCAAAATATGAAAATCAAATTAAATCTTTAATAATAATATGTAATTATGATGTTATATATGTTGTAATAATCACAACAGTACCTGGTGTAAAATTTAGGAAAGTAAAAAAAAAGTATGTATATTCTCGTTATAGCTAAAAAAAAAATTGATTTTATCCTCGTCGTGGCTTCTAAAAGTTATTTATAAAAGAATCATCATAGAAGTTTCGAAAAAATGTTTTCAATTTTCAAAAATGTTTTTTAAAGTTTTTTCACCTTATCACGATATTTTGAAAAGTGATGACTTAATATGAAAATTTGTATTTTGAAGAATTTTATCGTTAAGAAATTTCTTGATCTATAGACCTAATTACAAAAATCTAAAATTAAAACTAATTCACTAATTGCTTGATATATTGCTCTCTATTTATTTTATTGGTTAACTGCATAACACTCCTCTCGTTATGTGTAATTTTAAACCTATTTAGTTAGGCCTTTTGATCAATTTTCATTTATTAAGTAAAAAAAAAAAAAGATGCACCTAAATAACTTACCTAAGCAAACTCTATATTACTGTATACATTAAATCGACAACAAACAGGCCCTCAGTTCATGCATGAAAGCGTAAATGTGTAGCATCGAATGCTTTAACTTGTTAATATGTTATCTTTTTCGTCCAGACATGTCGATATGGATTTTTTTCAACGACGGAAAGTTAGCTTTAATATATTTAGAATTCGTACATTGGTTGTTTTAGCTATATAACGTGGTAAAATATGGTTCCACGAAAATATATGGGGAAAAAAATAAAAACAAATTATTAAAATACTATTAACTTGATATGATCCTCGGTGTCGCATTACATTCCGTATATCAACCACCATTGTTTTTGTAGTGTTGCTTATGCATTTATTTATGTGGACTTTTTTATTTAACCTCTTTTGCATGGTCTTTTGTACTAATTGCTTCAACAAAAATTTGAATATAATGAATTTAGACATGTAAAATTAGGCTTTATTTTTCCCTTTTATGCTTGGATAAAAACACAAGGAGACAACACTATGTTTGACATATAATATAATTGGAAATAAGTTTACTTTAAGTTCAGGGAGCACACGTATAACGTCCCAGATTTCAGGAATTTAATTTCGTACGCGGATATAATTTTATAATGAAGTATTATGACATGAATAATAAGATATAGTGAAAAACGTAAGACGGTTTCTCAGTTCCAGACTGTGTAGTTAAATTTAAGAAAGGATTAATAGAGAAATATGTATACAGTGTCGTGTATATTCCATTTCTTTCCTGTAAGCTCCAGAAAACACACAGTAACAAAAGGAAATACGCAGGAACTTTTCTTCTTCATCTAATCTTCAATTAAACCCCAAATCAAGCAAGTAATCTTCAAGTAATCATCTCCTTTCCATTCCCTAATCATTGTAAGTGTTGATTTCTTTATGTTTAACCTAGTTCTTGGGGTTTAGAGGGGTTTATCATGGGTTATGATTAATTAGTGAAAATTACACGAAATTAGGGTTAGAAATTGTTAGAATTGTTGTTTATGATTGTTCTTGAGCTAGTTTATGAAGAAATTACACCTTGAATATGATTAAATTGCTATAGGTGTTCTTGAGCAAAAATGGGGTTTTGGTTAAATATGTGTGAATTAGTGTTAATTAGTTAAAAGTGCGATCTATGATGCAATTAGATTATGAAAACTATGTTAGAACATGATTTAAGTGGAAGTGTTAATGAATTGATTAGGTTAACCAAGTGGGGGAGGGTTTAAAAGTGATTAATGGTTTAGAATTATGATTTCCTTGAAGTTGAATATGTTGTTATGTGATATATGTATAGGTGATAAGAAGTTGGAATTATTACTTTTGGTTGTACGTTGTGAATCATCCTTTCAAGACTAAGGTGAGTAGTATAAGGATTAATCAAGTAAGTGGTTGTATGTGTTTCCGGATTACTTCCGAGTAAGAGGATCATACAACCATGTGAAGTTAATCGTGCTTTATCGTTTAAATTGTTACTTGTGAAGTGTTATGTTATGAATTGATTGTACATGTTACCGGATAGCTTCCGAGCTAGAGGTGGGTACAATCAAGTGAAGATTAAGTGTATTACTTGCATATGATTATAGTGATATGAATTGATTGTACATGTTACCGGATAGCTTCCGAGCTAGAGGTGGGTACAATCAAGTGAAGATTAAGTGTATTACTTGCATATGATTATAGTGATATGAATTGATTGTACATGTTACCTGATAGCTTCCGAGCTAGAGGTGGGTACAATCATGAGTTAGTGATATGAAGCTTATGAAGTTTATGATATAGAGTTGCTAGTTTTACTAGCATAGTTTTTATGTAGCCATGTTATGTATTATTTGGTTAAGTTGCTTATATGCTCACTAAGCAAAAGTGCTTATTGTTTAAGTGTTTCAATGTTTTAGGTGGAAGTGGACAAGGAAAGGGGAAGGCGGTTTAAGGGGATAGCGTGGATTGCTTAAAGTTAGTGTATGGCAAGTTTCTCTTTTATGTCGTTTGGATATACTTGTGTAAAATCGCCCTTTTAGACTTGTTTTAAAAGTGGGTCATGGTGAGCCATGACTTATGCATTTTTGAAATAAGTTGACTTTGAAAGTCAACACACTTGTAAATGATGTAAATTATGGTCCTAAAGTTTTAATGTTAGTGGTTGAATTTAAATAGTGTTTATGAAAGGGATTCATAGGTGAAAATAGTCAAAATATATTTTCAATGGATTTGGAGTGTTGACATGTAGTCAAGCACTTCATTGGTCAATTATGGGTTGTGATTGGCTAGTGAATGGGTCAAAATAGCCCTTATGGGCCAACGGGTCAAAAAGTGTCAAATTGGGTCATTAACGACCCAAGTGAGTAAAACGAGTTAGACCAAGGGTATGAAACTTTGGTCGATTGATTTAAGTTTGTTTTGGTATATATGATATGTGGTTAAAAGCTCAACATCTCAGCCTTCATGGTTTGAGATTTGGTTAGTGCACTAAAATGGTCATTTTATTGTCAAAATTGGTCATACGTCCGTTTTCTCGATAAACGCGTATTTTGAAAAAGTGTAAAAAGGGAAAGTTTTATTTTGGCATATTGGAGGTGCCTGCAAAATTTGGTGGTCTAACTCGTAACGAGTAAAAAGTTATGCGCGTTTGAAATTCGTATTTGGGTATTAGTTGTGCAGCCCTGATTCCCGGGGAATGGGAGTCATTCCTGGGGAATCCGTATCTAAATGTTAACAGCAAGCCTGATTCCTGGGGAATGGGAGTCATTCCTGGGGAATCACTTGTAATTTCAACATTTTCTTATTCGAGTCCTTATTTGATTGAGGGAATGATATAACGAGTCTATAATGTCATATTTTAGACGTGGGACCTTACAAAAAAAAAAAATGTTCACGAATTTGGGGCGTTTCAAGTTGGTATCAGAGCGATAGTTTAAGAGAATTATGTAATCCACATTAGGATTGCGTAGTCTTAAACTAATATGAATGCATGATTATGTTTTACAGTAGTTTTCTTATTATGTTGTTATGTGTATGATTATAAGATTTGTTTTGTTATGACTGATTGTGTTTAAGGGTAATGAATAGAAGTGTGTGGTAAGTCTAATATGATTTCGTCTGGCCAATGAAATTAATATTATACTATTGCACATGGGTGATTCATAGCACTTAAACATAATGCAGATTAGGGGAGAATTGTTTTGATAAATTGAGCATGAAGTTTAATTGTTGCCTATATTATGTGGAGATTTAATGTATTAACTAAATTGTTAATGTTGTGTTAGATGGATGCTACTAAGAATACCATTGAACGTTCTTCCCCACGTGAGGAGGATGTAGGAGACCGACACTTAGCTCACGAGGAGGAAGTAATGATAAAAAGGATAATTGGACAGTCTTTAGAAGCTTTTACCCCAACATTGATTACTAGAGTGGAGAATATTTTGACAGAGAGATTTAATGAGTTTGAGAGACAGCATGTAGCTCCTTTACGAAACATTGGAACTTCCTCAACCCAAATAGAGACGAATAAAGAGAAAGAAAAGTTTGAGTATAAGAGTTTTGCCACATGTAATCCGCCTGAATTTCGTGGAGAGTTAAACCCAGTCATTAGTAATCGTTGGATTAGTGAACTTGAGGAGACGTTTATGTTGTGTAAGTGTCCGGATGAGTCAAAAGTGATATTTGCAGCTCATCAACTTAAGAAAGATGCTCATGAGTGGTGGAACTCACAGTTAGAGATGTATGGTTTTGATGTAGCTTCAAGGTTTTATTGGGATAAGTTTAAAGAGATATTTAGAGATGAATTTTCACCACCTGCAGAATTAGAGAAGTTAAAGGGAGAATTTTTAGATATTGAGCATGGAAGTAAGTCGGTTGCAGAGTATTCTAAGGTATTCCATGAGAAAGCTAGGTTTTGTCCTGAGTACACCTCTAATCCTAAGTTGTTGACCGACCACTTCTATCGTCATCTCAACCTAGAGATTCGTGAATCCATTGACCCACTTGTTTATAATACCATTGCTAAAATCTTGAATAGAGCTTTAGTGCGTGAGAAGGATTTGCAAGCTAGAGTTGCTGAAACAGTGAGTAAGAGAAAGATAGAACACACCACCTCACCATCTTTTGTGTCTAAGAAAATGCGTTTTGATGAAACCATACCACAACCACAACCATTACAACAAGTTAGTTCTCAAACTCAACCAAGAGAGATACCCCCATGTGAGAAATGTGGTAGGAAGCATACAGGAGAGTGCAGATGTTTTAAGTGTGGTAGACCGGGGCATATGGCATCGAATTGCCCAAGCCCTCTTCGTTTATGTTATTATTGTTTTAAGGAAGATCATATTCAGGCTGATTGTCCGGACAAAGCTAGAGATAGACGTAAGAGGATGGAAGAGAAAGTAGCAATGACAGTTCCAATGCCAAAAGCTCGTGCTTACCAGATAACTGAGGGAGAGGTGAAGGAGTCATCAGATGTGACGTCAGGTACCTATACTTTAAATTCTATACCAGCATACATTTATTGACTCTAACGCCGTTGAATTTCTAGCATTTATGTTGTTGTGTGTGTTTAAGTATTTATAAGATTGGTTATGATATTAGCTTGTGTTTAGGAGTGTTCGTGAGGACACGAACAGTTTAAGTGGGGGAGAGTTGTAACGTCCCAGATTTCAGGAATTTAATTTCGTACGCAGATATAATTTTATAATGAAGTATTATGACATGAATAATAAGATATAGTGAAAAACGTAAGACGGTTTCTCAGTTCCAGACTGTGTAGTTAAATTTAAGAAATGATTAATAGAGAAATACGTATACAGTGTCGTGTATATTCCATTTCTTTCCTGTAAGCTCCAGAAAACACACAGTAACAAAAGGAAATACGCAGGAACTTTTCTTCTTCATCTAATCTTCAATTAAACCCCAAATCAAGCAAGTAATCTTCAAGTAATCATCTCCTTTCCATTCCCTAATCATTGTAAGTGTTGATTTCTTTATGTTTAACCTAGTTCTTGGGGTTTAGAGGGGTTTATCATGGGTTACGATTAATTAGTGAAAATTACACGAAATTAGGGTTAGAAATTGTTAGAATTGTTGTTTATGATTGTTCTTGAGCTAGTTTATGAAGAAATTACACCTTGAATATGATTAAATTGCTATAGGTGTTCTTGAGCAAAAATGGGGTTTTGGTTAAATATGTGTGAATTAGTGTTAATTAGTTAAAAGTGCGATCTATGATGCAATTAGATTATGAAAACTATGTTAGAACATGATTTAAGTGGAAGTGTTAATGAATTGATTAGGTTAACCAAGTGGGGGAGGGTTTAAAAGTGATTAATGGTTTAGAATTATGATTTCCTTGAAGTTGAATATGTTGTTATGTGATATATGTATAGGTGATAAGAAGTTGGAATTATTACTTTTGGTTGTACGTTGTGAATCATCTTTTCAAGACTAAGGTGAGTAGTATAAGGATTAATCAAGTAAGTGGTTGTATGTGTTTCCGGATTACTTCCGAGTAAGAGGATCATACAACCATGTGAAGTTAATCGTGCTTTATCGTTTAAATTGTTACTTGTGAAGTGTTATGTTATGAATTGATTGTACATGTTACCGGATAGCTTCCGAGCTAGAGGTGGGTACAATCAAGTGAAGATTAAGTGTATTACTTGCATATGATTATAGTGATATGAATTGATTGTACATGTTACCGGATAGCTTCCCAGCTAGAGGTGGGTACAATCTTTAGTTAGTGATATGAAGCTTATGAAGTTTATGATATAGAGTTGCTAGTTTTACTAGCATAGTGTTTATGTAGCCATGTTATGTATTATTTGGTTAAGTTGCTTATATGCTCACTAAGCAAAAGTGCTTATTGTTTAAGTGTTTCAATGTTTTAGGTGGAAGTGGACAAGGAAAGGGGAAGGCGGTTTAAGGGGATAGCGTGGATTGCTTAAAGTTAGTGTATGGCAAGTTTCTCTTTTATGTCGTTTGGATATACTTGTGTAAAATCGCCCTTTTAGACTTGTTTTAAAAGTGGGTCATGGTGAGCCATGACTTATGCATTTTTGAAATAGGTTGACTTTGAAAGTCAACACACTTGTAAATGATGTAAATTATTATTCTAAAGTTTTAATGTTAGTGGTTGAATTTAAATAGTGTTTATGAAAGGGATTCATAGGTGGAAATAGTCAAAATGTATTTTCAATGGATTTGGAGTGTTAACATGTAGTCAAGCACTTCATTGGTCAATTATGGGTTGTGATTGGCTAGTGAATGGGTCAAAATAGCCCTTATGGGCCAACGGGTCAAAAAGTATCAAATTGGGTCATTAACGACCCAAGTGAGTAAAATGAGTTAAACCAAGGGTATGAAACTTTGGTCGATTGATTTAAGTTTGTTTTGGTATATATGTTAAGTGGTTAAAAGCTCAACATCTCAGCTCTCATGGTTTGAGATTTGGTTAGTGCACTAAAATGGTCATTTTATTGTCAAAATTGGTCATACGTCCGTTTTCTCGATAAACGCGTATTTTGAAAAAGTGTAAAAAGGGAAAGTTTCATTTTGGCATATTGGAGGTGCCTGCAAAATTTGGTGGTCTAACTCGTAACGAGTAAAAAGTTATGCGCGTTTGAAATTCGTATTTGGGTATTAGTTGTGCAGCCCTGATTCCCGGGGAATGGGAGTCATTCCTGGGGAATCCGTATCTAAATGTTAACAGCAAGCCTGATTCCTAGGGAATGGGAGTCATTCCTGGGGAATCACTTGTAATTTCAACATTTTCTTATTCGAGTCCTTATTTGATTGAGGGAATGATATAACGAGTCTATAATGTCATATTTTAGACGTGGGACCTTACAAAAAAAAAATGTTCACGAATTTGGGGCGTTTCAAGTTGGTATCAGAGCGATAGTTTAAGAGAATTATGTAATCCACATTAGGATTGCGTAGTCTTAAACTAATATGAATGCATGATTATGTTTTACAGTAGTTTTCTTATTATGTTGTTATGTGTATGATTGTAAGATTTGTTTTGTTATGACTGATTGTGTTTAAGGGTAATGAATAGAAGTGTGTGGTAAGTCTAATATGATTTCGTCTGGCCAATGAAATTAATATTATACTATTGCACATGGGTGATTCATAGCACTTAAACATAATGCAGATTAGGGGAGAATTGTTTTGATAAATTGAGCATGAAGTTTAATTGTTGCCTATATTATGTGGAGATTTAATGTATTAACTGAATTGTTGATGTTGTGTTAGATGGATGCTACTAAGAATACCATTGAACGTTCTTCCCCACGTGAGGAGGATGTAGGAGACCGACACTTAGCTCACGAGGAGGAAGTAATGATAAAAAGGATAATTGGACAGTCTTTAGAAGTTTTTACCCCAACATTGATTACTAGAGTGGAGAATATTTTGACAGAGAGATTTAATGAGTTTGAGAGACAGCATGTAGCTCCTTTACGAAACATTGGAACTTCCTCAACCCAAATAGAGACGAATAAAGAGAAAGAAAAGTTTGAGTATAAGAGTTTTGCCACATGTAATCCGCCTGAATTTCGTGGAGAGTTAAACCCAGTCATTAGTAATCGTTGGATTTGTGAACTTGAGGAGACGTTTATGTTGTGTAAGTGTCCGGATGAGTCAAAAGTGATATTTGCAGCTCATCAACTTAAGAAAGATGCTCATGAGTGGTGGAACTCACAGTTAGAGATGTATGGTTTCGATGTAGCTTCAAGGTTTACTTGGGATAAGTTTAAAGAGATATTTAGAGAGGAATTTTCACCACCTGCAGAATTAGAGAAGTTAAAGGGAGAATTTTTAGCGATTGAGCATGGAAGTAAGTCGGTTGCAGAGTATTCTAAGGTATTCCATGAGAAAGCTAGGTTTTGTCCTGAGTACACCTCTAATCCTAAGTTGTTGACCGACCACTTCTATCGTCATCTCAACCTAGAGATTCGTGAATCCATTGACCCACTTGTTTATAATACCATTGCTAAAATCTTGAATAGAGCTTTAGTGCGTGAGAAGGATTTGCAAGCTAGAGTTGCTGAAACAGTGAGTAAGAGAAAGATAGAACACACCACCTCACCATCTTTTGTGTCTAAGAAAACGCGTTTTGATGAAACCATACCACAACCACAACCATTACAACAAGTTAGTTCTCAAACTCAACCAAGAGAGATACCCCCATGTGAGAAATGTGGTAGGAAGCATACAGGAGAGTGCAGATGTTTTAAGTGTGGTAGACTGGGGCATATGGCATCGAATTGCCCAAGCCCTCTTCGTTTATGTTATTATTGTTTTATGGAAGATCATATTCAGGCTGATTGTCCGGACAAAGCTAGAGATAGACGTAAGAGGATGGAAGAGAAAGTAGCAATGACAGTTCCAATGCCAAAAGCTCGTGCTTACCAGATAACTGAGGGAGAGGTGAAGGAGTCATCAGATGTGACGTCAGGTACCTATACTTTAAATTCTATACCAGCATACATTTATTGACTCTAACGCCGTTGAATTTCTAGCATTTATGTTGTTGTGTGTGTTTAAGTATTTATAAGATTGGTTATGATATTAGCTTGTGTTTAGGAGTGTTCGTGAGGACACGAACAGTTTAAATGGGGGAGAGTTGTAACGTCCCAGATTTCAGGAATTTAATTTCGTACGCAGATATAATTTTATAATGAAGTATTATGACATGAATAATAAGATATAGTGAAAAACGTAAGACGGTTTCTCAGTTCCAGACTGTGTAGTTAAATTTAAGAAATGATTAATAGAGAAATACGTATACAGTGTCGTGTATATTCCATTTCTTTCCTGTAAGCTCCAGAAAACACACAGTAACAAAAGGAAATACGCAGGAACTTTTCTTCTTCATCTAATCTTCAATTAAACCCCAAATCAAGCAAGTAATCTTCAAGTAATCATCTCCTTTCCATTCCCTAATCATTGTAAGTGTTGATTTCTTTATGTTTAACCTAGTTCTTGGGGTTTAGAGGGGTTTATCATGGGTTACGATTAATTAGTGAAAATTACACGAAATTAGGGTTAGAAATTGTTAGAATTGTTGTTTATGATTGTTCTTGAGCTAGTTTATGAAGAAATTACACCTTGAATATGATTAAATTGCTATAGGTGTTCTTGAGCAAAAATGGGGTTTTGGTTAAATATGTGTGAATTAGTGTTAATTAGTTAAAAGTGCGATCTATGATGCAATTAGATTATGAAAACTATGTTAGAACATGATTTAAGTGGAAGTGTTAATGAATTGATTAGGTTAACCAAGTGGGGGAGGGTTTAAAAGTGATTAATGGTTTAGAATTATGATTTCCTTGAAGTTGAATATGTTGTTATGTGATATATGTATAGGTGATAAGAAGTTGGAATTATTACTTTTGGTTGTACGTTGTGAATCATCCTTTCAAGACTAAGGTGAGTAGTATAAGGATTAATCAAGTAAGTGGTTGTATGTGTTTCCGGATTACTTCCGAGTAAGAGGATCATACAACCATGTGAAGTTAATCGTGCTTTATCGTTTAAATTGTTACTTGTGAAGTGTTATGTTATGAATTGATTGTACATGTTACCGGATAGCTTCCGAGCTAGAGGTGGGTACAATCAAGTGAAGATTAAGTGTATTACTTGCATATGATTATAGTGATATGAATTGATTGTACATGTTACCGGATAGCTTCCGAGCTAGAGGTGGGTACAATCATGAGTTAGTGATATGAAGCTTATGAAGTTTATGATATAGAGTTGCTAGTTTTACTAGCATAGTGTTTATGTAGCCATGTTATGTATTATTTGGTTAAGTTGCTTATATGCTCACTAAGCAAAAGTGCTTATTGTTTAAGTGTTTCAATGTTTTAGGTGGAAGTGGACAAGGAAAGAGGAAGGCGGTTTAAGGGGATAGCGTGGATTGCTTAAAGTTAGTGTATGGCAAGTTTCTCTTTTATGTCGTTTGGATATACTTGTGTAAAATCGCCCTTTTAGACTTGTTTTAAAAGTGGGTCATGGTGAGCCATGACTTATGCATTTTTGAAATAGGTTGACTTTGAAAGTCAACACACTTGTAAATGATGTAAATTATGGTCCTAAAGTTTTAATGTTAGTGGTTGAATTTAAATAGTGTTTATGAAAGGGATTCATAGGTGGAAATAGTCAAAATGTATTTTCAATGGATTTGGAGTGTTGACATGTAGTCAAGCACTTCATTGGTCAATTATGGGTTGTGATTGGCTAGTGAATGGGTCAAAATAGCCCTTATGGGCCAACGGGTCAAAAAGTGTCAAATTGGGTCATTAACGACCCAAGTGAGTAAAACGAGTTAGACCAAGGGTATGAAACTTTGGTCGATTGATTTAAGTTTGTTTTGGTATATATGTTAAGTGGTTAAAAGCTCAACATCTCAGCCTTCATGGTTTGAGATTTGGTTAGTGCACTA
Organism: Helichrysum umbraculigerum; assembly: GCA_949592205.1. Lineage (NCBI taxonomy): Eukaryota > Viridiplantae > Streptophyta > Magnoliopsida > Asterales > Asteraceae > Helichrysum > Helichrysum umbraculigerum. Next base: position 304,630,142 of record CATIUR010000001.1, on the reverse strand, counting down.
AAATGGTCATTTTATTGTCAAAATTGGTCATACGTCCGTTTTCTCGATAAACGCGTATTTTGAAAAAGTGTAAAAAGGAAAAGTTTCATTTTGGCATATTGGAGGTGCCTGCAAAATTTGGTGGTCTAACTCGTAACGAGTAAAAAGTTATGCGCGTTTGAAATTCGTATTTGGGTATTAGTTGTGCAGCCCTGATTCCCGGGGAATGGGAGTCATTCCTGGGGAATCTGTAACACCCCCGAAATTCACTGTTTTGCGGAAGCATAGTTTGGGGTGTTACTAATCAAATATCACAGCACAAAGATAAAGTAAACGACATCTATATGCAACGTTTGTAAATTAGTTACATTCCATAGATATATTGTTTGAAAACTTAGTGTTTTCGTATACAAAAATGTAGTTTCCCTAGAGTCCGCGCGTGTAGCGGGAGATTCTATTACATAATCAAAATATACAAAAGATAATGCTAAGAATCTCCGTTAATGCAGTTGTGTTGAAATCATGCGACTCTAGCTAAAAATCCTGGAGTAATCCTACTCCATCCGAGTACCTGAGAAAACATGCTAAAAAGTGTCAACCAAAAGGTTGGTGAATCTCACAGGTTTGTAAGTAATATCAGCTTTGAACACGAGATTTCATCAGTAATGCCCGCAGGCGTAAAATCTGCAATTTCAATCTAGAAATCGTAAACCAGTATTTGCAATCCCGCAAATGTAAGTAAGTAAGTTTATACCGTTGCCATGAGGCTCATAATCGAAGCTTAACCCGTAAGTAATAAGTTTGCTCCCGTGACATGCTCGTAGTTGAGCAAGCATCAGTAACGAATAAGTAGTCACCCGTTTCTACGTGTAAATCAGTACGTGGCAGCGCTACTGCCCCGGGTGGGGAGGGTCATTTCCCTAATGGATCCATTAACTAGTGTTCGCGCTTAAGTCCATAACTAACGATATATGATGGAGAGAATTCTGTTTGTAAGTAAACTCATGCAATTTCGTTTGGTATAGTAAACAGTTTAGTACTTGTGTTCAAGAAAATCAGTAACATGTATCTCCCCCAATAAGATAAAACAGTAAAAGTGGGGCCGTAAGACTCACCTGAGTCTTGTAGTAATCAGTTGCAATTAGCAAGTAGTAAGTAAAGCAAGTAGGTTCTCTGAACCCGTAACCTTCAAATGCCTAATCATATGAAGTTATGTAAGTATGCGTCTCACGAGACGTTTCGTTTAGTTGTACACAACTAGTATATCCAGTGTTTGTCCGTATGTTTGTAATTGTTCGTTTGTTGGAAAGCATGTTTGGGCCCGTTGGTGACTTAGTTGAAATGTTAATCTCGACATTTATGTATTTGTTTGGAGTGTTATGCTTGAAAATATGTTTCAATGTCCCTTAGATATCATATCGTATAGTCGTTTGAAGTCCAAAATGCATAACACTTAACTTGGAATTAAATTTGTAAATCTGTTGTGTTTTGCGACACAAAATGCGACACTAAAGTTGTCATGCGACACAAGGGTTGTGTCGCATGAAGGATGCGACACAAGAGCCCTGCGACACAGTGGTTGTGTCGCAAAAAGCTTGCGATGCTAAATCAATAGCGACATAAGGGTTGTGTCGTATAAAATACGACATAGTATGCGACATAGAGTGCGACACAATATTGTGTCGCAAAGGTTACGACACTAAAGGATTGGTACGACACAAGGTGCGACACAAACGGATTTATGCGACACAGCATGCGACACAAGGCTTGTGTCGCATGTATGAACACCAGCCCAGAAACTTTCGGGTTTCAAGAATTTCCGACCAAAAACGCAAATCTAACTCATTTTTGAGCTATAAAATCGTGTATTCTTCATGTATTAGGTTATATCTAAGTTGTGTACACATCAAAACATCAACACATTACACCAAATTGAACAGATCTAAGATTTTAGAAATTTCTTACTTTTGCAAATCGAGCTAAATGGAGGATGAAATGGTGAAAACGATCTTGATATTCTTGCTCCACTCGTGATGGTGATTCCGAATATGTAATTTTCGTGGGTCGGTTTGTACTCCGAAATTTTGGTAGTATTTTTAGTGAGAGTGTTTTTGAGGTGTGTGTGTTTTTGGAGAAATGAAAATGAAAGGAAAAATGAGGAGGGGGAAGGGTGTAGGCTGATCCAAAGGAGGAAGGAGGGGGAAATACTCCCCAAAACACAGTGTTGACTCCGTGTCCTAATCGTTTAATCACTAGTTTTTAATATTTAACCAAACGTTTATATTTTTAAAATGTAACTAAAGTATTTAAATAAAAATACTCTGAAATTAATAGTAAAACATTTGTCGCAATATTTTAATTATTAAGTCGCGTTTATTACGTTTTATTGCGTTAGTTAAAATGTCGTCGCGATCATATATAAATAATGCTCGTTCGGTTGCGTATTTTATATAACAAAATACGTTCTCATTATTTAAGTAAATTTCTGTCACCAACGTCCAAGTAAACTGGGTCGGACTCCGTCCGGTTAATTCGCACGATTTATCCAAATCGCGTAAGTACACACACATATATATAAATCACCTTATATATATATATATACAAATAGAGCCTGTAATTAGTCATATTACATACTAATTACAACTAGTTACAAACAATTAGGCATAATTAATTATCCTAATTATGCAGGTGTTACATTCTCCCCTTGTTAAAGAAATTTCGTCCCGAAATTAGCTTGAGTGCCCGGACGGTGCGTTATCTGGGAAGAGATGTGGGTATTTCTGTCGCATTTGGTCTTCCCGTTCCCAAGTGAACTTAGGGCCGCGCCTAGAATTCCACCTGACCTTTACGATGGGAATACGACTCTGTTTCAATCGTTTGACCTCACGGTCCATGATTTCCATAGGCTCCTCGACAAAATGAAGTTTATCATTGATTTGAATTTCGTCGAGCGGTATAATCAGTGTCTCGTCAGACAGACATTTCTTCAAGTTAGAAATGTGGAATGTGTTGTGTACGCTGCTAAGTTCAGCAGGAAGTTGCAGGCGGTATGCCACTGGACCAATCCTTTCCAGGATTTCGAATGGTCCGATGTACCTAGGATTTAGTTTGCCTCGCTTTCCGAATCGAATGACACCCTTCCACGGTGCCACTTTGAGAAGTACCTTGTCCCCTACCTGGAACTCAAGGTGTTTGCGTCTCACGTCAGCATAGCTTTTCTGACGATCACGTGCGGCTTTCAGCCGGTTTTGAATACCAACGATTTTCTCAGTAGTTTCTTGAATGATATCCGGACCCGTGAGTTGGGAATCTCCTAACTCAGTCCAACAGATAGGTGATCGGCACTTACGCCCGTAAAGTGCCTCGAAGGGTGCAGCCTTTATGCTGGTATGGTAACTGTTGTTGTACGAGAACTCGCACAACGGTAAGTGATTTTCCCAAGAAGTACCGAAGTCAACTACGCAGGCTCGTAGCATATCCTCCAGTGTTTGAATAGTTCGCTCGCTTTGGCCATCGGTTTGCGGGTGATAAGCAGTACTCATATCCAGACGAGTACCAAGAGATTTCTGTAGTGATTGCCAAAAGTTAGAAGTAAAACGGCTGTCCCTATCCGAAATGATCGAGATAGGTACACCGTGTCGCGAGATGATTTCTTTGACGTAGATGCGAGTCAGACGCTCCATCTTGTCGGTTTCCTTGATGGCCAGAAAATGAGCAGATTTCGTGAGACGGTCCACGATCACCCAAATGGTATCGCAACCACTCGAAGTTTTTGGTAGTTTGGTAACGAAGTCCATGGAAATCTGTTCCCATTTCCATTGAGGAATTTCAGGCTGTTGGAGCAACCCCGAGGGTCTTTGGTGTTCGACCTTGACTTTGGAACAGGTTAGGCATTTACTGACGTACAAGGCAATGTCAGCTTTCATGTTAGGCCACCAATACAACCCTTTGACGTCGTGATACATCTTGTCAGAACCAGGATGTATAGAGTATCGAGATTTGTGAGCTTCAGCCATCACCAAATCTCGCAAGTTTCCGAATTTGGGTAACCACACCCGGTTAGAGAAGTATCGAGTTCCATCGGGTTTGATTTCGAATTGTTTATCCAAGCCTCGCAAGGCTTCATTTTTCAAGTTTTCATCGTTGAGTGCTTCAAGTTGAGCGGTAAGGATTTGAGCAGGAAGCTCGTTATGAATTGTCATAGAAAGTGCTCGGACTCGAAGGGGTTTCACTCGTTCTTTTCGGCTTAAGGCATCGGCAACTACGTTAGCCTTGCCTGGATGGTATTTGATCTCGCAGTCGTAGTCACTAAGTAACTCAACCCAGCAACGTTGCCTCATGTTTAGATCCTTCTGATCAAATATGTGTTGGAGACTTTTGTGATCAGTGAAGATAGTGCTTTTCGTACCGTAGAGATAATGTCTCCAGATTTTCAATGCGAAGACCACAGCACCTAACTCGAGGTCGTGGGTCGTATAGTTTTTCTCGTGGATTTTTAGTTGTCGTGAGGCATAGGCAATGACTTTTTCCCGCTGCATTAACACGCAACCAAGTCCTTGGTGTGAGGCGTCGCAATAAACTACGAAATCGTCGGTGCCCTCGGGTAAGGACAAGATTGGTGCACTGCAAAGTTTGTTTTTCAATAGCTGGAAGGCTGACTCTTGTTTATCAGTCCAATCGAACTTCTTATCTTTCTGAGTCAGTGTGGTTAGGGGAACAGCTATTCTTGAAAAGTTTTCGATGAATCGGCGGTAGTAACCAGCAAGACCTAAGAATTGTCTCACTTCGGTTGGAGTGGTCGGTGACTCCCAGCCCTTGATTGCTTCAATCTTGGCGGGATCAACATGAATTCCCTGGCTGTCAATCACGTGCCCGAGGAATTGGACGGTTCGAATCCAGAACTCACACTTAGAGAATTTGGCATATAACTCTTCATGTTTAAGAAGTCCTAGAATGGTTTTCAGATGTTGAGCATGTTCCTGCTCGTTACGAGAGTAAATCAGGATATCATCGATGAACACAATGACGAATTTGTCAAGATATGGTTTGCACACCCGATTCATAAGGTCCATGAATACGGCCGGTGCGTTGGTCAACCCGAATGGCATCACTTGAAATTCGTAATGCCCATAACGAGTTCGGAAAGCTGTCTTTGGGATATCATTGTCACGGACTCGGAGTTGATGATAACCCGACCGTAGATCAATCTTTGAGTAAACACTCGATCCCTGGAGTTGGTCAAACAGGTCATCGATTCTAGGAAGTGGGTACCGATTCTTTATGGTTAGCTTATTCAGCTCTCGGTAGTCGATACACATGCAGAAAGATCCATCTTTCTTTTTCACGAATAAGACCGGAGCTCCCCAAGGCGAGGAACTTGGTCGAATGAATCCTCTGTCCAGGAGTTCCTGTAGTTGGTTAGACAACTCCTGCATTTCGGATGGTGCTAAACGGTAAGGGGCTCGTGCCACGGGTGCAGCTCCGGGCACAAGTTCGATTTGGAATTCAACTTGTCTAGGTGGCGGAAGTCCGGGCAAGTCTTCAGGAAAGACTTCCGGGAAATCCCGCACGATCGGAACATCCTCAAGTCGCTTCTCCTCCGACTTCTTCTCCGTTACACGAGCAAGGATGGCTTGATACCCTTTTCGTAGGTATTTTCTAGTTTTCAGACAGGATACAATATTCAGATTCCGTCTACCGGTCTCCCCTTGTAGGACTAAGGTTACACCGGAGACAAGAGGTATGCGAACGAGTTTGTCATGACAGATGATTTCAGCTCGGTGCTTGGATAACCAATCCATACCGACAATAATATCGAAGCTGCCGATCTCGACAGGGATTAGATCAATGGAAAACGTTTCGTTCGTGAGGTTAAGTGTACAGTTGGGTATGATGCTATCAGTCTCAATCAGTTTGCCATTAGCTAATTCTACAATGTATTTAGCATCTAAGGCAGTGGGAGTAATATCAAGTAAAGGGCAAAATTTCTCAGAAATGAAGCTTCTATCGGCACCGGTATCAAATAACACAGAAGCAGTAAGGTCGTTGAGAAGGAACGTACCCGTCACGACATTCGGGTATTGTCTGGCTTCCCCAGCCTTGATAACGAAAGATCTGCCGCGAGCAGGGTTGTTGTTGTTTTTCAGCTTTGGGCAATCTTTCTTGAAATGCCCTGTATTTCCGCACCCAAAGCAGGCCTTTGGTGCATTAGTGTTGGGGGTAGAAATGTTGGTTCGGCAATCCTTGGCTAGATGCCCGAACCGTTTGCAGTTGGAGCAAGGGCAAGAACCGTCATGATGGCGGCTGCATTTGGAACAGTAAGGCTTGTTCCCGCTGTACCCTTTCTTTTCCGAAGTCCCCGATGAATAAGCCTTAATGTACTCAGGCTTTTTGTTGGAGGTTTGGTTGGATGAGTTGGGGTTTCCTTCCCACTTGCGTTTGTTGTTTGTAGATGGGGTTGAGGTGGTGCCACGGCGGACAGAATTTGCCGTTAGTTCATGGGCCATACGGATGGCGCTCTGAATAGTACCCGGTTTGGATAAAGTCACCAGGTCTTGGAGTCTCTCAGGAAGTCCATCAACGAATTTCTCGATCCTCTTGTACTCAGGATCGACCATGGTTGGGCACAGAAGTGCCAGTTGGTGGAAACGGTTGGTATAACCGGTGATGTCATCACCCTGCATCTTGTGGTTCCAGAATTCCATTTCCAGCTGTTTCAATTCATCCCTGGGGCAGTACTCGCCCCTCAACATCTCCTTCAACTCCTCCCACGGGAGTTTATAAGCATTAGCAACACCCACAGTCTGGGCATAGGTGTTCCACCAGGTGAGTGCGGTGTCAGTAAAAGTACTAACGGAGAACTTAACTTTGTCTCCTTCCGCACAGTTGCAGATCAGAAATACGGATTCGACTTTCTCGATCCAGCGTACTAGACCGATAGCTCCCTCAGTACCTGCAAAGTTTAGAGGTTTGCAGTTCTGAAAGTCTTTGTATGAACAGGGTTTAGCAGTAGGGGTTTCAGCGGCATCGCTGTTCCTCGTGGAATTTGGTGGAGTATTCCGAGCCAAGGCTTCAGTAACAGCCTGGGTTATAAGGGAGGTAATCTGGGCATCGGTGTATGGTCTTGTCTTTGGCGGCATGATTCTTCAATAAAAGAAATGAAGGTACATGAGATTTTGTAGGAACTTGTAATTGTCACAGATGTACATGTATAAAAGCAGTAATACATAACATCAACATGGAAAAATGACAATTATTATGAGTTGAAATATCAAGGAATATTTGATGGATAATGCGAGTTCAAAGGTTACATCCTACAGAGATATTACAAAAGGTGTCGGGAATTGTTACATCCGACTAGTTTATAGAATAGCGCTAGATAGTCATTAGATTACGAGACAAAGACTACACTAGTCTTAATGTAGATTAATCTGTTCCATCAGCGCGACAAGGCGGTCCACGGTTTCTACCATCCTGTTGGTTTGCCTGGCATTGTCTTCAACTAAGGCCAGTCGTTGTGCTAGTACACGAGAGTGATCCTCAGTCTCCTGTGAACGTTGTTCACATTCCTCTAGTCGGTTTCTTACAAGTTCATCCGCACCTAATTCGGCGGTCATTGAGTCCTGAATTATGCTTACAGAGAGGTTGGTATCCTCTTGTTCTCGCTGGAGTTGGGATATGTGATCAAGTGCCTGGTGAAGCAGGTAGGTCATTCGGTGTTGTTCCCGTTCAAGACTTTCGAGTCTTTGCTCCTGACGGCGGAATTGGGTAGCCAATACTGGCAACGTGAGATGTGCCGAGTTCTGAGAGTTATGTACAGGATAAGGGCTGTTTCGAGGCGACCTTGTGTTCCTCCTGGCTACTCGTGGGTTCCGGGACCCATGTGAGTGAGAGTGTGACGGATTAAGTGGTGTGTTTGCCATTCCTGTGGCAGAATGTAAGTAAGACGAGGCTAATATATATACATATATCATATCCAGCCTATTGTCTAGCACGTATCAAGTAATGGTCCGGTTCTCTCGTGGTCAGAGTCAACTAACGTATCCCCGTTCAACATAATCAATTCAGATCTCACATCATCTTTCCTTAATTGTACATAGTTGATTAGGCTATGTTAAATTAAAGTCGTATGCTGTAATTCCTGATCCAGTCATGCCTAATGAGAGAATACTGCCTAACGGTCATAGTCTAGGCCCACTAAATGCAACCTAGTTCACTATAACCTTAGGCTCTGATACCAATCTGTAACACCCCCGAAATTCACTGTTTTGCGGAAGCATAGTTTGGGGTGTTACTAATCAAATATCACAGCACAAAGATAAAGTAAACGACATCTATATGCAACGTTTGTAAATTAGTTACATTCCATAGATATATTGTTTGAAAACTTAGTGTTTTCGTATACAAAAATGTAGTTTCCCTAGAGTCCGCGCGTGTAGCGGGAGATTCTATTACATAATCAAAATATACAAAAGATAATGCTAAGAATCTCCGTTAATGCAGTTGTGTTGAAATCATGCAACTCTAGCTAAAAATCCTGGAGTAATCCTACTCCATCCGAGTACCTGAGAAAACATGCTAAAAAGTGTCAACCAAAAGGTTGGTGAATCTCACAGGTTTGTAAGTAATATCAGCTTTGAACATGAGATTTCATCAGTAGTGCCCGCAGGCGTAAAATCAGCAATTTCAATCTAGAAATCGTAAACCAGTATTTGCAATCCCGCAAATGTAAGTAAGTAAGTTTATACCGTTGCCATGAGGCTCATAATCGAAGCTTAACCCGTAAGTAATAAGTTTGCTCCCGTGACATGCTCGTAGTTGAGCAAGCATCAGTAACGAATAAGTAGTCACCCGTTTCTACGTGTAAATCAGTACGTGGCAGTGCTACTGCCCCGGGTGGGGAGGGTCATTTCCCTAATGGATCCATTAACTAGTGTTCGCACTTAAGTCCATAACTAATGATATATGATGAAGAGACTTCTGTTTGTAAGTAAACTCATGCAATTTCGTTTGGTATAGTAAACAGTTTAGTACTTGTGTTCAAGAAAATCAGTAACATGTATCTCCCCCAATAAGATAAAACAGTAAAAGTGGGGCCGTAAGACTCACCTGAGTCTTGTAGTAATCAGTTGCAATTAGCAAGTAGTAAGTAAAGCAAGTAGGTTCTCTGAACCCGTAACCTTCAAATGCCTAATCATATGAAGTTATGTAAGTATGCGTCTCACGAGACGTTTCGTTTAGTTGTACACAACTAGTATATCCAGTGTTTGTCCGTATGTTTGTAATTGTTCGTTTGTTGGAAAGCATGTTTGGGCCCGTTGGTGACTTAGTTGAAATGTTAATCTCGACATTTATGTATTTGTTTGGAGTGTTATGCTTGAAAATATGTTTCAATGTCCCTTAGATATCATATCGTATAGTCGTTTGAAGTCCAAAATGCATAACACTTAACTTGGAATTAAATTTGTAAATCTGTTGTGTTTTGCGACACAAAATGCGACACTAAAGTTGTCATGCGACACAAGGGTTGTGTCGCATGAAGGATGCGACACAAGAGCCCTGCGACACAGTGGTTGTGTCGCAAAAAGCTTGCGATGCTAAATCAATAGCGACATAAGGGTTGTGTCGTATAAAATACGACATAGTATGCGACATAGAGTGCGACACAATATTGTGTCGCAAAGGTTACGACACTAAAGGATTGGTACGACACAAGGTGCGACACAAACGGATTTATGCGACACAGCATGCGACACAAGGCTTGTGTCGCATGTATGAACACCAGCCCAGAAACTTTCGGGTTTCAAGAATTTCCGACCAAAAACGCAAATCTAACTCATTTTAGAGCTATAAAATCGTGTATTCTTCATGTATTAGGTTATATCTAAGTTGTGTACACATCAAAACATCAACACATTACACCAAATTGAACAGATCTAAGATTTTAGAAATTTCTTACTTTTGCAAATCGAGCTAAATGGAGGATGAAATGGTGAAAACGATCTTGATATTCTTGCTCCACTCGTGATGGTGATTCCGAATATGTAATTTTCGTGGGTCGGTTTGTACTCCGAAATTTTGGTAGTATTTTTAGTGAGAGTGTTTTTGAGGTGTGTGTGTTTTTGGAGAAATGAAAATGAAAGGAAAAATGAGGAGGGGGAAGGGTGTAGGCTGATCCAAAGGAGGAAGGAGGGGGAAATACTCCCCAAAACACAGTGTTGACTCCGTGTCCTAATCGTTTAATCACTAGTTTTTAATATTTAACCAAACGTTTATATTTTTAAAATGTAACTAAAGTATTTAAATAAAAATACTCTTAAATTAATAGTAAAACATTTGTCGCAATATTTTAATTATTAAGTCGCGTTTATTACGTTTTGTTGCGTTAGTTAAAATGTCGTCGCGATCATATATAAATAATGCTCGTTCGGTTGCGTATTTTATATAACAAAATACGTTCTCATTATTTAAGTAAATTTCTGTCACCAACGTCCAAGTAAACTGGGTCGGACTCCATCCGGTTAATTCGCACGATTTATCCAAATCGCGTAAGTACACACACATATATATAAATCACCTTATATATATATATATATACAAATAGAGCCTGTAATTAGTCCTATTACATACTAATTACAACTAGTTACAAACAATTAGGCATAATTAATTATCCTAATTATGCAGGTGTTACAGAATCTGTATCTAAATGTTAACAGCAAGCCTGATTCCTGGGGAATGGAAGTCATTCCTGGGGAATCACTTGTAATTTCAACATTTTCTTATTCGAGTCCTTATTTGATTGAGGGAATGATATAACGAGTCTATAATGTCATATTTTAGACGTGGGACCTTACAAAAAAAAAATGTTCACGAATTTGGGGCGTTTCAAGTTGGTATCAGAGCGATAGTTTAAGAGAATTATGTAATCCACATTAGGATTGCGTAGTCTTAAACTAATATGAATGCATGATTATGTTTTACAGTAGTTTTCTTATTATGTTGTTATGTGTATGATTGTAAGATTTGTTTTGTTATGACTGATTGTGTTTAAGGGTAATGAATAGAAGTGTGTGGTAAGTCTAATATGATTTCGTCTGGCCAATGAAATTAACATTATACTATTGCACATGGGTGATTCATAGCACTTAAACATAATGCAGATTAGGGGAGAATTGTTTTGATAAATTGAGCATGAAGTTTAATTGTTGCCTATATTATGTGGAGATTTAATGTATTAACTGAATTGTTGATGTTGTGTTAGATGGATGCTACTAAGAATACCATTGAACGTTCTTCCCCACGTGAGGAGGATGTAGGAGACCGACACTTAGCTCACGAGGAGGAAGTAATGATAAAAAGGATAATTGGACAGTCTTTAGAAGTTTTTACCCCAACATTGATTACTAGAGTGGAGAATATTTTGACAGAGAGATTTAATGAGTTTGAGAGACAGCATGTAGCTCCTTTACGAAACATTGGAACTTCCTCAACCCAAATAGAGATGAATAAAGAGAAAGAAAAGTTTGAGTATAAGAGTTTTGCCACATGTAATCCGCCTGAATTTCATGGAGAGTTAAACCCAGTCATTAGTAATCGTTGGATTAGTGAACTTGAGGAGACGTTTATGTTGTGTAAGTGTCCGGATGAGTCAAAAGTGATATTTGCAGCTCATCAACTTAAGAAAGATGCTCATGAGTGGTGGAACTCACAGTTAGAGATGTATGGTTTTGATGTAGCTTCAAGGTTTACTTGGGATAAGTTTAAAGAGATATTTAGAGAGGAATTTTCACCACCTGCAGAATTAGAGAAGTTAAAGGGAGAATTTTTAGCGATTGAGCATGGAAGTAAGTTGGTTGCAGAGTATTCTAAGGTATTCCATGAGAAAGATAGGTTTTGTCCTGAGTACACCTCTAATCCTAAGTTGTTGACCGACCACTTCTATCGTCATCTCAACCTAGAGATTCGTGAATCCATTGACCCACTTGTTTATAATACCATTGCTAAAATCTTGAATAGAGCTTTAGTGCGTGAGAAGGATTTGCAAGCTAGAGTTGCTGAAACAGTGAGTAAGAGAAAGATAGAACACACCACCTCACCATCTTTTGTGTCTAAGAAAACGCGTTTTGATGAAACCATACCACAACCACAACCATTACAACAAGTTAGTTCTCAAACTCAACCAAGAGAGATACCCCCATGTGAGAAATGTGGTAGGAAGCATACAGGAGAGTGCAGATGTTTTAAGTGTGGTAGACCGGGGCATATGGCATCGAATTGCCCAAGCCCTCTTCGTTTATGTTATTATTGTTTTAAGGAAGATCATATTCAGGCTGATTGTCCGGACAAAGCTAGAGATAGACGTAAGAGGATGGAAGAGAAAGTAGCAATGACAGTTCCAATGCCAAAAGCTCGTGCTTACCAGATAACTGAGGGAGAGGTGAAGGAGTCATCAGATGTGACGTCAGGTACCTATACTTTAAATTCTATACCACCATACATTTATTGACTCTAACGCCGTTGAATTTCTAGCATTTATGTTGTTGTGTGTGTTTAAGTATTTATAAGATTGGTTATGATATTAGCTTGTGTTTAGGAGTGTTCGTGAGGACACGAACAGTTTAAGTGGGGGAGAGTTGTAACGTCCCAGATTTCAGGAATTTAATTTCGTACGCAGATATAATTTTATAATGAAGTATTATGACATGAATAATAAGATATAGTGAAAAACGTAAGACGGTTTCTCAGTTCCAGACTGTGTAGTTAAATTTAAGAAATGATTAATAGAGAAATACGTATACAGTGTCGTGTATATTCCATTTCTTTCCTGTAAGCTCCAGAAAACACACAGTAACAAAAGGAAATACGCAGGAACTTTTCTTCTTCATCTAATCTTCAATTAAACCCCAAATCAAGCAAGTAATCTTCAAGTAATCATCTCCTTTCCATTCCCTAATCATTGTAAGTGTTGATTTCTTTATGTTTAACCTAGTTCTTGGGGTTTAGAGGGGTTTATCATGGGTTACGATTAATTAGTGAAAATTACACAAAATTAGGGTTAGAAATTGTTAGAATTGTTGTTTATGATTGTTCTTGAGCTAGTTTATGAAGAAATTACACCTTGAATATGATTAAATTGCTATAGGTGTTCTTGAGCAAAAATGGGGTTTTGGTTAAATATGTGTGAATTAGTGTTAATTAGTTAAAAGTGCGATCTATGATGCAATTAGATTATGAAAACTATGTTAGAACATGATTTAAGTGGAAGTGTTAATGAATTGATTAGGTTAACCAAGTGGGGGAGGGTTTAAAAGTGATTAATGGTTTAGAATTATGATTTCCTTGAAGTTGAATATGTTGTTATGTGATATATGTATAGGTGATAAGAAGTTGGAATTATTACTTTTGGTTGTACGTTGTGAATCATCCTTTCAAGACTAAGGTGAGTAGTATAAGGATTAATCAAGTAAGTGGTTGTATGTGTTTCCGGATTACTTCCGAGTAAGAGGATCATACAACCATGTGAAGTTAATCGTGCTTTATCGTTTAAATTGTTACTTGTGAAGTGTTATGTTATGAATTGATTGTACATGTTACCGGATAGCTTCCGAGCTAGAGGTGGGTACAATCAAGTGAAGATTAAGTGTATTACTTGCATATGATTATAGTGATATGAATTGATTGTACATGTTACCGGATAGCTTCCGAGCTAGAGGTGGGTACAATCATGAGTTAGTGATATGAAGCTTATGAAGTTTATGATATAGAGTTGCTAGTTTTACTAGCATAGTGTTTATGTAGCCATGTTATGTATTATTTGGTTAAGTTGCTTATATGCTCACTAAGCAAAAGTGCTTATTGTTTAAGTGTTTCAATGTTTTAGGTGGAAGTGGACAAGGAAAGGGGAAGGCGGTTTAAGGGGATAGCGTGGATTGCTTAAAGTTAGTGTATGGCAAGTTTTTCTTTTATGTCGTTTGGATATACTTGTGTAAAATCGCCCTTTTAGACTTGTTTTAAAAGTGGGTCATGGTGAGCCATGACTTATGCATTTTTGAAATAGGTTGACTTTGAAAGTCAACACACTTATAAATGATGTAAATTATGGTCCTAAAGTTTTAATGTTAGTGGTTGAATTTAAATAGTGTTTATGAAAGGGATTCATAGGTGGAAATAGTCAAAATGTATTTTCAATGGATTTGGAGTGTTGACATGTAGTCAAGCACTTCATTGGTCAATTATGGGTTGTGATTGGCTAGTGAATGGGTCAAAATAGCCCTTATGGGCCAACGGGTCAAAAAGTGTCAAATTGGGTCATTAACGACCCAAGTGAGTAAAACGAGTTAGACCAAGGGTATGAAACTTTGGTCGATTGATTTAAGTTTGTTTTGGTATATATGTTAAGTGGTTAAAAGCTCAACATCTCAGCCTTCATGGTTTGAGATTTGGTTAGTGCACTAAAATGGTCATTTTATTGTCAAAATTGGTCATACGTCCGTTTTCTCGATAAACGCGTATTTTGAAAAAGTGTAAAAAGGAAAAGTTTCATTTTGGCATATTGGAGGTGCCTGCAAAATTTGGTGGTCTAACTCGTAACGAGTAAAAAGTTATGCGCGTTTGAAATTCGTATTTGGGTATTAGTTGTGCAGCCCTGATTCCCGGGGAATGGGAGTCATTCCTGGGGAATCCGTATCTAAATGTTAACAGCAAGCCTGATTCCTGGGGAATGGGAGTCATTCCTGGGGAATCACTTGTAATTTCAACATTTTCTTATTCGAGTCCTTATTTGATTGAGGGAAAGATATAACGAGTCTATAATGTCATATTTTAGACGTGGGACCTTACAAAAAAAAAATGTTCACGAATTTGGGGCGTTTCAACACGAGGGGCGGACCTACGTTATAGGCAGCGGTGTCACGTGACACCAGTCAATTAAGCCGACTTAATGTAAAATTACTTGAAAATTCCTTAGTTCTTAAAGAGTGCTACCACTCATATTTAGGTGGTGCACTACATTGTTTAAATAAACTTAATAAACTATTATGTGGAATGTGTTTCAAATTTTTGTGCCACTGGTGACTAATTTTTCTGGGTCCGCCTCTGAAGCCTTGGTCAAAACTGCATGAAAAACAGCAGGGAGTGAACATATAAGAATTGAATCCACATTCTATGGCAAGATAGAGGAAAGAAATTTGTCAAATGTCAATTCTATACTTAGAAAAATGCCGACATGTCACGTTATCAAGTTATCAGAAAGACTGAACAAATACTGAACACTATCTATACAAACTAAGGAACTGACTCCTATGCGCCCTACTACTTCATTAAAATCTTCTTTTTTGGGGTTAACAAAAATACAACTATAGTTTTATAACACACACTAATACAAAACAAATACATTCTAATTAAAAAAATAAACATTACCTTCAAAATTAAATATGCATTAACTAAAAACAGTATATTCTGGAAAATATATTTTTAATTGGGATGAGCTCATAGTAAAAAAAGAAAAATAAGTATGTACTAATTAAAACACCATTTTGGGAGAAAAAAAAAAAGATTAGGGATCATTTTTTTCTTCAGTGTCATATTCTTCTTGAAGGTTGTCTGACAATTTCAAGTTTATATAACAAAATAAAATTTTCACAAACTCACCGATTTATGGTAAAAAAACACATAAAATATCCTTTGGGGCCCACAACTTTCTTTGTCCTCTCTGTCTGGTAAACAACGGAACCCAAGAAAGATGCGGCTAAGAGTACACGGTGTGGGGTGGTATTTTTCGCCGTTTTCCGTCAAGAATGTCGTCGGACGGCGTTCTGCCGCACCGGGACATCGTTCCCGACGGCGTTCCCGACGCCGTTCTCGAGCACCGTCCAAAATCGGACGCCGATCCAAGCAGCGTTTTACCCTTTTTTTTTTTATGATTTCCAACGTAAACTAAAAAAAAAGTTTTGTTTTTTGAAATAGCTGTTGAACGGCTAGAAGCTTTTAATTTTTTTTTTTTATTAAACTTTTCCAATAACTCTATATATACATACACACTTTTACACTATAATTCACACCTCACAATCTCATCTTTTTCTCTATAACTCAATACAAATTTCACACACATTATACACAAAAAATGTCATCCGATTCATCTTCCGACGACGAAACCATGTACAAACTTTTTCATGCTTGCTCATAATTATCGTAACGAAGTTTTAATTTCGCAAGAAGATGCCGAAATTTCCACGGCTCATTCACGCCGTTTCATATATTATGACCGCGTAATGGTGGAACAAACCTTATTGAATAATTACTTTGTCGAAAATGCGAAATATTTACATGAATATTTCAAACGTCGGTTTCGAATGAGTCATTGTTTATCCCTCAAAATTTGTGAGGATATTGGCTCTTACTCTATCGAACCCCTTCCCGACTACTTTTTATGGTTTCATCAACGACCCGATGCACGTGGCATCCCGGGTTTTACTACACTTCAAAAAGTCACTTCTGCCCTTCGTCAATTGGCATATGGTACATCCCTGGATGCCTTTGATGAAAGCCTGCAAATGTTGGAAATAGTTTCTCGTGATACATTACAAAATTTTACAAGGTGTGTTATTGATTTATATTCAAATGTGTACATGAGAGAACCAACAAATGAAGACATACATCGTTTGTATGATAAGCATCACGAGCTTCATGGTTTTTCCAGCATGCTTGGTAGCATAGACTGTATGCATTGGGCTTGGACACAATACCCAAATGCATGGAAAGGGCAATACACCCGAGGCGATCATGGGTAAACGACGATTATGCTTGAAGTTGTCGCCTCGTACAACATGTGGATATGGCATGCATACTTTGGGGTTGGGGTTGCGGGTTCCAACAATTACTTAAATGTTCTTAATACGTCTCATTTGTTTAGGAATTTGCTAAATGACTCCGCTCCCCAAGTTCCATATACAGTGGCCGATATGGATTACGATAGAGGGTACTATCTTGCTGATGGGATATACCCGTCATGGGCAGCGTTCGTGAAGGGCTTTTCCAGCGAGATTGATCAAAAAAGGGTTTATTTCAGTAGGAAACAAGCGGCCGCCCGAAAGGATGTTGAGCGGACTTTTGGTGTATTTACAAGGCATGTGGCATATACTACAACAACTGGCAAGATCTTATAGTCTAAACGCTATAAAACGAATCATGTATGCTTGTATCATACTGCATAACATGATAATTGAAGACAATGGTTTCAACATTGCCGAGAATGAAGAATATTATGTTCCTGTGTAACACCCCAAATTCTATAAATACGTGATTTAAATTAAAAGAGTTATTTTGAATTATAATATAAGTATTTGGTATTTTATATAATTAAGAGTTTGAGGGTTTAATACAATGAGAAACAGGTTGAGTGGCTAGATTGTGAGTTTAAAGTCTTGATGGACTAATTTTGTTCAAATCTTAAAATGTGTTAGGAAAGGATTATTTTATTTAAGTGATAAAGATTGAGGGGGGTAAATGGTAACTAATCAAAATATATTATAATTAATTTATATCTGGAAGAAACCAGATTCATGTCTGAGTATGTGTTTGTATGCGTGGGAAACGACCCGAGAGAGAAAGAGGAGAAGAGAAAGAAGAATTTTCACAAATTGAGCTTTGATTCTTGTGATTTTAAGACTAAAACTTATATATTCATCATCCTTGAGGTAAGAAACATCTTCTACTACCTTTAATTTAATTGTTCTTAAGATGTGAGTATGAACCCTAATTTGAGAAATTGAGTAAATAAATAAAATAAGGATGTAGGAATGCTAGATTAATACTATTGAGTTTATTTGAGTATAAAAAGATGAGTTTCAATATTGTTTTTGAGTTTTGATGATGGTATTGATGATAATAAATTGTTGTTAATGTGATTTTGTGATTAAAAAGGGATTGATTTAATTATATGAATGGAAATTCTATGAGAAAGATGTGTTGATTGCTAGTTGAAGTAATTTGAGTTAATTATGAGTTACTTTGATGAGTGAGGGTATAAAAAAAGATAAGTCTTATTAATTTACTTATGATAGATGATGGAAGTAAAATAGAGATGTTGAGGTCATAAGATTATTGTTTTGTTGTTGTTGAGAGATGAGATTAAAAAACTCTTTGAAATTTTTATATGTTGTCAAAAAGAAAAGAGTGAAACTAGTTGAGCAAAAACCATGGAATAAATGAGTTGTAAACATGGTTTACTTGGATGTAAAATCTAGTTGAAATCAGTCCCAAAAATGTTATTTGAGTTACGGTTTATCAATAAAAGTGTTTTGAACATATTTGAGTTAATTTGGCATAATTTTGGTGAAAATTCAGAGTTGGACAGCTTCATGTGCAGGAAATGGAATGTTTTCAATAAATCATAACTAAATAACCGTAAATCGTATTTTGGTGTGGTCAGGTTCGTTGGAAAGATAGGAAAGTCTACTTTCTATTGGTTATGGCTTTGGTGCCCAGAACTGATTTTAAGTTGGTCGAATACAGGGGTTAAGTAGCAGGTGTCCAACTTTATAAAGTATATGAAAAAGTGCTGTAAAGTAATTATTGAAAAGCAGTAAGATGTATAATGGAAGTTAACTTGTAATGATGAATTGAGAAGTGTAATTTGATAAATAAAGTGGCGATTTACATAATTATAGTGATGTTTGGATTAAGTTGATAAAGTGGTGGTTAATTTAGTTTTGAAAGTCGAACGGGTCAAAATATATAAAAAGGGGTGAATTAATAGTGAAGAGTTATATATGATGTTATGAGATTTCTAAATATGTTGTTGAATTATATATGTATATATGTTGATTTCTTTGTTCTAAGTAAGTGGTGAATTCTCATTTGGCGAATTGATTGTGCTCTAAATGCCAAGGTGAGTGATATGGGGGTTAAATGGGTAATGGTTGTGTGATTTCGAATTGCATACGTGCAAGAGGTTCACACAACCAAGGGAAGTTGTTTGTTGTGTTTCATATTTGTTGATTAATTATGAATGTTGCAAGATGTGATTAGTTGTTGGAAGAAGTTGTTGATAATTATTGATTATGTGAAATTATGTGGAATGGGCATTGTAGAGATTCGTTGTTGTGATTAGATTAGCTAACTTAGCTAGCTACCGTTGTTGTGAAGTGTTGTTGATGTTGTTAAATATAACACCCGCCTCGAAATACAAGGACATTTTTTTTTTAAACATATCGGAAGCGCATGATTAATAGAAATTAGTAGATTGCATACATACATTTCAAATAGCAATCCACTTACATACAAACTTTTAAAACTAAATTATCCTAATCATTACACATTAAGTTTAGGTGTTATAGAAATCCAAATATGTTGTTAAATCATTAATGTATTATCCATTTCAGAGTGAGCTTGTCAAACATTCCATTCCATATGTACTTCTTGCCCACCCACATACAAAAGTAAACCTGCAAGAAGTAATGAGGGGTTAGCACGAAGCTAAGTGAATAGATCCCAAGCTATCAATCTAACTCAGCTTAACACATGCCTATAACCAAGCAATGCACAAGCAACATAGAAGGATCGGTGGTCCTTGAGGTACCCTCATGCCGCGGATGGTTCCCCAAGTAACACTTAAAACCAACTGACGGCCAAATCAGAGGTTAAACCGATAGTTTAGTACTATTACTACATACGACGCAATTTCAGTGTCCAACACATGTACAAGGCACTTGCGAAGTCCTAGTAATAGTATCCAAACCCAACACATTAGTTGACCCCCACCAAATCAAATAGTCCACAACTATCATAGCATGTTGGACGCCAATAATCAATCAAGGGTTAGCCATCATGGCAATATAATATTAATGCAATCATTGCAATAAACCAAGTTTACCCATTGTAACCATGTTGTTACAACTAACTTAGACTGAAAGTCCAAGATCCACTCACCGACAATCATAGTCGTCCACTCAGTAGTCTAATGTCACTGAGTCTTCTCCATATCTGAGAATTCAATTAAATAACAAGTTAGTAACTCGTCCATAACAATCAACTCATGTTAAAGTAGTACAACTTGATTCATAAACTCAATTTCAGTGAGTTATTACTCTAATCATTATAGGCCTTTGTTTCAAACTCATTATCAATATGTCACACATTTAGTAACTACAACTTCATAGTTAATTACTTATGATCATCAATCTTTCATTAATCATTTCAAGCTTACGAATAATCATATTATCCTTATTAATTCACAGTCACTTCTCAATTCATGATCATTATGATCGCAATATCTCTTTAATCCATTTACTTATCACTAAGTAGCATGATTAAATCATTACAAGGTCATTAACCTAAATTATCACAAATTCATCAAAACCTCAAGGCTAAGTTTTATGAATTCTTATTCCCATGAGTGCCAACTTTACTCTTTGATTACTAATTAAGTATTCATAACCACTACTAATATCAAGTTCATCACAATCATCCATTTTTCTCCAAGAGCACATTATGAACACTTAATCAAATTCTTAATTTCCAAGTTAGGGCTTAGGTTATAATCACAAATTAAGCACTAACTAACCCTTCTAATATGATTACAAGCTTTATTTCAAGATTAATCATACCAATTAAACAAATACCCAAAACCCCAATTTCTAGGGTTATATCAAACACGAAATTAACACATATAACATGATTAAGATGATGCTAGAATGATTATCACATGTTATTGAAGCTTAATTAACATCAATTCAAACTTTTGAAACCCTAATTTCGGATTTGAATCAAGAACACTAAAACCCCCAATTTCTAGGGTTCATAATTCAAAGATTAAGAACTTACAAGTTGAAAAGAAGGATTAGAAGATGATAATCTTCATGCTAGAAGCTTGGATTCGAGTTTGAGATCTTCAATTTGATGATTTCTTCATGATTTTGTGGATTGGTTAAATGTGTGTGTGTATACGTACGTATGTATGCATATGTGGGAGGTAAAACCGACCCATCCCATATAATATACCATATAAGTGTCAATTTTCATTCCCCGTATTTATTATTGTCTGGAACTTAAAAACCATTTGCGGGGAAATACAATTTTATTTTACCGTCAACTAAATAAATTTAAAACAAACAATATTTCACTGTGACACCCGTCAAATTAGGACTAGATTTTTAGTTCCTAATCACTTTGTAATACATGTAGTTAGTGCTATGTATTAGGCTAATTGTGTGTATCAAATTATATATTGGCAAATATATATCAATATGCGATTAAGTTTAATCGTTCATTTTAAATCGGCCGAATTCCGATTCAATTATACGGCGTTGGTGAAAAACAATATTAAGTAATATAGGAAATATTATTTAATACAACTCGTTATTTCTTATATATTATTTTGTTAATATATATAAAGTATTCGTATCGTACAAATCAACCGTACGCGACAAAATTTATAAATAATGTATTATTATGGAAGATAATAATTATTATTTACATTCAGTTAAAATAAAACATATTTCGTTTTATAACATTTTACCCAAACGCGACGAAACCAATTAAATCGTGTCCGTCTCAGAAAGATAAAACAAAGATATATTTTTATATCTCATTAAAAGTATTTTTATTAGAATACTTCGATTAAAATACGTACGATGTCAATTATAGAAATTTATCGAATTAAAATATTATACTACTTTTCGATCGGGTACAAAAACACGGGCGTTTTGTACTGCAAATATTAACCAACCAACTCCAATAATTGGAGTTGGCCAGTTAGATCAAACGCACCATTTGTTTTCATTTTCATTCTCCATTTCATTCTCAATCTCTCTCGGCTCTCTCTCGGTTCCAAATCAAACAACAACAACAAATAACAAAAACGAGATCAAGCATCATCATCATCATCGTGATCATCTTCATCATTCATCATCATCATCACCAAGCTCCATCTCCATTTTAGCTCCATTTTAAATTGTAAGGAAATCAACAACTTTTGTTTAAATTATATGTTTATATGTATTTATAACATCATATATTAACATCTAGCAACTGATTATGTCCAAAGAAATTGATTAGGATGGGTTTGGGTGAATTTTTGGAACGACACCTTAAAACTACTTTAATACATTTATTTACTTGTCTTGTAGCTCATCAAACTATAAAATGTCCAAATCAAAACTTGAAACTCGTTTTACAAACTCAAAAATGGTAACAGTTTATGTCTTCGGCATAAACTATAACCTTCGGCAGAAACCATCACCTTCGGCAGAAACCATAACCTTCGGCAGAAACCATCACCTTCGGCAGAAACCATAACCTTCGGCAGAAACCATAACCTTCGGCAGAAACTATAACCTTCGGCAGAAACCATAACCTTCGGCAGAAATCATAACCTTCGGCAGAAACCATCATCTTCGGCAGACACCTTAACCTTCGGTAGAAACTATTCGGCAGAAACCATAACTTTCGGCAGAAACCTATAACTAGCAGTTTTAACTATAACAATTTAAATATGATACAACAAATCATGCAAAATAATAATAGTTTGAAATTATTATTACAAGCTGTCACCAACGACCCGTATACATTTTCACAAACTCAACCCTAATCAATTACCAAAGTATTTGGTCAAAACTAGTTAAGGGAATAACTAGCATAGATGGTCCGTAGTGTCATCAAATCAATTAAACCTTGCGCGTTTGATACGCCCGGCAAGTTTTAAGAATCTAATCATTTATCAAAACCTTGCACGTCTCAGACGTCCTGCAGGTTCAGTCGTTGTAACGACATCAAATCATTGTGAATCATCATAAATTGTTGGCTAACAATTCAATAGGCTCAGGTGAGTCTCATAGCCCCTTTTTAAATGCTTTTACCTAGGGGTGAGATACATGCTCGTTTTGTTTTACATGTGAACGCAAGTATCAATTTATCACATATGCTGCATGAGTTGTTTTCATCTAATCAATCAAAGTCCTCTGAAGCATAGTCCTGTTAATATGATTTAGCGTGAATGTTAGTGTATGGTACCATATGGGATTGACAATCCCCGTCCGAGTTAGCAAGCACTAACCTGTCAAACGGACGCATTATCATTTGTTCAAACGTATGTTGATTAGGCATACGCATAGAGGCACCCTCGCTCAGGCACTTAATTGTGATCCTGACATCTCAGTTAAGCTCAGACTATGTGCTCATGCCAGTTTCATATATCTTTACTTATTTGTTTAATTACAAATATTCATGTGATACCCATCAATCAATTATTTACATGCTTTGTAAATCAAATCATCAAATCTTGCGGTTCACACATCATATATTGTTATATCAAACCTGTGAGCTCACCAGCTTTATAGCTGACCTTTTAGCATGTTATCTCAGGTACTCAGCAGTAGGTTGGACTGCCCATCAGGATACTGTAGCTCGAGTCGCATGCAATTATATAATATCAAGAGATTTCCCTGCATTTCTATATTTTGATTAAATTAGATATGTACTAGAATCTCTCAAGTAGCTATGCGAACTCATCTTTTGTAAACCATATGTAGACTCTTACGTTAATCAATGTATTTGTAAAACGACGCATGTAGTGGTCGTTCATTATGTATCTTATGTGCTTTGTGTATTGATTAGTAGCACCCCAAGGTATGCTTCCGCGATCAGTAAATTTGGGGGTGTTACAGATTGGTATCAGAGCCTAAGGTTATAGTGAACTAGGTTGCATTAGTGGGCCTAGACTATGACCGTTAGGCAGTATTTTCTGTTAAGTATGATTGGTTCAAGAGTTACATCATATGAGTTTAATTTAACATAGCTTGATCAACTATGTACAATTAAATAAAGATGATGTAAGGCTTGAAATGGTTATGCCGGAATAGGAATACATTAGTTGACTCTGACCTCGAGAGAAACCGGGACTCATAATTGTTTGTGCTAGACACTCATAAGACTATTATGTGATATAAGTATATATACATAGATAGTCATCGCTCAAGCACTGTACGCTAGTCTATTATAGACACTCACATATTAAAACACTTCGTCATAGAGATGGCAACACACACCCACCGAAACATTTTCTATTTTCATCCCACTCTCGACAACATCTCTTGTAATCACGAAACTCATAGGTAGCTAGGAGGACCACCGAGTCACTTCGAGCGAGACCTTACCCAACTCAAAACAATTCAAATAACCAGGCTAGTTAGCACGTAGTTGCTAGTCAGTAGAGATGGTTATTCAATTCCTCTTGATTGTTCTATAATGTTGATTGTCATATTGTGATGTTGTATATTACCGCATTTGTATATGTACATCTATGATAATCATCATTTATGGACAATCTCTCACGAACTTTATCCTTCTAATCTCAGGAAAATCATGCCGCCAAAGTCAAGGACTTACACTGATGCCCAGATGGCATCTATCATCTCTCAGGCTGTGACTGAAGCCTTGGCGCGACATTCGTCAGAGACCCCCGAAAGGAATAGTGGTACTGCTAATACCCCTCCCACTGCCAAGCCTTGTTCCTACAAGGATTTTCAAAACTGCAAACCCCTAAGCTTTAAAGGAACTGAAGGAGCCATCGGCCTAATCAGATGGGTTGAGAAGATGGAATCCGTCTTTCGCATTAGCAAATGTGCGGAAGGGGATAGAGTTCAGTTTTCCACATGCACCCTTGCTGACGGTGCCCTCACCTGGTGGAACTCGTATACCCAGTCTGTGGGTATAGATACCGCCTATCTACTTCCCTGGGAAGATCTGAAGAAAATGCTCACAGAGGAGTATTGCCCATCTGAAGAACTCGAGAAGCTAGATGAGGAGTTCTGGCATCTCAAGGTTCAAGGAACCGACATTGTTGGTTATACCACTAGGTTCCAACAACTGGCAACTCTCCGCCCAGCCTTAGTAAGCACTGAGACATACAAGGTCAAGAGGTACATTCGCGGTCTTCCGGAACCTGTCCGGGGGAACGTCGCTTCTTCTGGTAAGACCACCATTCAGGGAGCAATTCGTTTAGCTCATGAGCTCATGGCTATGCAAGAGAGCCAAGGAAACCCTGTCTCATCTTCTGGGAACAACAACAAGAGAAAATGGTCTGGGAATCAGAACCAACAGACCTTCAAAAAGACTGAGACTGTCAAGAATGACACATCAGGTTCTGGAGAGAGGAAAGGGTACACTGGAAATAAACCCTACTGTTCAAAGTGCAATCGTCATCATGATGGTCCTTGTAGTGCACCCTGCAACAACTGCAAGAGGTATGGACATCTTACCAAAGACTGTCGAACACCTGCAACCAACCCCACCGCCAACAACAACAACAACCAACCCCGAGCATGCTATGAGTGTGGAAACACTGGACACTTCAGGAATGCGTGTCCAAAGTTGAAGAACAAAGGGAACAACAACAACAATGCTAGGGGCAGAGCTTTTGTACTGAATGCTGGAGAGGCCCGTGAAGACCCTAATGTGGTCACGGGTATGTTTCTTCTCAACAATTTAACTGCTTCAATTTTGTTTGATACTGGTGCTGATAAGAGTTTTATATCTGAGGAATTTAGCCCACTATTAGACATTTCACCTGTTGCCTTAGAAGCTAAGTACACTGTAGAGTTAGCTAATGGCAAATTGATCGAGGCCGATAGTGTAATACCAAATTGCACCCTAAACCTCGCAAATGAACTATTTCCCATAAACCTCATACCCATCGAGATTGGAAGTTTTGACATAGTAGTAGGCATGGATTGGCTATCCAAGCATCAAGCTGAAATTGTATGTCATGACAAGATCATTCGTATTCCTCTCGTCACTGGTAGTACTTTGATCATACAAGGGGAGACCAGTGGGACGAGATTGAATATCATATCCTGCATGAAGACTCGCAAGTACCTTAGAAAAGGGTATCAGGCAATCCTCGCTCATGTTATTGAGAAGAAGTCAGAAGAGAAGCGACTTGAGGATGTGCCCATCGTCAGAGACTTTCCAGAAGTCTTCCCTGAAGAATTACCTGGTCTTCCACCACCAAGGCAAGTTAAGTTCTCAATAGATCTTGTGCCTGGGGCAGCACCCGTGGCACGAGCACCATATCGTTTAGCCCCTTCAGAACTTCAGGAGTTGTATGTTCAGTTACAGGAACTTCTGGATAAGGGTTTCATAAGACCGAGTTCTTCACCCTGGGGAGCTCCGGTCCTGTTTGTGAAAAAGAAGGACGGTTCATTCAGGATGTGTATCGACTACAGAGAGTTGAACAAATTAACCATCAAGAACCGTTATCCACTTCCTCGTATCGATGACCTGTTCGACCAACTCCAAGGGTCAAGTGTTTATTCAAAAATAGATCTACGATCGGGTTATCATCAGTTACGAGTTCGCGATGAAGATATTCCGAAAACCGCTTTCCGAACTCGCTATGGTCATTATGAGTTTCAGGTTATGGCCTTTGGTTTGTCTAACGCACCGGCAGTATTCATGGATCTAATGAACCGAGTGTGCAAACCATATCTTGACAAGTTTGTCATTGTCTTCATAGACGACATTCTTATCTACTCACGTAACGAGCAAGAGCACGCACAGCATCTCAAGACCATTCTAGAACTTCTCAGGCACGAAGAATTATATGCTAAGTTCTCCAAGTGTGAATTCTGGATTCAGACAGTTCAATTCCTTGGTCATGTGATTGACAGTCAGGGAATTCATGTTGATCCCTCAAAGATCGAGGCTATCAAGTGCTGGCAAGCACCGTCAACACCGACCGAGGTACGCCAATTCTTAGGACTGGCTGGTTATTATCGGCGCTTCATTGAGAATTTCTCCAAGATAGCTCAACCACTCACAACACTGACTCAGAAAGAGAAGAAGTTCAATTGGACTGATAAGCAGGAGTCAGCGTTCCAGTTATTAAAGCAAAAGCTTTGCAGTGCGCCCATCCTATCACTACCCGAAGGTAACGAGGACTTCGTAGTATACTGCGATGCTTCGCATCAGGGACTTGGTTGCGTGTTGATGCAACGAGAGAAAGTCATAGCTTACGCCTCCCGACAACTCAAAGTTCACGAGAAGAACTACACAACCCATGATCTCGAATTAGGAGCCGTAGTGTTCGCTCTCAAAATCTGGAGACATTATCTGTATGGCACGAAATGTACCATCTTCACTGATCATAAGAGCCTCCAGCATATATTCGATCAGAAGGATCTCAATATGAGGCAACGTCGTTGGGTCGAGTTACTCACCGACTATGACTGCGAAATCAAGTATCATCCGGGCAAGGCAAATGTAGTTGCTGACGCCTTAAGTCGAAAAGAGCGCACCAAACCTCTTCGAGTCCGAGCCCTCAGTATTATCATTCATAATGATCTAATCATTCAAATCCTCACTGCTCAACTCGAAGCATTGAAACTTGAAAACATCAAGGAAGAGGCCTTGCGAAATATGGAGAATCAATTTGAAACCAAACCCAATGGGGTCAAGTACTTCGCAAACCGAATCTGGTTACCCAAGTTTGGGAATCTTCGAGACTTTGTGATGGATGAAGCTCACAAGTCCAAATACTCTATACATCCTGGATCGGACAAGATGTATCATGGCATCAAGGGACTGTACTGGTGGCCGAGCATGAAAGCAGAGATTGCCACGTACGTCAGCAAATGCCTCACATGTTCAAAGGTTAAAGCCGAATATCAGAAACCCTCCGGCTTGCTTCAGCAACCGGAAATCCCTCAATGGAAATGGGAGCAAATCTCCATGGATTTCATCACTAAACTCCCGAAAACATCAAGTGGTTGCGATACTATATGGGTAATAGTTGATCGTCTAACCAAATCTGCTCACTTCATTGCTATGAAGGAAACCGACAAAATGGAACGTCTCACGCGAATCTATATGAAGGAGATCGTAACAAGGCACGGCGTTCCAATCTCAATTATCTCTGATAGAGACAGCCGATTCACATCTAACTTTTGGAAATCATTACAAAAGTCATTGGGCACTCGTTTAGATATGAGTACAGCCTATCATCCACAAACCGATGGTCAAAGTGAACGAACCATCCAAACACTGGAAGATATGTTACGCGCCTGCGTCATTGATTTCGGTGCAAATTGGGAACAACATTTGCCATTGTGCGAATTCTCATACAACAACAGCTACCACACCAGTATTGGAGCTGCACCTTTTGAGGCACTGTACGGTCGTAAGTGCCGATCGCCTATCTGTTGGACCGAAGTTGGAGATAGTCAACTCACTGGTCCTGAAATCATTCATGAAACCACCGAGAAGATCGTTGGTATCCAGCAACGGCTAAAGGCCGCACGTGATCGTCAGAAGAGTTATGCTGACGTGAGACGAAAGCATCTCGAGTTCCAGGTTGGGGATCGAGTATTGCTCAAGGTATCACCTTGGAAAGGTGTCATCCGTTTCGGTAAACGTGGGAAGTTAAACCCTAGATACATCGGACCTTTTGAGATCCTTGAAAGGATTGGTCCAGTCGCATATCGATTGCAGCTACCTCCAGAGCTCAGTAGCGTGCATCCCACATTTCACATTTCTAACCTTAAGAAATGCCTGTCCGACAAGACACTCATCATTCCGCTTGAGGAAATTCAAATAGACGACAAACTTTATTTCGTCGAAACACCAGTGGAGGTCATGGACCGTGAGGTCAAACAGCTCAAGCAAAGTCGTATCCCTATTGTCAAGGTTCGGTGGGATTCGCGGCGTGGTCCGGAATTCACCTGGGAACGGGAAGACCAGATGCGACTCAAATATCCACATCTATTCTCAGACTCCACTCGCACGCCAACTCAGAGTTAAATTTCGGGACGAAATTCTCTTAACAAGGGGAGAATGTGACACCCGTCAAATTAGGACTAGATTTTTAGTTCCTAATCACTTTGTAATACATGTAGTTAGTGCTATGTATTAGGCTAATTGTGTGTATCAAATTATATATTGGCAAATATATATCAATATGCGATTAAGTTTAATCGTTCATTTTAAATCGGCCGAATTCCGATTCAATTATACGGCGTTGGTGAAAAACAATATTAAGTAATATAGGAAATATTATTTAATACAACTCGTTATTTCTTATATATTATTTTGTTAATATATATAAAGTATTCGTATCGTACAAATCAACCGTACGCGACAAAATTTATAAATAATGTATTATTATGGAAGATAATAATTATTATTTACATTCAGTTAAAATAAAACATATTTCGTTTTATAACATTTTACCCAAACGCGACGAAACCAATTAAATCGTGTCCGTCTCAAAAAGATAAAACAAAGATATATTTTTATATCTCATTAAAAGTATTTTTATTAGAATACTTCGATTAAAATACGTACGATGTCAATTATAGAAATTTATCGAATTAAAATATTATACTACTTTTCGATCGGGTACAAAAACACGGGCGTTTTGTACTGCAAATATTAACCAACCAACTCCAATAATTGGAGTTGGCCAGTTAGATCAAACGCACCCTTTGTTTTCATTTTCATTCTCCATTTCATTCTCAATCTCTCTCGGCTCTCTCTCGGTTCCAAATCAAACAACAACAACAAATAACAAAAACGAGATCAAGCATCATCATCATCATCGTGATCATCTTCATCATTCATCATCATCATCACCAAGCTCCATCTCCATTTTAGCTCCATTTTAAATTGTAAGGAAATCAACAACTTTTGTTTAAATTATATGTTTATATGTATTTATAACATCATATATTAACATCTAGCAACTGATTATGTCCAAAGAAATTGATTAGGATAGGTTTGGGTGAATTTTTGGAACGACACCTTAAAACTACTTTAATACATTTATTTACTTGTCTTGTAGCTCATCAAACTATAAAATGTCCAAATCAAAACTTGAAACTCGTTTTACAAACTCAAAAATGGTAACAGTTTATGTCTTCGGCATAAACTATAACCTTCGGCAGAAACCATCACCTTCGGCAGAAACCATAACCTTCGGCAGAAACCATCACCTTCGGCAGAAACCATAACCTTCGGCAGAAACCATAACCTTCGGCAGAAACTATAACCTTCGGCAGAAACCATAACCTTCGGCAGAAATCATAACCTTCGGCAGAAACCATCATCTTCGGCAGACACCTTAACCTTCGGTAGAAACTATTCGGCAGAAACCATAACTTTCGGCAGAAACCTATAACTAGCAGTTTTAACTATAACAATTTAAATACGATACAACAAATCATGCAAAATAATAATAGTTTGAAATTATTATTACAAGCTGTCACCAACGACCCGTATACATTTTCACAAACTCAACCCTAATCAATTACCAAAGTATTTGGTCAAAACTAGTTAAGGGAATAACTAGCATAGATGGTCCGTAGTGTCATCAAATCAATTAAACCTTGCGCGTTTGATACGCCCGGCAAGTTTTAAGAATCTAATCATTTATCAAAACCTTGCACGTCTCAGACGTCCTGCAGGTTCAGTCGTTGTAACGACATCAAATCATTGTGAATCATCATAAATTGTTGGCTAACAATTCAATAGGCTCAGGTGAGTCTCATAGCCCCTTTTTAAATGCTTTTACCTAGGGGTGAGATACATGCTCGTTTTGTTTTACATGTGAACGCAAGTATCAATTTATCACGTATGCTGCATGAGTTGTTTTCATCTAATCAATCAAAGTCCTCTGAAGCATAGTCCTGTTAATATGATTTAGCGTGAATGTTAGTGTATGGTACCATATGGGATTGACAATCCCCGTCCGAGTTAGCAAGCACTAACCTGTCAAACGGACGCATTATCATTTGTTCAAACGTATGTTGATTAGGCATACGCATAGAGGCACCCTCGCTCAGGCACTTAATTGTGATCCTGACATCTCAGTTAAGCTCAGACTATGTGCTCATGCCAGTTTCATATATCTTTACTTATTTGTTTAATTACAAATATTCATGTGATACCCATCAATCAATTATTTACATGCTTTGTAAATCAAATCATCAAATCTTGCGGTTCACACATCATATATTGTTATATCAAACCTGTGAGCTCACCAGCTTTATAGCTGACCTTTTAGCATGTTATCTCAGGTACTCAGCAGTAGGTTGGACTGCCCATCAGGATACTGTAGCTCGAGTCGCATGCAATTATATAATATCAAGAGATTTCCCTGCATTTCTATATTTTGATTAAATTAGATATGTACTAGAATCTCTCAAGTAGCTATGCGAACTCATCTTTTGTAAACCATATGTAGACTCTTACGTTAATCAATGTATTTGTAAAACGACGCATGTAGTGGTCGTTCATTATGTATCTTATGTGCTTTGTGTATTGATTAGTAGCACCCCAAGGTATGCTTCCGCGATCAGTAAATTTGGGGGTGTTACATTCACTAACCACAATATTTCCTGAGACTTATTGACCTATTAAATTTACAATCAAACACATATAACAAATTTAAATCGCATTTAAATTTACAGGAAATACCTATTACTCCTAGGCCCAACTTGAGGATGTTACATTAAATATGTGCATTGCACATGATGTTGTTGAATACATGCTTGATATTGCACGTGATATTGTTGTGGCACGTGATGTTGAATACGTGCTAAGTGAATAGTTGGCCACGGATCCGCATAGTAGAAAGAATAATCTCTACAATTGCTCAGTAGTTATTTTTCTAAGATTATGTGGTTACTGTTGATATGTGCTATGTGCTGCTTAAATTGGCGGATTATTCATTTAATTGTCCGTATGCTCATTAAGCTTTTGCTTACCTTTTTAGTTGTTTAATGTTGTAGGTGCAATGGTTCGGTTGAACCAAGTGGGCATGGGGAAAAGATTTTGGTTGCAAAAAGGTAGAGTGGATTGGAGCTTGCTTTTATGGTTAGACAAGCTCTTCCTTCTTTTGAATTATCGTTGTGGTTACCATTTGTGTAAATCGCCCAAAACATATTTTGATGACATGAGCCGTTTAAAAATGAAGTCTTTGGTGATTAATGAGCATACCTTTAATTTTGTAAAGTCAAAGAGAGTAGAGGTAAACTCAAAGCTTGATTGCATATGCAATTTGGGTCTCAAAATGGGTAATGGATATGTGATATGAAATGTTGGTCAATTAATGAAAATTTGTAATTTACAGATGTAATATGGGTAGAAATGTGGTTAAGTTGAATTTTGATTGATTTTGACAAATGGATTGGAAAAAGATAGCAATTTGGGAATCAAATGGTTAAAAATTATTGTAAATCTCTTAACGGGTCAAAATGAGTCATTTGACGGGTCAAACTGTTAAAATGGGTCGAAATGAATGTTTGAAACATTTTGATGTTTGTTTTGATGTTAAAATGTGCAAATGGATAGGTTGATAAGTAATAAAAAGGAATAAGTCAAATGGTGTGAATTTGGTTATTGAAAATGGTCACTTTTTAGATTAATGTCCGAAATAGTCGTTAGTGTGAATTTCGAAAATGTGTCAATTAGAAAACTTTTGTTATGTCATTTGTAACGTACTTGTAAAAATTTTTTTTTGGGGCGTTTCAACCTGTTGGGAACATACAAGGTTCTTGGATTGAGAGGTGTAACACATAGGAGAGGAAAACAAATGAACTACGTGATCTGGAGACGCACGAGGGACTTCGAGCCGACCTTGTGGAGCATCTTTGGAGGAATCATGAACAAAGGTGGAATGAAGCGCACGCTTAGGGATCGGGAACGGGGGCCTTCGATGCTTGTTTATTTTGTATTGCATTTTTAATTTTTAGGACTTTTAAATTATGTTTTTAAATTATGCATTTTAATTTTTAGGACTTGTAATTTTTTTTTAATTTGTTTTAAGGAATTAAATGTTGTTTTATTTAATTTCTTTGTTTTAATTATTAATTATACAATTATTCACATTAAAAAAACAAAAAAAAACAAATAATTAAAAACTCCAGAACACTGTCCACCACACCATAAAATCCTCAGCAACAACATTCTTCCCAGGACACTGTAAAAACAGTGTCACCACACCCTATGCTCTAATACGTAGCCATGCCTACGGCGTTTTTCTAAGACGCGCCATGAATGGAAGAAAAACGGTGCCACGGGGACACTACATAAAGATATCATTTATCCACATTTTTTTTTTACACTTTTTAACAATGTGTGGAATTATGTTAAATTATTCACACTTATAATTGTAGAGTAAATTGTTACATCAATAAGTGTGAAAATCACTACAATCTTCACATATACAAGTGTGAGATAAAAAAGTTTACACTTAAAAGTGTGAAGAAATTACAACTTGTCAACGCTTAAAAAGTGCGGAAAAAAAATTTGTAACACCCAATTCATCCACACTTTCTCTTGTGTGGAAAATCATGTGTTACAAATTTTTTTACACATTTTTAAGTGTTGAAAAGTTGTAATTTCTCCACACTTATAAGTGTGAGCTATTCTTTTCTTACACATATAAGTGTGAAAAATCTTATCTTTTTAAAAAATATTTTACACACTTTCTTACACATATAAGTGTGAAAAATCTTATCTTTATAAGTGTAAATGAAACTTTTTTTGTAGTGGGAATGATCTTAATGGACAACTCATTAGAAAGAGAGTAATGTAAATGTGCGCAAAACATCTCTAAATGTAGTCCTAATACATGTAATGCGTGATAAATATATAGATCTCACTTATTCTTTCTCATTTTCTATACCAATAAATCTAGCATATTCACTGATGAAAACTTTAGGTATAGATTTAGACATATATTTTTTGAATCAGACCCGTCTTCTATATTCCACTATCTCTCACATTCTTCACCCCAACACCACCCACAACCTTTAATCGGCACCAGATTCCGGCATCCGCCAACAGCCGTCACTGGCCACCAAATTCCAACGACGATTTTTTTTCCTTTTCTTTGTTTCGTTTGTTATACTTTTAGCTTAAGCACATTTGACGGTTTTAATACATACAATAAATTAAATGAAACTACATCCCATGCAATGGTAAAAGAGACAAAATATAATAACTTTATAATGATAAACCATTTTTTTGAATACTAACTTCCATAAGAATTAATTAATGTAACTATAACCGAAAAAAGAAAACTCGAATAATAGGTTAGTGAATCGATAACTATTTACACAATTACACCATTATAATTTTTGCCCGGTTTTACACGAGTATCATGCTGGTACCTATTCATGCACAGTGCTGGATTTAAGCCGCCTATGCATAGGCGTGCACATGCAAACCGGTTTCGCCGACCCGACCCGGATTGAACCCGAAACCGACCCGATCCAAAACCGGTTTTGACCCAAACCGGTTCGGTTTTGACCCAACCCACCGGTTTGAGATTTCAACCGTTTGAACCGGTTTGTACCCGGTTTTTCCGGAACCGGTTTGAAAAACCGGTTTGAAACCGGTTTTTTTTTTATCCGTTGAACTAGCCGTTTCTAACCGTTTTCTAGCCCTTTTTGGGGTTTTTTTTTTACATTTTTGCCATCCCAAATTTACTATAAATACAAGGCTTGAGTATAGGTTCATTCACAACTTCCAAACACTCATACATATCTACAAAAACTCAAAAAACTCAAAAACGCATACTATATTCTCATGGCAACTCAATCTTCTTCGGCTTCCCATGGTGTTGGTTCTTCAAATGCACCAACGGTTGTAAAACAATTGCCCAACAAAAGAAATCCGGAGATTTGGGGTGGTTTCGACAAAGTGTTGTTGTCGGATGGTACGACAAAAGCACATTGTAAACGTTGTCAGAAATTCTCCAAACCCGACTCCAACACAACGTTGAAAAATCATACCGAAAAGCATTGTGAGGCACTCAAAGGTAATCCGGAAGCAAGTGGTCAATCTTCAATGGCACGAGATGGTTCTATATTTACATACGATGTGGAACGGTGTCGACAAGCTTTTGCGGGTTATGTGATTCAAGAAGCTTTGCCTTTCAACCACTTCGACAACCCTCGGCTTACTAGGGTGATTCAAACCACTCTTCAACCGCGATATAACAATGTAAGTCGTACTACTCTTAAACGCGATGCCCTTAAATTGTGGAAAGAAGCTAAAAAACAACTAAAAATCGGTTTTGAAAATTTAAATACATGTGTATCATTAACAACCGATGTTTGGTCGGCTCCTCATGGTTTGTCCGGTTCGTACCTTTGTGTAACCGCACATTGGGTTGATCCCGCAACTTGGCAAATGATGACACGTACCATTGCTTTTGAAGACTTTGAGTATCCTCACACGGGTCAAAACTTATTTTACATGTTACGAAGTGTGATTATAATGTTTGATTTGGAAGAAAAGGTTTTTTTAATCTCTTTTGACAACGCTAATAATAATACACTTGCCGTTTCAAAATTAATACTAAAATACGCACCACCATTGAAGGGCATTTTTTATCATAGTCGATGTGTTGCACACATCATTAACATGGTTGTGCAAGCCGGACTAGCGGTTGAAGATGTAGACGAAGTAAAAACGAGGTTTAAATCTATGTTGCAAGACGTTTTTCAAAAGGGTAAAGCTAGATACAAATCTTATATGAAATTGTGCAAGGATACGAATTCTATTTTTTTAACCCCTAATTGGGACATGCCCGTTAGATGGAATTCGACCTACCATATGTTTGTATGTGGTTTACGCCAACGCGATACTTTACAAGTTTTTCATGATCATCTTGTTACAAAAGGTCTTGCAATACCATTTCCAATCGCATATTGGGAGTATATTAAAAAGATGGTCGAATTGCTCAAACTTTTCAAAACCGCGACTACTTTATTATCGGATGTTTATTATCCAACTAGTCATTTGGTGCTTAATCAAATTTGGTTAATGACTACAAAATTAAACGATTACATGTATGAAGGTCCTTTATTTGAAGAAATGGTGGCTCCCATAAAAGAAAAACTAAAAAAATATTTTCAAGAAATGCCACCGGTAATTACTTGTTCCGCTGCAATGAACCATTGTTTGAACGTTACCGGGGTGGAAATGCTTATCGATAACATTTGTCACAATTTGGATTTGAATGAGGCCGACCCATTGTTTTCACATAATGCAAAAACGGATTTTAACAAATGTTTGGGAGATTTATTTGGCGTATATTTTCAAAAATATAGTTCAACCACACATGTGTCCGGTAGTACGGCTAACACAATGTTTTCTTCATCTTCTTCTAGCAATCCAATGCTAAACTTTTATAATAGTTTAAGACAAGAAAACAATAAACGGGCAAGGGGTGATGGTAACCAAAATACCACTAACGAATATGGGAGATATACGACTACGGATTTTTTGGCCACTATTCTACCCAATGAGTTCGAACAATTTGATATTTTGGCTTGGTGGAAAGAGAGGGAATCTCAATTTCCCGTTCTAGCCATCATGGCCCGAGATTTACTAACCGTCCAAGCTTCTACGGTAGCTTCGGAATCCGCTTTTTCTCTTAGTGGCAGGGTATTATCTATACGAAGAACAAGAC
The DNA here is from genome assembly GCA_949592205.1 of Helichrysum umbraculigerum. Taxonomy (NCBI): domain Eukaryota; kingdom Viridiplantae; phylum Streptophyta; class Magnoliopsida; order Asterales; family Asteraceae; genus Helichrysum; species Helichrysum umbraculigerum. The sequence continues at coordinate 304,593,691 of CATIUR010000001.1, read as the reverse complement.
TCACACCGGCCTCCTTAGAGATGTGCATTTGCTTGAAGGATCACTTGGAAGCCGCGGAACGCATACAAAATGTATCAAGTCTTGAAGGTGAAATGGAATTCGAAGAAGACATACACAATATCGAGGTGGAAGAAGGTGTAACAACATCACTTTCCGACGAAGAAATTGCTCTTGATCAAGCTTCGCGCGAGGCTACCTCTGAAGAAGATTTCGACTTTTGAGGACTTTGAAGACTTTGAAGATGTTTGAAGATGTTTGAAGACTTGAAGATTAATACAAGTTGAAGATTATAAAAATTATGAAGACTTTGAAGACTTTTTTCTATTCGATAATATTTTTAAGAAGACTTAGAAGACTATTGTTTAAGTTATTGTTCAATTATGTTTGTATTACTAATGTTCTACGAATTCAATAAAAAAAATATGCTCTAAACATCGTTTTTCCTTAAAAAGCCTAACTTTGATTTGGGAGTTGATAAATACAAGGAAGTTTTTAATAAATTCACGGAAAAGTACAACTCTTTATGCTTACAGTATCACATTTTATGCACATGTTTCCTTGCATTTAGTAAAACATTCCTTGAAAGTATCAACTCACTTTGAATTATATAGAATTTTCGGATTCAATAATATTTTTAAGGAGATTTAGAAGCCTTTTGGTTATGTTATTGATCAATTATGTTTCCATTACTAATGTTCTACAAAGTTAATGAAAAAATTTTGGCCCAAACGTTGCTTTTCATTAAAACGCTTAACGCTCGAACGTTTATGAATTATATAGAATTTTCGGATTAAATAATATTTTTAAGGAGATTTAGAAGCCTTTTGGTTATGTTATTGATCAATTATGTTTCCATTACTAATGTTCTACAAAGTTAATGAAAAAAATTTGGCCCAAACGTTGCTTTTCATTAAAACGCTTAACGCTCGAACGTTTATGAATTATATAGAATTTTCGGATTCAATAATATTTTTAAGGAGATTTATAAGCCTTTTGGTTATGTTATTGATCAATTATGTTTCCATTACTAATGTTCTACAAAGTTAATGCAAAAAATTTGGCCCAAACGTTGCTTTTCCTTAAAACGCTTAACGCTCGAACGTTTATGAATTTTATAGACTTTTCGGATTAAATAATATTTTTAAGGAGATTTAGAAGCCTTTTGGTTATGTTATTGATCAATTATGTTTCCATTAGTAATGTTCTACAAAGTTAATGAAAAAAATTTGGCCCAAACGTTGCTTTTCCTTAAAACGCTTAACGCTCGAACGTTTATGAATTATATAGACTTTTCCGATTCAATAATATTTTTAAGGAGATTTAGAAGCCTTTTTGCTATGTTATTGATCAATTATGTTTCCATTAGTAATGTTCTACAAAGTTAATGAAAAAAATTTGACCCAAACGTTGCTTTTCCTTAAAACGCTTAACGCTCGAACGTTTATGAAATTTTTATAAAAAAACCGGTTTGAAACCGGTTTTGGACCCGAACCGGTTTCAACCCTACCCTAACCGGTTTGGGTCGGGTTGGGGTTTGGGGGTGTCAAAATCGGGTTCAACCCGAATCGGTTTTGGCCAAACCGGTTTTGACCATCGTTGACCAAAAACCGGTTTCGGGTCGGGTCGGGTTTTGCGGAAACAGGTTTTTGTGCACGCCTACCTATGCAAGTTAAGCATTTGTACACGGTCCATAATCCTAAAGGGCTCAAAGATTTGCCGAATATGCTTAATGATATAAAGCCCACTTTCTGACCCAGTTCAAAGCTATTTTTATCGATCACTGCTCATTCATTGAATTTCTCTACTCTTTGCCATCGACTAAAAAGAAAGAATGCCAAAAACCGAGTGCATCTTTTTGCCAAAAGAAATCATACTATTTGCCTATTTGGATATACTTTTTATGCTTTCCAACAATACTATCTAATCCTAGCATCTGCCAATTTGTTTTAGTTTTTGAAATATCTATGAAAATATGAAATTGTTGTGGAATTTATAATTCACCATGAATATGAATATTGTTCATAATTATTTAGTCAACTACTATTTGCTATTCTTGTTAGAATTAGTAATTGGACAAAGGACATTTGCCCGAGCAGTATAGGTTAATCCTTCAATTAAGATAAGTTCAAGCCTTTGGATGACTTGTCAGAATAATTTTATTGTCGTAATTGTTTTTTAATGTTTTCAAATATTTGTTACTTATGAGTTATAACACCTTTATGATATTACTACTAGTAATAATAAATTTCTTTTCACATATATATTTTTAGTTTATGCTAAGGGGCCGGCCTATATTACGGTTATGGTATCCATGAGACGACCCGGCCTATTCATGCATACCCTACAAAGTTATGTATAATGCATGCACTGCTGTACCAAGACCAAAATGGACCCAAATTCACATGCTAAAGTTCAACAAAAAAGGGTCTACTTAATTATCCACCAAACCCTTTCACTTTCATCAATCAATTGGATAAGAATCCAATATCCAAAAAATCTACAATGGATATTTTTGATGGAGAAAAATATCTTTGGAACCATTTTATATTCTGTATAAAGCTTCAAGATCTATATCCTGTGGTTTCACCAAACATTTTATAGATGGAAACTAGTAACAGACCAAGCCGGAGCGATGCTCATTTGTCGAAAGAGGAAGAGGCAAAAATCGAAGGGGAAACAAGGGACTACTTTGATGAGTTAGCACCTAGACGTCACACTAAGCCACAACGCAGCGAGTACGCCACACAATACGTTGATGCTCTACCCGATAATCAGGATGATGGTGCGAGTCCTGAGTATATTGAGTTTCAACAACTTGAGCATAACTCACAAGTTTGTTCTTTGCTCTGTTTTATTTTTTCAAACTTGTTCCAGTAGTAGTATTTGTTATGGTAATACATATATGAACTACGCTTTTAAATCAATAATGCATACCTAGCTAGTTAGAAAAATTCGATTTGCCACTGTAAATTATACTTCACCAATTTAAGTCATGAAAATTCACTACCAAGATCTAAACGCTACTTAAATGAATGTTTACTTGCAGAAAATGGTTTATGGAAGTAAAGAAGTGACTGCTGAATTTGTCGAAACAGAATATTACAAGGATCTTAATGGCGTTGACAAGCAACATCATACGGTCGGTTTCTTCTTTTCTTCAACATTTAATATATCAATTGCAATATAACCATCATTCCATCAACCTTGTCTAATGCCAAATATAAAGTACCTAATTATGCTTCTTGATCTTCCAGACAGGAACAGGATTCATCAAAGTAGATGGCACAAATGGGGCTGGCTTCAACTTGGCCCCTGATTCTGATAATGAACATCATGCTTCTTGCAAGGGGAACCCGGCTACTAATGAATGGACCCCAGCACCTGCTGACACGGTAAAACTTCATTGTTCATACTTAAGTTGGTTCCCAAATGAAGTCCAAATACTAAGGAGATTATAACTTTCTGTTTCAGGAAACTTCGGTATCCATTAAACCTCACAGGAGCGAGAGTTGAAATGTATTTGTTAATGCGGTTTTCGCGAAACAGCATTTGCAATTTTACATGTCAAACAAGTTTTTGTAGTGCATCATAATTGAAGTTCCTGTGTACTTAATTATGTTCTAAACATATAACTTGTTTGTATTTGAATCTGGAATGTGTTTTAATTTGCCATTGAATAATAATAATGACGATACCTATGGTGATGTCGATTTATTGGTTTAAAATGAAGCTGCTAGCTAGATATAATTGTCCTTGCAACTAAATATATAAACAATCCTTACAATAATAAAAGATCCTCTCTTAAGCCTAACCATTTTACTTTTGGAGTTATTGACTTCAAAAAGATAATAGTAATTGGTTCTCCTATTGATCAAACAAACCATTACTGCGAAAATGCAATAACAAAACAGAGAACAAGTTTAAAGAATGAGTATCCAATTTGGAGGTCCATTACTGTGACATGCTGACTACCTTCATCTAGGATGGTTAATCGGTAGGGATGCTAAGCCCAGATACTCGGTCAATATATCTTTTATAAAAGAAACCATAACAACATTCCCATTTTGACATTAGAGCAAGGGGAGTGGGATGATGTGGCCAATATGCCTACTACACCAACGTAACCACTCTCGGGCACGATGTGGTCTTCAATGTGTTGGCCACCAATTTCACTTATTCGGTTTGTATTTTTTTTGCTTGATTTTTGTATGGATACATGGTAATAATGTTTGAATATGGGCCTAATATTCACTGTGGTTTGTACGGATAAAAGTGGGTTCGAGTAATAAACTTTATTTTTAACAATGTTTGAATACATGGTAATAATGTTTGAATATGGGCCTAATTAACTCAGAATGAAAATGATGTGACGCTAATGTAATAAACTTTTTTTAATGCGGTCAAGTGACCACTCCTGTTGGTCTTGTATTGTAGTGCATATTCAATTTGCTTTATTTTTGACTAATAGAAACAACTACATAACTTCCTTACTAATCTCACTTACTTTAGAATCGACACTAGCTTAATTCACCATCAATGAGATCTAACACCTTGAGTGATGTGGTCATTGGGGGAGCAAAATTTGAGATACACACTTCTTCCGTTAGCAATGGTTTTACCTCACTGAGTTTTCCTTTCAAGGTTCTAAATAAAGGCAATGTTAATGAACATACCAAAGAATTAACGACTCTTTTTCCTTTGTTAGATCCCTAACACACTCGCTAATCAAGATTTTAATGAGACACATTCTTTTGAATAGTGGATAGTCATAAGGGAGGTTACCATTGAAATTATATGCGGTTATCCACATTCTCAAAAGTCTTACCATTTTACCTATATATCACTACTTATTGTATGGATGATTGAATGACTAGACTACTAAAGGGGCGTATGTTAACATATTTATCATACTAGAGAGTCTAGTCATTTTTTTAATATTAATCCGATATAACTTTATTAATACTTTAATACGGGTGATTGAGTCGAGCCAAGAGACAGTTAATTATCAAGTCAAGCTTGAGCTTGAAAATAGAACCTCAACTCTAGCTAGAGCTTGGAACTACGTTACCTCGACTCAGCTCCACTACACCACTAAACGGCTACAAATAGTGGTTCAGTTGTAGTTGGAAGATATTACTTCAATGAATGTATTAGATATCTCTCTAGTATTCTTACATCACACATTGACACGTTATTATACAACAGAAGATAGCTGTCGAATGTCAACAATCTGGGTGTTCTTTAGGTTTATCAAGTGCTTGATTTACATAATACATAAGAATACTTTGGGGACAAGCACAAACTGTATAAACATCAAACTTATTAGATACAATTATGCCTATATTACCAGTAACAAGCAACACGTGGCCAAGACATGTTACAAGTAGAAAGATGAAATTATGGCACACGGCACTCCTCTATGTTCCAAATCTCTTTTGCATATTGAGATATTGTTCGATCACTGCTAAACTTCCCACTTCCCGCTGTGCTTAGAATCGACATTTTTATCCATCTCTTCCGGTCCCTAAAAACACCAATAGAAAGATTTAACTTACTTTGGGATGGTCTTCTTTATATAATTGAAATATGATCCACAAAACGAAAACAGGCAATGGTAAACGATGGTTGGTATCAGATGTACTGAGTTGCGATATGTTATAGTCTGGAGTTGGAAAATTATCGACTTAAATAATGGTCAACGCAAGTAATTTTGGTACGAGTAGATATGGGTTGGGTTGACCCATTTACCCTGTTTGTCCACTTTCTCTAATTTATTTATGAGTAATTAATGCTTTAAATATGATCATAGAAAGTTTACTTTTACAAATGCTTTAAATATGATCATAGAAAGTTTACTTTTATAATTTATATATGCACTATGGACAACTTGAATAAAACATTTTTGGAGGTTGTATGGATTATATATATGTACTCTGGACAGCTTTAAGCCCATTTGGCCTGTCAATGCCATATAAAGCCGTTTGACCCGTTTCAGTTAGTGCAAATAATTAATTAACACATTTTACCCTTTATAAGACATACCCCGGATCAACCTGTTCATAATTGCTACCTCTATGGTCTTCAAACATAATGGGTTTGAAAGATCTTACTTGTACGCTTCATCCACTTTAGCTTGAGCGTCAATGTAGGCTGGGAAGTCATGACCAACAAGAAAGTAGTCACCGCGGCCAAAGCCAGAGTCCCCTTCCAGTGAATCAAGGAGTGGTTCGTAATCATAATTTCCAAAGGCTTTAGATCTAATAAATTGCTTAGCTTCGTCATATCTAGGATCCGGTTTGAACTGCACATTAAGAAAACATATACTATGAAACTAACCACAAACAAAAATAAATGAGCCTAAACATACTATAGTCGTATAGTTGAGGTGGCAACTTTGACCAACTTACGTAGGAATGGGTCATTTCGTGTTAAATATCTAATGGTTGAAACGGGTAAAATAACAGTAAAATATCAATTGGGGTGTTTTAAATACATACAAACTTCTATAATTCCGATTCAAAAAATTGAACTTTTATCAAAATATCTAGTTACTGTAATCATACATCATATATTGATTATTTATTAAATTTAAAGGAAAAAGTAATTTTAGATAAAAAAAAACTGTTTTAGGTCTACGGTCTACCTGTGTAAAATTACTTGTTTTGACATGTTACCTAAGTACCTAACCCACCTGACTTGGCCAATTTGCCACCTCTATGTAATAAACAAACTAGGAGCATTTCTCTACAGTAAACAAAATAGCTAAACAAAATAGCTAGCGACTTGCTATAATCCACGTCTTCTAAAAGTCAAAGTAGTCTCACCAGTCCATTCTCACGGTCTTTCCTGAGCTTCGGGACTTCATCTGCCGTTGCTCCAAAGAGGAAGAAGTTTTCCTCTCCTACTTCTTCCCTAATTTCAACATTAGCTCCATCTAATGTTCCTATTATGAGGCATCCATTCAGTGCAAATTTCATGTTACTCGTGCCACTGGCTTCCATGCCTGCCGTACTGATATGCTGTGAGAGCTCACTTCCTGGTATAAGAACCTCAGCTACAGATACGTTGTAATTAGGCACAAAAACTATCTGAAAATAGTCATTAGGTTGCCCAAGATTAGTCCAAATTATAATATAAAGTTTGTGTCAAATGAAACCAAGTAAATAATACTGATGATTAATGAGGGGATTAAGGGCTTCGCTTACCTTCAAGTAGTCATTAACTTCAGGGTCAGTGTTAACAACAGCACCAACATCATCCACAAGCTTTACTATTCTTTTGGCATTTGTGTATGTTGCGAATGCTTTTCCTCCAATCATAATGGTCCTTGGGGTCGTGTTTTTTCGCTCTTCAGGGCTCATCTCCTGTTGTAAATACATAAACTCTAAATAATGTTAAATTTTTTAATATTTTCTGAAATGAATTAATTATAAAGCTACTGCCTAAATGAAGTGTTGATAGATTTATAAAGAGATTTCGTAAAATACGGATAACGCACCTTCAGTTTCTTGTACCTATAAACAGCACCCAAGATATTTAACAACTGTCTTTTATATTCATGGATACGCTTCACTTGAATATCAAAAAGGCTGTTTGGGTCAATGCTTTCACCCGTTACTCGCAATATGTAATCTGCCAATCTTTTTTTGTTGGCCATCTTAGCTGAGTCCCATTCAGCTTGAAGTTCTGGATTGTCAGCCAACTATCGGGGAGAGAGGATCAATATTTGTAGTGTAACAACCAGGAACATAAATTTAATAACTTATAATAACTAATGGTGGCAAAATGGGCAGGTTGAATCATGGGTCAAAAAGAGTAATTTTTTGGTACGGGTCAGGTTGACCCGATACACTTTCCGTCAACTTTTACCAAAAGTTATTATTTTGAAAAGTAATGTCTAAAATACTCATATACTCACAAGAACTTAATAACTTCAATAATAATCTAAGATTTTGAATATGCATTGAAAATATACTTTACACGATGTTTGACCATTTAACCAATTACTGTAAAATCAAATTGTTTTTATTCTACGTGTTTGTTAGACATAAGTAAAGAGTAAAAAACCCCGAAGCAACCCATTCATAACTAAATGAGTCAAAATTATCGCCTCGATTAGCAACTAACGAAAACATACCTCCCGCAGACCCACGAGTAGGTCTAGGTTAGTCACCCACTTGTCTGTTTTCAGCCATTTTGTTATGATTTCACTGAGTTCAGGACTGCAAAATTTGAGCCACCGTCTAGGTGTTATGCCATTGGTCTTATTTTGGAACTTAGTTGGCCATATGGAAACATAATCTGCAAACAACTCAGCCTTTAAGATGTCACTGTGCAACTGTGCTACACCGTTGACCTGCAAAGAGAGATATAACATAATATATATATTGTTAAAAATAAGGTGTGATTCATCGTACGTTCTTAGTATGTAAATTTAAAACCACTTACTGTATGCCCAGAGACCACACACAAGTTTGCCATCCGCACAATGGGCTTATTTGGGTTGTGATCCAGAATGCAGATATCTGAAATCTTACTCTCAAGGTCAGGGCGTGTTGATTTTATCATTGCAATGAACTGCAAATGGTACAAATACTTCAATAATCGCCAATCAAGTATGTTGGTTATAATATCAATATTAAGTTGTTTAAAACTACATACTCGCTTGTCAATCTCTTCTATGATTTCCATGTGGCGAGGAAGAAGCTTAGACATTACAACTTGTGACCATTTCTCTAATGCCTCTGGAAGGACAGTGTGATTTGTGTACGCGATTGTTCTGGTCAATGATCAATTCTTGGTTATTTATGAACAAATAGTGAATAAGAAACTTGGGGATAAAATTAATTGTAATGAAAACATTACAGACTTTGAAGTCACAGCCCAAGCTTCATCCCATCCTAGGCCTTCTTCATCCATCAGCAATCTCATCAGTTCAGGAATTGCAAGAGTTGGATGTGTATCATTCAGCTGCACTGCCACCTTGCTTGGAAACTCTGACCACTCGCGTGCACTTGTGCCGTCTTGTCTTTCTTTGAATCTGGCAATAATGTCCTAAAATGATTCCAACATTACCTTTTAATATGAATTTATTATATTGGTATCACAGTTTGGGAGGGTATCAAACTTTACACCTTTTAATATTGAATGCATCCAAATTTGAAACGTCCTATTGTATGTATTCAAGTTTTAAGATCCTTCTATGTATGTTTTTGGCTACATGAATTGACATTTATCATTGTGTAAATTCAATATATACAATAGCACACAGTTTTAAAACTTGAATACATACAATAAGACATTTCAAAGTTGGACACACACAATAGTAAAACATGTATAGTTTCGTACTCTTTGAAACTATAACCCATTGGAATACAACCTGTAGTGATGCACTGCATAGGAAAAACTGTTGCTTAAGTCGAAGAAGTTTTCCTTCTTCAGTAGCATCTCCAGGATAGAGTACAGCACAAATCTGCAGGTAATAATTTAATTAAAGTTATTTACATGCTACAGAGTTATCAAATTTCCATTAAAATAAAAAAATATCATTTCAAAGATGATTGTGTTATATTATTTAGGAAAGGTAACAGCCAACCTGTTGTGCTCTAGCATGTAGCTCAGCAGCAGACTGATACTGCCCATCATTAAACTGAAACAGGTTGAAGTCCTGAGCTCTAGCTTTTGCCTCCCAAAGGCGAAGACTATTAGTATTCTTAGTTTTGTATCCTGGAATTGGCACATCATATGCTAGTGCTTGTAGAACCTCTCCCCCAACCCATTTTCGGCTGCAAGAAAATGGCATATGTAATACTTTTTCAACATTATAAATAATAACGAAGTACGAAAAAAAAGCTGCAACCAATGACGAACCAAACTAATCAAATATATATATATATATATATATATATATATACATATACATATATATCCCAATAAAACAAGATATTTGAAGTAGAGCTTACGATCCTGTGGGGAGGATCTCGACATGACCAAAGAATCTGACGGGAAACACCACGTCATGCCTGACAACCTCCCAAGGACTGAATTTCTGTTATACAATATATAAATTAAAAAAAAAAAAGTATAAAAAAAAATAAAAACTAAAACAAACAACCATAGAGAAATGACCAAAGAAAAGTATCAAGCTGAGTTCAAACCTCAAGCCAATCTTCAGCCGTTTCTTCCTGCCCGGCTGTAGAGATACTCTGCTTGAAAAGCCCATACCTGTACCTTAAACCATAACCCCATGCTGGCAAATTTAATGTTGCCATTGAGTCCAAAAAGCAAGAGGCAAGCCTCCCCAAACCACCATTTCCAAGTGCCATATCTTTCTCCTGAAATTGTTATACATGGAAAGAATGAAAATTAACATCAGTGACAGTTGATAATAATTACTAGAGAGAGTAACAAAATCGATAGTAGATCTACCTACTAACCCTTCTTAATAATTTTTACTTCAATCATATGTCATGTCTCATGGCAGGTTTTGGTATCGCGAATTTCTTAGGGAAAATTACCAAATATCATGAGAACACGACTTCGGGACATTAATTTGGCAGATTCATGCATGTGTAGATGCAATGGAGAAGAAGACTATTCATGTTGAAAAGATTATAAAGGGTTACCTGCTCAGTGATTTCTTCAAGTTCATGGCCCAGCTTGTTCAAAGCACCTGCATATGCATCTTGAATGTCAAGATTCCCAATAGCATTAGTCAATGCCCGTCCTTGAAGAAACTCCATAGATAAGTAGTACGTTTGCTTTGGGTCAACTTTGTGATAATGCAGATAAGTCTCGTTCCATTGCTGCAAAAAAGAGAACATTAAAGAAAGCAGAGTTAGTTCATAGCTTAGTAAAGGTGAACTTTAGGCTTCCCTACTTGTTGTTCAATCAAAATATCAACGATAAAAGATAGTCAAATGTAATGAACATAAGCAACTGAGTTATAATCTGATATAAATATTTCAAGGTAAGTAACTTTACTTGTATCAGGCGGTCACGAACACTCTCTGCTGCTGCAAAGTATGCTTGCTCGACCTCAAACTTAACGGGCGAAAAATGCGGACTGTATTGAGCATGATACTTAATATTGGACGCAATATCCGTTGGATCTTCTGCTAACGGGTTAGCAGCAACAGGAATGTTATCAGAGATCTTAGATTCGGCAGCACCATTGGCTTTGGTGGTAGTCTCCATCCCTGGAATATTCCAGAGGCTATTCTACTTTATATACTGCAAATGACAACAAAATAAACAATCATGCAAATGATCATAAATGGCTCCATTTTTATACGGATACAAAAATGACAGTGCCATTTCTCAAATTAACTCACAATGACCACAGCATAATCAAATTACTAACAATAACCACAAAGATATAAAATCGATAATGATACAATAATCGATCCGATATGACTGTTAGTTGTAAGTCATTCAGTCAAACCTAACATTCCATATACATACACCAAACCTCATACACATATCTCAAAAATAATAAATCACACTCCCTAATACCTTAAAATTGCATGTTCGATTCAAAACTTGGCCTAAAATGCATTTGAATAACAAATAGCAAACAACTATTGTGATTGTAAGCATATATGATATAATATCAGTAAAGCAAATTCTAATCCAATCATAAACAAGGATAAATAACTGAATGTTGAGAAGTGTAAAGATACTTACACTATGGAACCAATGATTCCAAATGTAGAATTGTGCTTGTGATTGCAATGTAGGTTGAAAATACGAAGTCTATTATTAATAGCAAAAATCAAGAAGATATTTAAATAAAAAGTTCCAAAATTAAAGCGATTTGTGAAAAGTACTTATTTATGGAATATACGTATATATTTATATTTATATTTATATTTATATTGTGAGGGAGAAAAATAAAAAGAGTGAAAATGAGAGGAGATAAGTAATGAAGGTCGGTAAGGTAATGTGTGATTGTGTGGTGGTAGAGAGACTGAAGACGATGATGATATTTATTTTCCTTCACTGATATTTTCCTACGGCACGTGTTGATTGACACGTGGGAGTTCGTTGCAAGCAAAGTGAAAGCGCGCATAGCTAGATTCATTCAAGAACATGGAGATCCGAGTCGACTGAAGTTTTGGTGGATTTTCAATTTACACCCGTGAAGAGTTGAGATGCGAGAACTTTGAGACGTTAGTTTTACGAGAGTTAGATTTTTACTATTCGAATTCGAATTAAAATTAAAAAAAGAAAAAAAGAAATAGGAGGATAGGCATTTTTCATTCTTAAATGACTTTAAATCTCATGAGTGGTTTATTGTCTCTGTCGAGTCGAGTGTGACTCTTACGAGTGGGATCGAGTCATAAGTTAACAACTACGGTTTCAATACTAAAAAGAGGGATAGGAGTAATTTTTTCAATGATACATTGAAGTTCATTATTGCATCAAAATGAAAATAAATGTGACCTAAATGATTTTGTTTTTTGATAATTCAAATAGAAGTACAGATTTAAAAAACTGAAAACGCATGTCAAAATGTAAAATGCAAAAAAAAAAAAAAAACAACTAGTTGTATCGAAAATGTTGAGTACTTCAGGTGCACATTTGAGATATCATGATCTTTCTGTCAACTGAAAGAGAAATACAGATTGATAAATTGTAAATGTTTGGAAGAAAAAGAGATCTTGCATATGAAGATGTAAAGAAAAATATAGAAAAGTGAAAATGTATGTTACAAAAATAGATTTTGTTAATAAGATGAAGATCTGTCCATTGGAGGTGTAGATATGACAAATTTTAGGGTTTATACAATTTTCATGAAGATGTAAACGCATCGGAAAAATAGACATGACACATTTTGAAAGAGGTTAAACATTTGTTTCTTAAAATTAAATTAATTAAATGGGGTTAAATGAGGATGTGTCAAAATATTAAGCTACATATATACTACTCTTTTACCGGTGAGCTTTTTGAACCGAGAATCAATGGATGTCGTGAATGGTGGGATACTTATTTTCTCTTTGGTATAATCAAAATCTGATTGTTAGAATGCGAAGGTGATCAATATACTAGATTTACCAAGCACCCATTAAAAGACAAATCGAATGTCTCCCGGAGAATACATAAATAATAAATGAATTAGTTTAGTGTTATGAAGGTTTCATTCATACAAAAGAACATGTATAAAGAAAGGTTACCACTATTTGTTTATTATAAAGTAATAATAAAGTTTAGTAATTTATATTAATATCGAAGTTTATTATGACAACGCGATCTTTGATATTTGTCTTTGTTAAATAATATTTTAAGTTACATTATGTTTTCAATTGTTTTGTTGAATTTTGGATATAATAAGTAAACTAATTTTACATAGCTTTCATATTTAAGGATGTTGATTTAACATTGTATTTTAACATGTATTTTTATTAAAGTTGTAAGATGTGATTGCTTTTAACATTAATCAAACGTACTTGTTATTAAGTTTATTAGGAAGTTTTAGACCAAAATACTTTGCAAGTTTGCAGAATGTTTATTAGATGGCTCATGAGCCCCTTATCAAAAGACAAGGCTAAGCTATGCTGAGATGGTGGATACTTAGAATTTACTACTACTTTTGTACTTAAAATGGTTACGCTAAGTTCTGCTGTAATTTTGTTCATTGCTACCGATCTATGTAATGCCAAATAACCTTAATCTGCGTTTTGTGTATCCTACACAAGAGATGTAGCTTTTGTATTTGTATAATGACCCTAAGTTAATGTTAAAATGTTGGGAAAAAAACAGACTTTGAAAGTTTACTTTATATGGAACATAAGTCGATACTCTAGTTTAAGCCTTGGTTAGAACCTATGGTGTAAACTCGTCATCTTTCGGGATTTGATTTGATCATATATGAAGTCGAACGAATTTCGGCTCTTATATGGACAAGCCACAAGAGCAATCTTTATGCTCAACTTTCACAAAAATCACACATACATTGTTAATCGAAATTTTTACTTCTAATAACTAAAACACAATACATATCATGGAAAACAACGAAGTCAAAACTAACAGTACTACTATTGCGTTTTATTGACTGCTTCTGTTATATCTATGTCCCTTGTTGGTTTCTGAGTGTCGTAATCTTCTCAAATGTTGAGCTATCTCGGTTAAAAGTGTAGCTCCTTTTTCACCAATTTGGAGTCTCATTGCATTATGCTTCTAAAACTCTTAACATCTCCCTCATTAGAGACACCTCTCATTTAAGGGTTGCCTTATTTTCCTTATCTGTCGATTGACAAAAAAACATTTATTCAAAAAAATAAATAAATGATAGGTGTAAGTACCTGTTGTATCATTACTTATGTCGTCCCATTCATCTTCAAGTGAAAATGATTCAATGTGTTTTTCTAAATTCTTCAACATACCATAAAGTTGACGTTTTTCACTTTCAAAATCTATCAATGGTTCCTCATAACTCTCCATTTCATGTTCTACTGATCTTCCAGAATGATTCTCACAATCATTGTCATCATCCCTTCCCAACGGGCTCCCGAGATCTTCATGATCCCCTTCAAATGGGCTCGTCATGATTATTTCCAAAAGGGGTCTGAAGCTCGGATTTATCACCAAAAGTTGACGAAGATTGAGATTTCAACTCTTGGTAACATTCGTCAGCATAAACTTCACATTCATCACTACATACTTTCTTAATCACTCTCAATTTCTCTTTCTAACCCTCGATGTAACACCTCAAAATTTAAAGTATTATTTTGGAAAAAGGTAAAAGTAATTGTTTTAAGTTATGATTATTATAACTGGTTGATGTAACGTAAAAGTCATGTTTTTACGTACATTATTCCGCATTTATTGGACTTATATTTGGTGAAAACATCTTAAAATGATCATTATTTACTAAAAATCACCAAAGCAGTCCAATTATAGGCGTTGCTAAAAAAATCACCAAAAAGGTCCAAATAACACGCAAATCAAGGCAATAATATCACTATATTTCTTCCGTTCTTAATTATCTTATGGAAATAGATCTTAAAGAATATTTTATGATTCCATAGGAAATTACAAGACCAGAGAAACAAGAATCAAACAAAACGGATGAGAAACTGAGAAGATGTGTTATTAAAAAACGGTTAATTTGAACACCCATAATATTTATGTTTTATTAATTGCTTTTTAAATAAGCATTAGTTAATAAACAGTTAATTTGGTTAAACCGATTAACCGAACCGAAAAATCAGTTAACCGAAAAAACGTCAGCGGTTGTGGTAATGCAGATTAAGATGGTGGCGATGAAGACGGCTGACGGTGTCGACAATAATGGTGACGACCACGTTGCTTGTTTTTTGAATTATGTATATTGTTTTTCTTCAAATTCCCTACAATTTTCTTTTTAACTATGTGCATATGTAATAAAATCGAATCCGAGAAGTTGCAAGGGAATTCTTTATTGTTGAAGGAGAATCGAAAGCTTTGAAGACGAATCAGAAGTGCATATTTTATCTCCTCTTTTGTAATTCTAACTTGTAAAATTTTTCAATTTGCTCATTGATATTGGAAGTTAGTATTCATAATCTTGTACCCCGTAGTTTGGTTCAATTATTATGTTTTGTTTCTAGTTTCAATTGGTGTATTTTGCTTGAATTAGTATATTATAGTTTTGTATTTTGTTGAATAAGTGTATCTTGATTACCATTTTGCAGTTAGCTATAGTCTTTTTTTTTATAGAGAAAAAAGGCAAAAATGAAAAGAATATTATATATATATATATATATATATATATACTTGGGATCCTGTGAAAACACAATGGTTACGTGAGAACGGTGAGAACACATCCTAACCATCCATCCCTATTTGATCAAAATACCCCATTTTCAAGGTAACATTTTTGTAAATATTATAAAGTGTGAATTTCGCGGCTTCACATAAGGGTGCTGGTGTGAAGATTTTTTTTTTTTTTTTTTTCATTTTCGTGGCTTCACATAAGGGTGCTTGTGTGAAGGGGTTTTTTTTTTTTTTTTTTTTTTTTTTTTTTTCCATTTTCGCGGCTTCACATAAGGGTGCTGGTGTGAAGGGTTTTTTTTTTTTTTTTTTTTTTTCGTGCCTTCACGTAAGGGTGCTGGTGTGAAGGGTTTTTTCTTCTTCTTTTTTTTTTTTTCCATTTTCGCGGCTTCACATAAGGGTGCTGGTATGAAGGTTTTTTTTTTTCTTCACACAATTTTTTATATGATGAAGATTTATTTATTTTTGGTTAACACTAAATTTAGAGTAATTAATGTTTACTTTCTATTGCTTAACAAAAAAAAAAAATTAAATTGCTTCACACGGTACATATAAATTGTTTCACACAAGTTCCTTTTATGAATGTTAAAATTTTAGCTTCATTGTATAAGAAATATTTGCGAAGCAAAAAAAATCTAATATTAACAAATAAAATTTTAGCTTCATTGTAAAAGTAAATTGCTTCACACAGTACATATAAATTGCTTCACACAAGTTTCCTTTTGTGAATGTTAAAATTTTAGCTTCATTGTATAAGAAATCTTTGTGAAGCAAAAAAATCTAATATTAACAAATAAAATTTTAGCTTCATTTTTATAAGAAATGTTTGTGAACAAAAAAAATCTAATATTAACAAAAAAGATGCATTGTGAATGAAAATTGAGGTTTACCCATATTTACAAAAATGCCACCCCCTTTTCCAGATTTTCCAATAATTACAAAAAAGTCATCACTCTTTTAGACCATTGATTTAAAGTAGGTGGCTAGGATTTATTCTCACCGTTCTCACGGAATCCCCTTGTGCTAACCGGAACCTAACCCTATATATATATATATATATTCTTTTTTTTTTGAAACTTCATTTACATTTGCAGCGGTTCTAGATCCAGATCTTGTTGCAAACTCTTACAATAAATGGCGGTCAAATGACCGACCTATTAAATGAATTCACTTTTAGCATCGCTCACATCTAAGACGGGCGAGTCATCGCCTGTAATGGGATTTTTAACCGCCCATAATATGCATTTTTGTAGTAGTGAGTATTATGTTTATCACTCTTCACTTTGTAAAGTTTAATTATCTTCTTTTGGGTCTTTAGTTTAGAGCTCTCAAGCCTTTTATTATGTACTCTTCTTATCCCAATTTGGGTATATAATAAAATTAGCCTTTCCAAAAAAAATAATAATAATAAGAGTAAATTATACCGATCATCTCTGTGCTTTGCACGAAATTACATCGATAGTCCTTATCTCTTGGAAATTACATCGATCATCCCTAAATGATATCAAAATGCACGGAGGTAGTCCCTCCCACTAACCACGATTAAAAGATTCCGTTAAGTGTGTCACATGACTCGCAGATGAGGATACATAAGTCTTTTTACCCTTTTCGTCTTCCCAAAACCAACCCAACTACCGTATTTTGAAGCTCGACACGAAGACTTATGTACCCTCATGTGCGAGTCATGTGACACACTTAACGGAATTTTTTAACCGTCGTTAGTGGGAGGGACTACCGCCGTGCATTTTGGTATCATTCAGGGATGATCGATGTAATTTCCAAAAGATAAGGACTATCGGTGTAATTTTGTGCAAAACACAAGGATGATTGGTATAATTTACTCTACTACTACTACTACTAATAATAATAATAATAATAATAATAATAATAATAATAATAATAATAATAATAACAATAATAACAATAATAATAATTAATAATAATAATAATAATAATAATAATAATAATAATAATAATAATAATAATAATAAAAGGAGCAAAAGAAAATCT
This sequence comes from Helichrysum umbraculigerum, assembly GCA_949592205.1. Classification (NCBI taxonomy): domain Eukaryota; kingdom Viridiplantae; phylum Streptophyta; class Magnoliopsida; order Asterales; family Asteraceae; genus Helichrysum; species Helichrysum umbraculigerum. The sequence continues at coordinate 304,575,928 of CATIUR010000001.1, read as the reverse complement.
AAAATAACAGTGATATTTGATAATGATAATTACGATATCTAAAATGAATAAAGGGATTAGGTCCCCGAAATGCTACTAACTTTGACCAAATCTCTATTGTATGCACCCAACTTACGTATGCTAATTTTAATGCAACCAACTTTCGAAAATGGTGTTTTTGATGTAACTTGGTGACATGTCGCTCTCTCCATACGCCACGTGGCATGCCATACGCGCGACACGTCATTAAGTTACATCAAAAACACCATTTTGGAAAGTTGGTTGCATTAAAATTAGTATACGTAAGTTGGGTGCATACAATAGAGATTTGGTCAAAGTTAGTAGCATTTCGGGGACCTAAACCCATGAATAAATTAGATAGTAAGGTGACGATGATGATTTATCATACGTGAAGAAGATAATGAAGTGGTTTGACATTCTTACTCGACGATCGGATTTAATATTCAGATCTAGATTTGATGAACCTGTGATCAAAATGAAGTAAACAAATTCTTTTTATATTCTTGTTATCAAATGATGATGATAATAATAATAATAATAATAATAATAATACATCCGTCCCATGCAAAAGGGAGATGATAAATGCAACGGAGAATTTGATTCGTATACCAACAATATGCTGTTTCATAATTGTACTATAAGTATTAATTGTTGTACAGTTTGGTGTATCAATGAATTTCGTTGTTGTATTTATCAACTCCCCATGCAAAAATGTTGATATTACTATTTTAAGATGTTCTAAATAGTCCACTTTGATGTTTCAAACAATCAAAAGAAACTTTAGTGGGTAGAGATGTTATTTAGTTGGTAAAGAATGTAGTTAGTAGAGAATTTTAAAATTGTATACAAAGTTAAAGTGTGACACTCCTCAAAAATTCGATATAATTACGTACATTAAACACGTGCATGTCTTAGGCTAATTCCCTGCTAAGTGAATTCCAAACTATTTTTATCGAGATAAGTCTAGCAAAGTCCACAAATTTAATACGCGAAGTATTACGTATTTCGTAATTATTTATAATTGCGGACAAAACATTCGGAACGAGCCCGACAAAAACATGCGTACGTTGGTGATACAAAAATTTATAAATAACGTAAAACTATTTTTATAGTAGTTATTTACATTGAGATATTATGCTAAACATTAAATTATAACGATAAAAATTAAACGTTTATACGTGTATTATATAACGTAACTTACGCGACAAAAATACGTAAAACGAACCCGACAACCAAACTAATCAAAATTTATAATTTGTAAACTCAAAATAAAGTATTTAAAATAATACTTCAAAAAATATTAACGCGAATAAACCGTTAACAATTTAAACGAGAAAAAGTATTAAAACGTATACGCAAATAAAGGGTAAACGACCTAGACACTTAAACGAAAAATTGAGACAAAGATTTAACCGCCATACTTGTAGGGCCCAGCAGAAAAATCTGCTTCATAACAAAGATTTAACCACCATACTTGTGGGGTCCAGAAGAAAAATCTGCTTCAAACTCACCCTTTACCATAACTTCACTTGACTTTTTCATTTGATACTTACACATACATGTGCCTCACCTTATTTTCTCTCCACTCCCTCACCCACTCTTCCTTGCTTCTTTCCCTTTCATTCCACGGTAGCAACAGCAGTAGATTATCATCATCATCATCTAACATAACCACCATAATCATCTACAAAGGTTTGCAAAGAAGAGAAACAAGAACTAGCATCAAAGATCATCATCTTTCATCACTTCTAGTTTCATCCTTAGAGCTTTGTAAGGATCATCCTTCCTTCACTAATCTTGTATGTTTTTAGCTTAATAACATGTTAGTTGTTCATCTTATGAATGATCTTAAGCAAAAACATAATAAAAACTAAAGAACACAAAGCTTTGATACAAACATTTTTCTGGACAGATTCTTGGGTCTCGGTAGAAAAATCATAACAAATCGTATACATAAAATAAATGCATGAAACCACTTGAAAAAGTTTGGTAATTTTGTTAGGAACAACTTTCGTTTAGAACTCATCTCCTGAAAATACACCGAAATTTAGATATAATCTGATTTGTGGGTGTGTGTCGGTTTGAAGCAACTGTTTGACATACCTGTGGTCACGATTTTATTTAGCGAGTTGTGGTTGTCTAAAAATCATGAAAATAATATAAAAAATATTTAAGATATGTGAGAACATTGTGTAAAAAATTTGGAATTTTTAGAGAAGTTTCGAGTACCGAAAACGAGCTCGAAAGTAGGCGAAAAATCTGGAAAACATGTTTAGGGATTGTTTTGGTGTGTTTAAAATAACGACACTTTCGGGTTAACCACAAAACACAACGACAATTTTCCCGAGCTCTATAAACATATTTAAGACATTCCTAAAAGTTTCGGGTTAAACCGAACATGTTTGACCAAGTCAACCGAAAACGAGCCTCGGTACGAAAAACGTGAAACGAAATGTAAAACTTTAGATTTTGACTCGAAACGAATGTTTTAAGTATGTTAATATGAAACTCGAACAAAAACGAGGTTTGTAACATTTACGAAAAATGACACTTTTATATTTACGCTTAAAATGAAAACGAAAACTATATATATATTTACCCAAACCTAAACTATATATATATATATATATATATATATATATATATATATATATATATATATATATACAACAAATAAGTTATATATATATATATATATACATACGATGAACAAACTATATATACATATATATTTATATATATACGACAAATAACTATATATATACTATACATTCGGAAACAATAAACATAAATACTTTTACAAGGTATACAACAAAACGAAGCATAATAATAATATCATTACGAATTATTATTACGAAAACATCACCAACGAATCGTACGAACTTTCAAACAACAATGATCTTTTATCGAGTGAACGATTAACATGGTTTGGCTGTTAGCCAACTACTTATATGACTATCTTTTACATTTAGGACGTTAGGGACTTTACTTGGGCATACGCTTTGCTAGCACTCACATTTAGCTCACGTGGTGAGTTCACAGCCCCTACTTTTACTGTTTTACTGCTTTTAAACTAGGGGTGAAAAACATAGCAACTACTTTGAATTAAAAACTGTTAATTTATAAACTGCTTTTCATACTATGCTTGAAACTTGTTTATTTACGAACGATGTTCATACTATACACGAAAATTTTATATGAATGTTTGTCATATTATACTTGCAAACAAAATTTTATGAATACTATCATACTATACTCGATAACTTGATTTCTTATAAACTATACGAAATCTTAAATGTTTTCTTATGAACTATACTTATGAATGTTTTCATACTATACTCGCAAACTACTTAATTATGAAATGATTTTCATACTATTTTAGGAACATGACCACGCATCCTGGTACGAACCTAGTTGTACATGTTGTAGTGCATAAAGTCCTTGTACTTACAAACTATAACCGTTAGCTAGATGACACTAGCCACCAAATATACGGATAGTACTATCGACGTGACAGCCCCTCCAACTACTACTACTTGTTGGTCATGCCAACCCCGAAGACTTTATGTCATTAACGCGGAGCGTATATTTGCATGTCCCTAAGGCAAAAAATGAATTTTGTCGTGGTTTGGATATATAATTAGGTGTCGTTACTTTAACTCGTAAGGTTTAACTCACCTTCGAGGGATCCCGTCTATGCTCTCCCACTACTACATACATTTTGAAAATAACATTTTCCTACGACTGATTTTTTTAGGAATGTGTTCCTACCATTTATACACTAGAATGAAGTTCTAAACGTATATGAATAGATGTGTTTACATCACGAAAATGAAATTGTACTTTTGGGTAACATCCCAACGAAACTGTACTTTTGGGTAACATCCAAACGAAACTATATTTTTGGAATAACATTCCAACGAAACTATATTTTTGGATAACATTCCAACAAAACGAAACTTATTTGACTTTTATGTCAACGATTTACAAAAGAACTTGGTATAACAAACCATACTTATAAAACCTGTGAATTCACTCAACAATTACTATGTTTTTCAGGGAATTAGCTACTGAAGTAAGATTGCATGCACTTTGGAACGACGACACCCGAGGCCAATTAGGATGCCACTTTTTGGAAACGAACGGGATTTCTTTCGTATAACTAATATACATTAGTCATACTTACGATTTCTCCTTTTGAATTATGTATTCACTAAATGGTTGTACTTTATCAAGACTGCTACTTATACGACTTTGACGAGTCGTAGCTTTTTGTAATAACTATTCTATTTATGGTATCTTAATTACTGTTCTGCAATAATCAAACGCTCTGATGCATGTATGTCCAATGTTGACGTCATGACTGTGACACCCGCTAAATTAGGACATCATTACTGTGCCTAATTGTGTGCTTATTACGTGTATTTAATATGAAATAGGACTAAGTACAGTAACTACTTTTATATATATATATATATACATATACACTTGTACGATTTGTGCAAATCGTACAATTTCGCATCAGATAAATATCTGACAACACAAATACGGTCGTTGGTGAAACACATATTAAATAATATGGAATTATTTAATAACATCGATAATTACTTTATATTATGTCGATAATATAACAAACACGTACGTTTTACATAAAACATGACCGAACGTGACGAAAACGCGTAAAACGCACCCGACAGACGAAACATGTCAAAGTTATATCTTTATAACTCAGAACTAAGTATTTTGATAAAATACTTCAAGTAAAAATAACGCGATTACACGCGTATAATTATAACGTTTAAAAACGTTACCCGACTCGAACGAATAAACAATTCGCAACCGACGACCAAACCAAAATCCAAATATTATTTTGGTAACTTAAAATATGTCATTTGAATGATACTTTCATTAAAAATATCGAGTTTTAAAACGTTATCGAAACGTATTATAAATAACGTTATACGTTTAAACGAATGACGAAACGACCGGGGAAACGAACACCGCACGGATCACAAATTGAAGAAACAAAAATTGAAACACACACCTTCATGTGTGGGCCCCATGGACTGGTTTTCTCCAGCCCACAAACACACATCCATGATTTATGGATCTTGTATTTGACTTTATAAACCTAACACCAAACATGATCTTTGATTTCTCATTTCATTTTCATTTCCACCATTCTTCTCTCCCTCTCCTCTTTCTCCCTCCAATCCACTAAATTTCTGGCACCATCACAGCCTCCATCAACCACCATAAGACCACCATTTAACCACCAAGAGCCACCATCAAGATTTTCAAGAAAACGGGAGGAATCGAGCTCACAACGACTTTTCTTCTTCTTTTCATCTATATAATTGTAAGGACTTCTTTCCTTTCACCAGTTTTACTTGGAACATATGTATTAACATGTTTGTATGTTCACTTAACAATAAATGTCCAAATAAAAAGCCGAAACACGTTTTTAAAACTCGAAAACCATAATAGTTTTCTGTGACAGAAAATACTCTCACTTCAACGATTTTTAGAAAAATCATTTCTCCATGAAATAACGCGTTTCTTAAGCCTAAAATGAAGTACAAGAAGTAAGCTTTCTAATAAAATTTGTTTCGTAACATTTCGACTCCGTTTATACATGAAAATAATTTTCTCCGACGAAGTGTCAAAGCTGTCTCTGTTGACAGAATACTGATCATCCTTCTCGGAGCCATATCTTGAGATCTAGGCCGAATAAATGTATGAAACATGAACCAAAATCTTCCTTGATATGTCTACAAAAAGTTCTTTTATAGCTTCGCCTAGAAATACACCGATTTGCCTAGATAATTCGATGTTCGACGTTGTGGCCGGATTGGTCAAAACTGAACCTCAGGGGCTTTACCAATTTTTTTAGTCGACTTCTAGATGCCCTAAAATCACAAAAAAGTTACAAAAAGTAGCCAAGATATAGGGGAACACTCGTGATTTTTTTTCAAGAAGTTTAGACAACTTTAAATTAGCCAATAAAATTCACAAAAACAGTCCGACTTTTAGCATGGATAATCTCTAAGATATCCATTTACTTACTTAACCTTATGTGTTTAGGACGCTATAGGTCACTGGTTCGGAGAACCACATTGCATGATTTCTGCTATCATACTGCTAGACTCAGGTGAGTCTCACAGCCCCTATTTTTACTGTTTTTACTCAGGGGTGAGATGCATTACTTATTTTTACTTGAACACATGTACTGCTTTACAGACTTACTGATATACTGATTGCGTGGGTTACGTTTTAATCCAATGAAGTCCTTTGAATCATAGTTGTTAATTATAGGATAAGCGCGAGTTTTAGTAAATGGATCCATCTGGGACTGACAATCCCCGCCCGGGGTAGCACGCACTACCACGAACCGTACTCGTATAAACGGGCGTTTCTTACTCGTTACACATGAGTGTTTTTGGATTAGTACTCATGGGGGCACATTACCTGGTATTTGGTTGTACCTTACAGACTTGTTAAGCTTCGACTATGATGCTCATGGCAATGTATATCAACACTATTGCATTGTCGCACCCCCAAATTTAAGATGCGGAAGCGGTTCGGGTCGGGGCGCGACTAATCAAATATCAAAGCACACAAGATATAGCAAACGACTCTATATGCGTTGTTTTTACAAAATATATTGATATAAGAAATGTTTACAACATTTGAAGCTATACATAGCTCGTGTTCTAAAAATGAGAGATTCCAATACATAAATACTTTTACAAAATATATTAATGCAAGGAAATCTCTAATGTCTGCATGCTGACTCAAGCTATAGTGATCCTGAGGGCAGTCCAATCCTACTGCTGAATACCTGTGATACATGCTAAAATGGGTCAGCGAAACGCTGGTGAGCTCACAGGTTATTATATATCAAATAATATCGTATGAACCACAAGATTTAAATACTGATTTGCAACCAAGCAAATAATGATGTATACAGCCATGAGCACATAGTCTGAGCTTAACTCGAGGGGTCAGGATCCACATTCAAGGACCTGATCGAGGTGCCTCCCACGAGTGCCTAATCTACACTCGTCTGAAGAAATATTAGTACATCCATTTACCCAGTTAGTGCATGCTAACCCGGACGAGGAGGGTCAATCCTATATGGTACCATTCACTAACATTCGAGCTACCGAAGTATTACCAAACTATGTTGTGGAGGACTTAAAATGATTAGTTGTGTAAACTCATGTAGTATATGAAAAGTTTGTACTCGCGTTCACATGTTAAAAACAAGCAATGAATCACACCCCCGAGTGAAAACAGTAAAAAGAGGGGCCATGAGACTCACCTGAGTCTGAGTGCGTTTATCTCTATAAACGTGAGTTGCTTAACCAAGCAGAGACGTCCGAAGACTGTAACCTGAGGGTGTCCACGACACGCGATGGTTATAAACGTGAGTTGGTATCTATAAGACTACCTTTGTAGTTGTTCGTCCAACTAGAATGTCCAAATTACTACGATTTGGTTGATTGTTTGAATATTTGTAAAACGTGTACGGCCCGTTGGTGATTGTTTTTAATAATAACCTCGACATTATTATTATGATTTTTGAAGTATTATACTTGAAAGTACGTCCCAAAGTGTTTTAGAAGTCATGTCGTATAAGTATTTGAGGTTATATAAGTTTGACACTTAGTGTGAAAAAGAGTTGCAAACTTTCTATTTTTAGCGTCACTTATAGCGACACTTAGGGTTCAGGCGACACTCAAGAAGTGTCGCATAAAATGGGACAGTCTGTAATATGGGCGTCACTTAGAGAAGTGACGCATGATAAGGCGTCACTAAGGCAGTGTCGGGTATCAGTGTCGGATAAGTTATAAATTGATTTGGGACGACACTTAAGAAGTGTCGGGTATCAGGGTTATGCGTCACTGGGGTCAGTGTCGGATGAAATCAGAATTTAATAATAGGTGACACTTAGGAAAGTGTCGCTTGAAGTGTCGGTTATTGAATTTGCGTCACTTAGGCAGTGACGGGAAAAGAGGGCTTTTTGCGGCACTTAGGCAAGTGACGCAAGATTAGGGCTTTTAGCGACACTTAATGCGACACTTAAGTGACGCTTTAAGTGACGCTACGCTGCTTCGGCCTATGCGACACTTAAGTCTGTTTGTCGGATTTTGAGTCGAAAACGAGTTTTCCGGTGACCGTTTGGTCCGATTCTTTTACCCAACCCATATTTGGACATTTTAAGCTTATACAAACCACAAACAAGTAGAAATGAGTGAAATCGGAGAGTTTCGAGTTTTGTCGGAAACTTACGAGTTAACGCCGGGAGAAACCGAAAAGATGGATGTGAAGCTCTTATCGTGGTGAATCTTTTCTCCAAATGAGTCTTGCTTTTTAATGAATTTTGGTGGTGATTTTGGTGGTTTTTGTGAAGGTTTTAGAGAGAGGAGTGAAAGAGAAATGGTATGGAGAGAGAGAGAGTGGGTGTTGGTGAAATGATGAAATTGGAAGAAGATGATGGTGATGGTGGGGGGTAAGGGGGCCGGCCCACTTGGGCCCCACCCAAGTGTGGTTGGCTCCAATTTTTCGTCCCCTGCGTTTGCGCTCCGTGTGGTGTTCGTTTTCCCGATCGTTTAAACGTTAAATAATTATTTTATACGCTTAAATATACGTTTTAAAATACGAATCATTATTCAGTATTTCACCAAATACTTAATATTTGAGTTATAAAATATAACTTAACTTTATTTCGATTAGTTTGCGTGTTTAATATTTTAATCACGTAGACGCTATTTGTACGATACGAAATGTAAACGAAATATTATCAAAATAATATTTAAATACAATAGTGTTATTAAATAATGTTATATTATTTAATAAGATTTTTCTCCAACGTCCGTATTATTTGAACCGAATTACATTCGATTTGAGATGCGTACGATTTAATCAAATCGCATAATGGTATATATATTCAACAATATATATATTGATACATTAATTAGCCTAACATAGAACTAATTACATGTATTATCAGTTGATTAGGCACTTATTACAAGTCCTAATTTGACGGGTGTCACATTCTCCCCCTGTTAGAAGAATTTCGTCCCGAAATTTAGTTTGGAATCGTGTTTGAAGTAACATCAGCGAATAACTGAGGGTACTTGAGTCGCATCTGGTCTTCCCATTCCCAAGTGAATTCCGGACTACACCGCGAATTCCACCTGACCTTTACGATGGAAATACGACTTTGTTTGAGTTGTTTGATCTCACGGTCCATGATTTCAGCGGGTTCTTCAACAAAGTGAAGTTTGTCATCGATACGAATTTCATCGAGTGGAATAATAAGTGTCTCATCATACAGACATTCTTTCAAGTTAGAAATGTGAAACGTGGGATGTACGCTGCTGAGCTCGGATGACAGCTGCAATCGATATGCCACTGGACCAATCCTCTCGAGGATCTCGAATGGTCCAATGTACCTGGGATTTAACTTCCCGCGTTTGCCGAATCGGATTACGCCTTTCCAAGGCGATACTTTGAGTAGTACTCGATCCCCAACCTGGAACTCGAGTGGTTTGCGTCTCACGTCAGCATAACTTTTCTAACGATCACGTGCTGCTTTGAGTTTTTTTTGGATACCAACAATTTTCTCGGTGGTTTCATGAATGATTTCCGGACCGGTGAGCTGTCTATCTCCCACTTCGGTCCAACAGATAGGTGAGCGCCACTTACGACCGTACAGTGTCTCGAAAGGTGCAACCTTAATGCTGGTGTGATAGCTGTTGTTGTACGAAAATCGCACAATGCTAGATGTTTGTCCCAGTTTACACCGAAGTCAACTACGCAGGCTCGTAGCATGTCTTCCAGTGTTTGAATTGTTCGTTCACTTTTGCCGTCAGTTTGAGGGTGGTATGCGGTACTCATATCAAGGCGGGTACCCAATGATTTCTGAAGTGATTGCCAAAAGTGAGATGTGAATCGACTATCCCTATCGGAGATAATCGAGATTGGAACACCGTGTCGAGAAACAATTTCCTTGATGTAGATTCGTGTGAGGCGTTCCATTTTATCGGTTTCTTTGATCGCAAGAAAATGAGCAGATTTTGTGAGACGATCGACGATCACCCAAATGGTATCGCAACCGCTCGATGATTTCGGTAGTTTGGTTATGAAATCCATTGCGATTTGTTCCCATTTCCATTCATGAATGTTGGGTTGTTGGAGTAAACCAGAAGGTTTTTGGTATTCGGCTTTGACTTTCGAGCAAGTTAGACACTTGCTGACGTATGTGGCGATTTCAGCTTTTATGTTTGGCCACCAATAGAATTCCTTGATGCCATGATACATTTTGTCGGATCCCGGATGAATAGAATATTTGGACTTGTGAGCTTCATCCATCACCAAGTCTCGCAGGTTCCCAAAACTAGGCAACAAGATTCGATTAGAGAAGTACCTAACTCCGTTAAGTTTGATTTCGAATTGTTTATCCATGCCTCGCAAGGCTTCATTTTTGACGTTATCAGGTTTCAAGGCTTCGAGTTGAGCAGCGAGGATCTGAATGTTTAGATCGTTGTGAATGGTCATACCGAGGGCTCGGACTTGAAGTGGTTTCGATCGTTCTTTTCGACTGAGGGCATCGACAACAATATTTGCCTTCCCTGGATGGTATTTGATTTCGCAATCATAATCGGTAAGCAACTCGACCCATCGACGTTGCCTCATGTTGAGATCCTTCTGATCGAATATGTGTTGGAGACTTTTAGAGCAAAAATGACTGCTCCAAGTTCGAGATCATGAGTGGTGTAGTTCTTTTCATGAATTTTCAGTTGTCGGGAGGCGTAAGCTATGACTTTGTCCCGTTGCATCAGCACGCAACCGAGACCTTGATGAGAAGCATCGCAGTATACCTCGAAGTCATCGGTGCCTTCGGGTAATGATAGAATAGGAGCACTGCAAAACTTTTGTTTCAGAAGTTGAAATGCTGACTCTTGTTTATCAGTCCAATCGAACTTTTTGTCTTTCTGAGTCAGTGTTGTGAGTGGTTGAGCTATTTTGGAGAAGTTTTTAATGAATCGTCGATAGTACCCGGCAAGACCTAGGAATTGCCGTACTTCAGTCGGAGTTGTTGGTGCTTGCCAGCACTTGATAGCTTCGATTTTTGATGGATCAACATGAATTCCCTGACTATCGATAACATGACCAAGGAATTGAACGGTTTGCATCCAGAACTCACACTTAGAAAATTTAGCGTACTAGGATGGTTTTGAGATGTTGCGTGTGTTCTTGTTCGTTGCGCGAGTAGATGAGAATGTCGTCAATGAAGACAATGACAAACTTGTTAAGATATGGGTTGCACACCCGGTTCATAAGATCCATGAACACGGCCGGTGCGTTGGTTAGACCGAATGGCATCACTTGAAATTCGTAATGCCCATACCGGGTTCTGGAAGCGGTTTTTGGAATATCGGCGTCGCGAACACGTAGTTGGTGATAACCTGACCAGAGATAAATCTTTGAATAAAAACTCGATCCTTGGAGTTGGTCAAACAGGTCATCAATACGAGGAAGTGGGTATCGGTTCTTGACGGTCAACTTGTTCAACTCTCGGTAGTCGATACACATTCTGAATGAACCGTCTTTCTTTTTCACAAATAAAACCGGAGCTCCCCAAGGTGAAAAACTCGGTCTAATGAATCCTCTGTCCAGGAGTTCCTATAATTGGGTGGACAAATCCTGAAGTTCGGACGAGGCTAAACGGTATGGTGCTCGGGCCACAGGTGCATCACCTGGCACGAGATCGATTGAGAATTCAATCTGTCGTGGTGGTGGTAGACCAGGCAGTTCTTTGGGAAAGACTTCTGGAAAGTCTCGAATGATGGGCACATTTTCAAGTCGCTTCTCCTCCGACTTTTTCTCCATGATGTGCGCGAGGATTGCCGGATAACCTTTTCTCAGAAATTTTTGAGTTTTCAAACAGGATATGATGTTTAGTCTCGTCCCACCGGTCTCCCCCTGTATGACCAAAGTTCTACCGGCGGCGAGAGGAATGCGAACAACTTTATCATAACAAACGATTTCAGCGCGGTGTTTGGACAACCAGTCTGACGCGCCACCAACCGTCACGCGTCGTCAACGCGACCGTATGGTAGCACATCGGTGGAAGTTTTAAAATTTATATTTAGCTGGGGACCTAAGTTCTACTAGAGCTGTATAGCTGAAGTATGACCTAGGGTCGTTCTAAAGAGTTAACCTTATTGTGAAACGACTTGTCGAGATGAAAGTTCAAATTAGCGATGGTTTGAAAATAGCTTTTGAGTGGGGGTTTTATACTTAAATCCGTAATTGAAGTTAAAACTAATTAAAGCAGTAAATAAAAGCGGTAGGTTGAATTAATATAAGGGGACTTGTGTTTGTTATGATTTCGTTACCTTTTACGTGGGGTGATGCTGTATTGGGGTTTTATATTTGAAAACGTCTTTTAAGATTTGTGTCTTGCGTTCACGTAGATACCTTGTGGTGTAAACACTAATACCCTACTGATCAGATAAACCGACCGGTATGTCACTGAGTATTAGGCTGTCAAGATTTTGATCAGATCGGACTGCCTTGAAACCCTCCTCACCGTCTCTTATGATGAGACCAAGTGACCTTCCAGATGGGGTGCAGGAATAAGGTGGCAGTCCGCAATTTATCCACTGATCTTTCTTAACACAGACAAAGATATCTAAGCTAGGCAAGGCATTTAAGATTTAAGACAGGTGGTGACTGACTAACATATACATTAATGGTTGTGATTGAGTTCAGATATATTTGGCTATGATACAGTCTTCAACCCACAGTGTTTTCCACAGTTTGTATGTAATTGTACTGCACAAGAGGTGTTTCCAATGTTATACTGTGTATTCACCTGTATTACGGTCTTTCCTGGATCACAAACTATGCTAGGATGTAACACAGTATACAGCCTTCGACCTTCCGTAGTTTGTACGTGTTTGTACTCCGCCATAGGTGTTTCCAACGTTAAACCGAATACTCAGTCGTATTAGGGATTTGACTGGGCTACATACTTTACAGCCATCTGAACTCAATATATCTAAGCTTGTATTACAGTAAAACCATCTAAGATAGCTGAACAACCCGTTCACTTTGTAATCCCAAACGAATAAATCACTGATTAATTCACAGTGTACTATACGATAGGTAGACAGTATTTCCATTGCTTCAAAATCAGACCATGTTATTTTAAGAAAACATAGATAGGTAGTGACCGTTTGACTAAGGTTCGCGACTCCTTGACATAAAGGTTCTAACCACGTTTATTGGAGGAAAGGCGATAGTTTTGTTTTAAATCATAATTGTATAGTTAACAGTACACCGGTTTTCAATATTTAACAATTGGGATCATTATTCCACAACGGATTGTGCCCACGACTTTCATAGCTTCCACGTTCCATACTACACACGTTCGTGATGTTTCCGGCGCTATACAAATGAAAGCCGTATAACGTTACCTCCGTTGTTTCATAACGATGTTATCCCAATTGTATTTAAAGTAGCATCACCCCAAATATTAACAAGCTAACTACATCATAACTGTAACACCCCCAAATTCGTTTGGAGGAAGCATTTGGATTAAGTACGGGAGTGCCACAATAACAAAGCATGCATACGTATCAGAGCTTATGATTACAACAGAACATAATATATTAAGATGCCAAATGTAATAGTTACAAGTTTACGATTTATCAAATCGTAAGTTATAAAAGTTATCAAGTTTACAAAAGTAGATTTCGTAAATATGACTAAAACAGCTTTAGTTATACAAAAGAAATCCAGTTGTCAAAAAGTTGGCATCCTAAAGCTTCACGGGTCGCCTAATTCTCCATGTGTGTTGGCGATTCTTACATACGCAGCTAATTCCCTGAAAAACATAGTAAGAGTCAACAACGAGGTTGAGTGAATTCACAGGTTTTATGTTTACAAGTTCAGTTGATATAAACCACTGTTGTTTATAACGTATCGTTGGGATGTCACCCAAAAGTATAGCTCGTAAAACCAAATATGTTTCCAAATAGTTGTTTGTAGGAATGTTCGTATCCTAGTAGTTGTAGGAAATCAGTATCCTGTTTCAAATATGTTTTGTAGGATTATACGTATCCTAGTCATAGATGTGTTTAGTTGGGATATCGCCCCAAAAGTATAGTTCAAGTTATAGTAGGAATGTAGGTATCCAAATCGTTTAGTGGGTCCATGTTAGTAGGAAACCCAGTCTTTTCAGTAGTGTTGCCCATGTCAAGTAGGGACTTTTCAGATAGTGTTGCCCATGTTCGTAGGGACTTTTCAATAGTGTTGCCCATGTCAGTAGGGACTTTTCAATAGTGTTGCCCATGTTCGTAGGGACTTTTCAGTAGTGTTGCCCATGTCAGTAGGGACTTTTCAATAGTGTTGCCCATGTTCGTAGGGACTTTTCAATAGTGTTGCCCATGTCAGTAGGGACTTTTCAGTACCCAGACCGTTATATAAAGTGTTGCTGGTTATCCTCCAGCGTTCTCAAAACTTGTTTATGTGGTTACAGCGTTGGTAGTATGAAAATAATATGTAACACCTCCCCTAAGACCCATACCTGGACCACGTGCGGTCAGTGTTACATACTATGTAGAAATCGTCAGTTTGTTTATCAGTTTACCAGTTCCATGTACTCCACTTGTTTGAGTAAAATAGTATACAACCATGTTTGTATAAAAGTGTTTGACTATGTTTTCCACCCCTGTTCAAAGCAGTTAAAAAGTAGGGGCTGTGAACTCACCTGTTGAGTTAAGTGAAAGTGCGAGTGCTAGCAAACCTAAGCCCAAGTATAGTCCGAATCTCCTAACGTCCTAAACGTACGAGATTTAATAAGTATGTGGATGTCTAAGTTAATCATCCATGCTAGTGTTCGTACAACCAAGTCACGTCCAAATCGTTCGTTTAAATGTTTATGTTTGTATTTCGTATTTGTGAAAATGTATACGATTCGTTGGTGATAGTTTGAAATCCTAATTTCGGTAAAATAAGTGTGTTTGTATTGTTTGTAAAGCTCGTGAATCGTATCGTATAAAGATATGCGTTTCCGGTTAGTTCGACACTTAGTGAAAACTAGTTTTTTTTAAACTTCCTGTTTTTAGCGACGCAAGGTGCGACGCTGGGTGGTTATGCGACGTAGGGTGCGACGTACGGGTCTACGTCGCATTCAGGTTTTTGCGACGTCAAGGGTTGCGTCGCATAGGCGACGTTCGCAATTTAATGCGACGGAACGGGTTGCGTCGCTATCTGCGACGTGGGGATGATTATGCGACGTAAAGGCCTACGTCGCAGTACTGTTTTTGGGCAAAATGCGACGTAGTCGCCTGTTCGACGAACAGATCAAAAATAACGAGTTTTTGGGCGATTTTGGACGTTTTTGGATGCATAAAACACTAAAACATGTTAATCTAAGTATATTAAACAAGAAATATCAATTATAACTTCGAAATCTAAAGATTTGCGGGATTTGTCGGAAACTTACGGGTGTCGGATTTGAAATCCGAAAAGGTAGAATTGTAGATCGTGGTCTTGTGGTCGTTTTATTCCAAAGGAGGGTGATGATCCGATGCGTTTTTGTGGTAGTTTTGATGATTTTTGTGTGGATTTTGGGTAAGTTTAGAGAGAGGTTGGAGAAAGATAAAGAAGAGAGAGAGAAAGATGAAAAGAAATGAATGAAAGATTAGGGGAGGTGGGAGGTGGTTTTGTTCCACTTTCTGCCTCCGTGTTTGCACTCCGTGTTTGTTTACCCGGTCGTTAAATGTTACTTTATTTTAACTAATATGTTTTAATTACATTTTTCATTATATTTTTAATTAGGATCATTTTATGAAACCAAATTAATAATTATATAAATTTCAACTTTGCTTTATTTTAATTTTTACTAGTTAACGTTTTGCGTTATAAAACGATATGTAAATATTATTGACATAATATTTAATTGTTTACGACGTTATTTAAAAATTTCGTTTTATTAAATAATTTTGTTCACCAAGAGTCGTGTATTTTTGTCGCGTTTGTTTTCAGATTGTTCAGTACGTAATTACAACTAATTACGAATACGTAATACTACGCGTATTATCTAGTTGGGCTTTGCTAGACTTATCTCTAAAATGCGTTGTGAATTCACTCAAGTAGGGAATTAGCCTAGTAATGCAAGTGATTATCGTTAATGATCGCGTTTTAAATTGCGGGGTGTTACAATAACAAACACAATAGCTAATCTACTCACTAATCATGGCAATGTATCCTAAATCAAACATAATAATAGCATGCAACCTTGTGAAAGATAAGGATAGAAATAACCAAAAGTAATGCGTAGATTGAATAGTAGCTGAAAGATTACACGGACAGAGCTCTGAAATATCCCGATCAATATTACAAAGGAGATCCTCCAAGAATTCCAACTCTATTACAAAAGCTACCCTATTAATTCTTCTCTAACTTCTTAGAGAAGTGCTAGAGAGAGAATCTATACTATTCTAGAGATAAGTTTTTAGAGAGAGAGAAATGAGAGAAAATGAGGTGTGAGGTGTGTTTTGAAATGAGAAATGGATGGGGTATTTATAGGGGAAGGATGAAAGCTTTGGTATAAGTCTTGAAGCACACCAAATACAAGCATCAAAGCAGCATAAGGGGTAAGCGGACCAAGGGGGGTCAAACGGCACCCATCAAGGAAAACACCCCCGTATACGGCACCCTAAGGGCCTTATACGGCACCTAGGGTACCGTATACGGTACCTAGGTGCCCATGGGGGGGGGGGGGGTTGGTGCTCCATTTGGCCTCCGTTGATTTCTCGGTTGCTTGGTTCGTCCGTATCTTCTTCGTTTGGAGTCCGTTTGGCTTGATTCTTGCGCCGTTGGATTTGTTTTTCTGTTATGCTTCTAATGACACTAAGTTTGCTAAATTTGGAGGTGTTTGACTTTTGCGTGTTCCGGATGACGATCGATGAGCTTCCAGACTGCACATCTTATCCATCTTTTGTCCGTTTCTTCTAATTCTTTCACCTCCGGTCTTGGATTTCCCTATGGAATCCTAAAATATGAATTAAGATCTAATTCCATAAGTAAATTAAGAAGGGAATATTTAAGGTGACATTATTTGCCTCGTTTTGCGTGATAAACAGATGTTTTTGGTGATTTTAACAGCAACGCCCATAATTAGACTACTTTGGTGATTTTAAGTAAATAATAGATGTTTTAAGATGTTTTCACCAAATATGAGTCCAATATGTGCAGAATAATGTGCCTAAAAACATGACTTTTTAGGTCACATCAAGTATCCCACACTTAGACGTTGCTTGTCCTCAAGCAACACATCCATGCCTTGTGAAAAAGATATTTTAAAAATCTGGTTTTTGGTGAGTCAGAACATTTCTAAAAGTCATCATTTTCTCATATTCATATATTTGCTCTAAAAACATCAAGAAAGATAAGATAATCATTTCAGAAACAAGTAATGATTCTCTATAAGCATACTTCCAAATCTCGTGATCTTGGAGTATACATGACCAGGCGATCTCACTAAAGTGGTCACTCAATTCACTCAAGAGTGTTTCGGGTTTCCTAATATTCTAAACAAAGAAATCGCTCAATTAGCCAGTCATGCAGTACTCATCGTCATAAGCTTGATCGAGAATCGGATCTCTACCACTTAGGTGAGAACGATGCTAATTATCCCAAGACATTCAGGGGTTAATGTTTGTGAGGGTTAAGGGGTATGGATAGTGGAAATTTTGGGTGTAAGGGTGTTGCTTATCTTAGGACTCCTAAGGTCACGAAAAACTTAATTTAGAAACGGATGAAAGTAAAGTAGCTTTTGTCTTCTATCGGACCTTCTTCTTTTAGGGCGATACTTCGAAGTACTAGCTTTATTTTTATTTTTTTTCTTCTATTTTCTTTTTCTAATTTTCTCTTCTTCTCTTTTCTTTTTCTTTCAGAACTTCTTTGCCAGAGAACTTCCAAGGATTATTAAATGCAGAAATCCTTCTTCTTATCTTTCTTCTTCGAGTCTTTTCATGATGTCAATTTTTCACACCAAGGATATTTCTTTTTCGGAGAACACGAGAGAGTAAGACAATTTGAAGGGATGTTCTAAAAAATGTTTTTCATAACCTCAGAAATTCTAAGATAAGTTTTTGGAAATATTTGGGAAGGTAGGGGTTTAAACATGTAGGTTTATGAAACGAAAAGGTTTAGGCTCAACATGGTTTACTAAGTGGATCATCGATACTAAAAATAAGCATCAGAAAGGGTTTTGGGCTTGAAAGAGAAGGCTAAAAAGTGGGTTAAATCCTAAGGAATGTCAAGGTCATCTAATTGCATCTGTACCGCGTACGGTACTCACCAATGTGGTCTCGAAGCGTATGTCAAGAGCAAGTTCTAATTCAGATATACATGCATCGGCACACACAAGAAATGAACAATGTAGCATTAAAATTGAATACTTTTAAGGCTCAAGTTCTCACTGGAAATGGGTTGTATGTGCCTAGTCATGTTCTTATTAGATTATCATTTCTTGGTTAAGCAATTATTAACTAATTTTCCTTAGATTTTAAAACAACTTATTCATATTTTGAAAATGACTTCTCTTAAAAACATCAAAACTCAAAAATTTAGAGTTAATCGGGGGATTAAACTCGTTTTTCTTGTTTAAAATTTAAAAATTTTGAAAAAATTTTAAAGGAACATTTTATGTGTTAACTATTTTGAACTAAAATCATAAAAACAAACTAAGGTATTCTATACCTGCTATCCCACACTTAGAGGAACATTGTCCCTAATGTTCTCTTGAGTTGAGATTGAAAAATCCCACACTTAGAGTTTGAACATGCAAGAAAATGTTTCTCAAGTGTTTTGTTTTGGGGTGGAATCCCACACTTAGTGATAAGTTTAGGATAGAGTATAGACTACTTTTATTATCACACTAACAAAACAAATAAACATGAATCATAATAAAATAGATAAAAGAGGAAAGGATCAGATACTCCCCAGATAGTAAGTTGCATAGGAGCTGAGTTTCTGAATTTACAGAAGGAGATGTGGCCAAGATCTTCTTCTGAGTTCTTTATGAGGATTGGCTCGGCTTCAAGCGACTTGCTAATTTTGATCTCATCATGTCAATTTTATTCTAATGAAGAGATCTCTTAAGTGTGAACACGTTGGATGTACCCTTTTTACAAACTCGGTTTTGTTTTTGCAAATGAAATGAAATCACTGTCTCAGATTTTGAAAGATGTTTTCTAATACAAACCAGTTTTATAAATCATGTGTTTTTAAACGAGTTCGAGCATAATGCATAAAAGTAGTATGCAAGTACCTCAAATGCTCGAAACACAAGATGATTTTCCTATTCATCCGAGAACAGTGGTTTATTTGCAAAATGAGTTGTATTTAGAAGATGTTTTGTATAATAGTTAGGTTCATCCAAGTGTGAAGGATAGTCAGAGATCTACTTCATTTCTCAGATTCTCTTTCTTTCTACGATTATTCCATGGGTTGCCTTCCAAGAAGCGCTGCTTTTAAAGTCGAGAGCCTGACTTTATTTCACGGGTTGCCTCCCGAGAAGCGCTGCTTTTAGAGTCGAGAGCCTGACTTTGCCTTCCTTCAGTCTAGTTGGTGCTGGAATCTCCAGGGTCGGAAGTGCTCAGAAGTGGAACCCTGGGATTGTGTGGATAGATCCTCAAAAAGTGGCGAGAAATGATTTCAACGATGTTCGGAACCTCTTCTGAAAAGATAGGGAAACTTTCAAGATGTTGCTGAGTAACCCTTTTCATATGCAGAAGGTCCCAAGTGATATCCCTGATTGTTCTGGATATAGGTATGCGGGAATCAACTATAGATTAACCATCAGATTCAATCATCTCTCTCTGAGGGTGCTGCTGTCTGAATGAGTCCATGAATCCGAGAAATTGGAGGTGTAAAGTGTCGTGATCTGCTAGGCTGGAGTTTCCTCTTATTTCTCGAATAGAATCATGAATATCCTGGATGAGCCTATTTTGGTAGTTGGTGAACATGAGATTTGAGTCTTTGAAGGTGTTGCACACTATATCGTACACCTCACATAAACCATAGTGAAATATCTGTCGATGCTCGTCCAGATTATCCTCAGCAAAGATTTCTTGGATCCGTTCTGTGAGGAAGTTCGCGATGTTAACCATCGAACCTTCTGGTATAGAGGAAGGGATGTCACGCGACCTTTCGGTGAAACTCACATACTCAAGATCTTCAGCAATATTGTGAGCATGGAACTCAATAGTGCAGTCTTTGTAGAACCTGTGAGGAGAAGTCTCGTCAATGTGGTCGTTCCTTGCCATAGAATTAAGTATGCCCCGAAGATTATTCATCAGTCGAATATCGGCATCTGCATCAGGGTTCCCAGTAGCACGGTACATTTCCTCGTGGAATGAGTGTAGAAACTCACTTTGTTCCCGGGAATATGGAAATGCGGATCTAATCAGAGTGTCATAGATCTTCCTGTAGATGCGCTTCTGTTCTTCAAAGAACTCCAGCTCTTCAGATGTAGGTCTAGCGTTTTGTTGCAGGAGCTGAGCAGCGAGATCTTCGGCGAAGGCATTGAGACGATTGTGGAAGAATCTGTAATCTTGGGAATTCTCGACTTGGTTGACTTCAGATTCAGCTATGATTTCCTCTATCAAGGCCTGTTGTCGTGGAGTGTACTCGTTGGTAGAGTGGAGGATAATGCTAGTCATCATAGGTATGTCACTTTCAAAGTCTTCGATAGCACTTATCATCTCCTCATGGTTGGTTATAATCGGAATTTCTGGAGAAGGTGGATTAGTTGGAGGCGTAGGAAGATAGATAGACCGGATATCTATTGGAATGTCAGCATAGACGACATCATCCACGTCACTCTCTATGAATGGAGAATCCTTAGCCTGGGAATCAGGGAACTCAACATGATCAGATGGTGGCTGGGTGTCATTGGTGATCTGAAATATCGGTTGTGAAGAGTGCATCTCTATATCTCTCTCTTCCTGAGAATCAGTATCTCGGCTGGATTCAGAGGTGCCTCCAAATTTGAACAGGGTTCATGGCGTAGATGCGTCGAAGATTTGGATCCTTCAGGAAGGCTCTCTTGAATGCAACTCCATTAATCGGGAAGCTTTGTAAGCTGAGATCTTCATCAGGAGTTTGTCTCTAAGCTATGGGTGTTGTTTTGCTAATGCAATGGTTTTCTCGATGTTTAACAGAGCGTCGAGTCGAGGCGAGATAAGAGGCTTAGAGGGGTCCATGACAGAGGCTATAAGCCTTTCCATAGTTATGCCGAATCCTGCATCATATGGTTCATCAGTAGGTGGGTCATCATCTGATTCATTATCTGACAAGGGAATAGTGTTCTCGATCTGCATGATTTCTTCTGTCGGATAGTTGGAATCAGGTAAGCAGTGATGCGGTGGGGTGGATTGGTATAAGTCCTCCTCTTCTTCTTCAGGGTCTTCTTCCATTTCTTCTTCGGATTCCTCCATTTCTTGTTCAGGTTCAGTTTCTTCTTCCTCCATTTCTTCTTGTTCTGACTCATCTGGCTCGGAATCTTCACTCCCTTCTTCTGATTCTGACTCTTCTGTTGATGAGATAAGGCAAGTGTGTTCATCAGGCACGTAAGTATATGATGGTTCTGAATCAGAATTGTACTCGTCTGAAGTGATCCTGCCCATAGAGATGGCATATATCTCTACTTGCTCTGCGAGAAGCTCATCAGCCTGGTTGATTTTGAATGCAACTGTTTGTCCATGTGCTCTGAGGCTGATAGTCTGCGAGTAAACATCAATAATAGAACGAGCAGTATTCATGAAAGGCCTTCCTAGGATAATGGGTATATTGATGTCTTTCCTGAATATCCATCACTACGAAGTCAGTTGGGAAATAGAACCTATCCACCTTTACCATGACGTTCTCAGCTATGCCTCTAGGATATCGGATTGTGTGATCGGCAAGCTGGACGCTCATTCCAGTGGGTTGCAGTGGTCCTAATTCAAGTCTGGAGTAGAGTGAGTAGGGCATGAGGTTGATGCTTGCTCCGAGATTGGCCAAGGAACGGATCATGCCAGAGTGATAGATAGAGTAGGGCAAGGTGAATCGGCCCGTGTCTCTTAGTTTTTCCGGAAGGGAATTCTGAATGACGGCGGAGCATTCAGCGTTGTGAGAGATTTTAGGTACTTCGGGTACCTTTTCCTTAGTAACCAGCATGCGTCGAATGTACTTGGAGCCGGAAGGGATTCTAGACACGGTGTCTAAGAATTTTCCGTCGAGTTTGAAAGATTTAGCGTTGTATCTTTTTCTGATACGATGTGGGAAGGGGACTCGAACTTCCTGAATAAGAGTAGGTACGGGTTTGGTCTCAACTATCGTCGGGACAGGAGTAGTGTTCTTCATCGGAGAAGAAGCTTCAGAATGGCTCGGTGCCTTCTGGTTATCCGTAGAGTTCAGAGTCTTGGCCTCCTCAACATGGGGTTGTGAACAGTATTGCTCGGTAGAGATCCTTGAGGTCGAGTGTCAAGACGGTGGGCTAACTGACCAATTTGATTCTCGAGGCTCTTGAGAACCGAGAGTTGATTTCGAAGGAATAGGTCGGTTTGATCTTGTCTAGCCGTCGTCTTCTGATTGAAAGCGTTTTGCCCCTGGATAAACTTTTTCAGGTTGTCATCAGTGCTCGTGACTGGGACGATTGGCTTCACTGGTTCAGCAGGTTGGGTATCCTTAGTGGCAGTTAATGGAAGTGGTTGATTGTTTGGAAGTTGTGGTTGTTGTGGGTACATCGGATATCGAGGCTGAAACCTGGGTGGTTGATTGTTCCGTGGAGGAAACTGGGTTCCTCGTGCTCTTGGCGGAGAAGTTCTAGCGAAGCCAGGTGGATTTTGTTGTCTGGTTGGGAATTGGGCATAGTAGACAGTTCCGTTGGTAGGATCTTCATACTCCACAGCGTATTCCTCGGTAGGATGATGGGCACAGTTCTAGCAAGCTTGAACTTGGTGAACCTGCTGTGGTTGCTTCTTTAGTTCTCCAATCTGCTTCGTTAGAGTTTCGATCTGCTCGCTCAGAGATTTGATTGCTTCAGCTTGCACGGTGCTTGCAATAGGTAGGGATGAGGATTGCTCATCGGACTTCCAGTCGTGGTGATGCATCGTCATGTCTTCGATTAAGGCCCATGCTTCATCGTCGGTTAACTTCATGAGGTTGCCTTGAGCAGCTGCGTCAAGCGTGATGCGATGAATAGGATTGAGACCATTATAGAAAGTATAGAGTTTATCGGTTTTGGTCATCTGGTAGTTGGGACATCTCCTCACCAAACTCTTGAATCGCTCCCATGCTGAGTAGATTGACTCATCGTGAGCTTGTGAAAAGTTCGCGATGTCATTCTTGGCTTTAGTTTGTTTGGACGGAGGGAAATATTTCGTAAGGAATTTGTTTCCCATGTCCTCCCATGAGGTGATTGATCCGGTGTCTAATCCCTCAAACCAACCAGCTCAAAGCATGTAAGGCGAGAGAAAAGGGGAACATGTGTAGGTGAACTATGTCCTGATCGACCCCATTCTGCTTATATGAGTTGGAGATTTGAATGAATTTGTTGATGTGGGCGTTAGGATCTTCACGGGGTAGTCCGTGGAATTGGCAGTTGTCCTTGATGAGTTGGACGATGTGGTATTTGAGTTCGAAAGATGGTCCGTCGATCACTGGATAGCTAATCGGTCCTCCTCGTCCTTCGATGGATGGTTTGGTACTATCGGCAAGAGTAACACGAGCGGCCATTGGTGGAAAACGGGAACGTCATTCTTTGCGGATGGTACGGATAATCGACTCAGGATCGGGTACGAAAATGAGTGGGTCAGATCCGGATGATCTGGTCGAATATCGTTGTGGATTGTGGGAAAGAATTTTTGGTGGTTACGAGAGAGAAATCTAATCTACGGGTATCACTAAAGAGAAAGTTCCTCGGGACGCCTCTGAATCTTACGATTAACTTTCCCCGGCAGCGGCGCCAAAAACTTGACGCGCCACCAACCGTCATGCGTCATCAACGCGACCGTATGGTAGCACGTCGGTGGAAGTTTTAAAATTTATATTTAGCTGGGGACCTAAGTTCTGCTAGAGCTGTATAGCTGAAGTATGACCTAGGGTCGTTCTAAAGAGTTAACCGTATTGTGAAACAACTTGTTGAGACGAAAGTTCAAATTAGCGATGGTTTGAAAATAGCTTTTGAGTGGGGGTTTTATACTTAAATCCGTAATTGAAATTAAAACTAATTAAAGCAGTAAATAAAAGCGGTAGGTTGAATTAATATAAGGGGACTTGTGTTTGTTATGATTTCGTTAGCTTTTATGTGGGGTGATGCTGTATTGGGGTTTTATATTTGAAATCGTCTTTTAAGATTTGTGTCTTGCGTTCACGTAGATACCTTGTGGTGTAAACACTAATACCCTACTGATCAGATAAACCGATCGGTATGTCACTGAGTATTAGGCTGTCACGATTCTGATCAGATCGGACTGCCTTGAAACCCTCATCACCGTCTCTTATGATGAGACCAAGTGACCCTCCAGATGGGGTGCATGAATAAGGCGGCAGTCCGCAATTTATCCACTGATCTTTCTTAACACAAACAAAGATATCTAAGCTTGGCAAGGCATTTAAGATTTAAGACAGGTGGTGACTGACTAACATATACATTAATGGTTGTGATTGAGTTCAGAGATATTTGGCTGTGATACAGTCTTCAACCCACAGAGTTTTCCACAGTTTGTATGTAATTGTACTGCACAAGAGGTGTTTCCAATGTTATACTGTGTATTCACCCGTATTACGGTCTTTCCTGGATCACAGACTATGCTAGGATGTAACACAGTATACAGCCTTCGACCTTTCCGTAGTTTGTAGGTGTTTGTACTTTACCATAGGTGTTTCCAACGTTAAACCGAATACTTTACAGCCATCTGAACTCAATATATCTAAGCTTGTATTACAGTAAAACCATCTATGATAGCTAAACAACCCGTTCACTTTGTAATCCCAAACTAATAAATCCCTGATTAATTCACAGTGTACTATACGATAGGTAGACAGTATTTTCATTGCTTCAAAATCAGACCATGTTATTTTAAGAAAACATAGATAGGTAGTGACCATTTGATTAAGGTTCGCGACTCCTTGACATAAAGGTTCTAACCACGTTTATTGGAGGAAAGGCGATAGTTTAGTTTAAAATCATAAATGTATAGTTAACAGTACACCGGTTTTCAACATTTAACAATTGGGATCATTATTCCACGACGGATTGTGCCCACGACTTTCATAGCTTCCACGTTCCATACTACACACATTCGTGATGTTTCCGGCGCTATACAAATGAAAGCCGTATAACGTTACCTCCGTTGTTTCATAACGATGTTATCCCAATTGTATTTAAAGTAGCATCACCCCAAATATTAACAAGCTAACTACATCATAACAAACACAATAGCTAATCTACTCACTAATCATGTCAATGTATCCTAAATCAAACATAATAATAATATGTAACATTATGAAAGATAAGGATAGAAATAACCAAAAGTAATGCGTAGATTGAATAGTAGCTGAAAGATTACATGGACAGAGCTCCGAAATATCCCGATCAATATTACAAAGGAGATCCTCCAAGAATTCCAACTCTATTACAAAAGCTACCATATTAATTCTCCTCAAACTCCTTAGAGAAGTGCTAGAGAAAGAATCTATACTATTCTAGAGAGAAGTTTTTAGAGAGAGAGAAATGAAAGAAAATGAGGTGTGAGGTGTGTTTTGAAATGAGAAATGGATGGGGTATTTATAGGGGAAGGATGAAAGCTTTGGTACAAGTCTTGAAGCACCAAATACAAGCATCAAAGTAGCATACGGGGCAAGCGGACCAAGGGGGGTCAAACGGCACACATCAAGGCAAACACCCCCGTATACGGCACCTAGGGTACAGTATACGGTACCTAGGTGCCCAGGGGGGGGGGGGTTGGTGCTCCATTTGGCCTCCGTTGATTTCTCGGTTGCTTGTCTGTATCTTCTTCGTTTGGAGTCCGTTTGGCTTGATTCTTGCGCCGTTGGATTCCTTTTTCCGTTACGCTTCTAATAACACTAAGTTTGCCAAATTTGGAGGTGTTTGACTTTTGCGTGTTCCGGATGACGATCGGCGAGCTTCCAGACTGCACATCTTATCCATCTTTTGTCCGTTTCTTCTGATTCTTTCACCTCCGGTCTTGGATTTCCTTATGGAATCATAAAATATGAATTAAGATCTATTCCATAAGTAAATTAAGAAGGGAATATTTAAGGAGACATTATTTGCCTCGTTTTACGTGATAAACGGATGTTTTTGGTGATTTTAACAGCAACGCCCATAATTAGACTACTTTGGCAATTTTAAGGAAATAATAGATGTTTTAAGATATTTTCACCTAATATGAGTCCAATAAATATAGAATAATGTGCCTAAAAACATGACTTTTTAGGTCACATCACAGTCCATACCAATGATGACGTCAAAACTTCCAATTTTGACAGGCATAAGATCGATCGAGAAAGATTCGTCGGCTAGGTTTAAAGTGAAATTAGGTATCACACTATTAGTTTCTATGAGTTTACCGTTTGCTAGTTCTACAGTGTACTTAACATCTAGAGCAACAGGGGTGATGTCAAGCAGTGGGCAAAATTCATCTAAGATAAAGCTCCTATCGGCACCAGTATCAAATAGAACAGAAGCAGATAAGTTGTTGAGGAGGAACATACCCGAGACCACAGTCGGGTCTTGGCGGGCATCCCCAGAGTTGAGTAGAAAGGCTCTACCTCTAGCATTGTTGTTGTTGCCCTTGTTCTTCAGCTTTGGGCACTCGTTCCTGAAGTGCCCGGTGTTTCCACATTCGAAGCAGGCTCTGGATGGCCTGGTGTTGTTGTTGGAATTGTTGTTATTGTTGTTGGTGGGGGATCTACAGTCCTTGGTGAGGTGTCCGTACCTCTTGCAGTTGTTGCAGTAGGTACCGCAAGGACCTTCGTGGTGGCGGTTTCACTTGGAACAGTAAGGTTCGTTCCCGGTGTAACCCCGTTTGGTTTTGGTGGTTGAGTTGTAGGCTTTGATGGTGTCGGGTTTCTTGTTCTGGTGGTTGTCGTGTTTGTCGAACCACTTTCTTTTGTTGTTGTGGGAGGATGGAGTAGGAGATTCTTGGCTGTCGTTCATAGCCATAAGCTCATGGGCTAACCGGATGGCGCCATGAAGAGTGGTTTGTTTTGAAGAGGCGACATTTTCCCGGACAGGTTCCGGAAGGCCGCGGATGTACTTTTTGATTTTCTCGGGTTCTGTACTTACCATGGCTGGGCGAAGAATGGCAAGTTGTTGGAATCTGGTGGTGTATCCAACAATATCGGTTCCCTGCACCTTTAAGTGCCAGAACTCTTCATCCAGTTTCTGGAGTTGCTCGCTTGGGTAGTACTCATCCGTGAGCATTTTCTTCAAGTCCTCCCAAGGGAGTAGATAGGCGACGACAATACCCACAGACTGGGCGTAAGAATTCCACCAAGTGAGGGCACCTTCAGAGAAAGTGCAAGTGGAGTATTTGACCTTGTCTTCCTCCACACACTTGCTGATGCGGAAAACAGATTCCATTTTCTCAACCCACCTGATCAACCCGATGGCACCTTCCGTCCCCTTGAAGTTCAGAGGTTTGCAGTTCAAGAAGTCCTTATAAGAACAGGGTTTTACCGTAGGGGCATTAACAGCTGTGTCTTCACTGCTCGGGTTTGACCGAGTAGCTAAGGCCTGAGCCACGCTTTGGGCGATGAGCTGAGCGATCTCGATGTCACTATACGTGTGTCGTCTTGGAGGCATGCTGCTGAGTAATGAAGGAATGAAATATGTAAGATATTGCACCAGTCATGATATATCACACATGTATATACATAAGGGAGTAATATACATAGTAGTACGAGGTGATAACCATATTCCATTAGTTAATAAGCCGAGTTACAAGGTAAGAGTTTTCAAAAGATTACAGGATTACTGAGTTTACAAAAGATACTGGGAATTCTACCTCCGGTCGAATTACAAGAGTTCTACATAGATTAGCTAGTCAGATTACAATTTAGTAGCTACCCTAATCTTGACGTAGATTAAGTTGAGTGAATAGTGCGGTGAGATGGTCCACAGATTCGGCGAGTCTGCCAACCATTCGGAGTGCGTCCTCGGTTTTCGTTAGACGTGTTTCACATTGTTGTAACCTTGATTGCAGGGCGGAGATCTCGTTTCGGTTATTGATAACTTGATTGTGAACGATCTCCATGGTTTGAGTGGTATCTTCTACTTGGTCGTGAGTACGGTTGACGGTTTTTGATAGATCTTCCTGATCCAGGTAGATCTGTGCAATGCGGCCCTGAGCCGTTATCATCCAGTTTTCTCGGGTTTCTTGAAGTTCAATTTCCATGTCGTGCAACCGGCGTTCATGCCGATGCACGCGAGCGGTTAACACCGGTACAGTATGGTGTGTCGGTTCTTGAGTGTATGGTGAGAGATCCATAGGTGAGTATTCCTCGATATTATGGGGGATCTCGATGTGTTCCTCAATCCTCCAAGTGGCAATAGCCGCAGCTAATCAGCTCCACTGTTGAGCAATTGCTCGATGGCGAGCTAAAGTAGACGTGTTACCAGTGGTGGCAGGATTGGCATAGGGGCTAGCTCGGCGCGAGCTACCAGTGCGTCTAGCCACTAAGGGTTCTGAGTGGCTACGACGTGAGCGAGAGAGAAATGATGGAGTATGTGTAGTTTGCCTAGATGATGAGTCTGCCATTTCTGTGGCAAGAACGTTTAATGAGTGAGGCCCATCATATACATATATATACATATATCATATAATAGCCTAATGTGTCTAGCGCAAACAAGTATAAGTCCCGGTTTCTCTCGTGGTCAGAGTCAACTAGTGTATTTCCGTTCAACATAACCATTTCAGACCTTACATCATCTTTCGTTAATTGTACATAGTTGATCAAGCTTTGTTAAATTAAAGTCGTATGTTGTAATTCCTGAACCAGTCATTCCTAATAAGAAAATACTGCCTAACGGTCATAGTCTAGGACCACTAAATGCAACCTAGTTCACTATAACCTTAGTCTCTGATACCAATCTGTCGTACCCCCAAATTTAAGATGCGGAAGCAGTTCGGGTCGGGGCGCGACTAATCAAATATCAAAGCACACAAGATATAGCAAACGACTCTATATGCGTCGTTTTTACAAAATATATTGATATAAAAAATGTTTACAACATTTGAATCTATACATAGCTCGTGTTCTAAAAATGAGAGATTCCAATACATAAATACTTTTACAAAATATATTAATGCAAGGAAATCTCTAATGTCTGCATGCTGACTCGAGCTATAGTGATCCTGAGGGCAGTCCAATCCTACTGCTGAATACCTGTGATACATGCTAAAATGGGTCAGCGAAACGCTGGTGAGCTCACAGGTTATTATATATCAAATTATATCGTACGAACCGCAAGATTTAAATACTGATTTGCAACCAAGCAAATAATGATGTATACAGCCATGAGCACATAGTCTGATCTTAACTCGAGGGGTCAGGATCCACATTCAAGGACCTGATCGAGGTGCCTCCCACGAGTGCCTAATCTACACTCGTCTGAACAAATATTAGTACATCCGTTTACCCAGTTAGTGCATGCTAACCCGGAAGAGGAGGGTCAATCCTATATGGTACCATACACTAACATTCGCGCTACCGAAGTATTACCAAACTATGTTGTGGAGGACTTAAAATGATTAGTTGTGTAAACTCATGTAGTATATGAAAAGTTTGTACTCGCGTTCACATGTTAAAAACAAGCAATGAATCACACCCCTGAGTGAAAACAGTAAAAAGAGGGGCCATGAGACTCACCTGAGTCTGAGTGCGTTTATCTCTATAAACGTGAGTTGCTTAACCAAGTAGAGACGTCCGAAGACTGTAACCTGAGGGTGTCCACGACACGCGATGGTTATAAACGTGAGTTGGTATCTATAAGACTACCTTTGTAGTTGTTCGTCCAACTAGAATGTCCAAATTACTACGATTTGGTTGATTGTTTGAATATTTGTAAAACGTGTACGGCCCGTTGGTGATTGTTTTTAATAATAACCTCGACATTATTATTATTATGATTTTTGAAGTATTATACTTGAAAGTACGTCCCAAAGTGTTTTATAAGTCATGTCGTATAAGTATTTGAGGTTATATAAGTTTGACACTTAGTGTGAAAAAGAGTTGCAAACTTTCTATTTTTAGCGTCACTTATAGCGACACTTAGGGTTCAGGTGACACTCAGGAAGTGTCGCATAAAATGGGACAGTCTGTAATATGGGCGTCACTTAGAGAAGTGACGCATGATAAGGCGTCACTAAGGCAGTGTCGGGTATCAGTGTCGGATAAGTTATAAATTGATTTGGGACGACACTTAAGAAGTGTCGGGTATCAGGGTTATGCGTCACTAGGGTCAGTGTCGGATGAAATCAGAATTTAATAATAGGTGACACTTAGGAAAGTGTCGCTTGAAGTGTCGGTTATTGAATTTGCGTCACTTAGGCAGTGACGGGAAAAGAGGGCTTTTTGCGGCACTTAGGCAAGTGACGCAAGATTAGGGCTTTTAGCGACACTTAATGCGACACTTAAGTGACGCTTTAAGTGACGCTTTAAGTGACGCTACGCTGCTTCGGCCTATACGACACTTAAGTCTGTTGGTCAGATTTTGAGTCGAAAACGAGTTTTTCGGTGACCGTTTGGTCCGGTTCTTTTACCCAACCCATATTTGGACATTTTAAGCTTAAAAACCACAAACAAGTAGAAATGAGTGAAATCGGAGAGTTTCGAGTTTTGTCGGAAACTTACGAGTTAACGCCGGGAGAAACCGAAAAGATGGATGTGAAGCTCTTGTCGTGGTGAATCTTTTTCTCCAAATGAGTCTTGCTTTTTAATGAATTTTGGTGGTGATTTTGGTGGTTTTTGTGAAGGTTTTAGAGAGAGGAGTGAAAGAGAAATGGTATGGAGAGAAAGAGTGGGTGTTGGTGAAATGATGAAATTGGAAGAAGATGATAGTGATGGTGGGGGGTAAGGGGGCCAGCCCACTTGGGCCCCACCCAAGTGTGGTTGGCTCCAATTTTTCGTCCCCTGCGTTTGCGCTCCGTGCGGTGTTCGTTTTCCCGATCGTTTAAACGTTAAATAATTATTTTATACGCTTAAATATACGTTTTAAAATACGAATCATTATTCGGTATTTTTGTTGAAGTATTTCACCAAATACTTAATATTTGAGTTATAAAATATAACTTAACTTTATTTCGATTAGTTTGCGCGTTTAATATTTTAATCGCGTAGACGCTATTTGTACGATACGAAATGTAAACGAAATATTATCAAAATAATATTTTAAATACAATAGTGTTATTAAATAATGTTATATTATTTAATAAGATTTTTCACCAACGTCCGTATTATTTGAACCGAATTACATTCGATTTGAGATGCGTACGATTTAATCAAATCGCATAATGGTATATATATTCAACAATATATATATTGATACATTAATTAGCCTAACATAGAACTAATTACATGTATTATCAGTTGATTAGGCACTAATTACAAGTCCTAATTTGACGGGTATCACAGTGCAATAATTATTTACTACATTATTGCATCTGTGCAATTACTTTTTACTACATGATGTGTTCAACTATTATTTACTACAAATCTGTGAGATTCACCAACCTTTTTGGTTGACCCTTTTAGTGATGCATTCTCAAGTACACAACAACAGTAGAGTTGCCCAACAGGACTTGCTTACTAGCTCTAGTCGCATGCATTTACACACTTAGAGATTTTTATACATTACTTTTGTAATAGATGTTATGTATTAGAATCTCTACGATTTTATTAGCGAACTTGACAATAATGTATATTTTTGAATACTTATGTAATGAAATACTTTTCAATCGTCTCATATAGAGTCATTCGCTGTATCCTTGGTGCTTGTTTACTTGATTAGTAGCACCCCAAAGCTTACTTCCGCTAAACATTGAATTTGGGGGTGTTATAGATTGGTATCAGAGCCTAAGGTTATAGTGAACTAGGTTGCATTTAGTGGGCCTAGACTATGACCATTAGCTAGTATTCTAGTTTAGGTATAACTGGTTCAGGGATTACATCATACAAGTTTAATTTAACATAGCCTGATCAACTATGTACAATTAAATGAAGATGATGTGAGATCTGAAAGGGGTTACGTTGAACAGGAATGCACTAGTTGACTCGGACCACGAGAGAACCGGGACTCTTACTTGTTTGTGCTTGACACACACTAGGCTATTATGTGATATACGTGTATATACATACATAGACCTCGCTCACCGACGTACCACTCTTTAGGCTATTGTATATTATTTATAAATATGCCTCACACGTTGATACACTCGCTATTGAAGTAGCTGACTTTTCTCTCTTAACACATACGAAATTCGCTCATCGATTTGCACCAACAATGACAGACTTGAACACCGTCACACCACTTTATGGTGAACTCAAATGACTTCATGAACATCACATCTAGCACATCGAAACCAACAGACTTGCAAGGACTAAAATCCTTTCTTGTCATTTCTATAGAACTTTCTCGCGTGGAAAATGGCAAACTCCACATCTGACGATTACCCATCAAATAACAACCAAATCAATGATGAACAAATTCAGTACACATATCTCGATGAAGAGATAGCACCTATGGGAGAAATCGTGAATGAGAAAATCGATAATCAAAATTTTGGGATAATCGACATTGAAGAGTACGAAAGAGTACGAGATCAGGCCGAAGACTTAGATGGCCGAAATTGGGAGCTCAAAATGAAATGCAAAATCTACGAGCTGGAGTTGAGAATCTTAAAAAGATCCATTTCTGAATGAATCCGAGATCAACTCCATTACTGGAAGGAAGTGACTGCTAATTTGAGTCACAGAACAACAATGTGGATCAAATGGATGTACAAACAAGCAACCGAAGATGATTTGAATTATCCTGCATCCCTACGATACAGGGACATACTCGAAGCTCGTTACTACCCTCACGACCTACACCTAGAATAGACTAACGATAAATAAAAACTATCTTGTATAGCGAAAACATGTATCTAGTAGGTCGTACTAGGAATCCTTAATCCGACGGGTGTATAGTAACCCCGTCACATTTTATATGAACCTTCTATATGTAACACCCGCCAAATTAGGACTAGTAATTAGTGCCTAATCATATGTTAATACATGTAATTAGTTCTGTGTTAGGCTAATTAATGTATCGAATTATATATATAATGTTGAATATATATACGAAAATGCAATTTGATTAAATCGTACGCAATTTAAATCGAATGTATTTCGATTCAATTTAATACGGACGTTGGTGACCAATTTTATTAAATAACGCTTTTATGTCAAAAATATTATTTTGATAATATTTTGTATTCAATCGTATTGTACAAACAGAACTTACACAATTTAAAATATTTAAAACGCGCAAACTAAATAAGCAAACTTACACTTTATAACTCAAATATAAATTGATTCGTAAAAATATTTAAATAAAATATCGCGTAATAATTTGTATTTTAAAACTTACCAATTAATATGTAAAATAATTTTAAAACGTTAAATGACGGAGAAAACGAACACCACGCGGGGCACGGAGACGGAGACCGAAAATGGGGGACTTAACCTCCCATTTTCTTTTCTTTCCTTTCATTTTTCTTGTCTCTCTCTCTCTCTTACTCTTTTTCTCTCATTTTCCAAAAACCACCACATTCACTAAAATCGACAAATAACACCATCAAACGCACTCGTATCAACAAGATTTTTAGAGATTCACGATCACCTCGCGACGATCTACAACGCCATCTTGCCGGATTTTCATTTCGGCAATTTGTAAGTTTCCGACAAAATCCCGAAATCTCTCGATTCTTAGTATTTTTCAATTGTAGTTGTTATTATCACTTGTATATGTCCATTACAATGTATAGAACACGATTTTATAACCTGAAAACGAGTTTAAAACGGATTTTTGGCCGGAAAAACCTTGACAGCCGGACTTTCTGGGCTGATGTTCATCCATGCGACACAAGCCTTGTGTCGCATGTTGTGTCGTATTTTGGCCTTTATGTCGCATAAAATCCCATGTGTCGTACCTTATGTCGTACCAGATAATTAGTGTCGCAAGTCCTGCGACACAACCACTATGTCGCATACCCCATACGACACAATCACTATGTCGCTGTTGAATCAGCATTTCGCATCCACGCGACACAACCCTTGTGTCGTATGGACATTGTGTCGCACTACTATGCGACACAACCCTTGTGTCGCATAACGAACTTTGTGTCGCATAACGAACTTTGTGTCGCATTTAGTGTCGCATAAAACAGCAGGTTTTCAAATTTCAATTTCACTAAGTGTCGGAACTATATAACCTCAAACCCTTATACGATACGACTTATAAAACACTTTGGGACACACTTTCAAGTGCAAAACGCCAATTACCTGATAATAATACTTAAGGTTTATTATTTCAAATCCGTCACCAACGGGCCGTACACGTTTTCAAACACTTATCAAATCAACCAAATCGAAATAATTTGGACATATATAGTTGTGTAACAACTACAAGGGTGATCTTTTGAGATACCCAATCATGATTATAACCATCGCGTGTCGTGGACACCCTCAGGTTACAAGTCGTTGGACTTCATTTCTCGCTAATCAACTTACGTTTGTTTAAACGCATTCAGACTCAGGTGAGTCTCATAGCCCCTCTTTTTACCGTTTTACTCAGGGGTGTGATATATTGCTCAATTTTAACATGTGAACGCAAGTACAAACATTTCATATACTACATGAGTTTTTCGAAACTAATCATTTAAAGTCCTCCGTCAGCATAGTTGTTAATACGTTGTAGCGTGAATATTAGTATATGGTACCATATAGGATTGACCCACCTCGTCCGGGTTAGCAAGCACTAACCGGGTAAACGGACGTACTAATATTTGGGAAGACGAATGTTGATTAGGCATTCGTGGAGGCACCTCGCCCGGAATTCTCTATAGGGGACCCGGCCCTCGAGTTAAGCTCAACTATGTGCTCATGGCTGTATACACGATGACTATCATTTAATTGCTGGATGCAATTCATTGTTTAATTGCTGGATGCAATTCATTATTTAAATCTTGCGGTTCATACTATATTAACTGATTTCAAACCTGTGAGCTCACCAGCTTTATAGCTGACCTTTTAGCATATATCGCAGGTACACAGCAGTAGGATGTTTCTGCTTCAGGACCTTAGCTCGAGTCAGCATACAGACGATTGAGATTTTCTTGCATTAGTATATTTTGTACAAGTACTTATGTACTGAAATCTCCTTTTATTTAAACTCGAGCTATGTAAAGCTTTAAATGTCGTAAACATTTCAATTATCAATATATTTTGTTAAAACGACGCATATAGAGTCGTTTGCTATATATCTTTGTGCTTTGTTATTGATTAGTAACACCCAAATCAAGCTTCCGCAAATCATCAAATTTGGGGGTGTTACAGATTGGTATCAGAGCCTAAGGTTATAGTGAACTAGGTTGCATTTAGTGGACCTAGACTATGACCATTAGGCGGTATTCCTTATTAGGTATAACTGGTTCAGTGATTACATCATACGAGTTTAATTTAACATAGCCTGATCAACTATGTACAATTAAGCAAAGATGATGTAAGATCTGAAAGTAGTTATGGCTGAACGGGGTACGATAGAAGACTCTGACCTCGAGAGAACCGAGACTTAAACATGTTTATGCTAGACACTCAATAGGCTATATTATATAGGAACTATATGAATATAGGCCTCACTCTTACTAACGCTTTGTCTCAGAAATGGCAAACATACCATCAAATTCATCGCGCTCTCAATCCGGGTCGCAGAACCCAAGGGTAGCTAGGAGGAATGCCAGGTTGCCTCGAGCTGGCCCGTACCCCACTCACTTCACCTTGCCGGCCTTAGCCGCTAGGGTGAACCAACACGAGCAGCGACTTCGCACCATGGATGTCGTGCTGCAGGAAACGAACGAAAACTGGAGACTTACATCCCTTGAACGCATCGAACAAGTCTCCGACGACCTTGAAACCACAAACAACAACATGGATGTCCTTCGCAACCAAGTAATAGAAATAAGCGTGGAAAATGCCCTTCTGCGACAAAGGATGGAAGAATGTGAACAGCGCTCACATGAAGCAGAAGAGTATGCCCGTGGACTAACACAACGACTAACCCTAGCAGAAGATAACGCCCGACAAGCTAGCAGACTTGCAAACACTGTGGACCGTCTTGTCACGATGATGGAACAAATTAACCTACATTAAGACTAGTGTAGTCTTTGCCTTGTAATCTATTCTGTAATCTAGTAACTATCTAAGCGCTACTCTATAATTGGGTCGGATGTAACAATTCCCGACGCCTTTTGTAATACATCCATAGGATGTAACCTTTGAACTCATATTAGCTATCAAATATTCCTTGTTGTTTCAACTCATATTAATTGTCATTTTTTTCCATATTGATGTCATGTATTACTGCTTTTATACATGTACATCTATAACAAATACAACTTTCCTACAAAATCTCATGTATCTTCATTTCTTTTATTGAAGAATCATGCCGCCAAAGACAAGACCATACACCGATGCTCATCTCACATTCCTTATAACCCAGGCTGTTACTGAAGCCTTGGCTCGGAATACTCCACAAAATTCCACGAGAAACAGCGATGCCGCTGAAACCCCTGCTGCTAAACCTTGTTCTTACAAGGACTTTCAGAGCTGTAAACCCTCAAGCTTCAAGGGTTCTGAAGGAGCCATCGGACTGATCAGATGGTTCGAAAAGATGGAAACTGTTTTCCGCGTCAGCAAATGCGCGGAGAACGACAAAGTAAACTTCGCCACTTGCTCTCTCGAAGATGATGCCCACTCTTGGTGGAACTCATATACCCAATCAGTGGGTGCTGACATTGCCTACCAACTCTCTTGGGAGGACTTGAAAGCAAAACTCACTGCCAAATACTGCTCAATCGCCAAACTCCAAAAGCTAGACGAGGAGTTCTGGAACTTAAAGGTTCAGGGTGGTGATATCGATGGTTATACCACCATGTTCCAACAACTTGCCGCCCTCCGCCCAGCTATGGTAAGCACAGAACCTGATAAAATCAGGAAGTACATCCTTGGACTTCCTGAGCCTGTTCGGGGGCATGTTGCCTCTTCCAACCAAACCACCATTGACAGTGCAATCCTACTGGCCCAATACCTGATGTCCATGAGCCAAGATTCTGAACCACCCACTTCATCCTCCCAAAACAACAAACGAAAGTGGTCTGACTACCACAATAACCACTCAAACCAACAAAACAAAAAACCCGACACCATCAAAGCCTACAACACCACCACCGACATCACACGGGGCTACACTGGGAACAAACCCTATTGTTCCAAGTGCAGTCGCCACCATGAAGGCTCCTGTGGTCCCTTTTGCAACAATTGCAAGAGGTACGGCCATCTCACCAAAGATTGCAATTCTCCCGCCAACAACAATTCCAACAACAACACCAGACCACCCAAAG
This sequence comes from Helichrysum umbraculigerum, assembly GCA_949592205.1. NCBI lineage: Eukaryota > Viridiplantae > Streptophyta > Magnoliopsida > Asterales > Asteraceae > Helichrysum > Helichrysum umbraculigerum. The sequence goes on along the minus strand of CATIUR010000001.1, from coordinate 304,538,165 downwards.
TCTGCTTTGAGTGTGGGAAACCAGGGCACTTCAGGGACACGTGCCCAAAGCTGAAGAATAACAACAACAACAACCGCAACAGCAACAACAACAACAACAACACCTGAAGCAGAGCTTTCGTCATCAAATCCGGGGACGCCCGCCAAGACCCGAATGTGGTCTCGGGTATGTTCCTCCTCAACAACTTACATGCTTCTGTTCTATTTGATACTGGTGCTGATAGAAGCTTTATCTCCGATGACTTTTGCCCACTACTTGACATCACTCCTGTTGCCTTAGATGTTAAGTACACTGTAGAGCTAGCAAATGGGGAACTTATAGAAACCGATAGTGTGATACCTAATTGCACTTTAAACCTAGCTGATGAAACCTTTTCAATCGATCTTGTACCCGTTGAAATCGGAATTTTCGACGTTATCATTGGAATGGACTGGTTGTCCAAACACCGAGCCGAAATCATTTGTTACGATAAGATCGTCCGCATTCCACTCGCTGCCGGTGGAACCTTGATCATACAGGGGGAGACCGGTGGGACGAGACTCAATATTATCTCGTGCTTAAAAACCCGAAAATTTTTGAGAAAGGGTTACCCTGCAATACTCGCTCACATCACGGAGAAGAAGTCGGAGGAGAAGCGACTTGAGGATGTGCCAATTGTTAGAGACTTTCCCGAAGTCTTTCCGGAAGAACTACCTGGTTTACCTCCACCTAGACAGGTTGAGTTCTCAATTGATCTCGTGCCGGGTGCCGCACCGGTGGCCCGCGCACCGTACCGTTTAGCCCCATCCGAACTTCAGGAGTTGTCTGCCCAGTTACAGGAACTTCTGGATAGAGGATTCATTAGACCGAGTTCTTCACCTTGGGGAGCTCCGGTCTTATTCGTTAAAAAGAAGGACGGTTCATTTCGAATGTGCATCGACTACCGAGAGTTGAACAAATTGACCGTCAAAAACCGATACCCACTTCCTCGCATTGATGATCTATTCGACCAACTTCAGGGTTCAAGTTTCTACTCAAAAATCGACCTGAGATCAGGCTATCATCAGTTACGAGTTCGCGACACTGATATTCCAAAAACTGCTTTCAGAACTCGTTACGGGCACTACGAATTCCAAGTGATGCCCTTCGGTCTAACAAACGCACCGGCTGTATTCATGGACCTCATGAACCGGGTGTGCAAACCTTACCTCGACAAGTTTGTCATTGTCTTTATTGATGACATACTCATTTACTCGCGCAACGAGCAAGAACATGCGCAACACCTCAAAACCATCCTCGAACTACTTAGACACGAGGAGCTTTATGCCAAATTCTCTAAGTGTGAGTTCTGGATACAAACTGTTCAATTCCTTGTTCACGTGATCGACAGTCAGGGAATCCACGTTGACCCCTCAAAAATCGAGGCTATCAAATACTGGCAAGCACCCACCTCTGCAACTGAAGTACGACAATTCTTGGGTCTTGCTGGGTACTATCGGCGATTTATCGAAAATTTCTCCAAAATAGCTCAACCACTTACGGTACTGACTCAGAAGGACAAAAGGTTCGATTGGACCGATAAACAAGAGTCAGCGTTCCAACTTTTGAAACAAAAGCTTTGCAGTGCTCCAATTCTATCCTTACCCGAAGGCACTGATGACTTCGTGGTATACTGCGATGCTTCTCACCAAGGTCTCGGTTGCGTACTGATGCAACGAGACAAGGTCATTGCCTATGCCTCACGACAGCTGAAAATTCACGAAAAGAACTACACCACTCATGATCTCGAACTTGGAGCTGTCGTTTTTGCTCTCAAAATCTGGAGACATTATCTCTACGGCACTAAGTGCACCATCTTCACCGATCATAAAAGTCTCCAACATATATTCGATCAGAAAGATCTCGATATGAGGCAACGTCGGTGGGTCGAGTTGCTTACCGATTACGATTGCGAGATCAAGTACCATCCAGGGAAGGCTAATGTTGTAGCCGACGCCCTCAGTCGAAAGGAACGACCAAAACCACTTCGAGTCCGAGCCCTCAGTATGACCATTCACAACGATCTTACCATTCAAATTCATACCGCTCAGATCGAAGCCCTGAAACCTGAAAACATCAAAAATGAAGCCTTACGGGGTATTGACAAACAATTCGAAATCAAATCTAACGAGATTAGGTATTTCTCAAACCGAATCTGGTTGCCTAATTTCGGGAACCTACGAGACTTGGTGATGGATGAAGCTCACAAGTCTAAATATTCTATCCATCCAGGATCCGATAAGATGTACCACGGCATCAAGGAATTTTATTGGTGGCCGAACATGAAAGCCGAAATCGCCACTTATGTCAGTAAGTGTCTTACTTGCTCGAAAGTCAAAACCGAACATCAGAAACCTTCTGGTTTACTCCAACAACCTGAAATCCCTGAATGGAAATGGGATCAAATTGCCATGGATTTCATAACCAAACTACCCAAATCGTCGAACGGTTGCGATACCATTTGGGTGATCGTCGATCGTCTCACCAAATCTTCTCATTTCCTGGCAATCAAGGAAAACGATAAAATGGAGCGTCTCGCACAAATCTACATCAAGGAAATCGTTTCTCATCACGGCGTTCCAATCTCAATCATCTCTGACAGAGATGCCCGTTTCAGCTCTCACTTTTGGCAATCACTTCAAAAGGCAATGGGTACCCGTCTCGATATGAGTACCGCATACCATCCTCAAACCGATGGCCAAAGTGAGCGAACCATTCAAACCCTGGAAGACATGCTACGTGCTTGCGTAGTTGATTTCGGTACAAACTAGGAAAGACATCTACCGTTGTGCGAATTCTCGTACAATAACAGTTATCACGCCAGCATTAAGGCTGCACCTTTTGAGGCACTGTACGGTCGTAAGTGCCGATCACCGATCTGTTGGACTGAAGTGGGAGACAGTCAACTCACTGGTCCTGAACTCATACACGCCACCACTGAGAAAATTGTGGAAATCCAAAACCGACTCAAAGCCGCACGTGATCGTCAGAAAAGTTACGCTGACGTGAGACGCAAACCGCTCGAGTTCCAAGTTGGGGATAGAGTACTCTTAAAAGTATCGCCTTGGAAAGGCGTCATCCGTTTTGGTAAACGTGGGAAGTTGAATCCCAGGTACATCGGGCCTTTTGAGATCCTCGAACGGATTGGCCCCGTAGCTTATCGATTGCAGCTGCCATCCGAACTCAGCAGCGTGCACCCTACTTTTCATATTTCAAATTTGAAGAAGTGTCTGACTGATGAGACACTTATCATTCCACTCGATGAAATTCGTGTTGACGATAAACTTCACTTCGTTGAGGAACCTGCTGAAATTATGGACCGTGAGGTCAAACAACTGAAACAAAGTCGTATTCCCATCGTCAAGGTCAGATGGAATTCGCGGCGTGGTCCGGAATTCACCTGGGAACGGGAAGTCCAAATGCAACTCAAATATCCTCAACTTTTCACTGATTCTACATCAAACACGACTTCGAGCTAAATTTCGGGACGAAATTCTTTTAACAGGGGGAGAATGTAACACCCGCCAAATTAGGACTAGTAATTAGTGCCTAATCATATGTTAATACATGTAATTAGTTCTGTGTTAGGCTAATTAATGTATCGAATTATATATATATATATTGTTGAATATATATACGAAAATGCGATTTGATTAAATCGTACGCAATTTAAATCGAATGTATTTCGATTCAATTTAATATGGACGTTGGTGACCAATTTTATTAAATAACGCTTTTATGTCAAAAATATTTTTTTGATAATATTTTGTATTCAATTGTATCGTACAAACAGAACTTACACAATTTAAAATATTTAAAACGCGCAAACTAAATAAGCAAACTTACACTTTATAACTCAAATATAAATTGATTCGTAAAAATATTTAAATAAAATATCGCGTAATAATTTGTATTTTAAAACTTACCAATTAATATGTAAAATAATTTTAAAACGTTAAATGACGGAGAAAACGAACACCACGCGGGGCACGGAGACGGAGACCGAAAATGGGGGACTTAACCTCCCATTTTCTTTTCTTTCCTTTCATTTTTCTTGTCTCTCTCTCTCTCTTACTCTTTTTCTCTCATTTTCCAAAAACCACCACATTCACTAAAATCGACAAATAACACCATCAAACGCACTCGTATCAACAAGATTTTTAGAGATTCACGATCACCTCGCGACGATCTACAACGCCATCTTGCCGGATTTTCATTTCGGCAATTTGTAAGTTTCCGACAAAATCCCAAAATCTCTCGATTCTTAGTATTTTTCAATTGTAGTTGTTATTATCACTTGTATATGTCCATTACAATGTATAGAACACGATTTTATAACCTGAAAACGAGTTTAAAACGGATTTTTGGCCGGAAAAACCTTGACAGCCGGACTTTCTGGGCTGATGTTCATCCATGCGACACAAGCCTTGTGTCGCATGTTGTGTCGTATTTTGGCCTTTATGTCGCATAAAATCCCTTGTGTCGTACCTTATGTCGTACCAGATAATTAGTGTCGCAAGTCCTGCGACACAACCACTATGTCGCATACCCCATATGACACAATCACTATGTCGCTGTTGAATCAGCATTTCGCATCCATGCGACACAACCCTTGTGTCGTATGGACATTGTGTCGCACTACTATGCGACACAACCCTTGTGTCGCATAACGAACTTTGTGTCGCATTTAGTGTCGCATAAAACAGCAGGTTTTCAAATTTCAATTTCACTAAGTGTCGGAACTATATAACCTCAAACCCTTATACGATACGACTTATAAAACACTTTGGGACACACTTTCAAGTGCAAAACGCCAATTACCTGATAATAATACTTAAGGTTTATTATTTCAAATCCGTCACCAACGGGCCGTACACGTTTTCAAACACTTATCTAATCAACCAAATCGAAATAATTTGGACATATATAGTTGTGTAACAACTACAAGGGTGATCTTTTGAGATACCCAATCATGATTATAACCATCACGTGTCGTGGACACCCTCAGGTTACAAGTCGTTGGACTTCATTTCTCGCTAATCAACTTACGTTTGTTTAAACGCATTCAGACTCAGGTGAGTCTCATAGCCCCTCTTTTTACCGTTTTACTCAGGGGTGTGATATATTGCTCAATTTTAACATGTGAACGCAAGTACAAACATTTCATATACTACATGAGTTTTTCGAAACTAATCATTTAAAGTCCTCCGTCAGCATAGTTGTTAATACGTTGTAGCGTGAATATTAGTATATGGTACCATATAGGATTGACCCACCTCGTCCGGGTTAGCAAGCACTAACCGGGTAAACGGACGTACTAATATTTGGGAAGACGAATGTTGATTAGGCATTCGTGGAGGCACCTCGCCCGGAATTCTCTATAGGGGACCCGGCCCTCGAGTTAAGCTCAACTATGTGCTCATGGCTGTATACACGATGACTATCATTTAATTGCTGGATGCAATTCATTATTTAATTGCTGGATGCAATTCATTATTTAAATCTTGCGGTTCATACTATATTAACTGATTTCAAACCTGTGAGCTCACCAGCTTTATAGCTGACCTTTTAGCATATATCGCAGGTACACAGCAGTAGGATGTTTCTGCTTCAGGACCTTAGCTCGAGTCAGCATACAGACGATTGAGATTTTCTTGCATTGTATATTTTGTACTAGTACTTATGTACTGAAATCTCCTTTTATTTAAACTCGAGCTATGTAAAGCTTTAAATGTCGTAAACATTTCAATTATCAATATATTTTGTTAAAACGACGCATATAGAGTCGTTTGCTATATATCTTTGTGCTTTGTTATTGATTAGTAACACCCAAATCAAGCTTCCGCAAATCATCAAATTTGGGGGTGTTACACTATATTTGTCTGGATGTCATAATTCCCGGCACCTTTTGTAAACTCTAACTCTTGTAATGTTTTGAACTCCTATGCTAAATGATTATAATCCTATTACTTTTATTGTCTATCGACACGTCATGCATTGGCATACTTTCTCAATATTTATACAACTGTGACAATCATATTTTTCGTACAAACTCTCACATGTCCTTTATCTTGTTATTAAAGGAGCATGCCTCCAAAATGACAATCGTTCACCGCTGCTGAGCTGGAACGACTAATTTCTCAAAGTGTGACCGAAGCACTAGCTACTCGAAATACGCCGCCAAATAGTGGCTCACGTCCAAATCAGGGCATTGAAGATACGTTAAACAACACACCACCGACTAAACCATGTACTTACAAAGACTTTCTCAACTGTAAACCCCTCAACTTCAAGGGCACCGAAGGAGTCATCGGGCTAATCAGATGGTTCGAGAAGATGGAATCTGTGTTTCGAATTTGCAACTGCCCTGAGGAATTCAAGGTGAAATATTCTATCTGTACTTTCATGGAGGATGCACTCACTTGGTGGAACACATATGCTCATACCGTAAGTATTGATGTTGCCTACCAATTACCTTGGGAGGATCTGAAGAAGATGATGATGGAAAAATACTGTCCCAGAGAGGAAATACAACAATTAGAGGCTGAACTCTGGAACCACTCAATCAAAGGAGATGACATAGCTGGATACACTATTCGTTTTCATCAACTGGCACTCTTGTGCCCAACCATGGTCAACCCCGAAGCCAAAAGAGTCGAGAGGTACATCTGGGGACTACCCGCAAACATCCAAGGAATGGTGGCCGCTTCTAACCCAGGAACCGTCCAAAGTACCATTCGTATGGCACACAGCCTCATGGCACATATTGTCTGCCAAGGGACGAATAACAAAAGAAAATATGATGGAAACTCCAACCTTCAAAATCAAACTAACAAAAAGCCTACGACTGCCAAAGCCTATACTGTTGGCTCTGACGACAAGATAGGGTATAAGGGAAGCAAGCCATATTGCTCTAAGTGCAGTCTCCATCACGACGGTACGTGCCCATGTACCAAATGCAAGCGATTCGGGCATGTAGCCAAAGATTGCAAAACAGTCATAACTAGTACCAACACTACTGCACCCAAGACCTACTATGAGTGCAATGGTACCGGACACTTAGGAAGGACTGCCCAAAACTGAAGAACAAAAACAACAACAATGCTCGAGGCAGGGCCTATGTGCTTAACACTGGTGATATCTACCAAGACCCGAATGAGGACGCGGGTACGTTCATTCTCTGACAGCCTAACTACTTCCGTATTACTTGCCTTATTGAATTTTACCTACTACTTAGTATTTCATTCAATACCACAGATCCTAAATACATGATAGGATTAGAAAATGACAACTTACTCTTCATACAATACTGATACGGGCCAGCTCACTCTATGAATTCACAGGCTATTCAGAACTTTATGAACATCGTAGAAATTACGACACCACTTTAAGCTACTAGTACAAATTGTAGCTACACTCTGGTGACTGACTGACCGACTGACCTTGTCACGCGGACATAATGGTCAGCACACATCGAAACTCTCCTTCTCCCTTCCTTTGGTTGCCAGTAGGGCACTAGTCTAACAAGGGGAGGAAGGCAACACTAGACAGACGTTGCATCACTCGACTCAATCTCACAGACTTTCTTAGATGATGCACAGACTAATAATTGGATACGCAGACTACTACTTAGAACAAATTTCGGGACGAAATTCTCCTAACAAGGGGAGAATATGACACCCGCTAAATTAGGACGTCATTACTGTGCCTAATTGTGTGATTATTACGTGTATTTAGTATGAAATAGGACTAAGTACAGTAACTATATATATATATATACATATACACTTATACGATTCGTGCAAATCGTACAATTTCGCGTCAGATAAATATCCGACAACACAAATACGGACGTTGGTGAAACACATATCAAATAATATGGAATTATTTAATAACATCGATAATTACTTTATATTATGTCGATAATATAACAAACACGTACGTTTTACATAAAACGTGACCGAACGCGACGAAAACGCGTGAAACACGCCCGACAGACGAAACATGTCAAAGTTATATCTTTATAACTCAAAACTAACTATTTTGATAAAATACTTCAAGTAAAAATAACGCGATTACACGCGTATAATTATAACGTTTAAAAACGTTACACGACTCGAACGAATAAACAATTCGCAACCGACGACCAAACGAAAATCCAAATATTATTTTAGTAACTTAAAATATGTCATTTGAATGATACTTTCATTAAAAATATCGAGTTTTAAAACGATATCGAAACGTATTATAAATAACGTTATACATTTAAAAGAATTGAATGACGAAACGACCGGGGAAACGAACACCGCACGGAGCGCAAATTGAAGAAACAAAAATTGAGACACACACCTTCATGTGTGGGACCCATGGACGGATTTCTCCAGCCCACAAACACACATCCATGATTTATGGATCTTGTATTTGACTTTTTAAACCTAACACCAAACATGATCTTTGATTTCTCATTTCATTTTCATTTCCACCCTTCTTCTCTCCCTCTTCTCTTTCTCCCTCCAATCCACGAAATTTCTGGCACCATCACAGCCTCCATCAACCACCATAAGACCACCAAGAGCCACCATCAAGATTTTCAAGAAAACGCGAGGAATCGAGCTCACAACGACTTTTCTTCTTCTTTTCATCTATATAATTGTAAGGACTTCTTTCCTTTCACTAGTTTTACTTGGAACATATGTATTAACATGTTTGTATGTTCACTTAACAAGAAATGTCAAATAAAAATCCGAAACACGTTTTTAAAACTCGAAAACCATAACAGTTTTCTGTGACAGAAAATACTCTCACTTCAACGATTTTTAGAAAAATCATTTCTCCATGAAATAATGCGTTTCTTAAGCCTAAAATGAATTACAAGAAGTAAGATTTCTAATAAAATTTGTTTCGTAACATTTCGACTCCGTTTATACATGAAAATAATTTTCTCCGACGAAGTGTCAAAGCTGTCTCTGTTGACAGAAAACTGATCATCCTTCTCGGAGCCATATCTTGAGCTCTAGGCCGAATAAATGTATGAAATATGAACCAAAATCTTCCTTGATATGTCTACTACAAAAAGTTCTTTTATAGCTTTGCCTAGAACTACACCGATTTGCCTAGATAATTCGATGTTCGACGTTGTAGCCGGATTGGTCAAAACTGGACCTCAGGGGCTTTACCAATTTTTTTAGGCGACTTCTAGATGCCCTAAAATCACAAAAAAGTAACACAAAGTAGCCAAGACTTAGGGGAACACTCGTGATTTTTTTCAAAAATTTTAGACAACTTTAAATTAGCCAATAAAATTCACAAAAACAGTTTGACTTTTAGTCCGAAAGTTTGACTTTCGGATTACATGGTTGACTTTCGGATTTTAGTGTGAGTTTCGGATTTTGACTCCGAAAGTCAACTTTCAGAGTTGACTTTCGTTGACTTTCGGATAAATAGTGTTTTTGGCCCAAAACTTTGAATATTTACATTTTCGGACCCCAACTTTCGAACTTAAACTTATATATACATTCGGATACCATACTTTCGGACGCTAATACACTTTCGGATAAATATTCATACATTCGGATGACATACTTTCGGACCAAAATATATGTAAACTTTCGGATACACACACACACACACACACACACACACACACACACATATATATATATATATATATATATATATATATATATATATATATATATATAAAACTTTCGAATATAAATAAATATACGAACTTTCGAATACAATAACGGGAAGTTTAAAAATACTTTTACAACTAAGTATCGAATACTTACATCAACCAAACCTTATACAATAATACTCGTACATGAGGTACGAATTGTGACAACTCTCCAAATTATGTATTAATTAACATTAAGCATGTGCATTCTTACGCTAATTTCCTTGTTAAGTTTAAACAAAACTTCTTAATGTGATGTAAGCCTAGCAAGCCCCGCACATTTAAACCAAAAAGTATTACTTAATACGTAGTTATGTATAATTACGTACAAATGTATCGGAACAAACCCAACAAAAAAAAAATAAATAACAAAAGTGGGTGACACAAAAATAATTAATAATTCAATTATTAATTACGAGCATTATTATATCTATAACATATAGATAAAACGACTTAGATATACGTTTTATATAAAACATATTATAAAATGAACAGAAATAATTGGAAAACGTACCCAGAGATATCAAATCATAAAAGTCCTATTTTTCTCATCCGTTTGAAAGTATTTAGAACATTACCTCAAAATATGAATTCATAATTTAACTGAAATTTGGCGCCCAATTGAATGCGCGTAGTAAAATGTACAAATTTGTACAACTTCATTATTCTAAATTTAAATAACGAACCAGGAGAACATCTACAAAATAAAAATATAAAATGTTATATTTTATATTGCTCGAATTATACCCGCACTCGAGATTAACGCGCTAAAATAATCCCACCAAACTCAAATAATGGAGGAACCAAATCCTGTAACAAAACCATACCGTTTCACATTTTATATATCTGCCTCCCTCTCCATCTCAGATACACAAACACACTCCTACCAAACTCAAATTATTTGAGTTCACTATACCTGTTCTGCAGCTGGAGACGAAGGAAGCAGTAGGAAGCAGAAGTTGAGTTCATCTTCTACATCACCATCTAGATCACCTTCATCACCCAAATCGTCATAATCATCACCTCCTACAAACATCCCCATTTTCATTTAGTCATCATCATAATCGGCTTCATCATCATCTCGGTTGATCATCATCACCAAACTCATTGTAAGGAAACTTCCTTCTTTTATTTCCTTGCTCAAATATCGTTATATATGGTGATAATACGACATAATCTATGTATAAAGGAGTGTCATAATATGATTTTAACAAGATCGTTGTGGTTAATTATAAATTTCGTTGGTGATGATGATGATAAAATGAAACCATGAACACCCATGTACCAAAAATATATATATGTAAATGGGAAGTAAAGTCTAAAATCGAAAGTGGAAACGTGTGTGAAACATTGATATAAACGTAAGGAAACGAACATAACTCGAAACCATAACGAAAACATGTTTGAATTCGGACCAAGAACACAGCTATTACAGAGCCCAGACACAAACAACCCAACCCGACCGGGTGACTCAAGAGACCCGACCGGGTGCATCAAGAGACCCGATCGGGTGAGTAAGGGAAACCTGAGTGGGTAACATGTTTGACCCGTATGGGTCACTCAATCAAACCGGACGGGTAAGTGCTAGAACAAGTGGGCTTGGGCCGGACTGTTACTTCGCTAGTGAACCACCTTAACGGGCTGGGCTGGGTATTGGGCTTGGGCCGTATGCATTGGACTTGGATTAAATGGACCGAAAACAATAAGGGACCCGAACGGGTCACAAGACCAACCTGTACGGGTTGAGTCCTGTACCCGGACAGGTTAACCCCCAAACCCGAACGGGTGAGAACAATTATTGGGCCGGGCTTTTGGGCCAAATCCAAATGGGCCGAAGGTTTTAAAAACGAATGGGATTCGGGCTAGTTTAATGGAACGAGTATTTTAGACCAAAACCATAAATGGATTAAGCAAACAAATGTTGGGCCGAGCCCAACGTGCCGTTAAACTATAAAATGGGAAACGACGACGAATATTTATTTAAGTAACGGAATTTAATACGACAAAGGGATTTATATACGTACATGTATATATTTAAACATTGAAATTGTATATTTAATCATATACACACAAGGAGGTTTTATAACAAATAAAACTTGCATTATTTTTATAAACGTAAATAACGTATTACACTATATGTATATACATAAGTACATATGTTTATATATATACAAATGACACCTATGGATTATATATATATATACACACACAGATATATATATATATATATATATATATATATATATATATATACAAATGAAAACTTGTGTTTAACAAACATACGTTTAGGTAATATACGTTTAACAAACGTACTATTTTATAATATACAACAAGTATATTAATATACATATATATATATATATATATATATATATATATATATATATATATATATATATAGAACAAGTATACATATGTACATTGGGAACAAAACAACAATTATATATATATATACAACAACATACCTGTATATACATACGTAACGAGTTACGACTTGAGAAATAATAACAATATTTCAACGCAACGTCACCAACGAGTTTAACGACTCACATTATTAAGAAATCAATAATTTCTTCAAAACAAACAAACTGTTAACATAAGTTGATCAAACAAATCAACCATACTTATGTTAAAACACATTTTGTATATAGGTTAACATACCTTGGGCAAATCTGTCAGCTGCTAGCATTCACACCGAGCAAACTACTGTGAGTTCACAGCCCCTACTTTGAAATGTTTTATGCTTTTAAACATAAGGGTGTAAACATAGAAACTGCATGCGAACACATGCAGCAAACTATATAAATGCTTTATTGCTTTATACAAACTGTTTGATATGAAATTACATTTTCACAACTGTTTTGAGAATTAGACAACGAATCCTAGTACGGACCCAGACTCACAATGTATGCATGAAAAGTTCTTATGTCATGCAAACTATAACCATTAGCTAGGTGATTCTAGCCACTGAGTATACGAATAGTACTATTGCCGTGACGACCCTCCTATGGATTGGAGCGTATACTTACATGTCCTGTAGGCAAACAACATACTGATTGGTCGTGGTTTGGTTATAGGGTTAGATCGCGTTACTTTATCCTGCGAGGTTTAGCTCACCTTTCAGTGGATCATAGTCTAAGTATTTCCCACATACTGTATAGGATGAACATATCCTACAACTGTTTTATACCGGAAAACATACTGGTTATGTTTATATACTGGTGAACAACCAGACATACATTGTGGGTAACAACCCATATAAAACTGTGTCTTAGGGCAACAACCCTACAAACTTGTATTTTGCAAAACCTGCAAACATATAATTATTGAATAACATATCAATAATACAAACTTAATTGGTTTAACGTACCACATATTCATATAAAACCTGTGAATTCACTCGACATAGTTTGTTGACGACTTTCTTTCTATGTTTTACAGGAAATTAGCTACGTGAGTAAGAATCGCATGCACTCAGGATGGACAACCCTGGACCATATAAGATGCCACATACTTTTGGGACAGCTTTTGAGGATTTTCTCTGTATTACTGCAGACATTGCAGTTATACTTATGAAATCTTGTTTTAAACTTATGTATTGTAAAACTTAAATGTTTTAAACACTACTACTACTGTTACGACTTACATAGTCGTATTACTTTTGTAACACTGTTTAAACTGGCATCTTAATCTATTATGTTTTGCAATAGCCATATGCTCTGAGTATGTATGTACTGTTTGGTTTAACTGCTCCCGCCCCGCCACGTCACCAAAGCTTCCGCATGATTAATTAGCAATGATTGTAATTACCGTTTGGCGGGGTGTGACAGACTTGGTATCAGAGCCATTGGTTATAGCGAACTAAAAGTCTATAGAAGACTGAAAACCTTAGAGACCTAGACTATAGCCTTGGCTAGAAACATTTATGCTTTCACGCATACATACTTTGCATACAACTAACATACGACTGACACGTCACATACGATTTCTTTTGTCTCAGCATGTCGAGACAAGCGCCTATCTACATCTCCGACTCGGAGGAGGAGCCGATAGAGGACTCCTATCAGAGCATTGCGAGTTCGGGAGTCGAGAGCCCGACTGTACATGCTAGGGCCACTTCAGATGACACCTATGTTCCACCACCCACACTTCCTGACACTACACCTGTTACCCCACACTCCTCTACTAGGTCTCAGTATCACATCGGAGAGACCTCTAGTAGACCTGCCATGAGGAGGACTGCTAGGATTGTGATCCGAGACTTCCCTACCGGACCACTAGCGCCGAGGGACAGGGCGCCCATGGCTGATGCTGAGGAGCCACCACAGAGGCGGTTCCCACACCTAGACTGGATGCCCGATATGCTCAGGCGTTGGAGAGCACTTGAGGATGTTCCCTCTACTTTGGAGATTGGGGAGTCTTCACATCCACTACCTATCACTGGTGAGCCTCTGGATCTCACAGCTGTCACTCTGGTTGCTATGGTACGTGCCCTATTTGGGTTACACTATGGCACGCGTAGCTATATCAGAGAGTTGCGCAGTGACACTTCCCGTTTGGATGGGGATGTGATGTCTATCTATGGACGTCTCAGTACTGTGGAGACACATGTGGATGTGGACAGGGATTCTGCAGATATTACTCGCGTACGTGTGGCTGCGCTGGAGAGACATGTTAGGATAGCTGGGTTGGTGATTGGAGCTTGCGTGCTGATGGCTGTGCTGAGGACAGCTGTGGGATTGTTTTTACCTTATTTCTATTAGACTTATGTATGGCCGACTGTGCCTTTTGTATTATGTATTAGATTGAAAACTGATGTTAGAATGGGTGTTTGTACAGGAAAAACCATTACCCTTTTGTATAACGCTAACCGCCGATGGGCATATTAGTGATCCCATCTTGTTTTGTATGAAACGACTGTATCAGCGTTATGACTTTTGATATAATATAACTTATGTTGGTTTGTATTTCGTACCCATTACTGTTGCCAACAACTATAGTATGATATCTATATCTATATGCGTGTGATTGAACGATAACCAAACGATAGCTCATGTAATCATTTCTTACAAACTTTGAAACATACCACACATTGACTATTGATTCTTATCTTGAATTCTCTCGAACCTGATCTTGTTAAATTTCGATGAAAAGAAATATGTATTTGGTATTATATAATGATGCCTGGCCAATGTGATTATATTGTACTAAGTACATATGGGCGTTCCAAAGACGTGTGACACATAATGCGAACTTTTGTTCTTCAATCCTTCACGCTGTTCCTTTGATTAAGCAATGTGAAATATTGTTCTTTTCACATTCATTAACCTGGCATTGACTTCTGCATTTTATTTATTGCAGAACTGAACCATGCCTCCTAAGCGACGAGTGACTAGGAATAGTCGACGAACAGAAACACCTCCAGTTGTCGAAACTACTGAAGAAATGATTGCAAGAAGCATCGCTGAAGGTATTGCCAAGCATGAGGCAAGCCGAAATTGCGAGAATGGAATAAATAACAGTGGATCTACCCCTGTTAACACTGAGACGCCTGTGAATACTCGACGTGGGTGTTCACACAAAACCTTTCTGGCATGCAAGCCAACAACTTTCCGCGGCACAGAGGGTGCTATTGGTATCATTCACTGGATAAAAAAGATGGAATCAGTGTTGGATATCAGTGACTGTTTACCCGACTGTATGGTGAAGTATGCCACCTGCACCTTGGCTGACAAGGCGTTAACATGGTGGAACAGTCAACTCCAATCCATGGGAAGGGACGCTGCCCACTCCATGTCTTGGGGAGTGCTGAAAAATATGATGCTGGAAGAATTCTGTCCCCTAGTGAAATGCAGAATGTTGAAACTGAATTATGGGACATTAAGATGGTTGGTGCTGATATCACTGGGTACACCACTAGGTTTTAGGAACTTGCACAATTAGTGCCACACATGGTGACACCCGAGTTTAAACGCATTGAGCGTTACATTTGGGGGTTGGCACCTCAGATCCGTAGTTTGGTCACTTCATCAGAACCTGCCACATTCAGGAGTGATGTTACTCTAGCTCAGAGGTTGACCGAGGAGGCGGTCAGAATGGGGACCTTAACCAAAAAGGTTGTGACAGGAAAAGTTGAGCCAAGCAGCACTGAAGCTGGCAGTTCTAGGGGTTCGAAGCGTAAGTGGAACGGCAGAGGAAATGACCGTCAGGGTTAAACCAATAAAAAGGGATCTGGAAATCCAAAGTCCTACGCTGCCACCACTGTGGAACCAAAGCCATACTTGGGTAACAAACCTAAGTGTGATAAGTGTAACAAACACCATGACGGTGAATGTTGGTTTTGCAACAGCTGTAGAGGTTGGGGTCATAAAACTCAAAACTGTAAGGTTAACCCTACACCTAGGGAAAACACCAAACGCCAAAATCAAGGGTGTTTTGAATGTGGTGACACGAGGCATTATCGGAACCGTTGCCCTCGACTCAACAACCAAAACCATAACAACAACAACCGGAATAACCAGAACCACAATGCCAACAACCCCAATAACTGCAACAACAATGATAACAACCGCGGTAACATCAACAACAATCAGCCAGCTCGTGGACATGCGTTTGTGGTAGCAGCAGCAGAAGCACGTCAGGATCCTAACACAGTTGCTGGTACATTTCTAGTAAACCACCACTTTGCATCTGTGTTATTTGATTCTGGTGCTGATTTAAGCTTTGTGTCCACTGAGTTTAGACCACTGTTAGAGATCGAATCCCTTAAGCTAGATAATAAATACACTGTAGAGCTAGCAGATGGTAAGTTGATTGAATCAGGAGAAATAGTACCAGGATGTACCTTAACATTGGAAGGACATCCTTTCAAAATAGACTTACTACCGGTAGAACTAGGGAGCTTCGATATAGTGGTTGTCATGGACTGGTTGTCGAAAACCATGCAGATATTATATGTTATGAGAAGTTGGTACATTTACCACTACCAACAAAAGAAACTCTTGTGGTTCAAGGAGATAAATGAAAGAGTGCCACAAAAATGATTTCATGCTTGAAAGCCAGTAAGTATCTTCGAAAGGGATACCAAGCATTTTTAGCACACGTTGTAGAAAAGAAACCCGAGGAGCGACGCATAGACGATGTACCCATTGTGCGTGACTACCCAGGGGTATTTCCTGACGAGTTACCAGGATTACCACCACCGCGACAAGTTGAATTTCATATCGACCTAATACCTGGAGCAGCACCAATTGCTCGTGCACCTTATCGTCTAGCTCCAACGGAGATGCAGGAATTGTCTGCACAATTGCAAGAACTTTTGGATCTAGGATTCATCCGACCGAGCTATTCACCTTGGGGAGCTCCGATTTTGTTCGTCAAGAAGAAGGATGGATCAATGCGGATGTGTATCGATTATCAGGAACTGAACAAAGTGACTATCAAAAACCGATACCCATTACCACGCATCAATGATTTGTTTGACCAACTACAAGGGTCAAGTTACTACTCAAAGATCGACTTGCGATCTGGTTACCACCAACTGAAGGTACGGGATGAGGATATCCCAAAGACTGCATTTAGGACTCGATACAGACATTATGAGTTTCTGGTCATGCCGTTTGGATTGACAAACGCGCCAGCAGTGTTCATGGATCTCATGAATCGAGTATGCAAACCTTATCTTGATAAGTTCGTCATTGTGTTTATCGACGACATATTGATATACTCACGAACGAAGGAAGAACACGAACAACATCTGAGAATAATTCTTGAATTACTGGAGAAAGAGAAGCTTTATGCAAAGTTCTCTAAATGTGAATTTTGGATGCGTGAGGTTCATTTCCTTGGTCATGTGATCAATAACAAAGGAATTCACGTAGACCCATCCAAAATTGAGGCGATTAAAAACTGGGAAGCCCCGAAAACGCCATCTGAAATACGACAATTTCTTGGGCTAGCCGGCTATTACCGACGATTCATCGAGAACTTCTCGAAAATAGCTCAACCACTTACCGCCCTAACGCAAAAGGACATGAAATTTGATTAGGGCGAGAAGCAAGAGAATGCTTTTCAATTGTTGAAACAGAAACTGAGTACCGCACCTATCCTGTCATTAACGGAAGGAGTAGAAAATTTTGTTGTCTACTGTGATGCTTCACATCAAGGATTAGTTTGCGTGTTAATGCAAAATGAAAAAGTCATTTCTTACGCGTCTCGTCAATTGAAGATTCACGAGAAGAACTATACAACGCATGACTTAGAACTTGGAGCAGTCGTGTTTGCTCTTAAGATTTGGAGACACTACCTGTACGGTACAAAGTGTACGATCTTCACCGATCACAAAAGTCTCCAACATATATTTGATCAAAAGGAACTCAACATGAGACAAAGACATTGGGTTGAACTATTGAATGATTACGACTGTGAAATCAAGTACCATCCGGGCAAAGCTAATGTAGTAGCGGATGCCTTGAGTCGTAAGGAAAGAGTAAAACCTCGAAGAGTTGGGATTAACAATCCACTTGGATCTTATTACCCAAATTCGTGACGCTCAACAAGCGGCCTTTACCCCAGAACGTACGAAGGATGAATCCCTCAAGGGGATGGAGAAACAACTTAAAAGAAAAGACAACGGAATGTTATATTTTAAGAACCGAATTTGGATTCCTGGTGTTGAGGAATTACGAAATCTGATATTGGACGAAGCACATAAGTCCAACTACTCGATACATCCTGGTGCAGATAAGATGTACCACGATCTGAAAGGATTTTATTGGTGGCTTGGCATGAAACGAGATATTGCCACTTACGTTATGCCTGACTTGTGCAAAAGTCAAGACTGAATACCAAAGGCCGTCTGGGCTTTTGCAGCAACCTGAGATGCCCAAATGGAAATGGGAACACATCACGATGAACTTCATCACGAAGCTACCAAAAACATCATCTGGAATGGATACCATATGGGTGATTGTGGATCGACTGATTAAGTCAGCTCACTTTCTAGCCATCAAGGAAACAGATAAGATGGAAAAGCTGACTAGAATTTACATAAAAGAGGTTGTTTCTAGACATGGAGTGCCATTGTCTATCATCTCTGATAGAGATGCACGTTTCATTTCTCGCTTCTAGCAAACACTTCAACAAGCATTGGGTACTAGACTCGACATGAGTACTGCCTACCATCTACAAACTGACGGTCAAAGCGAGCGAACAATTCAAACGCTCGAAGACTTGTTACGAGCCTGTGCGATTGACTTTGGAGGAAACTGGGATATTCATCTCCCCTTAGCCGAATTCTCGTACAACAATAGTTATCATACGAGTATACAAATGGCACCTTTTGAGGCGTTGTACGGACGCAAGTGCCGATCGCCACTCTGTTGGGAAGAGTTGGACGACAGACAGTTATCAGGTCCTGAGATAGTCCAAGAAACTACGGACAAGATATCTCAAGTGCTTAATCGATTGAAAACGGCACGAGACCGACAAAAGAGTTATGCAGACAATAGACGAAAACCTTTGGAATTTCAAGTAGGTGACAAAGTCCTACTCAAAGTATCTCCTTGGAAAGGAGTTGTACGATTTGGGAAACATGGTAAACTGAATCCGCGTTACATTGGACCTTTTGAGATCCTAGCAAGGATTGGTCCTGTAGCTTATAAGCTTAAACTTCCGCAGGAACTGAGTAATATTCACGATACGTTCCATGTGAGTAATCTTAAGAAGTGTCTATCTGACGAAGCGTTAATCATACCTCCTGACGAAATCTACATTGATGCAAAACTCAACTTTGTGGAGGAACCGCTTGAAGTAATGGACACGAAAACGCAGAAACTCCGAAACAGTCGGATCAAACTTGTCAAAGTTCGATGGAACTCGAAACGAGGCCCAGAGTTCACCTGGGAATGTGAGGATGAAATGCACAAGAAGTATCCTAAACTATTTGAACCCGTGACCGCGACTCACGACACAACTTAAATCTCGGGACGAGATTTCCCTAACGGGGGGAGAATGTGACAACTCTCCAAATTAGGTATTAATTAACATTAAGCATGTGCATTCTTACGCTAATTTTCTGGTTAAGTTTAAACAAAACTTCTTAATGTGATGTAAGCCTAGCAAGCCTAGCACTTTTAAACCAAAAAGTATTACTTAATACGTAGTTATGTATAATTACGTACAAATGTATCGGAACAAACCCAACAAAAAAAAAATAACAAAAGTGGGTGACACAAAAATAATTAATAAATCAATTATTAATTACGAGCATTATTATATCTATAACATATAGATAAAATGACTTAGATATACGTTTTATATAAAACATATTATAAAACGAACAGAAATAATTGGAAAACGTACCCAGAGATCTCAAATCATAAAAGTCCTATTTTTCTCATCCGTTTGAAAGTATTTAGAACATTACCTCAAAATATGAATTCGTAATTTAACTGAAATTTGGTGCCCAATTGAATGCGCGCAGTAAAATGTACAAATTTGTACAACTTCATTATTCTAAATTTAAATAACAAACCATGAGAACATCTACAAAATAAAAATATAAAATGTTATATTTTATATTGCTCGAGTTATACCCGCACTCGAGATTAACGGGCTAAAATAATCCCACCAAACTCAAATAATGGAGGAACCAAATCCTGTAACAAAACCATACCGTTTCACATTTTATATATCTGCCTCCCTCTCCATCTCAGATACACAAACACACTCCTACCAAACTCAAATTATTTGAGTTCACTGTACCTGTTCTGCAGCTGGAGACGAAGGAAGCAGTAGGAAGCAGAAGTTGTGTTCATCTTCTACATCACCATCTAGATCACCTCCATCACCCAAATCGTCATAATCATCACCTCCTACAAACATCCCCATTTTCATTTAGTCATCATCATAATCGGCTTAATCATCATCTCGGTTTATCATCATCACCAAACTCATTGTAAGGAAACTTCCTTCTTTTATTTCCTTGCTCAAATATCGTTATATATGGTGATAATACGACGTAATCTATGTATAAAAGAGGGTCATAATATGATTTTAACAAGATTGTTTTGGTTAATTATAAATTTCGTTGGTGATGATGATGATAAAATGAAACCATGAACACCCCTGTACCAAAAATATATATATGTAAATGGGAAGTAAAGTCTAAAATCGAAAGTGGAAACGTGTGTGAAACATTGATATAAACGTAAGGAAACGAACATAACTCGAAACCATAACGAAAACATGTTTGAATTCGGACCAAGAACACAGCTATTACAGAGCCCAGACACAAACAACCCAACCCGACCGGGTGACTCAAGAGACCCGACCGGGTGCATCAAGAGACCCGATCGGGTGAGTAAGGGAAACCTGAGTGGGTAACATGTTTGACCCGTACGGGTCACTCAATCAAACCGGACGGGTAAGTGCTAGAACAAGTGGGCTTGGGCCGGACTGTTACTTCGCTAGTGAACCACCTTAACGGGCTGGGCTGGGTATTGGGCTTGGGCCGTATGCATTGGACTTGGATTAAATGGACCGAAAACAATAAGGGACCCGAACGGGTCACAAGACCAACCCGTACGGGTTGAGTCCTGTACCCGGACAGGTTAACCCCAAAACCCGAACGGGTTAGAACAATTATTGGGAAGGGCTTTTGGGCCAAATCCAAATGGGCCGAAGGTTTTAAAAACGAATGGGATTCGGGCTAGTTTAATGGAACGAGTATTTTAGACCAAAACCATAAATGGATTAAGCAAACAAATGTTGGGCCGAGCCCAACGTGCCGTTAAACTATAAAATGGGAAACGACGACGAGTATTTATTTAAGTAACGGAATTTAATACGACAAAGGGATTTATATACGTACATATACATACATTTAAACATTGAAATTGTATATTTAATCATATACACACAAGGAGGTTTTATAACAAATAAAACTTGCATTATTTTTATAAACGTAAATAACGTATTACACTATATGTATATACATAAGTACATATGTTTATATATATACAAATGACTCCTATGGATTATATATACATATATATATATATATATATATACAAATGGGAACTTGTGGTAATATACGTTTAACAAACGTACTATTTTATAATATACAACAAGTACATTAATATATATATATATATATATATATATATATATATATATATATATATATATATATATATATAGAACAAGTATACATATGTACATTGGGAACAAAACAACACTTATATATATATATACAACAACATACCTGTATATACATACGTAACGTGTTACGACTTGAGAAATAATAACAATATTTCAACGCAACGTCACCAACGAGTTTAACGACTCACATTATTAAGAAATCAACAATTTCTTCAAAACAAACAAACTGTTAACATAAGTTGATCAAACAAATCAACCGTACTTATGTTAATACACATTTTGTATATAGGTTAACATACCTTGGGCAAATCTGTCAGCTGCTAGCATTCACACCGAGCAAACTACTGTGAGTTCACAGCCCCTACTTTGAAATGTTTTATGCTTTTAAACATAGGGGTGTAAACATAGAAACTGCATGCGAACACATGCAGCAAACTATATAAATGCTTTATTGCTTTATACAAACTGTTTGATATGAAATTACATTTTCACAACTGTTTTGGGAATTAGACAACGAATCCTAGTACGGACCCAGACTCACAATATATGCATGAAAAGTCCTTATGTCATGCAAACTATAACCATTAGATAGGTGACTCTAGCCACTGAGTATACAAATAGTACTATTGCCGTGACGACCCTCCTATGGATTGGAGCGTATACTTACATGTCCTGTAGGCAAATAACATACTGATTGGTCGTGGTTTGGTTATAGGGTTATGTCGCTTACTTTATCCTGCGAGGTTTAGCTCACCTTTCAGTGGATCATAGTCTAAGTATTTCCCACATACTGTATAGGATGAACATATCCTACAACTGTTTTATACCGGAAAACATACTGGTTATGTTTATATACTGGTGAACAACCAGACATACATTGTGGGTAACAACCCATATAAAACTATGTCTTAGGGCAACAACCCTACAAACTTGTATTTTGCAAAACTTGCAAACATATAATTATTGAATAACATATCAATAATACAAACTTAATTGGTTTAACGTACCACATATTCATATAAAACCTGCGAATTCACTCAACATATTTTGTTGACGACTTTCTTTCTATGTTTTACAGGAAATTAGCTACGTGAGTAAGAATCGCATGCATTCAGGATGGACAACCCTGGACCATATAAGATGCCACATACTTTTGGGACAGCTTTTGAGGATTTCCTCTGTATTACTGCAGACATTGCAGTTATACTTATGAAATCTTGTTTTAAACTTATGTATTGTAAAACTTAAATGTTTTAAACACTACTACTACTGTTATGACTTACATAGTCATATTACTTTTGTAACAACTGTTTAAACTGGCATCTTAATCTATTATGTTTTGCAATAGCCATATGCTCTGAGTATGTGATGTGCTAAATCCAGTTATTAAATTTATCGTTGATAAGTAAACCAAAAAGTACCAAGCTAGACCAAAACACAACCGGGCAGTGGACCATGTCGAGTGGTAGTAAAGTATGGCAAGTTCGGGTTCGAACACAGGGAACTAGATTGGATGATCAATGTAAGTGTGAGCAATTTAAAGAGAGAAAGTAAAATGTGGTTGGTTTGTGTGACCGAATTGTCACGATGCTTTAAAACTACACTTAATCTTTCAATGAGAAAGGTGGACTCAGGAAGAGTCAAATTAGTTGTTTGGAACTTTCAAAGATTAAAAACAATACTTGTTTGGATTATTTCACTAGTGATTTCGGGGTGTAGAATTATAACCGGTTAAGACATCTGCTAAGGTAACATTCATCAAACATAAGCTCGACCTTCGCTAAGACCTATCGTTCAACTTCAATTAACAAACCTATGATTTAATCAAGTAACGGACGTTCGCCATGGTTACAAACTTGCACAATTTAGCTAAATCATTTGACACATTCCAAAGTTACGTTCGCAATTTTGTTCAATTGTTTATAGACAAATAATCAATAGCAATTCACTAGGTTGAAAACGTTCGCTATATCAATTAGTAAATTACCAAATGGCCAAATTCTAGAGATTAAGCTCAATCACACAAGGTTCTCCGATTAACATAAATTAAGATTTTAAGAATTTGCAAATCAACCACACAACAAACATTCGCTATAATTGCTAACTTATATTTATTTAACTAATTGTTGTTACAATTACCAAATGCTTTGTTCCACAATTGACAAACAACTTATTTAGGTACTTTTAAGAAGCAACAAACGTTCGCTATAATCGCTTAGTGAAAATGCCCAAAGTTTCATAACAACAACAAGCTAAACTCTTACAAACTCATGGTTGATTCACAAACTCACACATAAGTTAACACCAAAAGATACACACCCCTAAGCAACTAGCTATTTCATCCAAACAAGTATATAAATAACTAGCCACTCATAGTGACAACAATCTTCAAACAATTGCAAGAAATAAGTGGAATCATAATTAACTTAAATTAAAATGGAATGAAATTGCACCCAAAGGTGCTTGCACAAACTAC
This sequence comes from Helichrysum umbraculigerum, assembly GCA_949592205.1. Taxonomy (NCBI): domain Eukaryota; kingdom Viridiplantae; phylum Streptophyta; class Magnoliopsida; order Asterales; family Asteraceae; genus Helichrysum; species Helichrysum umbraculigerum. Next base: position 304,513,833 of record CATIUR010000001.1, on the reverse strand, counting down.
AGTGATATTTGTTGCTGATGTTTTCCACAAATTAACAACCGTGATTTTTGATAAGTGAAGATGATTGAAATTTGTGTTTCTTTTTGGTCGTAGTTTTTGTTGAGAGTCCAGAGAAAAAAAGAACCAAAGTAGTGTATATCCTCTGATGTCTCTCTCTCTTTTCTTTTAAGGGTTATCAAAACCCAGGTCCCCTTTCCAAATCCATAAAACCAATGGACCTTTCTTGAGCGGGAAGTAGTTTGGACCAAAACATGGTTGGGGCATTAATTGCTTCTCCAAGGAAAATCTCACACGCAGCTAAAATCCAACAGATATCGAGCTCCCCATTTATCCGCTAAGAAAGTGAACAGTACCCTCCAAATTACCCGACCGGGTGAGCAAAGGTACCCGGACGGGTAGCCGCCCATACCCGATCGGGTAGGTAGAGTTACCCGGACGGGTGATGTTAGAAATCCACATCTTACAGCAAGGCTCATGTGCTGTAACCAATTACAACAGAAGTACCCGATCGCGTGAAAATACCCGGACGGGTGGAATCCCACACCCGGACGGGTGGAGAGCTATGCCCGGGCGGGTATGTTTATTCTCAAAGGATCCAAACTCAGCTCCAGAATTCATCAAAACTTCACCATTTGCATTGCCTTTCCAAGTCTTGACCTGACATAAATTTCCAAACAAAATAAGTATCGAAAGTTCATGAAATTTACTCAAATACAAATGCAAAACAATGATATCGCGATAGATTTATATAGACAAAATGAGCGATATCAAATATTCCCACACTTGAACTTTGCTTGTCCTCAAGCAAACCATAGTTTTACCATTTCAAAACCCCACTCTTGCAACATTATCAGTGAAGATCAAGTTTACCAAAACAATACTTACACTAACTACCAAAGCAATTAGGTAAGTGACATATGTATAAGCATTAGAAACTTGAGATGTTTTAGCTTGTCAAGCCCGAATGCACGACCTAGCACCTCACATAAAGATAAGTGTTTAGTCACTCACTCTCAACCTATAAGACTACAAGGTAAGGAAGTAAGTAATGTAACACTCAATCAAGCCAAGTCGTGATGCATTGTTACCATAGGCTTGCAAAAGGATCAAATCTCCACCGACTTGGCGTGAGCACCAAGCGAGATCTCAAAGGAGGTATTCTAGCATGTGTTGTAACAAATGTAGGCTAATTATGGAATAGGGGTATGATAGACACAATAATTGGTGAAAAGTGGTAGTCAAGACCCGTACAAAATGCGGAAATGTTACCTATTGGTTTAAACACGTGACAGTAATGAAACTTAGGATTCTCGTGTTAAATCAATTCAAATTATTATTTGTTCTCATTTATAACTCATACTTCAACAATTGCACACAAATAACTCAAATTGATTTTTTCACATTTTATTGGAATAATTGCACTCTATGACTTTCTATGAATCCTGTGTAACGAACTTTCAGACCAACCATCCTAGACCGGATAAAGGCCTTCGGTGGCTAGGTGTAGAACACCCCTCGGGAACTACTTGCTCAGGAATTCAAAGGCCATTTAGTTGACTACAATCATCCAACTATAAACTTTAAGCTCAATAGTTAACTTCTATTCATTTAATTGTTTCCAACCTCAATCATAGAATTTAACACTAGAATTCCAATTCAAAACGATTGAAGTCACATTTTGGTAAAATTCATCATAAGTTCCAACTAGGCAACATCTTAGAAAAGTGATGGTTCGGGAATTGACTACACAAAAATAAGGCTAATATATAGTGGATTGAATGTGGAAGTTTTCTAGGGGTTTCTTAGCACTAAAAATGAGTGCTAACGACCTGTGTAAACTGGATATAAATGGTTTTAAAACAAAATAAGATCAAAAATCCTAAGAATACCTCCCCGTCTTTGACCCCACCTATATCACATTTCTGTGATCCCACGGCGGTCTCAAAATGCATCACTAAGGCAAGTTCTAGAACAAACTACAATCACCGGCACACTCATAGCAATCAAACAATATAAACACTAAAGGTAAGTATTTTTCTCAATAAGGCTCAAATTTCTCACAATTTTTCATAGTGGAGGCTACAAGTGTGCTAGTCATTCAATTCACCCTATTAGGTTGCTTTTTATGACACATCTCAAAAGGTTTAGTTGCAAGAGGGAAGATTAATTCACTTTTAATTAATTTTCAAAGTTTAAGATTTTCAAAGCAATCAATCTATTAAGGACAAACACATCCCTAGCAAATCATCATTTCCCGGCCTTTCATTGGAATTTGCAAAAATCTATCGGACCCAAGATCAATAACAGACCTAATAAGTGACCAATAGCCCATTAATGGGATTCGTAAAGTTCGATTGGGGAGCCAATAGACTTCACAAACCCAATAAAAGGTAAGAAACAACAATTCACTAGAAATGGGATTCAAGTGAATACCTCCCCACACTTGAGATTTGCATTGCCCTCAATGCAAAAACAGTAGAAAAGTACGAGTGTGAAGGGGCAAAGGGAACGAGAACTTCCCCGGGGGTTTTGCATGAGGGCGAGGAGACGCGAGCTGGCTCTTCATAAGCGCTAGATCCATCCCAGCTCGGCATGCTAAAAGTTGTTTGTCCCTATACTAGGATCTATACGAACCGAGTCAATCAATTGATGGCGGAAACAACAATTGACTAATCACACAATCACACGAATAATCAATACGCAATAATTATCAAACGAAACGTATTATATTGATTATGATCGACTAGCTTTACAGAGATTTCGACAAATGGCGTTTAGGGTTTCGTCAACCCAAAATAGAAAATGTAAATACGAATTTATACAAACTCTGGCACCTGTGACGTCGCACACGACGTCGCAAGCCCAAGCCCATGCAACGTTAACTACGTCGCAGGCCCAAAACCTGACGTCGCACCTGCGACGTTACAGACAACGTCGCAGGAGTCAGGAAACACAAATCTAATAACAAAACAAACTACGAGCTAGACCAACTGACAGACACACAAATTGCATCAACAAACTCCCCCGTGTCTTCAGCTTGGTCTTCAAAAAGTTTCATCATCTAAACCCAGCCCGCAGGAAATTGTCCGTCAGTATGAATTCCATGAGTTACACAAACAGTAACAACTTTATAGAATTGTTCGGCTAAACGTTTGTTAAACTCATTCTTCTGACCAACACGAATCCGATCATCATAGATTTTTCTCAAATCTTTTTCATGAAAGTTAATCAAACTCATCGGATCATACAATCTAAACATTGATTGTCTCAAATTCCAAATAGCTCCAACTTCTGGCCACGGTTCTGAATCTAGAACAAAAGTAATAACCGCTTCACCAGTTTGTGAATCGAGATCCCATTTAACAAGTCTTCGTAGAAAATAGTAAGGAACTGGTTCCAGAGGTATCTCAGTCAAACAGTTAGCTGGCGGATAGTGAACTTTAACCATAGGCTTCCTGGTAACTGGATCAACTTTCTTTTTGAACGTATACCGAGTACCCAACGTCGGTTTCAACTTAGAATATTTCTTCGATAACACTTCTCGACGTAAATTCCTCTGAATAAACTCGGCATAATCATTCTCGAACGGATTAATCAATTTAAGCTGAGCTAATCGATTAATCTCTCCTTTTGGCAACGTGCTTAATCGATCAAAACGCATTTTGAAGTACTGAACTCCATCATCTCTCTTAATCATAAACAGATTTCTCTGACACTTCCAGCTTTTAATAACTCCGGTGTAATTTCGACTAACCCAGTAAACTTGACATTTAACTGGAAGAGGAACTGGATTTCGTCCCTTAGGCCACCATTGCTTGTTTCTTTCTTTCTTTTCTTCAGCAGTGTACTTCCTTGGAATATCAGTAGATTCTTGAGCTATTGAGTCCGGTGCCTGTGTCTCTTGAGCTGGAGTTGATGTTGTTTCTTGAGCAGGCTTTGCAGAAGAACTTGATTCTCCATGTTGATCTTTAGCAGGCCTCTCATCTTCACTCGAATCAGATTCTGTTATCGGTGCACCATCGTAAACTTCCTCAGATTGTGCATCATCATAAACTTCATCTGAATCTAACTGTTCTTCTTCAATTGAAACATCATTATCATTATCAAAAGCATTCTCAGATTCTTCCTCAGAACCAACTCCACTGGCCATTCTCTGAATAAACGATAAATCAGCGAATGAGTAGTCAATGGCCAGCGGTCTTGGCTGTCCTGGAATATCATCAACACAAAAGTAATCCAAACGATGAATAGTTTCATTAACATTTTCAATTACTTTCAGGTCCTAGTGACTCTACATTTGGGCCCCCAAACCCAATCTCCCCAGAGGCACTTGACCTAGCCTCCAAAACAGTAACCCTGAGCTTTGTTTCCTCAAGCTCCTTAGCTTGAACCTCAATCAGCGCAGCTTGCTCAGCAATCTTTTCATCTTGAGCTTTCATCCTTTGCTGCATCCTCAAGATATCATCCATCATCTTTTGCATGAACGCTGGAGTCGGTTGAATCGCAAAATCATCTTGCGGCGACGGGTTGACTGGAGCTCTTGCTGACGAAGAACGATGAACACGACGACTAGGTCGATAAGTTACATATTCAGAATCATCGTCACCTCGAGTACGTTTCCCAGTATCCCGAGGAGGAACATACTTACGTCCTGCCCTGATCCAACGCTGAATTCTCAAATATCGGAATGAATCGGTAAGCCGGATATTTTCCATCTCTGAGGGGTGCGGAACTGTACCGTCCGAATGCTCAGGCATCAGACCACCATCCTGAGGACCTACAGTTGCTGTAGCTTCAGAATCAGAACCCTCAACAGTGTCATGAGATAATGAATTGTCCGAGTCAACATGCCCAAATTACTCAATGTTTTCCAAGAGAGCATCCACATTCTCCCCCGCAGCTTGAACAGGGATGTTCACAAGTGGTTGCTGCGGTTGCTGTGGAGTTGGAACATCCATGTACTGAGGTTCCGGAGGTGGCACGTAGTTCTGATTCACAATAGCACCAAATAAAGCAACATCTGGTGACGCCTGAACCCCTTTTTCAAAACCATCACAAACAGTAAAGATCCGATTCTGCATTGGTGAAATCTTCAGTCTCTGATCATTATCGCCCAGTGCCTGAAGAGCTGGATGATGACGATTGATGTGAAGCTAAATAAAATGCGGATATAAGATCCATTTCTGATCTCCGGCGTTTGCATTATCTACCATGGCCTTGAATATAAAACCAGAAAAGTTGAAAGGCTTGTTGTAGACCAAAGCTAACATAGCAGAAGCCAAACTCCTGCTCATCCCATCCGTACCACCTTTTCAATTTCCCGAACATAAAATAACAACGTGCATCAAATATCTCCAAACACGTGTTAGATTCGCTTTTCTGTATTGATCAGTTGGAATGCCAGGATATCCAATTCGTTGCATAGCCCCTGCAACAAAACTTGGCTCATAGCTAACAGGCATATCTGGTTGATCGTTTAGCTGAAGAAGTTCCCTAATGCTCTGTTCAGTAATAGTGATCTCAGTGTTAAGAGCAGTTGAAACTAACCGTCGAACGTTGTTGTCAGTAATAACAGTGGCGTTCTTCCAAAATGGATTTATCAGATTCCCAAAAACAACCGTGTTGTCAGCAATGGCATGAAATACCCTCGAACGTCTCAAAAATTCAATCATTTGACGATATGGTTCCGCCTTATCGAAAGTACCATCAAGATAAGCAGCAGTATTGTGACGCGCCTCAAATGCTAAAGCCATATCTACAAAACAGAAACATAATATATATTCTCGAAAAACGTTAGAATGAACAAAATATACCAAACTTGTCACAAATAAAAGGTTTCATTGATATGTTAAATAAGTACATAGTTACAAATAAACATATCAAATCCTAAACCCTAAACCCTAAACCTAAACCTAGACCAAAGATCCCGGTTACACAAATACAGCCAAAATCCAAGACAAGGTCAGGCCAAAATCCAAGACAAAGATGGTATTCCACCAGGACCAGAAAACCAAGATTCAGGACAAGAAGAGAATCCCACCGGATCATTAACCAACTGAGACAAAAATGGTCATATCTAAGTGACCAAATAGTAGCTTTTAGGCGCTTGATCACCAGAAAGCACAAAAGAATCCACGACTGGAAGATAATCCTTCTAGCCGAGGAGGGGCGAGTAGTGACACTCTTTGGGCAGAAGCAGTGAACACAGTCTTTCTCATTCAGCGAGGAACTGAAAGAAATCGCCCGCCATTGCTGGACAGAATTTAACAGTCAGAAAAATGCAAGATTTGGTTTGTAACAAAAATTGTCATTTTTCCTGTAAGTGGCGACGTAGCCTATGACGTCGCATCTCAGATAGCGACGTAGTAAAGGATGTCGCAGAAAATCGGAATAATAACAATAGCGACGTAGCCAGTGACGTCGCACAAAATTCGAGCGACGTTAAAGGGGACGTCGCATTTTGCTATTAATTGTGAATTTAATCACATTATCAAAATGGTGCGACATAAAGTAAGACGTCGCTCAGGACGTCGCTGAAAATGCGGCGGCGCAGACAATTAAATGATAATGCGACGTAGGCAACAACGTCGCAGCCTGATATCGCTCGTTTTGTACATGTTTATCTCTCGCGATATCATCATTTTTGTACTTGTTTTTAGTCAATTTCATGAACTTTCGGTACTTATTTAGATTGAAATTGATTTCGTGTGTTAAGGTTAAAGATCGAGAAAGAAAAGATGAAAAGATGAAGGAATTTGCTGATTTTACTATGCTGCACCGTTTTGGCCATATCTCCCTCATACGAACTCGGATTGAGGTGATTCAGGCGGCCAAACGAAGCTAACTCAGAGCTCTACAATTTTCCAAAATATGGTATGCTGGAAATGAGGAGAAGCCGCCGGGTAGGGGGTAGGACCCGCCGGGTGAATTACAAAAATCAGTAAAATCCTTAACAGAAGAAAACCTTCATTTGAAGCATATAGAAACAGCCGGGTAGGGGGTAGGACCCGCCGGCTGGAAGGTCCATCTGGGCACTTTTTGACCCTTTTAAACACCTTTTCTTCCACACATCTCACCTAACTTTTACACCTCCGACCTAGCAGCCCCCATGGGCGATTTTTTAGTGTTTTTGAGTTGTTTTTCACCATCTTGAAGATCTTCCATCATATTAAATCATCCGGTCACGAGGAATCATCATCCAAACATTGTAATCACTCGGTTTGCATTTTTATTCGATATAATTATGTTTCCTTTGATTTCACTTATTATTTGTGATAGTTTGAGTATGATTGTTAGTGGCTAGTTTTATTTACTTGCTTGGATGAATTAACTAGTGATTAGGGGTGTTATATTTTGGTGTTTGATTATGCTTGAGTTTAGAATTCCTCCATGAATTTATATGTTTTTAGCTCAAATAATTTATGGAATTTGTTGGTAGTTCTAACTAGCAATTATAGCGAATGTTTGTTGTTAGTTGAAATTATTTTTGTTTGTATGTCGATATACAAATGAACCTTTGTTTGCGGATGCGAAAATTGGTACAAGTAATACAAATGAGCTAGAATGTATGAGTTGATGAATATGGCGAACGTCTTTCGTTTGGATGAATTATAAACTTGTGAAACTTGAACTTTATGTTTAATCGTGACCCTTGCCTAATTGAGCTTAAAATAGTTTCTTTGCTTATTTGGTAGATAACTAGTGAATATAGCGAACGTTTTTCATTGGTAATTTACTATCAATTATTTGTCTATAAATGATTGAACAAACATTGCGAACGTAGATTTGGAATAAGCAAGATTCTTTAGGCTTAATTGTGCAAGATGGTAACCATGGCGAACGTCCGTTACTAGATTAAAACATAGGTTTTGTAAATTGAAGTTGAATCATTAGGAGATGGCGAACGTTAATCCTATGTTAAATGTAAATTTACTTTTGCATAATTTAAACTGGTTATAACTTTGCACCCCGAAATCACTAGTGACATAATCCAAGCAATTATTGTTTTAAATATCCGAAAGTTACAACAAATCAATTTGACTCTTCCTGAGTCCACTATTACCTAGTTTTAGTTTAAAAGTAGTTTTTAAGCAACGTGACAACTCGGTCACAAAACCCCCACATTTACTTTTCTGTATAAATTATTTGCACCTGAATATAACTCTTAAACTCACATTCCCTGTGTTCGAACCCGAACTTACCCAACTATACTACTACACGATAGGGTCCACTGCCCGATTGTGTTTTGGTCTAGCACGGTACTTTCTTGTTCACTTTTCAACGATAAAATTTTAAGACTAGATTTAACACATCAAGTTTTTGGCGCCGCTGCCGGGGAATGTGATTGATTAAGAGTTTAATTTAAGTGTAGTTAATTGACCCTTTTTCTGGAATTTATCTCCAGAAAAGTTACTTTAAGAGTTTTAGTTATTATTAGTGTATATATTTTTAATGTTTGTTTATTTTGTGTTGAGTGGTTACGTTTTACCGTTTTTAGTTTTGATGTTTGTAGCAGATTTGTGACTTAGCATCAATGTCATATTACTCAAATCATAAAGGTTACAAACCTTTATGTGAAGAGAGTGATTATGATGATGTGCCAATGATATCACAAGAAAGGTGTGCACCACCAAGACACTACCAAGATGAATGGAACCAACCTTATCAATCAAGGTCTTGGAATTATGAACCTTCAATCACCAAAGAGATAGAACAACCGGAAATGTCAAATCTTGAACGGTTGTTGAAAGGGGAGATAGAGCAAACGGAGAGGCAAAGTAGAGAATGGGATGACATTTTTGATTGGAATATAGAGTTTGGTCAAGAAAGGCCATATGATACATACACCAATGCAACCGAGCATTTGGATAATGTTGAGGCTATTGAGGATCACGATTATTATTCTAACGTTGATGTTCCATATTCTTCTAACTTTGTTTTTCAGGATGATAGTGAAGATGAAATGGATGAGGAGGAAGAAGAGAATGAAGTCACAAGTTACCCTCATGAAACTTCACAATCTGTTTTGCAGGATTCATACATGCTAGAGACTGAAGTGACTAAGGACGCCATTGTTGACTATGATGCCGATATAAAGGAATTACAAGGACTGATGGGAATTAGTGATCATGAGCTAGACGAGCTTGTAAAAAAGGGATTTGGAGATGATCTTATTCTAGAGGCAGAATTTGAAAATTTGTATCGCGCTAATAGCACTCAGGTGCTTGAGGTAGATAGGTTGGAAATGTTGGAAAAGGGTATTGAGTGTGTGCATACAAACTATTTTGAAGAACCACCCGATTATCTTTGTATACTTGCCAAAGATTTTTCTGAAAACGTGGGGATAACTAGTCATTCATACTTGGAAGTGGCAATCATCCGGATTATCATTATACCACTCAAGAAATGGAGAGGTTATTTTCACATTACAAATTGTAGTTGGAGGATGTTCTACCGAAATTTCAAAACAAAAGATGACATCCTCCTATGTGAGTATGACGAGAAAGGAGGTGGTAGCGTGATTGAGGATTGGTTATGAGATAACAAGGGTCGAGTCTAGCTCGGGACTCGGGAATAAACCAAGCATCTTGCGGGAGGTGAACCCGTATCGAGATATGATGGATGATTAACAATGGTAACTTTATGCTATGGCAAGAATGTACCTTAAAGGAATGGATGTTTTGAAATCATGATCGAAGGTTATCCAGAATTTGAACAAGCAAAAACCCCCGGGGAAGTACTCGCTCCCTTTTACCTTTCACACTTATGCTCAGTTCATTTATTATATTTTGTTGCATTTAGGGAATGCAAACCTTAAGTGTGGGGAGGTTATTAATCGCTTGAATTAGTTTGTCCTCATAAGATTAATTACTTTTTTTAAGTATTTGATAAAATTTTGTTGAAAGTAATTAAATCTTACCTCTTGCATGATAAATTTGTCATAGAGCAACCTCATTGGGTAAATTGCATAACTAGCACACTTATAGCCCTACTGAAAATTGTGAGAAGTATTGAGCCTTAATTGAGAAACACTTACATTTAGTGTTTATATATTCCAATTGCTATGAGTGTGCCGGTGTTTGCAGTTTATTCTAGAACTTGCCTTAATGATGCATTTCAAGACCGCAGTGGGATCACATTCGTGTGATATAGGTGAAGTAGACGATGAATTGGTATTCTTTAGGATTTAGATATGTAGGAATACATATTTTTGACTCAACTTTTGAGACTTTCTAACCAATTATGGAATTTGTGTTTGACCTTTAATGGATTGCACAAACTCACTAATCGGCCATGGAACCTTGATTGTTTGGGGTTTTATTTTAACACCAATTATATCCAGTCCACCCAGGTCGTTAGCACTCATTTTTAGTGCTAAGAAACCCCTAGACAACTTTCACATACATTTTCATCACAATTACTATCTTAGCCTTATTTTTGTGTAGTCAAAAAGTTTCCAAAGTTAGCTTGTTACATTGCAAATCAGTTTACAAAATGTGATTTCAAAACAACCTTTTGGAAAGCGTAATATGAAGAATATTTATTCAAGGAAGCACAACCAAGGTGAAATTGAAACTTATTGAGCAAATTAGAAATACAAATGAAGTAATGAATAAAAGTTGCTGAAATTTATCTAAGGAGGCAAAAATTGAAGAAATATTATGAGATGAAGAATAGAAGTTGAAGCCTAAGGTTATTGTTATCACATTTTCATTATAAGTTTCAAGGTAACACATCACAAAAAGATTTTTGACTACCATTTTCAACAATTGATATATGTGTCTATCCTAACACCACTTCACCCTCACTTTTATAATTATCACACATTGTTAGAATACCTCTTTTGATACTTTGCTTGGTGCTCACGCTAAAATGGTGGAGATTTGATCTTTTGGCAAGCTTATGGTAATAACGCATCACGACTTGGCTTATTGAGTGCTTATCTATTACATTCCCAATCTTGATCAAATTGAGAGTTGAGTGATTGAAACACATTTCCTATTGAGATGTGCTAAGTTATGTATATTCATGCTTGACAAATCTATTTCAGGTTTTCTATTCTTAACATGCAACTAATATAATTACTTAGGTGATTGTGATTAGTTATATTTTGTAAAACCTAGTTCTAAAAATTCTGGATGCAAGAGGAATGTTTTGAATTGTAAATCTTGGTTTGCTTGAGGACAAGCAAAGTTTAAGTGTGAGGATATTTGATATCGCTCGTTTTGTACATGTTTATCTCTCGCGATATCATCATTTTTGTACTTGTTTTTAGTCAATTTCATGAACTTTCGGTACTTATTTAGATTGAAATTGATTTCGTGTGTTAAGGTTAAAGATCGAGAAAGAAAAGATGAAAAGATGAAGGAATTTGCTGATTTTACTATGCTGCACCGTTTTGGCCATATCTCCCTCATACGAACTCGGATTGAGGTGATTCAGGCGGCCAAACGAAGCTAACTCAGAGCTCTACAATTTTCCAAAATATGGTATGCTGGAAATGAGGAGAAGCCGCCGGGTAGGGGGTAGGACCCGCCGGGTGAATTACAAAAATCAGTAAAATCCTTAACAGAAGAAAACCTTCATTTGAAGCATATAGAAACAGCCGGGTAGGGGGTAGGACCCGCCGGCTGGAAGGTCCATCTGGGCACTTTTTGACCCTTTTAAACACCTTTTCTTCCACACATCTCACCTAACTTTTACACCTCCGACCTAGCAGCCCCCATGGGCGATTTTTTAGTGTTTTTGAGTTGTTTTTCACCATCTTGAAGATCTTCCATCATATTAAATCATCCGGTCACGAGGAATCATCATCCAAACATTGTAATCACTCGGTTTGCATTTTTATTCGATATAATTATGTTTCCTTTGATTTCACTTATTATTTGTGATAGTTTGAGTATGATTGTTAGTGGCTAGTTTTATTTACTTGCTTGGATGAATTAACTAGTGATTAGGGGTGTTATATTTTGGTGTTTGATTATGCTTGAGTTTAGAATTCCTCCATGAATTTATATGTTTTTAGCTCAAATAATTTATGGAATTTGTTGGTAGTTCTAACTAGCAATTATAGCGAATGTTTGTTGTTAGTTGAAATTATTTTTGTTTGTATGTCGATATACAAATGAACCTTTGTTTGCGGATGCGAAAATTGGTACAAGTAATACAAATGAGCTAGAATGTATGAGTTGATGAATATGGCGAACGTCTTTCGTTTGGATGAATTATAAACTTGTGAAACTTGAACTTTATGTTTAATCGTGACCCTTGCCTAATTGAGCTTAAAATAGTTTCTTTGCTTATTTGGTAGATAACTAGTGAATATAGCGAACGTTTTTCATTGGTAATTTACTATCAATTATTTGTCTATAAATGATTGAACAAACATTGCGAACGTAGATTTGGAATAAGCAAGATTCTTTAGGCTTAATTGTGCAAGATGGTAACCATGGCGAACGTCCGTTACTAGATTAAAACATAGGTTTTGTAAATTGAAGTTGAATCATTAGGAGATGGCGAACGTTAATCCTATGTTAAATGTAAATTTACTTTTGCATAATTTAAACTGGTTATAACTTTGCACCCCGAAATCACTAGTGACATAATCCAAGCAATTATTGTTTTAAATATCCGAAAGTTACAACAAATCAATTTGACTCTTCCTGAGTCCACTATTACCTAGTTTTAGTTTAAAAGTAGTTTTTAAGCAACGTGACAACTCGGTCACAAAACCCCCACATTTACTTTTCTGTATAAATTATTTGCACCTGAATATAACTCTTAAACTCACATTCCCTGTGTTCGAACCCGAACTTACCCAACTATACTACTACACGATAGGGTCCACTGCCCGATTGTGTTTTGGTCTAGCACGGTACTTTCTTGTTCACTTTTCAACGATAAAATTTTAAGACTAGATTTAACACATCAAGTTTTTGTGTGAAAATGCGGCGGCGCAGACAATTAAATGATAATGCGACGTAGGCAACAACGTCGCAGCCGACGTAGCACTGATGAACATTCAAGCGCAAACCCAGAAACCCAGAAACCCTAAGATTCGAAATTTGGGGTTTTTCAAAATCAAACGCACTACACGGTGCGGCAACGAATGGTGATCACGAAAACATAAATTATACGATGTTTAGATCACGATTACATAACTAATTCAACCCAAACCGAGAACCCTAAAAACCGCAATATCCATTTAACGATTAAAGCAAAAATACACGGTGAAAAAGGTTAAGATTGGTACCTAAGTGTGCGGAATAACTAGTAGAACAAGACTACGTGAATGGATCGGAAAGAAAACGGCTCACAATCACAAACAAACCAAATATGCACGAAAACCCGCTACGTCGCAATCGCCAGTGCTCACGTCGCACGCTACGTCGCTAGTGAGTATGAAATAGTGTGACGAGTTACGTCGCGGTTGAGACTATATATAGTCTAACCCTAATTGCGACGTAGTTTGGGACGTCGCTAGCGACGGCAAGGGTGACGTCGCATAAATCAGTTAGGATGTAACTTGAGTCGATTTTGAATTTTCAAAACAGTTAACACGTAATTTTATTTAGCAAATAATATTCAAATGACTAGTGACTTGGGAAAAATAACGTAGAATAAAATAAAACATAAAATAAAAATCTTTTTGGTATTTTCTATAATATCACAAAAAGTAAAAATATAACAGAATAAAATTACTAACACTCTATTTTTGGTGACGGAGTTGTTTTGTCTGATTAGGGATCATATCGGAATAACATGCAATTATTAGAAATAGTAAGTGTTATTTCGATCATCAGTATATTTGTCCACTTTAAATTTACTTGGCACATTTAAAACACCTTTTATAAAAATTATTTCAAGACGATTATTGGTATTGTTTATCCACCTAAACATGTTACATCCGTATTTGTAAGCTAACTATTATTGTTAGTTTGACTATTAATTTTGAGAAACCTATTATATGATATACTGATAAACTTCAGTAAAACAAACACTGCATATTCACACAAGGTAGAGATTACAAGACCAAGTTTATCTCGGTTTTCTCGTAACATACACTTGATATTTATATTTAGGCATACATCAAACCGACTCTGAATATACTAGTGGCCCCAGATCTGTACATAATACAGCAGAGGGTCCCTTAGTATGAACATAACAAGTTTGAGACTATTTGCATAACTAATGGATTCAGGTCTGTAGGTGAGTACAACAATAGTCACCATTAGTTAGGCGAATAATCATATTATTACTATATGCCAATTTTACATTTACATAATAATTATGACAGTGTATGATAGTACTTCCATTTATCAATTAAGACTTATGTCATACATCATATAATATTTTTCACAAAGTAATAGACAAGTTTTAATATTACTTCTTACTCACTCACAAACCGGTGTGTATCATGCCTACCAATACATCGTGTAATGAAGACAATTTAGATAGAAACTGTTTTAAGTGTGTCATATAAACCTACTGCCACATCCAAGATAAACCTTAAAATTCCATTTTGTGCATGTCACCCGATGTACTATCATATCCCAAGTTGTTTACAGACACAACTTCAACGTCTATTTTAAAAATGTTGCAACATTGCGTTTTCTTTAATACTAAGGAGTATAAAGAGTGGCTATTGCGAATTTTATTTTTTTATTTTATTTTTTTTATTTTTTTAATGAATTAAAAAAAAACTTAAAAATCCAAGTACAAATCACTATTTTGATTGAAAGAACCTTAAACCTATCATATTGACCAGTTCACTAAAACGTGATCGCAAAAAGGCTTTTGTGAAAAGGTCCGCACACTGCTTAAGGGTTTCTATATGTACGACATCTATAAGGTGTTTCTCAAAGCAATCCCGTATGAAGTGAAACCTAAGTTCGATATGTTTGGTCTTAGAGTGCTGTATGGGATTGTGTGTTATAGATATAGCAGTTGTATTATCAATGTAAATAGGAGTCATAGAGAGATTGAACCCGTAATCGCGCAGCTGGTGCTGAATCCAAAGAACCTGAGAACAGCAACTTGCAGCAGCAACATACTCGGCCTCAGCTGTGGAAATAGCAACCGCAGTCTGCTTTTTGCACTGCCAAGAAACTAAACGCGATCCAAGGAACTGACATCCTCCAGTCGTTGACTTCATATCTATCTTGCAGCCACCAAGATCCGAATCCGAATAGGCAGTTAACTCGAAGTTCTTCTCGTTTGAATACCATAGACCCAGAGTTGGCCTATAAGCGCGATATCCAAAAATGCGTTTTACTGCCTTCATATGAGACACCTTCGGATTTGCTTGAAATCAAGAGCAGAGTGAAACGGCAAACACTATATCTGGTCTTGAGGCAGTCAGGTACATGAGAGAGCCTATCATTGAGCGATAGTCTTTCTCCTTGCAATCTTCGTCAACCTCATTAGGTCCAAGATTGTGTTTCACTTCAATTGGAGTGCCGTAGTGTTTACAATCGAGCAATTCATACCGCTTCAACATGTCAGTGACATATTTTGACTGGTGTATATAAATTCCATTGTCATATTGCTCAACCTGTAGTCCCAGAAAGAACGTGAGTTCCCCCATAGCACTCATTTCAAACTCAGATTTCATCAGTCTTTCAAAATCCTTGCACAAATGATCATTAGTTGATCCAAAAATTATGTCGTCCACATAGACCTGCACAAGTAATAAATCCGCTCCTTCCCTTTTGATGAAAAGCGTGCTATCAATCTGTCCTCTATCAAAACCATTCTTCAGCAAGTACTTGGCAAGTCTCTCATACCAAAGTCGAGGAGATTGATGAAGACCATACAAAGCTTTCTTCAGCTTGCAAACATGATTAGGATGCTTTGGATCTTCAAAACCAGGAGGCTGACACACATAAATCACTGCGTCGACATCTCCGTATAGAAAGGCACACTTCACGTCAAGTTGATACACACGGAATCCTTTAAAAGAAGCATAGGCTAGAAAAATTCGAATAGATTCCAAACGAGCGACAGGAGCGAAAACTTCATCATAGTCAATACCCTCTAGTTGACTATATCCTTGAACTACCAGACGGGCTTTATTTCGAATAACCGCCCCACGATCATCCATTTTGTTACGGTAAACCCAACGAGTACCCGTCAAGTGAGCACCCTTGGGTAGAGGAACAATTTCCCAAACATTCATCTTATTTATTTGCTGTAGTTCCTCCTGCATAGCCTCGACCCAAGATGGATCTTTTAAGGCTTGTTCAACCTTTTTAGGTTCAATTTGAGACAAATGACATGAATCGATATGAGCTATAAGTCCCAAAAGCTGCTGAGCTGAAGTCTGCTTTGCTTGTTGGCGTGTTTGAACGGATGCATGAGGATCACCAATGATATTATCAATGGGGTGATCCTTAGGTATACGAGTTTCTGGTATGGCGGTTGGCACAACATCCACACCCAGATTGTTCAAATCTCTCTCAGTTTCGGGAGTAGCAGCAGACTCAGGAAAGGCTAACTCTTCTTCTTCCCCTTCATCTTCAGGAGTATATAGGTGAGAGTAGGCCATTGTTTCTTCCACTTCATCTTCTTCTTGAGGTTCCTCTAAAGGAGGCATGTTTGGATCATATGGAAGCTCCTTTGTGTAGTTATAAACTGTTTTAGAAGGAGCAGCCGAAGATGGTGGAGTGGGAGATGGTTTATTTTTAGGTGTAGGTGTAGATGGTGGTGATTTGGTTGTTGTTTGTGGTTGTGTGGGTGTTGTTTGTGATGGTGTGGGTGAAGGTGTAGGATTAGTTGGTGGAGGTGCGGGTGTTGCATTGGGAGATGGGTCGGATGGTTTATTAACAGGTGTATCTTGAGTAAGATCAAGTCCATGAAGTATAGAAACCAATTCTTCCGTATCATCTTCTTCCGGAATATTGAAAGAGTTGAAGAGGTTTCCATAGTTGAAAAACCAATCCGGACCCGTTCCTTGAGGAGGTTCCGTATACCTTAAACATTTCACTTCAAAATGTTCCTCAATCTGATTCGTTGATTTGTTGTAGACTCTTTTGTTCGGAGAGTTGACTGAATATCCAAGAAAAATCCCTTCAACAGCTTTATCACCAAACTTAGAGACCTTATCTTTTGTAATCATGATCATGCATGGACACCCAAATGGTTCTAGAAACTGCAGATTTGGCTTACGGTTATTGAAAAGTTCATAACACGTCTTATTCTTTTTCTTAACCGAAAGCACTCTATTCAGAACATAACAGGCAGTATTAACCGCCTCAGCCCAGAAGATGATTGGTAACTTGGAGTCAGCTAACATAGTCCGAGCTGTCTCGATGATTGTTCTGTTCTTTCTTTCTGCGACTCCATTCTGTTGTGGAGTCCTCGGAGCACTGAATTGATGCTCAATACCTCTTGTAGCACAAAACAATTCGAGAGTTGAGTTCTTGAATTCAGTTCCATTGTTGCTTCGTATCCTTTTCACCTTTAAGTTGCACAGATTTGCCAACTTGTCCAACAAATACACCAGAATATCAGGAGTCTCCCCCTTTGTGGTCAAAAAGTAAACCCACGAAAACCTTGAGTAGTCATCAGTAACTACCAAGCAGTAAGACCGACCACCAATGCTCTTTGTAGAGACTGGACCGAAAAGATCCATATGCAGTAGTTCCAATGGTGCTTTTATGGAATTCACCTGCTTAGACTTATGGGACTTCTTACGTAGCTTTCCTTTTTGGCAAGAAATACAATCATCCTTTAGAGCGAATGACTGTTTTGGAACTCCTAGCACTAGATCATTTTTAGTCAAGAAATTCATTTTTCGGAAATGAATGTGTCCCATTCGTCTGTGCCAAAGCAGTGAATCCTGTTCAGAAGCCTTAGACAAGAGACATGTATATTCATTTGAAGTCTCAACAGTTCTCATGTTCAAAATGTATGTGTCATTCTTTCTTGGTGCTCTCAGCAACACCCATTCTTCTGGAATGACATACCCAGGCTTCAGTATCACGCACTCCGTCTTTGTGAACGCAGTGGTATAATCCTTATCATAGACCTGTGAAACACTTAGCAAATTGTGCGTAAGCTGTTCCACATAGTTCACATTTTCAAAACTAACATTGCGGTTAGTTAGCGTTCCTCTTCCTGAAATGGTTCCTCCAGTATCTCCAGCAAAGGCAACATATCCTCCTGCGTATGGTTTAATATCCACAAGAAGAGATACATCGCCTGTCATATGTCGCTAGCAGCCGCTATCCAAATACCATTCACTATCTTTAACACGTTCTGACTGCTGCAACACACAAACGAAAGGAGATTAGTGAGAAACGGTGACCCAAGCCTTTACAGACTTAGGTCGACCGTGGTCATCAACAATAAGCATGTCAGATAGGATTTTATCTTTAAACAAATTAGAATTTTTATCTGATGTGTTATTGTTGACGACTAAAGAGTCAATATCAGACTCTTTTCGTTTCCAAACTTTAGAAGATTCGGAAATAAGATTAGAAGTAATGTGGGGCTTTTGAATTGGCAAAGGTTTTTGCTCAACATTACTTGGCTTCAAAACAGGCTTGGGAGAGTTTGAGTAACGCTTAGGTGAAGATTTTGAAAAAGAATTTCTATAAACAGATGTCCTAGGCATCTCTCTCCCATGGCGCTGATTTGACAGCTTGGGACATTCACGAATTAAATGTCCTTGTCTCTTGCAGTAGAAACAAGAACGAGTCTCAACAAACGGTTGAGGCTGAGGAATTACCACAGGAGATGGAGAAACATTTCTAGAACATGAACATTGCGTACACGTCTTAGAAAGTGTTTTGCTCAACATTACTTGGCTTCAAAACAGGCTTGGGAGAGTTTGAGTAACGCCTAGGTGGAGATTTTGAAAAAGAATTTCTATAAACAGATGTCCTAGGCATCTCTCTCCCATGGCGCTGATTTGACAGCTTGGGACATTCACGAATTAAATGTCCTTGTCTCTTGCAGTAGAAACAAGAACTAGTCTCAACAAACGGTTGAGGCTGAGGAATTACCACAGGAGATGGAGAAACATTTCTAGAACATGAACATTGCGTACACGTCTTAGAAAGTGTTTGTTTAGGTTGAGAGGTTGAAGTAGAAGGTTTATCATACGAAACTCTTTCATTTACTATTTTATGTTGCAAAATCTTTACAGGTGACTGTAAAGTTTGTTGTTTCGAATTTAAAACCTTGGCTTTTCCCTTATTTGATTGAACCTTAATTTCAGGTTCAACTTTTGAAATCACTTTTTCAGGTTTAACTTCAACTTTCTTAACTTCAGGATACTCCTGATCCGTAATGTCCTCAATCTCAACAATCTCCTCAAAACAGATTGGAGATTCATTCTTTTACTCAACACTCTCCTCAACACGAACAGGAGATTCATTCACAGACTTAACAAACGTTGGCAAGGGATACTCTGGCCGCTTGGTTTTCTCCTTTGCCGGTTTGTTGTGTTTGGTCTCTTTAGTATCTTTAGCTTTTATACCGTAAAGCTTTGACCAATCAACTGGAATCTCTTCAAAGCCTTCCTTAACAGGCAGGGGATAGTGAGTAGTAGGATGTGGGACTGAGTGATATCCCAATCCCGCATTCTTTTTCCCACTAGTTCCATGCTTGCTAAGAATTTCATTAAAGACAACCGTTGAGGAATTTGAACCTAAGATTTTACTCTTATAATTCTCATACTCAGTTTTTAAATCTGTAAGTTCTTTCTTTAGCAGTTCAATTTCAACAAGATAGCTTTTAATGGCATCTTCTTGACTAAAAACCTTAGATTTATATTTCTGAGTATCTAACCGATGAGCCTCAAGATGTTTTTCATAAAGTTTCTCATTAGCTTTTAAAAAATTATTTGATTCGGTTAGTTTTTCATTCTTTTTCCTCAACTCTACGGTGTCCTTCTGATATGCCTTTAGAGATTCAGTTAACTTAATGCATGAAATACAATTTAATGGTTCATCAGGTACCTCATTCACAATGTGAGCCATCAAACACTGTTGGTATTGCTCAGAGACAGCCGTCCAATCTTGATTTGTAGGCTCGAAAACAATCAGGGCATTATCAGCAGTCCCTTTCTTGGTAACTTCCATTTCTTTGGTCTTTGGAGGAGTAGAAGGTGTTGTGAATCCCGATGCTGGCATTTTGGGTTTCTCGCATTCCCTAGCGAAGTGACCCAAGTTTTGACAATTGTAACACCGGACCTTACTCTTATTGAATCCGAAGCCAGTCTTCCCATCTCCTTCCAAGCTTTTACGCCCTGTCCTCTGCAAAAACTTTTGAATTCTTCGGGTGATCATTGCCACATTCCAAGTTAGATCCATTTGCTCCAAATCATCTTCATCAAGCTGAGCATAGTCTTCCTTAGTCAACTCCAAAGTAAGATTCGGTTGAGTAACCAAATCCTTGTATGAGCTTAAGAAAGCTGTGTAAATGGCAGCTTGCTCCTGAATAGCAGGTGAGACTTGAACCTGTTGAATTTGAGGAGTTGGTTGACCTGAAGAAGGTCCAGACAGGAAAACAGAATGAAGCCCACCGTAAGAAGAATAAGAGGTTGATGAAGCATTTGTATTTGTCACGAAGGCTACTCCAGATCCATAAGCCTTTCCAGAGTTGAGTTGAACACCATACACACTAGGATTCTAAACAGCAGCACCAGACCTTGTTTCTTTCTTCTTAATCTCCATCGCGTGAGCTTGAAGATTCCCTATCAAAGTATCCAAAGACATGGTTGCAAGTTCTTCATTTTCTTTTAAAATTTGAACTTTAACATCCCAAGAACTCGGCAACACATCCAGTAGCTTCTTATTGACTTCAATTGGAGGAAAATTATAACCTCCTTCAAACAACTCACCAACTAACCGTGAGTACCTAGTGAATAAAGAAGTTGTGTCTTCATCAGGAAGAATGTCAAAGATATCGTACTGTTTCTTAACTAGTTCGAGCTTGGCTTCCTTATACTTATCATTTCCACCACAACAAGTTTCAATTGCCTTCCATAAATCAAATGTTGTTTCATGAGTTCTGAAAAGCCATAGAACATCTTTGGTTAAACACATTTTAATCATAGAAAATGACTTTCTCTCAGTATCAAAATCTTTCTTCTCCTCGGGAGTCATAGCTTTATAAGTCTTAGCAGGACGAATACCACGGTATTCCCCTTCAGCTAATGGAGGTACATAACGCTCACGTAATGGTCCCCATAATTCTGGACAGTGAAAGTCAATGTATTGTTCAACACGGTCTCTCCAGTATACATAATCCATGTCTGCTGTAAATAGAGGAGGTTTATTACTTGAACCAATATCATTACTTTGCTTTATCATTTCCCTAAGTCCTCTAATATCTTCCTTATCGGTAGCCATTAATTTTACTTGAACTAAAACAGATAATCTGAAACTAGCGACGTTGAGAGAGACGTCGCAGAAGATTGAAGCGACGGCAAGAGTAACGTCGCAAAAGCCAATGATTCAATTAAGAATCGAAATAAGCGACGTTGAGATATACGTCGCAGAAGACGTCGCAAAACTGAAGTACGTCGCAGAAAGACGTCGCAGAACCACTTAAGGTCAAAATAACGACGTCGTTAATGACGTCGCAACTTTACGTCGCAAAGACCACTTAAAGTCAAAATCAATAACGTCGCAAGCGACGTCGCAAGTGAAGTCGCAGGTAACGTCGCAAAACGTGCTGCTGCGGCCAAAAACCCTAGAAAACTAAAATTTTTAACCCTAATCAAAAACCACGAACAAAGATCGACGAAAACCTTCAATATTCCCAGCAATGTTGATCGAAAACCTGTAAAAACACAAAAACAAACGTAATAATCACAAGATAATATGAGTATCACGTCCTTTAATCCCGAACTCGATCCGTTACGCCTGAAAACGAGCACTTTCTGCTCTGATACCAGTTGTTTGTCCCTATACTAGGATCTATACGAACCGAGTCAATCAATTGATGGCGGAAACAACAATTGACTAATCACACAATCACAGGAATAATCAATACGCAATAATTATCAAACGAAACGTATTATATTGATTATGATCGACTAGCTTTACAGAGATTTTGACAAATGGCGTTTAGGGTTTCATCAACCCTAAACAGAAAACGTAAATACGAATTTATACAAACTCTGGCACCTGCGACGTCGCATACGACGTCGCAAGCCCAAGCCCATGCGACGTTAACTACGTCGCAGGCCCAAAACCTGACGTCGCACCTGCGACGTTACAGACAACGTCGCAGGAGTCAGGAAACACATATCTAATAACAAAACAAACTACGAGCTCGACCAACTGACAGACACACAAATTGCATCAACAAAAGTAAGACAAGCAACCAACACAAGATTTTTTTTTTTTTTTTGAATTAGCATAATAGATAATAATAATAAGAATAAAAAAAATAAAAAAGGGTAGATGAATGCTAAGCATTCAAAGTACTAAAATGGAAAATAACACAGAATCGAAAATTGTTCAAAAGTTTACAACCCAAATAAGAATAAAATAAAGTAACACCCTACAACCAACCCCCACCGTGGGGCGGGTCTTGGGTGGGGTCCTGCTGATGTTGCTGGTGCTGATATGGGGAAGGAGATCCAAAGAGCCAATGATGATGGGCTTCCTGTTGCCAATTGGAGGGCTCTTGGACAGTCCAGGTGTGCGGCTGAGAGGTAGATGGAGGGGATGACCAATTGGTGCCCCAATCTTATTGCTGCTGATGATAATCTGAGGTGTGCATGTGCTCATGGTGTCGCTGGAGCTCTACTAAAGCATCATCCCGATCATAAATAGGAGCAGGGGGGACACCCCCCGGCTCGCCCCAACGAGGTGGGTGATGATACGGGATAGGCACATGGTCGGGCACATGGTGGCCCATCCGCTCATGGTCGTGAATGAGCCAATCGTTTTGGTATTGACTAGCTCCCCACTCATACCTAGACTCATCCCTGAAAGTCACATTCTCCCGTTGCCACTCTTCTTGTTCTCCCCATCTTCGATCCTGCTCAAGTTGCATATTGTTGAATCTGGACATAAAACTCTGCCAATACGCGGGCTCCCCAGATTGGGAACCCTGACCAGGAGCTACGGTTTCTGCGATCACTTCGTCCTCCTCTTCTTCAGCCTCCTCTTCGTCTTCTTCCTCTTCTTCTTCTTCAGATTCTTGCTGTGAAACATGCTGTCTACCCCGTAATCCTTCCCGAGGTACCCTCACCCGTGAGGATGACTCGGCAGGGGAATAAGGGAGGTATTTTCCTCCACGCATCCGGACCACCCCAGTGGGTCTATACATGTCGACACCAGTGAATAGTTTTGGGTTGTGTACAACAATGTAAGGGTGGTTCCGAGGTCGAAGGTTGACTCCTAAACCCTTAGCAATCCTGGTGATAAAATGACCCCCACACAATTTGGATTCCGGTTTAGGCCCGCTTGCATACGAATGAAGAAATTTACCCACACAATACGGAAGGTTTATTCGTTCCCGGTCCCTTAACTTAAGTAAATACCACAAATCTGCTTTCGATACTTTCTCCGTATTTTGCCCCCGAAGTGTGATGGTGTGAGCCAAAAGTTTTGGTAAGACTTTATCTTTCGGACTCCTTAGGGCACTCGAGGGGTTTCTTCCGGATTTATATTCTTTGTCACTAAACCTAGCCCAAACCTCAGCGGAGACCTCACCTTCGTCTAGGCGAGCCCCTGTCAGAATATATCTATCAAACCAATCGGCGTTCAACTCCTCTCGGGTGTAGATTTGCAGGTAGCTGGCTAGTTGCCTAAGCGACAAGAAGTGAGGATTTCCCCCAGCTTGAAACCCAAAAAATCATAGTCGATACCATCAATGACGAACATTTCCAGGGTGGTAAGGAATTCCATAGTGAGTTCCTCATAAATTGGTTCCTGGATCTCAATCAACTTCTGAAAATCTCTGACATCAATAACTTCACCATCAATACGCATAGACTGAGTAAGAGCTCGGGTGATCTCACGAGCAAAACCGACTTCATTCAAAGGTGTCCAATCGATGATTCTCGGGTATTCGCACTCTTTCTTGTGTATTTTAAACAATGCCTCACAGTTCTCCATATAACGGTGGTGCTGGGGCTGAAAGATCAGATTTGGGTGGCGGTCCCTAGGGAGTAGGTCGGCAAAGATACTCGGAGGGAATTGAGGCTGAAAAGTTTTCCCTTGGTTATTCTTGTTTCTCTGCACAACACAACACAACAAACATACAAAAATGTCCAAAACAGATGTTAGTGTTAGCCCAAGTTTGGCAAAATGAGCGATTAATGTCACAAACAACAACCACCATAACCTAACAGCTCCTAGTCTCACCATGCCCAACACCACTTAAACTCAAAATCACTTTTTGCAAAAACACACAATTTCCAATCAAGACTTAAAGTTGCATAGAGGGGTATGAAGTCTAATCTAAAACAATGCTTGAAGAATGTCAATACCACACAATTTAATCAAACAAGTTTGTCCATCAGAAATTCATACTTAATCATGTAATGTACTATCAACTTCAATTCTATCATTCACGTTCCCCTAAGTTCATAACTTCAATTTCAAACATATGCTTCAATTATGCATTATAAACACAACTTGAACTTGATCAATGCCTTATAATCGAAAGTCATAAAAATCAGTCAAACTTTGACCAAAAAAGTCAACTTCATCTTCCCCAAATTTCTTAAGAACCCTAATTCCTAGAATCTGCAAATAATCAACGAATAGGCAACAATAACCATAGCAATCATGTAACACATGCTAACCATTACCAAATGACAAGCCATTATCACAGAATTCGGATTACCCAAAAATTAGTCATAAGAACCCTAATTTTCAAAGTACCCAAATCAAGCAATTCAAGGATGAAAACGTGATAGAAACAAGTTAAATACATGAATGTAGCATGTAAATCAACAATTACACACAAGAAAACATCCCCACACTTGATTTAAGCTAAACCCGTATCTAAGTGTTCATACCAAAAATTTGAGCGATTTGGCAAATAAAAGCAGTTAATGAGTACCTTAGAAGGTCTAGACATGATTAGAAAGTGGTTAATTGCAAGATTCTTCAAGAAATTGGGGTTGAGATCGTGATTTTAGTGGGTGGTGTTGAAAACGTGATGTCGGCAGTGAGAGAGAGCAGGACACGGGTGTTTGCTGGGTTATGAGCTAAGTACAGAAAGAAACCCTTAAATTCTAGTAAAAATACGCTGGCCGACATCGCACCCGGACGGGTAACAAAACACACCCGGACGGGTTACATCATATACCCGAACGGGTAACTAAACACACCCGGACGGGTTTCATAATTTACCTAAACGGGTCAAGCGGGATAGCCGGACGGGTCCTTGTGGAATTTTGTCATCTCAACACAGGTCTCGGCGCTGTGACACTTTTTCAAAGAAATACCCGATCGCGTAAAAATACCCGATCGGCTGAAGATACATCCCCGGACGGGTGAATTTCATTTTCAGTTTAAAAACTACAGATTCACACAGCAACCAAGTAGGTAGAGCACATAGGCAAATCAGAGGCGAAATTTAGCAACACTAAGCAGCACACACAAGACATGTAGCAAAAATGATACCAAAAATAATATTAACAATAAAACAAAAAGGATATCAACACGAGTTTTCTCGTGATCGGGCTTCATTTATTAACAAGTCCAAGCTAGACTCGACCCCGAATTCATTTGTCCTTGGGGTAAGTTGCGAGCTCCTCCCACTCGCCATCAACTTCTTCTTCATGGTAAAGCTTTAACCGGTGACCATTTACAATAAAAGTTCCTCCATCCGAACCGAAAAGTTCAACATATCCGGACGGATAACCATGCTTGACCGTATAAGGACCGGTCCACCTTGGTTTGAACTTTGGTTGTTTCAACTTGAAACGTGATTGAAAAAGAAGAACTTTGTCACCGGCTTTGAATTCTTTCCTTGTTTTCAGCTTCCGGTCATGCAAAACTTTAGTTCTTTCTTTGTAGAGGCGGGAATTCTCATAAGCTTGCAATCGAAGCTCATCTAATTCATGGAGTTGTAACATCCTCTTTTCTCCCGCTTCAACCAAATCCAAGTTGCAATTCTTGAGCGCCCAATAAGCTTTGTGCTCAATTTCAAGAGGTAAATGGCAAGTTTTGCCATAAAGTAACCGATAGGGTGTCGTCCCAATAGGTGTCTTATAGGCGGTTCGAAACGCCCACAATGCATCCTCTAGCTTCTTTGACCAAATTGACCGGTTGTCTTTCACCGTCTTCTCAAGAATCCTTTTCAATGCACGATTGGTGTTCTCCACTTGTCCACTTGTTTGCGGGTGGTAGGAGGTAGAAAAACGGTGAGTCACCCCATATTTCTTCAAGACTTTTTCGAGTTGGACGTTTGCAAAGTGACTTCCCCGGTCACTAATCAATGCCTTGGGCATCCCAAACCGACTAAATAGGCTTTTAAAGAAATCAATCACCACCCGAGCATCATTTTTGGGCAAGGCTTTGGCTTCCGCCCATTTGGACACATAATCTACCGCCACCAAAATGTATTCATTCTTGAAAGATGGAGGAAATGGACCCATGAAGTCGATGCCCCAAATATCAAACACTTCACACACTTGGATGCTAGTTTGTGGCATTTCATCTCTTTTAGAGATGCTTCCGGTTCTTTGACAAGCATCACAAGTTTGGCATAAGGTATTTGCTTCTTTGAAAATCGTGGGCCAATAGAAACCCGCATCAAACACTTTCTTGGCGGTGACCGAGGGACCATAATGTCCACCCGTGGGCCCATAGTGACATTCATCCAAACTTTTTCGTGTTTCACCACCCGAAACACACCTCCTCACCATGCCATCCGCACAAACTCGGAACAAATAAGGTTCTTCCCAAAAATAGTATTTGAGGTTGGAGAAGAATTTGTTCTTTTCTTGATGGCTCATCCCTTTCCTCAACATACCACCAACCAAATAATTTGCCAAGTCGGCATACCAAGGTGCTTCATCCATGTCCTCCTCGCTTGTACCTACATGAAACAAAAATTCCCCCTGGAAAGAGTCATCAATGTTAGTATCGCCTTTCTTGTCAAGATTTGGATTCTCCAATCTCGACAAGTGATCGGTGGCAAGATTTTCGGCACCCCTCTTATCTTTAATTTCAATGTCGAATTCTTGCAAAAGAAGAATCCAACGAATAAGACGCGGTTTTGCATCTTGTTTGGTAAAAAGATATTTGAGGGCCGAATGATCGGTAAATATAACGGTTTTAGAAGGCACAAGATATTGCCTAAACTTGTCAAAGGCAAACACAACCGCAAGCAACTCTTTTTCGGTCGTGGTGTAGTTTTGTTGGGCCCCATTTAATGTTTTGCTAGCAAAGTAGATAGGCTTGAAATGTTTATCCTCTCTTTGTCCTAGGACGGCTCCTAAGGCAAAGTCGCTAGCATCACACATCAACTCAAAGGGCTTGGACCAATCGGGTGAGACAATTATGGGTGCATTGGTCAAATGGTCTTTAAGGGTCGAAAATGCACTCAAACATGGTCCATCAAACACAAAAGGGGCATCCTTTTCAAGTAGCTTAGTCATAGGACGGGTGATCTTCGAAAAATCCTTAATGAATCTACGGTAAAAACCGGCGTGACCCAAGAAACTTCTAATGCCTTTTACATTGGTCGGAGGGGGTAATTTGGCGATAACATCAATTTTAGCCCTATCAACTTCAATACCCAACCCCGACACTTTATGCCCTAACACAATACCCTCTTTCACCATAAAATGGCATTTCTCCCAATTCAAGACTAAGTGGGCTCTCTCACACCTCTCAAGCATTTTATCCAAGTTTTTTAAACATGACTCAAATGAATCGCCAAATACCGAAAAATCATCCATGAAGACTTCCATGGAAGTTTCAACCATATCGTGAAAAATGGCAATCATACAACGTTAGAATGTGGCGGGAGCATTGCAAAGACTGAAAGGCATCCTCCTATAAGCATAAGTACCGAAGGGGCAAGTGAATGTGGTCTTTTCTTGGTCTTCGGGGTCTATGGGGATTTGAAAGTATCCCGAGAACCCATCTAAAAAGTAATAGAATTCATTGCCCGCAAGCCTTTCAAGCATTTGGTCAATGAAGGGCAAAGGGAAGTGATCTTTCCTAGTGGCGTCATTTAGCTTTCTATAGTCAATGCACACACGCCACCCGGTCACGGTCCTTGTGGGAATCATTTCATTTTTATCATTGGCCACAACCGTCATACCCCCCTTTTTCGGCACACAATGTACCGGGCTCACCCAAGAACTATCCGCAATAGGGTAAATGATACCCGCATCACGAAGCTTAATTACTTCTTTCTTGACCACATCCACCATATTGGGATTAAGCCTCCGTTGTCTTTGGACAACGGGTTTAAAATTATCAACAAAATTGATTTTGTGCTTACAAAACGATGGGCTTATTCCCGGTATGTCAGATGTCCGCCAAGCGAAAGCTCTTTTGTGAGCCTTAAGTACATTTAACAATTTGATTTTTTCATCATTCACAAGGGATGAAGAGATTATTACTGGGAGGAGATTTTCCACATGGAGATATGCATACTCCAAATGGCTTGGAAGTTCTTTCAACTCCAAATCACGTGGTGGATCCTCCAATGACGTTTTGATCCTCATATTGTCATCCTTTGTGAGCTCCTCAAAAGCATCCTCACATTCGAGCTCTTCTTCATCATTTGTCCCTTCCATGCTCATGACCAACTCCTCCTCGGTCATTCCTTCAACATTTGACTCTAGCAAGTCAACAAGCTCCGACTCCAAACCAAGCAAACTTTCCAATTCTACCTCCACCGCATCATCTATCACATCAATTCTAAAACACAAATCATCATTAGAATAAGGATGCTTCATGGCTTTATCGACCGTGAAAGCAATCCTTTCATCCCCCACCTCCAAAGTCAATTTCTTATCTTTAACCTCAATTATGGCATCCGCGGTGTGTAGGAAGGGTCGTCCTAAAATCAAGGGCACTTTACTATCCTCCTCCATTTCGAGGATAACAAAGTTAACCGGGAAGGTAAATTGCCCTACCTCTATTAGCATGTTCTCCGCAATCCCAACAGGATATTGGAAAGATCTATCGGCAAGACGGATACTCATGCGAGTGGGGGTTAGGGATCCTAGGGCCAATTTAGCGTAAAGTGAATATGGCATTAAGTTTATACTAGCACCTAGGTCCGCAAGTGCATCACAAGTAATGATTTTACCCAATGTACACGAAATGATGAAACTCCCGGGATCTCCAAGCTTGGGTGGAATTTGGTTTTGGACAAGTGCCGAGCATTCCTCATTCAAAAACATTGTCGAAGCCTCCGACAATTTTTCTTTGTTGCTCACCAAATCCTTGATGAATTTGGCATAATTCGGCATCCCGGCTAATACATCAACCAAAGGCACATTGATTCGAATGCCCTTGATCATGTCCACAAACTTCCCATATTGAGCCGCAATCTTTTCTTTCTTTAGCCTTTGGGGATAAGGAATCTTCGGCTTGTAAGCTTTTACAACCGGAGTAAGTGGCACTGGTGTGCCCGTTGGTGTTGGAGCATCAACATTCTCTACATTGTCTTCCTCCTCAATTTCCTGCACAAAAGAGTTAGAAACATTTTTGTCTTTGGCTTGAGGTGGTGGTGGGAGTTCCTTCCCGCTTCTTATGGTTATAGCATTCACATGCTCATTTCTCGCGGGTGGTGGTTGGTAAGGTTTCGAACCGCTAGAGGATGAAGGATTTTGTCTTGGGTTTTGTTGAGTGTTGCTTGGTAAGCCACCGGTTGGCCTACTACTTTGCCCCTCGGACAACCTATCCATCTTCCTCTCTAGGTCTTGAATGGAAGCTTGTTGGTTCTTTTGACCTTGCTCCACGCTTATCCTTATGTTCGTCATTTGGGTCTTCAACCTTTCGGTGCAAGCATCTTGTTTTGCCATGAAGTCTTTCATCATTTGCTACATTGGCGATAGAGTTGGCTCTTGTTTTTGAACCGGTGTTTGGTTATTGTGGCTTGAAGGGTTTTGGTGTTGGTTTTGATTGTAATTTTGGTTTTGGGATTGGTTGTAATTTTGATTAGAGTTTTGGTTGTAAGGTTGATTTGGCCGAGAAAATCGATTGTTTTGGTTGTAGCTTCCTCCTTGGTAACCTCCCGAATTTCGGTTTTG
The DNA here is from genome assembly GCA_949592205.1 of Helichrysum umbraculigerum. Classification (NCBI taxonomy): domain Eukaryota; kingdom Viridiplantae; phylum Streptophyta; class Magnoliopsida; order Asterales; family Asteraceae; genus Helichrysum; species Helichrysum umbraculigerum. The sequence continues at coordinate 304,483,634 of CATIUR010000001.1, read as the reverse complement.
ATAACCACCCCGTTGGTAGTTCCCGCTTTGGTAATTACCTTGTTGGAGAAAGTTTACATCTTCCTCATCTCCCGCCATTGGCAAATCTTCTTGTGCACAATTAGCCGTGGCAAGATTTCCGCCACAATTACCGCAGCCATCTCTAAGCTCTTTGATTTCACCTTTGATTGTCTTGAATTGTGCATCAAACTTAGAAGATAAAGCCTTGATTTCTTTCATCATGGCCGAGTCATTGGAGCTTCCGCCTCCACTACTAGTACCCTCGGCAAATGCAACATGCTTTCTCACCGGTTTTCCTCCTTTGTCTTTCGCCCAATTCAAGCTTTGTGTGACTTTATCTTCCAACACCTTCCAAGCTTCATTAGGTGTCTTGTAAAGAAATAGACCTCCTCCGGAGGCATCAAGAACATTAGCCGATTCAATGCCAAGTCCATTGTAAAACAATGTAATTATCTCCGCCTTCGATAGCCCATGTCCGTGACAATTTCTCAACATTTCATTTAATCGACACCAAGCTTCTACTAAAGTTTCGCCTTCTTGTTGTTTGAAGGCTCTAATCTCATTCAACAAATGCTCGGCCAATGCCGGAGGATAAAACCGTCTCACAAAAGCTTCTCTCATCTCGTTCCATGATCTAATGGTATTTGGCTCCAATTCTTGGTACCAAATCTTAGCTTCACCATATAAGGACATCGAAAAAGTCCTTAGTCTAATACTCTCATCCATGTTTTGACCATACTTGAAATAACTCCCTATCTCAAGAAAACTAGCAATATGTTTGTGCGGATCGGCCCGCACCCTTCCATCAAATTGGGTATCTCGGATGAGTTGCATATGATGACCTTTCAAGGAAAAATTATCATTTTCATTATCTTGAACCCGTATGGCCGACCCCGGTGTAGGCGCCACGGTTCTTTCCCGTGAGAAAATAGGAGTATCATCCTCATCCGCCATCTCTTCTTCACCTTCGGAAGGTGTCGAAGGATCTTCTTCAGGTGATGGAATGTCCTCCACAAAAGTCTCTTCCACCTCAACAGTGTTTCCCGAAGATGTATCGGTATCCGTTTGACTACTAGATGATTCCGATGATCTTTGCTTTGGCTTCCTCTTTCGTTTGCTCCTTTTGGTCTTTTCCGGATTGGACAAGGGACTTAGAAGCTCTTTACCGGAGCTCCTTGTGTTCATCCACTATCAAATCAAACCTGAAGGATCACAAAAGATAAAACCATCAATGCACCGGCGCAATACAAACAAAATATAACCTTCCAAAATAAATTCTAGAAAGGATCAATTAATCACACTTAAATCAATATCACAAATCAAGATTCCCCGGCAGCGGCGCCAAAAACTTGATGTGCTAAATCCAGTTATTAAATTTATCGTTGATAAGTAAACCAAAAAGTACCAAGCTAGACCAAAACACAACCGGGCAGTGGACCCTGTCGAGTGGTAGTAAAGTATGGCAAGTTCGGGTTCGAACACAGGGAACTAGATTGGATGATCAATGTAAGTGTGAGCAATTTAAAGAGAGAAAGTAAAATGTGGTTGGTTTGTGTGACCGAATTGTCACGATGCTTTAAAACTACACTTAATCTTTCAATGAGAAAGGTGGACTCAGGAAGAGTCAAATTAGTTGTTTGGAACTTTCAAAGATTAAAAACAATACTTGTTTGGATTATTTCACTAGTGATTTCGGGGTGTAGAATTATAACCGGTTAAGACATGTGCTAAGGTAACATTCATCAAACATAAGCTCGACATTCGCTAAGACCTATCGTTCAACTTCAATTAACAAACCTATGATTTAATCAAGTAATGGACGTTCGCCATGGTTACAAACTTGCACAATTTAGCTAAATCATTTGACACATTCCAAAGTTACGTTCGCAATTTTGTTCAATTGTTTATAGATAAATAATCAATAGCAATTCACTAGGTTGAAAACGTTCGCTATATCAATTAGTAAATTACCAAATGGCCAAATTCTAGAGATTAAGCTCAATCACACAAGGTTCTCCGATTAACATAAATTAAGATTTTAAGAGTTTGCAAATCAACCACACAACAAACATTCGCTATAATTGCTAGCTTATATTTATTTAACTAATTGTTGTTACAATTACCAAATGCTTTGTTCCACAATTGACAAACAACTTATTTAGGTACTTTTAAGAAGCAACAAACGTTCGCTATAATCGCTTAGTGAAAATGCCCAAAGTTTCATAACAACAACAAGCTAAACTCTTACAAACTCATGGTTGATTCATAAACTCACACATAAGTTAACACCAAAAGATACACACCCTAAAGCAACTAGCTATTTCATCCAAACAAGCATATAAATAACTAGCCACTCATAGTGACAACAATCTTCAAACAATTGCAAGAAATAAGTGGAATCATAATTAACTTAAATTAAAATGGAATGAAATTGTACCCAAAGGTGCTTGCACAAATTACAGTGATATTTGTTGCTGATGTTTTCCACAAATTAACAACCGTGATTTTTGATAAGTGAAGATGAGTGAAATTTGTGTTTCTTTTTGGTCGTAGTTTTTGTTGAGAGTCCAGAGAAAAAAAGAACCAAAGTAGTGTATATCCTCTGATGTCTCTCTCTCTTTTCTTTTTAGGGTTATCAAAACCCAGGCCCCCTTTCCAAATCCAGAAATCCAATGGACCTTTCTTGAGCGGGAAGTAGTTTGGACCAAAACATGGTTGGGGCATTAATTGCTTCTGTTGATACATGTTTGTGTGTCTGTCAGTTGGTCTATTGAGTTGTAAGTGTCGTTAGTTAGTTTTATTAGAAAAGTCATTTTCTGTATTTGCGACACTTAAGTTTAGTATTAGGCGACACTTGCCTTAGTGACGCATAGCGACACTTAGGTAAGTGACGCATGAGGGCGGCGACATGCGACACTTCCCAAGTGACGCATGTCTGCCGATTTGTTTTAGTATAAATTGAAACCTACGGGTTTTCGGCTAGGGTTGACGAAACCCTAGCACCATTTGTCGACTAAGCACTTCTGTAAACAGTTTCAATACGATTTACAAGCTAATATACTCGTTTACTTTGATTAATCATTGTTTCGGTTTGAGTTTATTACTTGTTTGTGTAATTGATTGATTCCGCCAATCTATTACTTTCGATCAACACTTAGATCCACATCCAGGGGGCACTTTCAACTGGTATCAGAGCCTCGGAGTTGATTTGATCGACGTGTGTACGTGTATTGAAGTGTTTTCGGTTCGATTTTGTGAAGATCAAAGACATTCTAGCAAGTTTATGATCGATTTGGTGCTATTACTGTGTTTTGAGTAAAGATTTACAGGTTTCGTACGATTGGGACTCAAGAATTTTCGTTAGGTTTACGAAAATTCGATTTTTAGGGTTTTTGGGTGTTCACAGCCGTTTCTGCGTCACTCAGAGCGTCACTTCGACACTTTGTGCGGCACTTCGAGCGACACTTCTGTAAGGAACAATTAGGGTTTTTACGACACTCAAGTGCGTCACTTAGTAACGTCACTTGAGTATTATACGTCACTTACGTTAGTGACACCTACTGTTCATTCCGACACTCTTTTGCGTCATTTGATACGACACTTGTGTGTCATCCGTCACTTACTGCTAGTGACGCGTTATTACTGTGAGTCACTGAAAGCGTCACTTACCTTAGTGACGCCTGTTATTGCTAAGCGACACTCAAATCCGTCACTTGAGTACGTCACTTACGCGTTTATAAGACACTAATCTCTAGTGTCGTTCTGTTTACCCGTCACTCGATAGCGTCACTTATCAAGTGCCGCTAGTCTTTGCGACACTAAGGTGCGTCACTTACCAAGTGACGCCTTTGTTACTAATCAGCTTCCAAGGTTTTTTTTTTTTTTTTTTTTAAGTTGATTTTACAGGTACGCTTCAATGTCTGATAAGGAAGATATTAGAGGAATCAGAGAGATGCTCAGACAGAGCAATGATATTGGCTCCAGTAATAAACCTCCGTTCTTTGGACCAGATTTAGATTATGTGTATTGGAGAGATAGATATGAACAGTATATAGATTTCCACTGTCCTGAACTGTGGGGACCTTTAAAAGAACGATATGTTGCTCCAGTGGCTGAAGGAAATTATCGTGGTGTTCCTCCAGCTAAAACATATAATGCTATGTCACCTCAAGAGAAAAAGGAGTATGAAACAGAAAGAAAGGCTCATTCTTCTATCTGTATGTGTTTGCCAAAGGATGTTATGAGACTCTTTAAATCTCATGACACAACTTATGATCTGTGGAAGGCAATTGAGACAAGATGCGGAGGAAATGAAAAGTACAAGGAGGCTAAGCTAGAATTAATCAAAAAGCAGTATGATTTATTTGATATGATTCCAAATGAGCTAACTTCCAGTCTATTCACTAGATACTCACATCTGGTTAGGGAGTTGAATGAAGGAGGATACAATCTCCCTGCACTTGAGGTAAACAAGAAGTTGCTGGACGTGTTGCCAAGTGCTTGGGATGTGAAAGTCCAATTTTTAAAGGAAAATCCAGAATTACAGAGGATGACTCTGGATCAATTGATAGGTATTCTACAAGCTCATGCGATGGAATTGAAGAAGAAAGAATGTAAGTCAGGTGGATCTGTACAGAATGCCACAACTGGTGGAGTTGGACTAGTCAATTCTGGCAAGAGTTACGGTGGAGTAGCATTTATAACGGATACTAATTCATCTTCTACTTCTTCTGGAGTTCATCATACAGCTTATCTTTCTGGAACATCTCAAGGAAATCAACAACAGGCTTCAGTTTCACCAGCAATACAAGAGCAAGCTGCAATTTATACAGCTTTTCTGAGCTCTTACAAAGATTTGGTTACTCAACCAAATACAACTTTGGAACTGATCAAGGAGGATTACGGACAATTGGATGAAGATGATCTAGAACAGATGGACTTGAATTGGAACATTGCTATGATAACAAGAAGGGTTCAAAAATTCTTGCAACGAACTGGACGCAAGAGTTTAGAAGGCAATGGGAAGTCAGGATTTGGTTTTGATAAAAGCAAGGTCCGTTGTTATAACTGCCAGAATTTGGGTCATTTCGCTAGGGAATGCGAGAAACCCAAGATGCCACCGTCGGGCCTTACTAAACCTGATCCTCCAAAAACGAAAGAAGAGGGCAAGACGTTAGTTGTGGACAATGCTTTGGTGGTTTTTGAGCCAACTACTCATGACTGGAATGCGGAGGCTACAAAGTTTCAACAGTGTCTCATGGCTCATATTACACCTGAGCAGTCGGAACATGTGAAGGATAGTTTATGGTATATGGATAGTGGCTGCTCGCGACACATGACTGGCGATGTATCTCTTCTGACGGATATTACACCATACTCGGGAGGATACGTTGCTTTCGCGGGAGATTCAGGAGGAACGATTTCGGGAAAGGGAACGCTAACAAATGGAAAAGTTAGCTTTGAAAATGTGAATTATGTGGCTGAGCTGACTCATAACTTGCTGAGCGTTTCACAAGTTTGTGACAAGGACTACACCACGTTATTCACAAAGACGGAATGTGTAATATTGAAGCCGGGGTATGTCATTCCTGAGGATTGGGTATTGATGCGGGCACCTAGAAAGAATGACACCTATGTGATGAATATGCGAACTGTGGAGACTACAAGTGACTATACTTGTCTTCTTTCAAAGGCTTCAGAAAAGGAATCACTCCTTTGGCACAGACGGATGGGACATATTCATTTCCGTAAAATGAATTTTCTGATTAACAATGATTTAGTGAGGGGAGTTCCAAAACAGTCATTTGCTCTAAAAGATGACTGCGTTTCTTGTCACAAAGGAAAACTCCACAAGAAGTCCCACAAGTCTAAGGTTGTGAATTCTATTGCAGCTCCGTTGGAACTACTGCATATGGATCTGTTCGGTCCAGTTTCAACAAAGAGCATTGGTGGTCGGTCTTACTGCTTGGTAGTTACTGATGACTACTCAAGGTTTTCGTGGGTATATTTCTTGACTACAAAGGGGGAAACTCCTGATATTCTGGTGTATTTGTTGGATAAGTTGGCAAATCTATGCAACTTAAAGGTGAAAAGGATTCGAAGCGACAATGGAACTGAATTCAAGAACTCAACTCTCGAATTGTTCTGTGCCACAAGAGGTATTGAGCATCAATTTAGTGCTCCGAGGACTCCACAACAGAATGGAGTTGCAGAAAGAAAGAACAGGACAATCATCGAGACAGCTCGGACTATGTTAGCTGACTCCAAGTTACCAATCATCTTCTGGGCTGAGGCAGTTAATACTGCCTGTTATGTTCTCAACAGAGTGCTCACGGTTAAGAAAAAGAACAAGACGTGTTACGAACTTTTCAATAACCGTAAGCCAAACCTTCAGTTCTTAGAACCATTTGGGTGTCCATGCATGATCATGATTACAAAAGATAAGGTCTCTAAGTTTGGTGACAAAGCTGTTGAAGGGATTTTTCTTGGATATTCAGTCAATTCTCCGAACAAAAGAGTCTTTAACAAATCAACGAATCAGATTGAGGAACAGTTTGAAGTAAAATGTTTAAGGTATACGGAACCTCCTCAAGGAACAGGTCCGGATTGGTTCTTCAACTATGGAAATCTCTTTGACTCTTTCAAAATTCCTGATGATGATGAAACGGAAGAGTTAGTTTCCATGCTACATGGACTTGATTTTTCTCAAGATACACCAGTTAGTAAACCATCCGACCCATCTCCTAATGCAACACCCGAACCACCCCCAACTGATACTACACCAATACCAACACCCACACCACCATCAACAACACCTATTCCAACATCTACTTCTCAAGTTGCACCTTCGAAAGATGCTCCTTCTACCTCTAAAACAGTGTATAACTATACCAAGGAGCTTCCTTATGATCCAAACATGCCATCATTAGAGGAAGGAGGAGAGGATGAGGTAAGTGATGAGGGAGAGGAAGCAGAAAATATGAGTTATTCTCATTTATTTTCTCAAGGAGATGAAGATGATGATGCTTCTCCGAATATTTCTGCAAATGAGGGAGATCTGAGTAATCTGGAACAGAATCTTGTGCCAGATCAAATTCCAGTGACTCGGATACATAAGGATCACCCCATTGATAATATCATTGGTGATCCTCATGCAAAGGTTCAAACAAGACATCAAGCGAAACAGACTGATACTGAACAACTTTCGGGTCTGATGGCTAATATTAATTCATGTTATCTTTCGCAAAATGAACCTAAGAAAGTTGAAGAGGCCTTAAAAGATCCATCCTGGATCGAGGCCATGCAAGAGGAACTACAACAGTTTGAAAAGTTGCAAGTCTGGGACGTAGTTCCATTACCCAAGGGTGCCCACTTGACTGGCACTCGTTGGGTTTTTCGTAATAAGATGGATGATAGGGGCGTTGTAATTCGCAATAAAGCACGTCTAGTAGTTCAAGGCTTCAGTCAAATTGAGGGGTTGGACTATGATGATGTATTTGCCCCTGTTGCTCGATTGGAATCCATACGCATTTTTCTGGCATACGCGTCCTTCAAGGGATTTCGCGTCAATCAACTTGATGTGAAAAGTGCGTTTCTGTATGGAAAGGTCGACAATGATGTGTACGTTAAGCAGCCTCCTGGCTTTGAAGACCCTGCGCATCCTGAATACGTCTGTAAATTGAACAAGGCGTTGTATGGTCTTCACCAAGCACCAAGACTTTGGTACGAGAGGCTAACTACACATCTGATTAAGCATGGTTTTGTGAGAGGGAACATCGATAGCACGCTATTTATTCTTCGTGAACAGTCAGAGGATAGGGAAGATTTGCTACTTGTGCAGGTTTACGTGGACGATATTATCTTCGGGTCTACCAATGAGGCAATGTGTAAGAACTTTGAGAAAATCATGAAGTCTGAGTTTGAGATGAGTGCAATGGGGGAGCTTACTTTCTTTTTAGGTGTACAAGTTGAGCAGCTTGCAAAAGGTATTTATATACATCAGTCAAAATATGTTAATGACATGTTGACTAGGTATGACCTGCTCACTTGTAAAACCTATGGGACTCCCATCGAACTTAATCATAATCTCAAACTTGCTGAGGAAGATGAAGATTGCAAGGAGAGGGACTATCGTTCAATGATAGGTTCTCTTATGTATTTGACTGCCTCAAGACCGGACATTGTATTTGCCGTGTCGATTTGTTCACGCTATCAGGCTAAACCAAAGGTGTCACATATGAAGGCAGTAAAGCGAATTTTTGGTTATCTCAGAGCTAGACCTACTCTTGGTCTTTGGTATTCAAATGAGAAGACTTTCGCTCTTACAGCCTATTCAGATTCGGATCATGGTGGTTGCAGTATCGATAAGAAGTCTACAACGGGTGGATGTCAATTTCTGGGATCGCGTTTGGTCTCGTGGCAATGCAAGAAGCAAACTACAGTCTCTCTTTCTACAGCAGAGGCTGAGTATGTTGCTGCCGCTAGTTGCTGTGCTCAAGTTCTCTGGATTCAGCACCAATTACGCGATTATGGGTTACTTCTTACTATGACTCCCATTCACATAGATAACACTGCTGCTATTTCTATCACACGTAATCCCGTACAGCACTCTAAGACAAAACATATTGAACTTAGGTTCCACTTCATACGAGATTGCTATGAAAAACACTTGATAGACCTGGTCCATATAGACACCCTTAAACAAAATGCTGACCTATTCACCAAAGCCTTTTCACGTGCTCGATTTGATGAACTGGTCAACATGATCGGTTTAAGATTCTTTGGGTCTAAAAAGTAATGTGTGACTTGGATAGTTAACGTTATTTGCTTTTATGTGTGTTTATTATTTTAAAAAAAAAAAAAAAAAAAAAAAAAAAAAAAAAAATCTTGCAACAGCCACTCTTTATACTCCTTAGTATTAAAGAAAACGCAAGGTTGCTACATTTTTAAAATAGACGTTGAAGTTGTGTCTGTAAACAACTTGGGATATGATAGTACATCGGGTGACATGCACAAAATGGAATTTTAAGGTTTATCTTGGATGTGTCAGTAGGTTTATCTGACACACTTAAAACAGTTTTTATTTAAATTATCTTCATCATACGATGTATTGGTAGGCATGGTACACACCGGTCTCTGAGGTATTAAGAAGTAATTTACATACATGTCTATGATCATGTGGTAAACACCTTGTGATGTACGACTTTAAGTCTTAATTCCTTAGCATAGCTTGACATACTTCTATTTTTGGATCATATATCTGAGATCTTTTGGGGGAGTATGCTGATTGTTTCCTCTGTTGTACGAAAGTGCAGACCTGGTCTCAATTCAGCTTACTCTCAAAACTAAGCAAACGTGAGTCAATGCACTTGCAAAGTCTTAAATTTAAGATACTACACAAGGTCGCCACAAATTTGGTTTGACTGCGTTTAGTTTTGCTTATACCTGAATCAAGTTATGTTGCTCTGTTGTACGCAAGTACAGACCTGTCACCGCTGGCTTGATTCTTAAAATTGGTTCTCTTATATTCCTTCTGAATTTGGAAACTATGTTCATGTCTAAGTTATAGGGGTATATCTATGGTGGGGACCATGGTGCAATATTCATTCTAACAATAAAAGGTTAACTCACAGACACGGATGTAACATGTTTAGGTGGACAAACAATACCAATAATTGTCTTGAAATAATTTTTATACAAGGTGTTTTAAATGTGCCAAGTAAATTTAAAGTGGACAAATATACTGATGATCGAAATAACACTTACCATTCCTAATAATTGCATGTTATTCCGATATGATCCCTAACCAGACTTAATCAACTACGTCACCAAAAAGAATGTATTTAGTTTGGTTTTATATTTGTAATTTTGTGTCTTTGCATTTTATTTATTTTTAACCAAGTCACATTTACTGTCAAATTGAGCACTCCGCAAAAGATCGATAAAATTTTAAAAATTTTTTCAAAAACTGTCGATATGCGTCACTTCCTAAGTGACGCTCATAGTGACGCATACAAGTGACGCCTTAAGAGTCGTTCTAAGTGACGCTGATTAGAGTTTTGGTATAAATAGTCCGTATCCGGCACTTATTTCTACCACCAACACTATTCACTACGCGTCACTTTCACTACCCTTGCGTCACTTCTCTCGTCGCTGCGTCACTTCGACTGTTCGTGCTTTTCGATCGATCTACGGCTTTTCGTGTATTTTGCGTGCAATCGGCCTCCGTTACCTTGTTCATCTCACTCATACGCATCATTAGGTACCGTTTTTATCTATTATAATTGCGTATCCATGATTTAATCACCGATTGAAGTTTCGGGTTTTTAGGGTTTATGTAATCACGATTATTGGGGATCGTTTTGTTATTGTTTTGTGTTAATAAACGGTGTGTTTTAATCGTTTTTACTTGCCGCATCGTTTGGTTAACTCGTTTTCAAAAAACCCCAAATTTGGTTCGTCGTGATTACCGGACTTGAACAGTGACACGATGATCTTCATCGTTGCGTCACTTCAAGCGTCACTTCCTTAAGTGCCGCTTAATTGTAATTTCATAGGTTAAGTGTCACTTCCACAAGTGACGCCTTAAACCGTCACTTTGTTGAGTGACGCCTTTATGCGTCACTCCCACATCATACTTACCGAGTGACGCTTTGATCCGTCACTTCCTTCACTGACGCTGTCAGTGCCGCGTTAACTAACCGTCACTTTTTAAATGACGCATACCCGTCACTTGTTAACTATCACTTGAATGATACATGTTGCGGCAACGTCACTTACACCAGTGACGCTTTAAATGCGTCACTTACCTTAAGTGACGCATCCTTCTGATTTCTGATTTTCATACGTCACTTCTTAAGTGTCGGCTTTCTTACGTGCGTCACTTCTTCAGTGACGCTATAAAATCAGATTTTTTCGATTATGTTTTTGAGCTTATTCTGTAACGATTTTTCGTGTTCTTGTCTGGTTTATAGTTACAGATGGAGCATCTTCATGATTATTATCGTCGCACAAACACCAGGCACAACATTGTTGCATTTTTGGAATCTACGCATAAGAACTCATTGCCTTTCCGGCCGATGATCGAGTTTCTTAGACGTTCGAGGATTCATTACGCTATTACAGCTTCAGTACCAGTGTATATGAATCAAATCGAGGAGTTTTATGACCACGCATTTATCAGAACAGAGGACGACACTCCAAGGATTGTGACCACTATGTTTGGTCGTGAGATTCAGATTACACAGGATTCAGTTCGCCGCGTTTTGCAGTTTGATGATGCAAACGATATGCCGACCGTTTTTGAGACCACTTTTATCTACGGGGGTCTTCAGAGATTGGGTTATCCGGCTGATCAGCTTACTGATTTTCGTAAACAGTATCTCTGTCGGGTTTGGAGATACTTGGCTCACATTGTAATTGTGTGTTTATCTCCGCGAAAAGGAGGATACGATGCTGCAAGTCACATGACTTTATCTCTGATGCTGGCGTTAGTTTATAACAAGCCGTATAACTTCAGCGGTTATATTTTCGGGAATATGGTTGATAATGTTCGAGCTGGAAAAGAAAAATGGCTGTTATATCCTCGTTTTGTTCAGCTGTTGTTAAATGATTTGAATTTGGGAATAGCTCCGGATCTAAGATCGTTACTATTTCCAACGCCCATGATGTTACGTGTTTTCAATGACTGTAAGCTGCCACCAAAAGATTCTCATATCTTACCTGATCGTGAGTTATTTGGGCACATAGTAAACGAACACTATGTTGCGCCGCCCGGGGATGGTTATGAGGATGTTGTTGTTCCTCCAGTCAATGAGGCAGATTTAGTTGATGCTGCTGTAGCTCAAGATTTGGAGGATATTGACCAAGTTGAAGAGGTTCCAGCTGAGGAATCTGATGGTGGTCTTACACCACCTGATTCTCCGGGTGATGTACCACCTCAGGATACATTGGATGGAATACAGTTGGCTGATCCTCGACGCTTTAAGCGTATTTTGAGAAGGATTTCTGCGGGGCGTGTTCATGTACCGCCTAATATTGGAAAGCGACCAGCTGGGTCTTCTCCGTCTTATGCTAATTTACCATTGAGAAGACGCCAGCGAACAGGAATTACCATTCAGGAGCCTGGTCACCAAGATCAACAACAACAACAACAACCGCCTACTGCGATGCTTCAGCAGTTACTTGATCAAATAACTCAGATGAACAAGCGTTTTGATGATCAGGCTGCCGTGATTGAAGCTCAAGCTGCTCAAATAAAAGATTTGGAGATAAAAGCAGCTCATGTGCAGGAATTGCAGCTACAATTGAAAGATGTGCAGTCTAGGTTGTTAGAATTGGAAGCGGTTACTGTTGTTTCGGGGGAGGAAGGTCAGAGAACCTTAGAAACAAATGTAACCCCTCCCCCAGAATCCGAAAATGTAAATCCAGATTCTATTAATGAAAACATTGCTTTGGATTATTTCGTTGATGTTCCAGGACAACCGAGACCCATTTCGGTTGATTATTCGAATGTTAATCTCACATACATTCAGAGTTTGATAAATCCGGATGATGAAGAAGATAAATCAGTTGATCCGGATGATATAGAGATGGATGCTGAGGTTCCAGGGTCAGACGAAGAATATTTGGTTAATCCTCATCAGGAACCAGCACCTGAGCGAGAATCGGAACCAGTTCAGAAACAACCGGCTCAACCGTATGATTTTGATGCACCGATCATTGAGTCCGATGATTCTGATGATGACCAAGAGCCTCAAACAGATACTACTCAGGAACAACCAACTGTTGAATCTGTTCCTGAACAAGCGCAACCGTCTACATCTTCAGAGCGCCCAATGTTTCGAGAGCTCAAGCCTGAATTGAAGATTTGCAAAACATATCAGGTTCGAGGTGATTTGACTGGATTAATCAGAAGTTGGAAGTTTGATGAAGTCAACTTTCTGATTCTTATTAAGCGAAGAGATGGAGTACAGTATTTTCGGCCAAGATTTAACTGTATCAGCACATTGCCGAAGGAGGAATTGAATCGTCTTGCTCAGCTGAACATTGTCAATCACACTGATGATTTTCGTGGTAATATGTTTCAGAAGATTCTCAGAAGAGATATTAACAGCAAGAAGTATTTGTGGGTTAGACCAGAGTTGGGAGTTCGTTATTCATACAAGAAAAAGTTGGATTCAAGAACTCAGCAACCGATTGTGAAGTATCATTATCCTCCAGCTGCTAGTCAGAAAACTGTGCCTTTGCAGTCATTACCACTTGATTTTCTGAAAAGATTACGATATTGGTGGTTTGATTCTGTTACTCAAGAAGCAGTTATTGAATATCTTTCGGTTGAAGATCCAGTGATTGAGAAGGGTAATTGGAGTTTATCTGCAAAGTATGGAAGAACTCTTCGTGTTTTTGATCCGATCAGCCTTATCAATTTGACGAAGAAAGATTTGAAAGCTCTTCACAAAAGTAAGATGGAGTATCATCGTTATGATCAAGAAGAAGCTTCAAAGTTCGAGAAGGTGGTCGAGATTTGTGTTCGAGTGGGTATTCATGCTGGTGGCGTATTTCCACCAGGTTGGGTTTAAACTGAAGATGTTTTTGAAGACCAAGCTGAAGACACGGGGGAGTTTGTTGATACATGTTTGTGTGTCTGTCAGTTGGTCTATTGAGTTGTAAGTGTCGTTAGTTAGTTTTATTAGAAAAGTCATTTTCTGTATTTGCGACACTTAAGTTTAGTATTAGGCGACACTTGCCTTAGTGACGCATAGCGACACTTAGGTAAGTGACGCATGAGGGCGGCGACATGCGACACTTCCCAAGTGACGCATGTCTGCCGATTTGTTTTAGTATAAATTGAAACCTACGGGTTTTCGGCTAGGGTTGACGAAACCCTAGCACCATTTGTCGACTAAGCACTTCTGTAAACAGTTTCAATACGATTTACAAGCTAATATACTCGTTTACTTTGATTAATCATTGTTTCGGTTTGAGTTTATTACTTGTTTGTGTAATTGATTGATTCCGCCAATCTATTACTTTCGATCAACACTTAGATCCACATCCAGGGGGCACTTTCAGCTTCTCTATGGAAAATCTCACACGCAGCTAAAATCCAACAGATATCGAGCTCCCCATTTATCCGCGAAGAAAGTGAACAGTACCCGCCAAATTACCCGACCGGGTGAGCAAAGGTACCCGGACGGGTAGCCGCCCATACCCGATCGGGTGGGTAGAGTTACCCGGACGGGTGATGTTAGAAATCCACATCTTCCAGCAAGGCTCATGTGCTGTAACCATTTACAACAGAAGTACCCAATCACGTGAAAATACCCGGACGGGTGGAATCCCACACCCGGACGGGTGGAGAGCTATACCCGGGCGGGTATGTTTATTCTCAAAGGATCCAAACTCAGCTTCAGAATTCATCAAAACTTCACCATTTGCATTGCCTTTCCAAGTCTTGACCTGACATAAATTTCCAAACAAAATAAGTATCGAAAGTTCGTGAAATTTACTCAAATAAAAATGCAAAACAATGATATCGCGATAGATTTATATAGACAAAATGAGCGATATCAGTATGTATGTACTGTTTGGTTTAACTGTTCCCGCCCCGCCACGTCACCAAAGCTTCCGCATGATTAATTAGCAATGATTGTAATTACCGTTTGGCGGGGTGTGACACGAATACTTTTTAAATATGTAACGAAACATACTAATAATAATACTTTTGCATTATTATTACACGCCGTCACCAACGGGCCAGTACACACATTGACAGACTACGAATGCAAATGATTACAGACTTACAAACCAACATTGGACATTAACTAGTTGAGTGGACAACTAGCATGGATAATCTCTAAGATATCCATTTACTTACTTAACCTTATGCGTTTAGGACGCTAGAGGTCACTGGTTCGAAGAACCACATTGCTTGATTTCTGCTATCATACTGCTAGACTCAGGTGAGTCTCACAGCCCCTATTTTTACTGTTTTTACTCAGGGGTGAGATGCATTACTTATTTTTACTTGAACACATGTACTGCTTTACAGACTTACAGACTTACTGATATACTGATTGCGTGGGTTACGTTTTAATCCAATGAAGTCCTCTGAATCATAGTTGTTAATTATAGGATAAGCGCGAGTTTTAGTAAATGGATCCATTTGGGACTGACAATCCCCGCCCGGGGTACTCGTATAAACGGGCGTTTCTTACTCGTTACACATGAGTGTTTTTGGATTAGCACTCACGGGGGCACATTACCTGGTAAGCTATTGCATCTGTACCTTACTGACTTGTTAAGCTTCGACTATGATGCTCATGGCAATGTATATCAACACTATTGCATTCGTGCAATCATTATTTACTACATTATTGCATCTGTGCAATCACTTTTTACTACATGATGTGTTCAACTATTATTTACTACAAACCTGTGAGATTCACCAACCTTTTTGGTTGACCCTTTTAGTGATGCATTCTCAGGTACACAGCAACAGTAGGGTTGCCCAGCAGGACTTGCTTACTAGCTCGAGTCGCATGCATTTACACACTTAGAGATTTTTATACATTACTTTGTAATAGATGTTATGTATTAGAATCTCTATGATTTTACTAGCGAACTCGACACTAATGTATATTTTTGAATACTTATGTAATGAAATATTTTTCAATCGTCTCATATAGAGTCGTTCGTTGTATCCTTGGTGCTTGATTACTTGATTAGTAGTACCCCAAAGCTTGCTTCCGCTAAACATTGAATTTGGGGGTGTTACAACGACCCCCACTGTACACACTAATGCTTCCGCTGACCAACATTGACCGATTTTGGGGGTGTGACATAAAGTGAATACTTTGACTGGGACGAATGGAGTAGTAATCTCCGTTTTAAAAATATAGTCAATGTTTCTTTTTCCGAACATCACAAGTTAATTGTTCACTTCTAAAAATAGATAGTGAAATTTGATATTTTGATCATAATTATCATATTACGCTTACTTGAAATTATTATTACAAATTTTAAAGAAGGCACTAACTAATTATTTAAGGGTAAAACCGTCATTTTACAAAAAGTAAAAAAGAGAAAACTGTAATAATTATATTTTTATTAAACCGTGTGACAATTATTGTGGAACGGAGGTAGTAATAGATAACAATATTTAATTCGTCCTCATGGAAGTGTCTACATTAAATATTATTTACTAATTAGACTGATTCCAACGGTTGAACTGTTAGGACGTCGGTTTGAGCCGTCGGTATTTTGATGGGAACGGACGGAAGGAGGGTGGGACCCAGGAGACTTTTTTAAAAAAATTGTTTTTGAAGAGGCTGAAAGATGATGAATAAAGTGGAATGCAGGGAAGAAGACGCTGAAATATGGGAACGATGAGGAGGATGATAATGATGAATGAAATTTTAGGGCTTTTAAAACAAATTGGCTTGAAAAGGGCTTTTAAATGGTTTTTTTTTTATATATATAAAATAAATGGGGTTTAAATGGCTTATAAAATATATAGAATTTATTTTTTTAATTATTTTCATGTTTTCTATTTAATTAATTTAATGTTATTATTTTTAAATAATGTATTTTTTAATTTTAATTATTTATTTTGTGTTTTAAATATATAAAGTGAATAATGTGTGGGGTTCAGAAAAAACTGATGTAGTAGTGTTCAGTTTGTGTCAGTTTTGTGATCTGCTCACATGGTGCTGATGTAACACACACTGTTGGGAAACCAATCAAATAAAAAAGCTATTCAATAAAGTCTTTTTTAATTAATTGTAAATGAAAGTTGACGAAACAATCCAAATTAGTAATGGAAACGACTAGTATAATAACACAATTTTTATTAGGGGTGTTCATTTTCGGATATCCGAAATTTTGGATACCCGAAGTTCGGATATCCGAAATTTTGGATATTAGATTTCACTATCCAAAACCCTATCCAAACTTTCGGATATTCAAATTTCGGATACTCGAAATTTCGGATACGGATATCGGGTTATCCAAATACCCGAATTAAATAAATAAATATATTTTTTGCCATTTTTTGTATTTTAATATAAAAAATATTTACATTTATAAGTCTATAAATAATAAAGTAAATATAATATAAGTATAAAATATATGCATATGAATGAAATCTCAAGTTTTTTGATCGAAAATACTAAAAATATTTTCAAAATGTAGAATATTTTGATCTGTAAAGACATAAACAAGGATCATTTGACATATCTTTCACGTAATAAACTAAATTATTACAAGATTTAGATTATATTACTAAAATTTAACAAAATAAGTAATATAAATCTAAAAATTATAAATAAAAAATCTACTTTTCGGATATTCGGATATCCAAATTATCCAACTTTTTGAAAATCGTTACCCAATACCCATACCCAAAACTTTGGATACCCGCATTTTGGATACTCAAAAATTCGGATATCCAAATTTTCGGATAATTTCAGATCGAATACCTCGGATATTTGAGTATCGGATTCGGATACGGATATTTTGAACACCCCTAATTTTTATGTCCAATGATAATAGTACTCGGTAATAAACACCGGATATTAACTTCATCCTCTTTGTACTTTCTTATTATTACTACAGTTGGTGGGTAGGGTTTATGTCCTAGATCCCCTTTCGTCATCCTTCCTCGTTACACTGCTACTACTCTGTTACGCATATACTCACACTCACTGTTTCTCTTCGATTCATTCACCCGATCCAAAAATGTACCACTTATCATCTTAGCCACCACATTTCTCTTTACAATGTCACCGGATCCTCAACCTCGTACCCGAACCCGAACTCGCCGTGGTTCAGTCTGTCACCGTCATCCTAACGAACCAGTTACCGGATTATGCGCATTGTGTCTTCGAGATCGACTCACGTATCTAGATTCAACATCATCTTTCACCGCTCAACTCCAAGTCAAACAAGAAAACATCATCTCATTTCCGTTGAGTCGCCGCACTAGAGCTCACGCTGTGCCGGAACTTCGCCGGAGTAAATCTGTTGCTGTTGAGAAATGCGAGGCTTTGAATTCGGATCAACGCCGGAAGTCTTGTGATGTTAGGGTTAGTAGTAAGCTTACAGATCTGTTTGATTTAGATGATACGAAGAAGTTAGGGTTTTTGAGCGTTACAGAGCCCGTGTTAGAGATATTTGAGGATAATACTGATAATAATAATCATGATCATGATGATTGTAATAAAATTAGGGTGTCAAATGTCAGAGATTCAGAAATTAGGGCTTCAAATGATGCATTTGTACGGAATGAAGTTGATGACAATGATGGTGAAGATTTGAGGACAATGAAGGAACATATTGAGATGGAATTGCAGAATAAAAAGAGGAATTTTTGGAATGCAGCTTCAGTTTTCGGTCAGAAATTACGAAAATGGAGACAAAAGAATAAGAGAAATGATAGGTCAAAATTATTCAAACCTGAGGTTGTAGAATATGGATTAGGTAGAAGGTCTTGTGATGCAGCACCTAGGTTATCGATTGATGCTAATCGAATAGATGAACATAGGGCTTCATGGGATGGATATATGATTGCAAGAACAATCCCTACGCTTACACCGATGTTACCTATTATTGATGATGATTTAGTGTTGCCACCTGTAAACAAGGGGATTATGGTGAAGGAAGATTTGTCAAGCTCGTCTGCCAAGTCTAATTCGGATTCTTCTTTGTTAAATACGGGGAGTAGTTCAAGCTCGATGAAAAGTTCAAGTTCCAAAACAGGGAATGATGGTATTGGTCAAGAAACTAAGTTGGTTATAACTGAGAGAGAGTTAAAAGATTGGCATTTGCGTTCTATCAATGCAAATAATGTCAAATCCTCTCTTGCAATTGCAGTCAGGAATTCAAATGGGCATGACAAGGAAATTAATAGTAGCTGGAGAAAGATGTCTAATTTATTATGGACTAATAAGAAGAATGGAGATGGAGATTGTATTCAAGAAAACAAGGCAATTAATGGAGTTGAAAGAGGGGATTTGAGGAGCGAGTTTGTTAGAAACAGTAGTTATGTGGGTTCAAGGGAATTATCACATCCAAGAGTTGAAGAGGGAGGTAGGCATTCTATGAGTGATATTGACAGTGGGATATTGAGGCTGCGTTTGTCACCATTTAGTAAGAGTAAAAGCTAGAAGAAGAAGAAACGGCTGTCAATTGTTCAACTAATATCTGGGTATTGTTTCCCAAGTGTTTAAGAATTGTAGTGTAACCATGTAGAGCCTGTTAATTTACTTTCTTTCCCTGTTATCTGCACAAAAGCATAGAATAATAGTGTATCTTTTTTAATGCTTGGTGCCTTCTATAGCAGATAGTACTCCGTAATAAGATAAGTTTTATAAGTTTTACTCTGTTAATATATTCTTGTTTTGATACATATGTTGGAAGGTTTGTGTCTTGTGATAGTTGAGTTCTCATTATCAATCTCATACAAAAGTGATGCATCTGCTTACCTTTCAATATTTCCCCGTACTGCAGTAAGTTAATTAGAACTTGAATACTGTTAATGAAAGTTTCCTGACACTAGTTTACAATTGCATGTTCACTGATGTCAATGAACAGCCGCAACGGATTTTCTATAGGTATATCGCAGTGCCAACAAGATGAAAACTTCAAAGTTCACGGCACTTAGGCTGGCCAAATGCCAGAAGAAATATTCAAGGTGACCGTAGTTGAGATTGTCTGTTATTCACCTGGGGCTACCATCCCAGGTCCTGATAATTGTGACGATGGTCACTAGCAAAGCACTTACATAGATACATAGCTCCAAAGTGCAGTTACTGTTATTTGGAGAGCCGCACACAAACTTCTCATCGAATCAGGAGCTTGCTTATAAAAGAACTCCAACTGCCCGATACACGTAAAACTGTTGGCACACCCAAATGAAAAGTAATGAGGCACCTGCCTGAATATCCACATGGGGATTCGATCGAGTTCATAATAATTGTTTTTTGATACCATCTCGAGCCTAATGACTTAAAAACCCCCGGTACAGACCACACTGAAGATGGAAATGAAGAGACCGGTTTCAATCTGATGGAGTTGTCTCAACCTGTTTTGTTGACCTGTGAGCTTCCTAGAAACATGGACGATCACACGATCGTATATTGGGACCCAGAATAATATGCTAATTCTTTTAAAACTCCCGATGGAAGATGGTGGAATTTCAAAAACAGATGGCCTCATGCAAGGGTCCAGAGTAGACACTTGCAACACATATAGGTTACTCATTTGTGAGTAAGCTGTGAGTCTGACGAATATGATGATACCACTGGCCTTATCAGAAGCAACAGCAAGACCACTTTCAATTCCTCAACCTGAGTACCTTACTCACCGACCAATGCTTCCATGGGTCTATCAACCCGTTTGTTTGATCTGAGGGTGCAACTACATGGCCTTATCAAAATAGCTAAAAGATAACTAGTTCTTGCACTCATGAATTCTTAGAATCGGTATAAAGGTTCAACAAGATATTGATAAGTGTTTTGGAGCTCACAACTTACAC
Organism: Helichrysum umbraculigerum; assembly: GCA_949592205.1. Lineage (NCBI taxonomy): Eukaryota > Viridiplantae > Streptophyta > Magnoliopsida > Asterales > Asteraceae > Helichrysum > Helichrysum umbraculigerum. Next base: position 304,463,098 of record CATIUR010000001.1, on the reverse strand, counting down.
GAAATCTAACGTGTGGTTTCCAAACCAGCGTCTGAAACCGGAGAAAGTTCCATTATATATACCTTGGTCTTCAAATTGAAATGAGTATGTCAACATTTAAAAGATGGAGAAGGATTGAAGAGAAGCTTATCAATAAATTGTCAGCTTAGATAGCGAAAATGATGTCATTTCGGTGTTTGATTAACTTTGGTCTTATATCAGTTCTCGTAACCATGCCGTTGTACTACTTTCCCTTATTGCGTGCCCCTTTAAGAATAGTAGAGTAACCATGGAGCGCCTGTCTATTTTGTTTACTTGTCTTGTTATCTGCACAAAAGCATAGCAACATTATGTATTTTTCTAATGCTTGGTGCTCTCTCTTATAGATACTAGTAAGGTAGGTAAGTTCAAGTTTTACTCTGTTAATACTATAATAGATTCTTGTTTTCGTACATATTATCAGCAATCTCATACACAAATGATGCATCTGAGAATGAAAAGAAACTGTTTAACGTTCAAAAATATGTTAATGAAAGTTCAAACTATGAAGAAACCGGCTTTCCAACTTCTGTCGTTAGCCGAGTCGTTGCAGTAATCCGTACAATCTTCTATATTACAGTAGCTTTGAGCAATACATACATGCTCAATTCATACCTAGTAAGTACGTAAGATTTCTCTTTATATTATATACATGCTCAATCTTGACTTTGTCTCATAACTAAACCATATGTTCAGATACAGAGATATTTAATTAAATAATTGTAATAATTAAAATATAGAAAAAGAGAAATAATAAGATTGTTCAATTTCACAAACCCTTAATTTATTTATTAAAATATAAAAAAAGAGAGAATTTAATAAGATTGTTCAATTTCACAAACCCTTTATTTATTTATTAATTAATTTTTTTTAAAGTTAAATCTCTTTCTTAGAATATCTTGATCGAATTTTATTTATTTATGGAGTATTTAATGTTCTCTAGTGGTTATGTTGAAACTCGTAATACTAAATCACATGTGATTTGATATGGATCAACCGTCATAAACGATTATATTTACAATCAAATTAAAATTCCAATCATAAGTTTATGAATCATAAGTTTCAAAATCGCAGACATAATCCTATTTGATAGTTTAAGAAATATACAAAAACATATAAAGGTGTAATCACATCAAAATCAAATTAGGAATAACATTTTGATTAACATTAATGAAATATGAATTTCAAATTCTATTGTTTGTATTCAACTTTGTTTTTGCTTATTGTGTGTATCAAACTTTCAGCTTATTCCTATTTTTTGTATCATGAGTTGTTAATCCGGTAGACGGTTTTTATGACATGGCAATCGTAAAAGTCACCGGATCACCTAACACGTTTTTACCACGTTAAAAAAATGACCGCCACATCAACAGTTACCAGTAACAACATAGTCATATAAATACAATTGCAACAATCGGTTGACACACAAAAATATCAAGATGAAATTGAAAACACACAATAGACTTTGTCATAGTTATATAACATTCCCATAAAAAAAAACCCCACCCCTGTTAACATATTTTGCGAAATACATTGATAGATCATTTATCAAATTGAAGTGTCATGGTTATTTTAAGAAAACGAAATAACATTGAATTGAATAAAACTTGATTATTGTGAAAATAGAACATATAAACAGAGGTGCTTTATCGAGTAAGATGTATGCGGCCCATCTGGAGCATCCCCTGACTGTTTATGAACCCTTTAGAAGACGTTCGAACTTGACACCTCTTACGATGATATCAAGAAGTCTTACTACAAGATCACCTAGGTAATTGCAAAATATTTACAATTTCAGGACACTGTTTACAATTGTATGTTCACTTATATCAACGAACAGCTGCAACATGTTTTCTATAGGTATGTCGCTGAGCCAACAAGATGAAAACTCCAAAGTTCACGAAACTCAGACCGGCCAAAAGCCAGAAGAAATAGTCCAGGTGACCGTAGTTGAGATTGTCTGTTATCCATCCGGGGCTACCATCCCAAGTGGTGATGATTGTGACAATGGTCACAAGCAAAGCACTTACATAACTCCCAAGTGCAGTTATTGTTAGTTGGAGAGCAGCACACAAACTTCTCATTGAATCAGGAGCTTGCTCATAAAAGAACTCCAATTGCCCGATATTTGTAAAAACTTCGGCACACCCAATAAGAAAGTATTGAGGCACTTGCCAGAATATCGAGATGGGGATCCGATCGAGTTCATAATAATTGTTTTTCGACACTATATTGAGCCTAATGACTTCAAGAACTCCGGCACAGACCATGCTGAAGATGGAAATGAAGAGACCAGTTCCAATCCGTTGGAGTTGAGTCAACCCGTTTTGTTGACCTGTGAGCTTCCTGGACACATGGACGATCACACGATCATATACTGGGACCCAGAATAATATGCTAATTGTGTCAAAAATACCGAGGGAAGCTGGAGGAATCTCAAAACCGGATGGGCCCATGCGAGGGTCGAGTGTGGATCCTTGCAACACGAATAAGTTACTCATTTGGGAGTAAACTGTGGAGAACATGATACCCGTGGCCCAAATCGGAAGCAACCGCAAAACCGCTTTCAGTTCCTCAACCTGACTTACTGAGCAAAGATTCCATGGGTCTATCAACCCATTTGTTTGATCCGAGGGTGCAACCACAGCTGCCTTATCGAAAAAACTGAGAAATAACAAATTCTAAGAATCATTATAAAAAGTTTAATATCTAATTGATTAAAATATATTTGGAGGTCACGACTTACACGAAATCTAATGTGTGGTTTCCAGAATTAGAAAAATCAGTATCTGAAGTCTCGTATAAGAGTGAACAATCTAAAGGCACCTCAATATTTTTCTTTCTAAAAGAAGCAACCACCACCTGGCAGAGGCGGGTGAGTGGGCTGCCACCAGGTATCTGATTCCGATACAATTTCGTACCTGAAAAGAAGGAAACGATAGCAATCCCCATCGTGATAGTAGGAATGGAGAACCCCCAACCCCAGCCCACATTGTCTTGAACCCACACTAAAACAGAATGAGCCACGAGTGCACCTATGTTTATGACAAAATAAAACCAATTAAAGAAGGAACTCTTTTGCTTTTCCTCAACCTTATCGTGATCATCAAACTGGTCTGCACCATAAGATGAGACGCAGGGTTTAATTCCTCCGGTTCCTAGTGCCACGAGGTAAAGAGACGTGAAACATAGGGCAATTTGAGTGTTTGTTGCGTTGCAAACATCTTTTTCATAACACGTGGGTTTTAGCCCTGGGACTGAAGCTGATAAAGTTAACATTCCCATGCCCTGTAACCATATATTAAACCTCAAACATTGATATGGCGAAAACAAATTATTTTCTCAAGATGGAGGTGGCAATTTCAACCAATTTTCTTATGAATGGGTTGAATTGGATTATGTTTAATCTAAGGGGTCAAATGGTTAAAGTCAAAATACTTACCTACAAAGTAAATGGGTCAAATATCGGCCAAAGTGTATTCTTAGTGCCTAAAACACTTCAACAAAAAGTCTTTATAGAAACAAATCTGTCATGACTTACGACCTGTTAGTCTGTTACCCCCTCATTTTGCCACCTATAAATCTGTAATCTAGTATGAACTTTCAGTAATTTAGATCATACTTACAATCGCATAGATGATTGAGAAGGTGGTGATTGTCCAATAGCGTCCAAGATAAGTATCAGCCACAAATGCCCCAATCATCGGTGTAAGATAGCAAGTTCCAGTCCAAGTTGAAAGATTTCTCGAAGCCGTTGCGCTATGCTCATTTAAATGATACTTAAAATACCGTACTAAATTGGAGCTCATTCCATAAAACGCCAGTCTTTCACAACATTCATTGCCTGTAGTGTAGATATAACCTGATAGATTAATATTACCATACATTAACACATTTCCAAACGATAAAGACCTTACGCACCTAGGATGAAGCCACAGGCCTTCCAAGTTCCAGTTTTTCTCTTGTCGGCCGGATTGTTAAGGTAATCTACAGTCCCATCTTTAGTGTAAAAGTCGTCATCTTCATGCTTTGATTCTAGCAAATTATACGTACTCGATTCGGTATCAACATCTTGGTAGTTCCCTGAAGATGGAAAATTCGATTATTTAATTTGGAATGTGTGTTTGTGAACAAAAAAAAATACTTTTTGTGTATGCCAAGAAATTGAGAGATAAAGGTCAAACCAGAAGAATGTAGTTGAAAAGCTGATAAATTTTTATTGTATTACCATCTAGGAAAGGGATCCAAATATCCAAACCAGAAGAATGAGGGGATCATTTCAGCTTTAGTTTATAACTTATACTGAATACTGATACTGATACTGATACTGATACTGATACTGATACTGATACTGATAATCAGTGAAGCACTAATTTTGAAGCAGAGCCGATTGAGGTCAACTTAAAAGTGGAAAGTCAAACTATTATATGTGTATTTCATGTTTATATCTCATCTTAGAAATCTTGAATATCCAATACAGAAACGTATATCTTGAGATAAGAAACAAATAAAAGGCTACAATAACGTAATTATTCTCGATCAAATTACATGGCTAAATTCGAAGGTCCATAAAAGAAGATAACTTTAATCACAAACAAGAAACCCTTTAAGCTAATAATGATAGTAAACGAGTAATTACAAGATATATTATTGTTAAAAGCAACCAACTACAAGCGTTTGACATGCAAGCGAATAGCCGGAACATGACTGGTAAATTAGCATAAATCATAGAACTATATTACTGTTTCAAGTAATATAAATATAATTGTATAAATTATAAATCAAACATAATTTATAGACAGATTAAAGCCAATCTGATAATCAATTGAGCATACCCATATGAGAATTTTGCCCCATTTCCACTTCTGAAAATTCTTCAAATTCAGGTCAACCTTCGGATTCCAGATGTAATCTTCAAGAAGTCATTGCTTAGCCGTTTGGATTGTATTATACAAAGGGCATACCGCAAATTATTTTGGAAAATAAGTTGAGTAGGAATGAGTATAAAAATTTTGGTTAGAAATGAACCAACGAGACAATAGTGAAATCAAAGACCACACTCAACCTCATGGGTCAGCACCATATCTTCACTCCCAAAACATTTTGGTTAAAACTTTTGGAACTCGCACATTATTAATTTTACTTTTAGAATGCAAATTTAATTAAAACTATTTTATTAAAATTATAAAACATTACAATTTACAATAATTAAAATATAACATTACAATAATAACAAAAACATTACGATAATAAAAGAGTTTAGTATCTGAAAATGCACTTAACTTTACCCCGATCTTAATTGTGTGTACTCAACTATAAAATTTTCTATTGTATGCACGTAACTTGTTAAAACGCATTTTCAATGCATTATTTGACCGGTAATACCCTTAGCAAGTAAGCCCATTGAATGTATTCTAATATGAAGTACACGTCAGATTGGTAAGCTTACGTGGAAATTATAGGTTCAAAAAAAAAAAAAAAGAATAAAAAAACAGCTACCTCATTCTATCTTCTTTTAATTCCTCCTTCTAAATCCATATTCATCCTTATCTTCCATCACCACCACCATCTTTGCTCTTGTTATCTACCACAACCACTAGCAAACTTTGGCCATTATTAACTCCATCAAACTCCGGCCGCCGTTACCACTACTAACTCCGGCCATTAATAGTAGCGGCAAACTCCGGCCACCGTTATCATCACCAACTCCTACCATTTGCACCAGACCCCTTACCCACTCTCTTGCTATTACTTATTAAAAGCTAAAAAAACAAATATTTAAGCTTACATGTGGAAAAAGGGTGTGGGTTTTTGTCCGGAAACGAACACGGCGACTGACATGAAGATTCCGTTCAACCCCCTCGCCGGAAACCTGCAATCTCTGGCCAGTAAGAATCACAGACGCACCTCAAATCGAAGCTACAGATCTGACGATAGCGGGTGTTTGGAACTTGACTACGGCAGGTCGTCAGCGGGGTGTTAGGAATTTGACTATGGCACCGAAGTTGATTTCCAGATATGTTGGCCATGGCTATTGTTACTGCTCTTGTTGGAAATGAGATGTAACTCCATGATTATTTTGCTCAGTATCATTCTTTTTCTCCAACACTAAGATTAATTATTAATATATATAGAATAAAATTACATACAAGGTCCATGGGACTTGAAATTACATGTTTGGAAATGGTGATTGATTTTCAAATATGTTAAGAGTACCGGAAATGGTGACTGTGGAGCGAGTTTGGTCAGACATGGTGACTGAGGAGTGAAATCAGATTGCTGTGGCGGGACATGTGGCGCCAGCTTGGCATCCTACTAGGATTAAAAAAATTGTAACTTGTTACACATAGGCAAGTTGCAGGTAAACTGCATTAAAAATGCATTTTAACAAGTTACATACACACAATCGAAAAAAAATTAGTTGGATACACACAATTAAGATTGCGTCAAAGTTAAGTGCATTCCAGATACTAAACCCATAATAAAAATAACATTATAAAATTGAAATACGAATCTAAGTTACTTTCAGAGAACCCACTTTGTCGCGAACTTGTACAGAAAGTTTACAAACTTTATTTATACTAAGTGTCGAACTTGTATAACCTCAAACCCTTATACGATACGACTTCTAAAACACCTTGGAACATACTTTTAAGTATTGATGCGCGCCGAGAGGTCGGTTGCGATTTGACTCGCGTCGTTGCGGGCCTTCCTCCTGGCGCGGCGATCAGTGGGTTTTAAAATTTGTAAATGCGGGGCCTAAGTATACTTAAAACTATGGGAGTACAGTAGTAAGTATGACCTAGGGTCGTTCTATAAACCAGAAGTATTGTGAAACGTTGACGTTGGAGACGATTTATCTAACTAGTAATGGTTTTAACAGATTTTTGGGGGTTTGTTTTGGTTTTTATACTTAGGTAGAAAATTTAAATAAAGCAAAATAAAATATCGGTAGTTAGCAGATAATCTAGAGGAGGTGTTTGCTATGACTTCATTAGTTTTCTTAATTGGGATGATGGATTGTAATATGATCTCAAAAGTTTATATTCCATTCATTTCAAGTATTAGTGGAGTAAGCACTAGCTCCCTACTGATAGATTTCTCGATCAGTATGTCACTGAGTAACTAGGCTATCGTGATTCTGATTGGAGTAGTTTATCCAGCCATACAACACTAACCAATGACGGTATAGTGACCCTTATATGGAAATAAATCCTGGGTGCATGAATAAGGCGACAAACCAATCTCGATGTCCGACCTTTCTTAACCCCACAAGGATACTTTAATCTAAACAAAATATTCACTTTCAAGATCAGATTTAGCGTGCGTTGATCACTTTCTATCGATGGGTTTGTAAAGTCTAAGTATGATTTGGTATAGTGCACAATAGGTAACTACGGCTCTTTTCCTTGGAAAAACCAAGTACTTAGCCGATTTGCGGTACCTACTTTGCTTATAGATTGAAACCCTAGACTTTGTTTAACTAAGTTTGTATTTGAGCACAATGATTCTCCATCTATGACATAAACCAGCCCTTACTTTAAAATCCCAATAAATCCTTAATTTGCAAATAGCGTAATATTTGCGTTCAATTAGAAAACAGTATTTCCACAGGTACAGTGTACTTTTGCGTTCTAAGGGAAAGCGATCTTTCCACAATACCGGTGTACTTTGTGTTCAAGTTAGAAAACGTTGTTCCATAATCACCATGTACTTTGCGTTCAATAGTGAAAACATTATTTCCATGATGACGATGTACTTGGTGTTCCGTTTAGAAAACAATGTTTACATTCTTCGCAAATCAGACCATGTTTTAGACACAGATAACTAATCACCTTGGATAGGGTTCGCGACGTCCTATCATTAAGGCCGTAGCCACGTTTACTGGTTGAAAGGCGTTAAGTTTGATTGAGGTTTAAAATCATAGATAGAAAGTGGATCAACACACTAATTAATCATTAATCGACAACGGATTGTGCCCACGACTTTCATAGCTTCCACGTTCCGTACTACACACATTCGTGATGTTTCCGGCGCTATACAAATGAAAGCCGTATAACGTTACCTCCGTTGTTTTCATAATGACATCATCCCAATTAATACGACTAATTACATCATAGCAAACACGCAGTAATACTACTAGCTAATCATGGCAAACAAAAATCAAATCTAGCATGATAACAGTAATAACAATCATCATAACGAAATAGATAAATGATAGATATAATCAGAATAACAGCGTAGCTGAATACAACGTGAACGAATACTGGCGGAACTCCGAGTATCCTCTAAGCAATATTACAATATTACCCCCTATTCGTCCGGTCAGAGCCGTGACTAACTAGCCGCTAACTATGAAAACTGAAAATATAAACCTAACCTAGAGAGAGAGTAGTGAGAAGTGTGTGAAGAGTGTGTTGAATGGATAATGGATTGATGGATTGATGGATGAGAAATGAGGTGGTTTGATCCCATATATATACTAGTTGCTCAGCCGTATCGTCCAGCCGTATTTTGTAACACCTGCATAATTAGGATAATTAATTATGCCTAATTATTTGTAACTAGTTGTAATTAGTATGTAATAGGACTAATTACAGGCTCTATTTGTATATATATAAGGTGATTTATATATATATGTGTATACTTACGCGATTTGGTTAAATCGTACGAATCAACCGGACGGAGTCCGACACAGTTTACCTGGACGTTGGTGACAGGAAATTACCTAAATAATGAGAACGTATTTTATTATATAAAATACACAGTGAACGAACATTATTTATATTATCGCGACGACATTTTAAACAACTTAACAAAAATGTATCAAACGCGAACCAAATAATTTAAATATCTCGACAAATGTTATTATTATGGTATTTTTATTTAAATACTCCAGTTACATTTTAAAAATATAACGGTTTGGTTAAATACTAAAAACAAACGATTAATCGATTAGGACACGGAGTAAATACTGGGTTTTGATGAGTGTTTCCCTCCCCTCCTTTTTGGGATCAGCCACCAACACCCCCACCCTCACTCTTTTCTCTTTCATTTTCATTACTCCAAAACACACACACTCTCAAAACTCTCTCAACTCAATTCACACCAAAAATTTCGGAATCAAATCTCGACCACAAAACTTACATTTTCGGAATCACCATCGCGAGTGGAGCAAGAATATCAAAGCCGTTTTCATCATTTCATCCTCGATCTAGCTCGATTTGCAAAAGTAAGAAATTTCTAAAAACTTAGATCTATTCATTTCTATGTAATGTTTTGATGTTTTGATGTGTACACAACATAGTTATAACCTAAACATTGAAGGAAACACGATTTTACAGCTCTAAAATGGGTTGGATTTGCGTTTTTGGTCGGAAAATCTCGAACTCCGAAAGTTTCTGGGCTGATGTTCATACGTGCGACACAAGCATTGTGTCGCATGTTGTGTCGCATAAAGCCGATTATGTCGCACGTTGTGTCGTACCAACCTTTAGTGTCGTAACTCTTGCGACACAATATTGTGTCGCACTCTATGTCGCATATTATGTCGTATTTCTATACGACACAACCACTATGTCACTATTAAATTAGCATTTCGCATCCGATGCGACACAATCCTTGTGTCGTATCCTTGTGTCGCATGACGTCTGCGACACAACCCTTGTGTCGCATACAAATCCTTGTGTCGCAGCTTATGTCGCAGAAAACAGAAAACTTGGAAATTTTGAAGGATTTTTACTATAGCAAAGTCAAAGTTACTGTAGCAAAGTCAAATTTTACTGTAGCAATTCATTGTAGCAATTTACTGTGGCAAAGTCAACATTTTAGAATTTTTATTACAAACCGTCACCAACGGGCCAAACATGATTTCCAACAAACAAACAATTACAGACATACGGACAAACATTGGATATACTAGTTGTGTACAACTAAACGAAACGTCTCGCGAGACACGTACTTACATAACTTCATATGATTAGGCATTTGAAGGTTACGGGTTCGGAGAACCTACTTGCTATATTTACTACTTGCTATTTGCTACGGCTTATTACAAGACTCAGGTGAGTCTTACGGCCTCACTTTTTACTGTTTTATCTGATTGGGGGAGAAACATGCTACTACTTTTCTTGAACACAAGTACTAAACTGCTTACTATACCAAATGGAATTGCATGAGTTGTTTACTATTTACAGAAGTCTCTCCATCATATATCGTTAGTTATGGACTTAAGCGCGAACACTAGTTAATGGATCCATTAGGGAAATGACCCTCCCCGCCCGGGGCAGTAGCGCTGCCACGTACTGATTTTCACGTAGAAACGGGTGACTAATTATTCGTTACTGATGCTTGCTCAATTACGAGCATGTCACGTGTGACACCCGGTCAAAATAACCCAAAATTAGCTCCTAATTTAAACTTTTAAAACACGTATTACATATGTGTCAATACTCAAGTACACAAGTATTATATATGTATTGATATATATAAAACACATTGATTATTTGATAATCGTGTACAAACAAAAACTAAAAGAAAATGAAATCTTAAATACAGAAGTTGGCGAAAAACATTTTTAAATAGAGTATTATTATGGAGAATAATAATCACATACTCCGTTTGAAATTTAAATACATTTTAGATACAGAAAACTATCCGTATATTTTAAGTAAAACAAAGATACAATTTTATACATCCGTAAAAACTTTTTTATAAAACATTTCAATTAAAAACATGTACGATTATATTTTTAGAAGATTTTCATTTTAAAATATTATACTACTTTACGATCGGGTAAACAAACACGGGCCTTAAATTTCCCACCAACCTCAAATTATTGGAGCCGGATAAACCGACCCCGATAATTCAAAATACACACACTTGCACACTCTCTATCTTTCGGCTCTCTCTTTTCTCTCGGTTTAATCATCAAACACAACAACAATCAACAACACCACAGCATCATAATCATCATCTCCTTCATCTTCTTGGATCATCATCATCAAGTTCATCATTTTCACCATCTCTCGGTCTCAAATTTTAATTTGTAAGAAACTTTAAACTTTGTTTTAAATATGTGTTTAAATTACTTATATTATCATGTTATGTTGTTCTATTATGTTGATTATATGCGAAAATGGTTTTAAAACGGGTTTGGGAGTGTTTTGGAAAGGACAGAGTCGAACCAGTCATTTGAATCCGGCGGATTCGGGTGAATCCGGCGGATTCCCCTAATTAACCATTGAATCCGGCGGATTGGATTGTATCCGGCGGATCCCCCTTGAAACCCATTGAATCCGGCGGATTTAAATGAATCCGGCGGATTCATCAAAAACAGGCATGATCCGGCGGATCAAACTATGGGTCCAGCGGATTTACGTAATATGTTATTGATCCGGCGGATCAAACTAAGGATCCGGAGGATCCTAGCTTAAAAACAGAATAATCACTGAAATAGATCGGTTAATTATAAATGATCTAATAATAATAATAATATAAAACCTAATAGATCGGTTAAGTATAAATGATCTAGTAATAATAATAATATAAAACCTAATAGATCGGTTCTTTAAAACGTCTTAAAAACAAATAATAATAATAAATATAAAATAGCGCTGTTCTTTAAAAGCGCTCTATTTATATATTTTCATTTATAACCTTTAAACTTCACCAAGGTTACTCTAAAACCCTTGAAGTGTAATATTAGATTTTTCTAAATACAATATGGACATAATTAACCAAACGAACAAGTATACACATGAATTACTACGCGTACACTTACAAATATACAATATTGCGTGTTTAGGGCACTAGGAGATTACTATTGGTATACGCGCCCACGTTAGGATTGCTTGCTATTCAGGTGAGTCTCACTGCCCCTTTTTACTGTTTTACTTTGGGGGAGATGCATCACTTGTTTACTAAATGTATTTGCTACTGAATATACTTGTTTACTGTATGTACTTGTTTACTGAAAGTGATTGTTTACTAAGATTACTTGATTTACTTAATACATTTACAAATGTATTGTTTTACAGACTTATTTACTACCGACTTTAATACAAGTACAAAATGTATTATCTTACCGACTTTAATACAAGTACAAAATGTATTATTTTACAGACTTTAATACAATTATAAATGTATTATTTTACAGACTTTAATACATATACAGATGTATTATTTTACAAACTTATTTACTTACTGACTTTTAATACATATACAAATGTATTATTATACAGACTTATTTACTTACAGACTTTACAGACTTTACAGACTTACAGACCTTACAGACTTACAGACTTGCCGATATACTGATTTGCATGAGTTTCCTTTAATCCATTGAAGTCCTCTGAATCATAGTTGTTAATTACGATAAGCGCGAATTTTAGTATATGGATCCATATGGGACTGACAATCCCCTCCTGGGGTGGTAGCGTCACCACGAACTGCACTAGTATAAACAGGCGTTTCTTATTCGTTTCATATGAGTATTTTTGGATTAGTACTCACGGGGGCAAATTACAGACGTGTTAAGCTTCGACTATGATGGCTCATGGCATGGCATGATATGACCGACTATACCGACCTTACTGTACTTATGAAATACTTGGTGAAATACTTGGTTACTGACTTACTACTATTGTACAATTATACTTTTCTGTTTTACTATTGTGAATGATTTACTTACTGATTTACGCAAACTGTTTACTACTGTACATACAAACCTGTGAGATTCACCAACATTTTGGTTGACCCTTTTAGTGATGTATTCTCAGGTACTCAGCAACAGTAAGATGGCCCGCAGGATATGCTAGGCTAGTACGAGTCGCATGCATAAACACTTGAAGATTTTATTGGCATTATCTTTTGTACCTTGATTATGTGTTTAAAATCTTTTGAATAACTTTGCGAACTCGCTAATGATGTACTACTTATAACTTAAAACCTTGTACTACTTTTGGTAACGTATTGTAATGTAATGTATTTTCTAAAACGTCTCATTTAGAGTCGTTTGCTTGTACTTTGGTGTTTTGATATTTGATTAGTGGCACCCAAAACTCGCTTCCGCAAAGCATTAAATTTGGGGGTGTCACAGATTGGTATCAGAGCCTAAGGTTATAGCGGAGTAGGTTGCATTTAGTGGGCCTAGACTATGACCGTTAGGCAGTATTCCTTACTAGATATAATTGGTTCACGGATTTCATCATACGAGTTTAATTTAACATAGCCTGATCAACTATGTACAATTAAATGAAGATGATGTAAGATCTGAAAGGGGTTATGTTGAACAGGAATGCACTAGTTGACTCTGACCATGAGAGAACCGTGACTTGTACTTGTTCTGTGATAGACACAACTAGGTGGATAATAAGTATATATAGGATTACACCTATATGATTAGGCTTATTAAGATCCTCCGATATTTAGTAACACACTCACTGTACAAACACACTTTAGAATAGGCCTGTGGTAAGTTGATCGAGTCAGGAAAATAGTACCGGGATGTGCCCTGACAGAGAGGGTCATCTCTTCGAAATAGACTTACCTAGGTAGAAATTAAGAACTTCAATACTTTATTCTACACGATCTGGTCATCAGAGGACCGTCCTTCTCTCACCTACCATATTTAACATCCGAATTCAAAATTTCTCTAATTACTCAAATCTTTTCCTACATCCCTATCACATTCCGCATAACTTCTGATGTATGTTCGGACGTAATATCCCCGACAGCTCTTGTAACACTCAAAATCTTGTAATCTTTTGAACTCGCATGTTAAATGATTACAATCTTTATTATTCTATACCGTTGATTGTCACTTGTGTTGTAATATATTACTGTTATATATACAACTACGATAATCATACTCTTACACAAAAACTCACATTTTTCCTTGCTGTTATTGAAGGAACATGCCACCAAAAAGACAAACTTTCAGCGCGGCTGAACTCGCACGATTTGTTTCTCAAGGAGTAGCCAAAGCTCTAGCTACTCGATCATCACCGTCTGTGAACGATGCTCCTGTTGCTAAACCATGCAGCTACAATGACTTTCTCAAGTGCAAACCTCTGAACTTCAAGGGTACGGAAGGTGGCATTGGATTGATCAGGTGGATTGAAAGAATGGAGTCAGTCTTTAGGATCAGTAACTGCTCGGAAGACTGCCAAGTTAAGTATGCCACCTGTACATTTCTGGAAAGTGCTCTGACGTGGTGGAACTCGTACATTCAGTCTGTGGGAATTGATGCTGCTTATGGAATCCCATGGGAAGAACTGAAAAGGATGCTAAGGGATTAGTACTGTCCCAATGAGGAACTCTAGAGGCTGGAAAATGAATTCTGGCACTTGAGCGTTCAGGGTACTGACATCATCGGTTATACAACCCGATTTCAGCAACTCGCTCTTCTCTGCCCATCTATGGTGGATCCTGAACGTAAGCGGATTGAGAGGTACATCCGTGGACTCCCGAAGGATATTCAAGGGAATGTTACTTCGTCTAAACCTGGAACTATTCAGAGTGCTATTCGTATGGCACATGAGCTCATGGCGCAAGTAGTCAGGCGCGAGACATCTGTAACACCTACTGGAAACACTGGAAAGCATAAGTGGGAAGGAAACCCCAACAACTCCAACAAAAAGGTTGATGCTGCTAAAACCTACCCGACTAACTCTGGTAACAAGAATGAGTATAAGGGAAGCAAACCCTTTTGCTCTAAATGCAGCCTGCATCATGATGGTGCGTGTCCTTGCACCAATTGCAAGAGATTCGGGCACGTGGCCAAGGATTGCAAGACAGCCGCCACTGGTACCAACACTTTTGCACCCAAGACTTGTTATGAGTGCAATGGTACCGGACATTTCAGGAAGGATTGCCCTCAACTGAAAAACAAGAACAACAACCCTGCTCGAGGGAGAGCCTACGTACTCCGTGCTAGGGAAGACCCAAACCCGAGGCTTGCTGATTTGCTCAACACTGGTACATTCGCGTACAGATAACCCTACTACCTCAATGTCATTGGCTTTACAAAATTTTATTTATTACTCGATACTTCATTCCGTAGCCTAGATCCTATGAGTGAGATAGGATTTCTCTACATATCTGATTAGACTATTATGTGATATAGGTGTATATACATATATAGGTCTCAAATGCGTACTACTCTATAGGCTGTTATATACTGAAGGTATAGGAATAAGCCTTATCTGATGATACTTAGTTACTACCTACTCTACTGAAAACGACAAATATAGCTACTTCAGTGTCCTTTGATATAAGGATCGAAACTTTGTACTTGCTTACTACTACTACCTACCTGATTATACGTCAAAGATATTTTGAAACTCACTCCCCTGTACTGTCAGGTGTTTCTTAGGAAAACTATTACAACAACATTTCAACAGGCTTTTACTCTGAAGTTTTCACAACTCCTGTTTATCGACAAACTTTCTAAACAAATTTCAAATTTTGAATGGTCCGCAAAAAAAAAAAAAAAAAAAAAAAAAAAAAAAACTTCACAGTATACCATGATACCTTTGCTTCCATAAGAAAAGTTGACTAGGACTCGAATAATGACGCGGGAATGGTTACTCGCTAATGATCCGACTGTCTGTACTTTGGTAGATCTTACTTGCTGTTTGAATACTTCTATGTTTCCCTAGATTCTAGGTGCACGAAAGGATTAGGGAAAGAAGACAATTTAGATTCTATAGTTTCTTTAAGAGACGATGTTTAGCTTGCATAAGTATAAGGATAACATATCCTACAATGTTTTATACCGGAAGACATACCGGTTAAATTTTTATTATACAATGGGTAACATCCCACATGAAACAAATGTAGGCTGAATCATTTAATTTCTGTAGGAGACTGATAGAGTCTAGTTTACACTATGATACTACTATCCGTTACAAACTGTATGAACATAGAGAAATTACTACCTTACTTTAGGCTACTAGTACAAAGTGTAGCTACACCCTAGTGACTGACTGACCTTGTCCTACCGACAAAATGGTCAATTACATTACAACACAGTCCCTCTACTCCTTTAATGGCAAGTAGGGCGTTAGCTTAACAAGGGGAGGGAGGTAATATTAGAATGAGGTTATAGCACTCACAGTAGACTCACACTCTTTCTTAGAAAATACACAGACAATTATTACGCACAAATTTCGGGACGAAATTCTCCTAACAAGGGGAGAATGTGACACCCGGTCAAAATAACCCAAAATTAGCTCCTAATTTAAACTTTTAAAACACGTATTACATATGTGTCAATACTCAAGTACACAAGTATTATATATGTATTGATATATATAAAACACATTGATTATTTGATAATCGTGTACAAACAAAAACTAAAAGAAAATGAAATCTTAAATACAGAAGTTGGCGAAAAACATTTTTAAATAGAGTATTATTATGGAGAATAATAATTACATACTCCGTTTGAAATTTAAATACATTTTAGATACAGAAAACTATCCGTATATTTTAAGTAAAACAAAGATACAATTTTATACATCCGTAAAAACTTTTTTATAAAACATTTCAATTAAAAACATGTACGATTATATTTTTAGAAGATTTTCATTTTAAAATATTATACTACTTTACGATCGGGTAAACAAACACGGGCCTTAAATTTCCCACCAACCTCAAATTATTGGAGCCGGATAAACCGACCCCAATAATTCAAAATACACACACTTGCACACTCTCTATCTTTCGGCTCTCTCTTTTCTCTCGGTTTAATCATCAAACACAACAACAATCAACAACACCACAACATCATAATCATCATCTCCTTCATCTTCTTGGATCATCATCATCAAGTTCATCATTTTCACCATCTCTCGGTCTCAAATTTTAATTTGTAAGAAACTTTAAACTTTGTTTTAAATATGTGTTTAAATTACTTATATTATCATGTTATGTTGTTCTATTATGTTGATTATATGCGAAAATGGTTTTAAAACGGGTTTGGGAGTGTTTTGGAAAGGACAGAGTCGAACCAGTCATTTGAATCCGGCGGATTCGGGTGAATCCGGCGGATTCCCCTAATTAACCATTGAATCCGGCGGATTGGATTGTATCCGGCGGATCCCCCTTGAAACCCATTGAATCCGGCGGATTTAAATGAATCCGGCGGATTCATCAAAAACAGGCATGATCTGGCGGATCAAACTATGGGTCCGACGGATTTACGTAATATGTTATTGATCCGGCGGATCAAACTAAGGATCCGGAGGATCCTAGCTTAAAAACAGAATAATCACTTAAATAGATCGGTTAATTATAAATGATCTAATAATAATAATAATATAAAACCTAATAGATCGGTTAAGTATAAATGATCTAGTAATAATAATAATATAAAACCTAATAGATCGGTTCTTTAAAACGTGTTAAAAACAAATAATAATAATAAATATAAAATAGCGCTGTTCTTTAAAAGCGCTCTATTTATATATTTTCATTTATAACCTTTAAACTTCACCAAGGTTACTCTAAAACCCTTGAAGTGTAATATTAGATTTTTCTAAATACAATATGGACATAATTAACCAAACGAACAAGTATACACATGAATTACTACGCGTACACTTACAAATATATAATATTGCGTGTTTAGGGCACTAGGAGATTACTATTGGTATACGCGCCCACGTTAGGATTGCTTGCTATTCAGGTGAGTCTCACTGCCCCTTTTTACTGTTTTACTTTGGGGGAGATGCATCACTTGTTTACTAAATGTATTTGCTACTGAATATACTTGTTTACTGTATGTACTTGTTTACTGAAAGTGATTGTTTACTAAGATTACTTGATTTACTTAATACATTTACAAATGTATTGTTTTACAGACTTATTTACTACCGACTTTAATACAAGTACAAAATGTATTATCTTACCGACTTTAATACAAGTACAAAATGTATTATTTTACAGACTTTAATACAATTATAAATGTATTATTTTACAGACTTTAATACATATACAGATGTATTGTTTTACAAACTTATTTACTTACTGACTTTTAATACATATACAAATGTATTATTATACAGACTTATTTACTTACAGACTTTACAGACTTTACAGACTTACAGACCTTACAGACTTACAGACTTGCCGATATACTGATTTGCATGAGTTTCCTTTAATCCAATGAAGTCCTCTGAATCATTGTTGTTAATTACGATAAGCGCGAATTTTAGTATATGGATCCATATGGGACTGACAATCCCCTCCTGGGGTGGTAGCGTCACCACGAACTGCACTAGTATAAACAGGCGTTTCTTATTCGTTTCATATGAGTATTTTTGGATTAGTACTCACGGGGGCAAATTACAGACGTGTTAAGCTTCGACTATGATGGCTCATGGCATGGCATGATATGACCGACTATACCGACCTTACTGTACTTATGAAATACTTGGTGAAATACTTGGTTACTGACTTACTACTATTGTACAATTATACTTTTCTGTTTTACTATTGTGAATGATTTACTTACTGATTTACGCAAACTGTTTACTACTGTACATACAAACCTGTGAGATTCACCAACATTTTGGTTGACCCTTTTAGTGATGTATTCTCAGGTACTCAGCAACAGTAAGATGGCCCGCAGGATATGCTAGGCTAGTACGAGTCGCATGCATAAACACTTGAAGATTTTATTGGCATTATCTTTTGTACCTTGATTATGTGTTTAAAATCTTTTGAATAACTTTGCGAACTCGCTAATGATGTACTACTTATAACTTAAAACCTTGTACTACTTTTGGTAACGTATTGTAATGTAATGTATTTTCTAAAACGTCTCATTTAGAGTCGTTTGCTTGTACTTTGGTGTTTTGATATTTGATTAGTGGCACCCAAAACTCGCTTCCGCAAAGCATTAAATTTGGGGGTGTCACATCACGGGAGCAAACTTATTACTTACGGGTTAAGCTTCGATTATGAGCCTCATGGCAGCGGTATAACTTACTTACTTACATTTGCTGGATTGCAAATACTGGTTTTACGATTGCTGGATTTCAATTACTGATTTTACGCCTACGGGCACTACTGATGAAATCTCGTGTTCAAAACTGATATTACTTACAAACCTGTGAGATTCACCAACATTCGTGTTGACCTTTTTAGCATGTTTTCTCAGGTACCCGGATGGAGTAGGATTACTCCAGGACTTTAGCTAGAGTCGCATGATTTCAACACAACTGCATTAACGGAGATTCTTAGCATTATCTTTTGTATATTTTGATTACACTACAACAAAAAGGAGTTATTAGGACCTTTTTTCTAGGACACTTTTTTGGAAGCGTCCTATAAAAATATCTAATAGGACACCTATGTTTTTCACTCATATTATTATATTATCTATTATGACACTTTATATGTAGGTCCTGTTAACTTTATTTTATAGGACGCTTATTTGTTAATGTCTTATTATTGTAGAGATTAATAGGACACTTAGCATCCGAGTCTCATTAGATTGAGTTTTAAAGGACACTTATTTGTTGAGGTCTTATTATATTAAGGAATATTAGGACACTTGATATCTTAGTCCTATCACATTGAGTTTTAAGGACGCTTAAACATTGTGGTCGTATTATTGTAAAATCTAATAGGACACTTGATATGTGTGTCTTATATATTAAGCTTCATAAGACTTTTTTTAGTCGGGCTCTTATGATAATTAAACTTAAGAGGACACTTAATAGGTGAGTCTTATTACATTGAATTTGAAAGACGTTGACTATACGTAGTATTGCAGTATTTTCTAATATTACACTTTGAAATTTGAGTCTTACACATATCTCTAGTTCTATTCAACACTTTTCTATTTGTGGTCTGATACTAATTGGTTGAAATAATTTTTCTACATAATCTATGTGATTTTCTTAATATAATAATTAAAAGATGAGATAGAGATATAAATGGGGTGTTAGTGGATCATGAAGAAACGCAAATTGTTATTATCGTTTCTAGCTCTTTTATGTAGGAAGTTGGTTATAAATACAAGTAGCTAGCGTATAAAATATATTAAAAACATAAATAGATACAGTGGCAACAAAATCGAACATGCGACCACATATTTAGAAAATCAAATACACGGCCATTGACAGCTGCTAATTTGATTTAGTTTCTCACTAAATGATATATATTCCCAGAGAAAAAAATTTGGTTCGCTGAGTTGTGCATACTTCTTACTTCTCAATATGACTGGATGAAGTCAGACCACTAAATTTCAACCCATATTTCTCAATTCTATTTAGTAGTAACCAACCCACACATTTACCACTTTTATTACACTATTTTTTTTCTTCAACTTAACTATCATATATAGATGTACTCAGATGTATACAGACATATGTGACTTGAGTTAACCCCGTAAATCCCATAAAATGAGGTTTAAAATAGTTGGACTACTCAAAATACAGAACGGTTACTGGTGCATTTTACGTTAGCACCAAACCTTTGTTTTGGATGCCACTTTCCGACCCTCTAAGCCTTCCCGAAACATACATATAATACACCGTTACGAAGGTATTCGAACAGAGTTTAATTTAATACTTTTATCGTTTTTCAAAATGCAATACACCTCTGTTTATAATCCTTTAAAATCTGGTAAAACGCACTTATGACTGCTGAAAGTACAGAAAGCAGCCCAACATGCTGTTTTGCGATCCACTTTTCGACCACTTAAACACATACGTTTTCAGCAAATCTAATATCAATTCGAAGACATTCGACCATACTTTCATTATATACTTTTAGTTTATTTCCAGAAATAACACATCGATAAATACAGCCTCTTAGAAATCGACAAATGTGGTTTTTCAGCTTTTTACCCAATTTACCAAATGACCCATTCTCGCTACCTATTCAGATCACATATTCATATGACTTATAAACCTGCATTTTCACTTCAAAATGATCAAAATTTGACACCAAAACATACTTACCTGTTTACATCATTTACAACCAAAGCCATAATCACATTTAACCCGTTTTGACACTTGCAACATAATAGAAGACAAGATTATAAAATCCAAACAGTGTGATTATTCAAAACAATCATGATATATTTTAGCAATCAAACAATCATAATATATTTTAGCATTCAAAACAATCCGAACAAAATAATCCTTGATGACTTCAAAGCTCCAAAAACAGATTCGTCTCAACGCCCATCTCAGTGTTGAGATTTAAATAAATCTCATCAAATAAAACTCATCATAGGGTTTCCATCATCTCCTACAAGTAGATAAAACATAAGACATCAATCAAACTCGTTTTTAAATAATTATGCAGACCTATTTTCCGGAGCTGGCAATTTCAACCCAAATGGGTCAATTTGGTTACATTCTATTCTTAGATGATAAAATAAAAATAAAACACCAACACCAACACCAAAACAAAAACAAACATATAATTTAGCTTAAATGACAAAGGATCGAACCAGGTTAATGTGACCCATTATAGACATGATACTAATCAGTCATGCATGTCTATATATAATAGATAGCCTATATAATGGATATGTTCTTTTAGTGGTATATGGAAGCATGGCATAAACTACACAGATAACTTATAGAATTTAAATAGATTTGAGAAACGAACCTGAGATTTACATGAGATCAAGTCAACAGAACTCAAGAAAAAGCTTCTAATTGATCTTCATCTTCATCTATAACTACGGTATTGGTGTCAACAATTGTTCCCATTAAACCCTCTCTAACCAATTCAATATCCATATTTTCATCATCTTGGGGACCGCTAGTGAAACGCCCTGAAAATCTTAACAGTTTTTTTTTTTTTTTTTTTTTTTTTTTTTTTTTTTTTTTTTATACTTGTTACACTTTTTACTGATTTATTGTGGTCCCAATACTTGGTTATTATCTTACACTTCAATTTAAAATAGCTAAAATAATCTTTCCTGGAAAACAGCTGAATCCGGTCGGATTCACAGGAATCCGCCGGATTCCCTATGCATTCAGACTCAACTCGTGGACAGAACTGAGATTTAAGAATACGGTCTCGGAATCCGCCCGGATTCATGGCAATCCGACCGGATTCCCTTGAATCCGCCGGATTCCCATGGTCTGCAGGCAAATCCTGGACCTGCACTATTTAATGCCAAAAACTGAACTTTGAACGCGCATATCTTAAAAACGACAAGGAATCAAAACATGAAACTTTGCAGACACTTTACTATAATCAAAATGAAACTTTCTATTTTCGCACTTTCTCAAAATTCTCAATATTTCGGGTTTTGGGCATATAGGTCAATTTCGGCTAAAATAATCCATTTTGATGACATACTAAGTCTCAAACCATAGAGATTTAGGAGCTGAGCTTGTACACACACATTTCTACTATCAAAACAAACTTGTGAGGCTAATCAATATACTCTTAGCCTTTCCCTAACTCAAATTGATCTATAGGTGACATTGAGACCCGTATTGACCCATTTTGACCCGCTGATCCAAAAGGGCTAATTTGACCCATTCAATGACTAAACACACTTCAAAATTGACTAATAACATCATTGACTTTCTTTGAAACTTTCAAATATGCACATAACAAAAATGTCATTTCTATTACAACTTACAACTTAACACATTCTAAAACATTATCTACCAATCTTTCACCACTTGATACTATTACACATAATCGATCTAATCATTACTTTCATGACCAAAACATGTCAAAACATTGTTTGGGCGATCTTTCAAGGTTTCAAAACGATAATTTAAGGAGAAAGCTTGTGTAACTTACAACAAGCTAGCAACTCCACTTCTAGCCTTTTACAATATCTTTACCTCTTCCACTTTCACTTGTACCTACAACATAACTAAACTAATTAAGCAATTTGCTTAGTGAGAATATGAAATCTAATCAATACAATGCATTATTAACATAAGGCAAATAATGGGCAAAGTAAGGAACTACTTCCCTTTTTCTTGCAACTTCACTTTCACAATTCTAATCATATGTGCACATAGCTAATCAATATTTGGCTAACATAAGTTAACCACTAATCGTACAAAGCTAACCTTGGTTAGCTATTCTAATCAAAATATGGCTAATAAGCATTAACCATTCTAATCACAAGCTTTCATCATAATCATGATATAATCATAAGCTAATCACAACAAGTTACATGATCATGATCTAATCAATTCATAAACTCACCTTGGTTTGTAGCACAAATTGAAACAAGATGATCAAATGATGACAATTCTTCTTTAGCACCTATCACATATACACATGGCACATAATCAACAACTAATCCACACTTTCAATTACTAATCATCTATTTCTTTCTCCCCCACTTGAGATTTACTAATTTCACTTTAACCAACTAACTAATTTACTTATCATGATCAAAATCATTGCTTTATTATGAATTTAACTACTTTCTAATCACTAATTGATTCTACTAACATATCAAAATCATACTATAAACTAAAACATAGGATTCATGAAAAATCTCATAAACCTCATGAACACTAATCATAACTTATCACTTCTAATATGAAATTAGGATTCTAATCATTGTTCATATGTTATACTAACACTAACTAATCAATTATAAACCATAATTTTGGATTAATTCATATCAATTAACTAAAACCCCATAAAACCCAAGTTCTAGGGTTTTGGAGAAAGAAGAACAACTTACAAAGGTTGAAGAAGATGGAGAAGATGATGATTCTGAGTTCTAAAGCTTGAATTGAAGTTTAATTTGAAGTTTGAAAGTTGATTCTTACTCCCTTTTGTTCTCTGCGATTTTTCTCTGTATATTGATAAGTTCTGGAATGTTTTTGAGATCACAGGGATACTACACGTATCTATACTTATATCTTTTATTTATTTACTACACTACACAGTCTGGAACTGAACATCTAATTTACGTTTTCTATCATATCTCATAATTTAGAGATCTAAAATTAAAAAGATGTATATATTATCGTACACTAAAATAATACTGTAAAACTGAGCTATAAAAACTTATTTTTATTTACTAGAGTAATACCTTGAAAACTGGGGTGTTACAACTCTCCTCCACTTATTCTGTTCGTGTCCTCACGAACCATTCTTGGTGTACCGCAGGATAGTATATCATCATCCACTCCTCCGGTTCCCAACTAAATTCTGAACCCTTCCTATGTCGCCACTGAACTTTAACTATCGAAACTGATTTATTTCTGAGTTGCTTTACTTTCTGATCAAGAATTTTAACTGGCTCTTCTATATAACTCAACTTATCATTTATTTCTATTTCTGTCAGTGGTACATAAGAAGCCTCATCAACTAAACACTTTCTGAGCTGAGACACATGAAATGTATCATGAATACTACCAAGTTCTTTTGGTAATTGCAATCGATATGCAACCTTGCCAACTCTATCAATAATTTCAAAAGGTCCAATATACCTTGGACTCAACTTTCCCCGCTTCCTAAAATGTATAATCCCTTTCCAAGGTGAAACTTTAAGCATCACCTTATCACTTACTTGAAATTCAATAGGCCTTCTCCGCTTGTCTGCATTTGACTTTTGTCGATCTTGCGCCATCTTTAATCTTTCTCTAATCTGATCAATCTTTTCAGTAGTTAACTGTACTATATCTGTACTTCCAAGTTCTCTCTGACCAATCTCACCCCAACAAATTGGAGTTCGACATTTTCTACCATATAACATTTCGTAAGGTGGCATTTTAATCGAAGAATGATAACTGTTATTATAGGAAAACTCAACCAATGGAAGGTGAGTATCCCAACTACCACCAAAGTCAATGACGCAAGCTCTAAGCATATCCTCAAGAGTCTGAATGGTACGTTCACTCTGACCATCAGTCTGAGGATGAAAAGCTGTACTAATATGCAATCGAGTCCCTAAATCTTCTTGAAATTTATTCCAGAATCGAGAAGTAAAACGAGTATCACGATCTGAAACTATAGAAAGTGGAACTCCATGCCTAGCAACAACTTCTTTAACATAAAGATCGGCTAACTTTTCTGAAGAAGAAGCTTCTTGAATAGGAAGAAAGATAGCACTTTTCGTCAATCGGTCCACAATCACCCAAATAGTGTCATGTTGCCTAGGGGTCTTTGGCAACTTGGTAACAAAATCCATGGTGATGTGTTCCCATTTCCATACTGGTATATCTAAAGGCTGAAGTTTACCGTATGGTTGCTGGTGCTCTGTTTTAACTTGTAAACAAGTGAGGCAATTCTGAACATGTTTGACTATGTCGCGCTTCATACCGGGCCACCAATAGTCACGTTTCAGATCACGGTACATCTTGGTAGCACCAGGATGAATAGAATACTTAGATTTATGCGCCTCATCTAGTAACACTTTCTTTACTTCACTCGTTCTTGGTATCCAAATTCTACCATAACGAGTCTTTAAACCTCTAGAATCATCTACTAATTCAAAATGTTGACCCGTTAAACGTTGGTTATTTGAGTCATTAGAGGCTAAAACTTCAATCTGAGTAGCTTTAATAGAATCAAATAACTGAGGAAGCACAGTCATTTGAAGAGATTTCACTGAAAGAACGGAATGGCTAATCTTTCTGCTAAGAGCATCGGCTACAACATTCGCTTTGCCAGGATGGTAAAGTATGTCGCAGTCATAATCTTTAACTAAATCTAGCCATCTTCTCTGATGATTGTTCAAATCACGCTGATCAAAGAAATATTTGAGGCTTTTGTGGTCTGTATAGATAATGAATTTAACACCATAGAGATAATGGCGCCAAATTTTAAGAGCGAAGACCACAGCTGCTAACTCAAGATCATGAGTGGGATAGTTCTGCTCATGTGACTTTAACTGGCGTGAAGCATAAGCAATGACTTTCCCACGCTGCATAAGAACACAGCCTAATCCGAGTTTTGAAGCATCACAAAACACCACCATATCCTCGTTGCCCTCGGGTAAAACAAGAATAGGGGCTTGGCTAAGCTTTTCTTTCAACATCTGAAATGCTTTGGATTGCTCCTCTCCCCACTTCCACTGAACACTCTTTCTAGTCAACTGAGTCAAAGGAGTAGCAATCCTTGAAAAATCTTGAATAAAACGACGATAATAGCCAGCTAGACCAAGAAAACTCCTGATTTCAGTAGGACTCGTAGGGGGGTCCCACTTCATTACTGCTGCTATCTTGGAAGGATCAACTTGAATGCCATGAATATTGATCACGTGTCCAAGAAATTGGACTTCTCGTAACCAGAATTCACATTTAGAAAATTTGGCAAATAACTTTTCATAACGAAGTGTTTCAAGAACTTGCCTGAGATGTGCTGCATGCTCAGCTTCACTTTTAGAATAGATAAGAATATCATCAATGAAAACTATAACAAAGATATCAAGCATGGGCCGACAAACTCTGTTCATCAAGTCCATGAATGCAGCTGGAGCATTAGTTAAGCCAAATGGCATAACTGTAAACTCAAAGTGACCATAACGAGTACGAAAAGCAGTCTTTGAAATATCTTCTTCCCTTACCTTTAACTGATGGTAACCAGAACGAAGATCAATCTTTGAAAAGAAACTGGCACCCTGTAGCTGATCAAATAAGTCATCTATTCGAGGCAAGGGATATCTATTCTTAATGGTCACTTTATTTAGTTCTCGGTAATCTATACACATTCTTAAGGAACCATCTTTCTTCTTGACAAACAACACTGGAGCTCCCCAAGGTGAACTACTAGGATGGATGAAACCTTTATCTAAAAGTTCTTGCAACTGTTTCATCATTTCTTGCATTTCAGTTGGAGCTAACCGATAAGGAGTTTTGGCGATTGGAATAGCTCCAGGAATAAGATCAATTCGGAATTCCACTTGTCTATCAGGTGGAATACCTGGAAGTTCATCAGGGAATACCTCGGGAAATTCTTTCACAACTGGAATACTGGAAAGTTCTAGTACAGCTTTAGAATTATCAACCACGTGTGCCAAAAAGGCTTGACACCCGTGCGACAAGAATCTTTTAGCTCGAGCAAAAGTACAAACAGGAATGGATCTACTAGAACGCTCACCATAAACAACAATCTCCCTTCCGCTAGGTGCTTTCAGGAGAACTATCTTTTCATGACAATTTATCATACCCTTATTCTTTCCCATCCAATCCATTCCTATAACTACATGAAATTCCCCCATTTGCATAGGAATCAAGTCTATTTTAAACACTTCACCTCCTATTTCAATAGTACACCCTCTATAAACATCACTAACAATAACTAATTTGCTATCGGCAATTTCAACTTCCAAAGGGCGTTCTAATTTAACAATAGGAGTATTCAACTTTTCACAAAATGATAAAGATACAAAAGACTTGGTGGCACCAGAGTCAAATAAAACATGGGCAGGTATAGTGTTAATTATAAAGGTACCTGTCACCACGTCATGTGACTCCTTTGCCTCATCTGCTGTAATCTGGAAAGAACGACCTTTAGCTTTCTGTCCGCCCGCTTTTCTTTTCTTTTCCGCTTCTTTCTTCTGTTCATTTCTTTTCATATCTTCTAGTTTAGCAGGACAGTTAGCTTGTAAGTGGTCATCCTTATAGCAATAAAAGCACATTCTATATGGATTAGGGCAATTAGCAGCGATGTGCCCTTGTTGACGACACTTGTAACAAGCTGTGCTCCTAACTGACATTCTCCTGGATGCTTTCTGCCACAATTATTACACTTGGGAAATTCCCGAGCTGGAGCTTGAGATTGACGGTTTGGTTGTTGAGATTGTGACTTCTGTTGTTGGGGTTGCGATGACTGCTGCTTTCCGAAATTTCTGAATTTCTTAGATTGCTGTGATTGAGAAGAAGATTGTTCTGCTTTTCTCTTATTGGCTCTATCCTCAGCTTTCACTTGCAACTCCTTCTCTCGAGTCAACCCTTTATTCATCATCTTAGGAATAGAATCATAAATAGTCGGGTCAACTGCTTCTTTGATATCAATGTTTAAATGTCGGTAATAATGATCCTTCATTAACCGTGGATTCGAGGTATATTCGGGACAAAACTGAGATTTATCATAAAACATGTTAGTGTACTCAGTTACCGACATTTTCCCTTGATTGATGGCTAAGAACTCTCCTTTCAGTCTTTCTACTTCTGCCATTGGAGCAAATTCTGCTATAAACTTTTCTTTAAACATACTCCAAGAAAACTTTGCAGCTTCTATAGCACCATGTGTTTTAACTTGAGTACCCCACCAATCCTGAGCACTATCTTTCAACTGATGGGCAGCAAACAACACCCGCAGCCTTTCTGGACAGTCACAGAGTAGAAAAGTTTCTTCTATCTTACTAATCCACCTATGACTACTAATCGGGTCCCTTTCACCATGAAATTCTGGGGGACTACAATTTGCGAAGTTTTTATATTCAAAACGTTCTTTTTCTTTGTTAATTTGCTACTGAGCACTTAACATTTCACTATTCAACTGAGGGTTAACTAAGACAGGATGCTTCTGTTCAAATTCTACTAATCGTGTATTAATAATTTGCTCCATTCGGGTATATACCTTAGGAGCAAATTCTTGTAGGGCTTGCCCAATCACATCTTTTAATAACATCCGGTCCTCAGGATCTAAACTTCTTTCTGAAACATTCTCCTCTTGAGTGGGAGAACGTACATTTGAACCCTCAGCTTCTTTATTTGGTGTGGATTCCATTTACTAAACAATATAAGAACACAATTAATAACATAGAAAATCTCTACTTCAACTATTACATGATGATTGCCTTTATCTTCACATATTTAACAACTTTGAATCTCCCACATGCTTTAGCAAAATATAACCTCGTTGGCCAGACGTAGTTATATTAAACTAAATACATGTTTCTATTCAAAATTCTTAAATATATTACGAATCCAAGCAATCATTCTTTCTCTAATCATAATCTACTAATCATATGCAAAACATTGCAAAAACATAACTGGAATTAACTACTGCACATTTATGAGTGGTTTAAGTTTAGGCAATCCTACTGTGGATTGCTTAAATCTCTTAAACCATCGCTCTGATACCAACTTGAAACGCCCTGAAAATCTGAACAGTATTTTTTTTTTTTTTTTTTTATATATTTGTTACACTTTTTACTGATTTATTGTGGTCCCAATACTTGGTTATTATCTTACACTTCAATTTAAAATAGCTAAAATAATCTTTCCTGGAAAACAGCTGAATCCGGTCGGATTCACAGGAATCCGCCGGATTCCCTATGCATTCAGACTCAACTCGTGGACAGAACTGAGATTTAAGAATACGGTCTCGGAATCCGCCCGGATTCATGGCAATCCGACCGGATTCCCTTGAATCCGCCGGATTCCCATGGTCTGCAGGCAAATCCTGGACCTGCACTATTTAATGCCAAAAACTGAACTTTGAACGCGCATATCTTAAAAAAGACAAGGAATCAAAACATGAAACTTTGCAGACACTTTACTATAATCAAAATGAAACTTTCTATTTTCGCACTTTCTCAAAATTCTCAATATTTCGGGTTTTGGGCATATAGGTCAATTTCGGCTAAAATAATCCATTTTGATGACATACTAAGTCTCAAACCATAGAGACTTAGGAGCTGAGCTTGTACACACACATTTCTACTATCAAAACAAACTTATGAGGCTAATATACTCTTAGCCTTTCCCTAACTCAAATTGATCTATAGGTGACATTGAGACCCGTATTGACCCATTTTGACCCGCTGATCCAAAAGGGCTAATTTGACCCATTCAATGACTAAACACACTTCAAAATTGACTAATAACATCATTGACTTTCTTTGAAACTTTCAAATATGCACATAACAAAAATGTCATTTCTATTACAACTTACAACTTAACACATTCTAAAACATTATCTACCAATCTTTCACCACTTGATACTATTACACATAATCGATCTAATCATTACTTTCATGACCAAAACATGTCAAAACATTGTTTGGGCGATCTTTCAAGGTTTCAAAACGATAATTTAAGGAGGAAGCTTGTGTAACTTACAACAAGCTAGCAACTCCACTTCTAGCCTTTTGCAATATCTTTACCTCTTCAACTTTCACTTGTACCTACAACATAACTAAACTAATTAAGCAATTTGCTTAGTGAGAATATGAAATCTAATCAATACAATGCATTATTAACATAAGGCAAATAATGGGCAAAGTAAGGAACTACTTCCCTTTTTCTTGCAACTCCACTTTCACAATTCTAATCATATGTGCACATAGCTAATCAATATTTGGCTAACATAAGTTAACCACTAATCGTACAAAGCTAACCTTGGTTAGCTATTCTAATCAAAATATGGCTAATAAGCATTAACCATTCTAATCACAAGCTTTCATCATAATCATGATATAATCATAAGCTAATCACAACAAGTTACATGATCATGATCTAATCAATTCATAAACTCACCTTGGTTTGTAGCACAAATTGAAACAAGATGATCAAATGATGACAATTCTTCTTTAGCACCTATCACATATACACATGGCACATAATCAACAACTAATCCACACTTTCAATTACTAATCATCTATTTCTTTCTCCCCCACTTGAGATTTACTAATTTCACTTTAACCAACTAACTAATTTACTTATCATGATCAAAATCATTGCTTTATTATGAATTTAACTACTTTCTAATCACTAATTGATTCTACTAACATATCAAAATCATACTATAAACTAAAACATAGGATTCATGAAAAATCTCATAAACCTCATAAACACTAATCATAACCTATCACTTCTAATATGAAATTAGGATTCTAATCATTGTTCATATGTTATACTAACACTAACTAATCAATTATAAACCCTAATTTCAGATTAATTCATATCAATTAACTAAAACCCCATAAAACCCAAGTTCTAGGGTTTTGGAGAAAGAAGAACAACTTACAAAGGTTGAAGAAGATGGAGAAGATGATGATTATGAGTTCTAAAGCTTGAATTGAAGTTTAATTTGAAGTTTGAAAGTTGATTCTTACTCCCTTTTGTTCTCTGCGATTTTTCTCTGTATATTGATAAGTTCTGGAATGTTTTTGAGATCACAAGGATACTACACGTATCTATACTTATATCTTTCATTTATTTACTACACTACACAGTCTGGAACTGAACATCTAATTTACGTTTTCTATCATATCTCATAATTTAGAGATCTAAAATTAAAAAGATGTATATATTATCGTACACTAAAATAATACTGTAAAACTGAGCTATAAAAACTTATTTTTATTTACTAGAGTAATACCTTGAAAACTGGGGTGTTACAGCTAGATGCATTACTTTGCAAATATGTTTCAACATCATCCAGACATGTTTCTTCACTCATATCATAAGAATCTCTAGCTGTTGTCTTGATCATAACATGCCACCCTTTTTCAATAGGGTCCTCAACATAAAACACCTGTTGTGCTTGACTAGCTAATATAAATGGCTCATTATGAGGCTTTAAGCCTTTAAAATTAAGTAGAGTAAACCCATTCTCATCGATTCTTATTCTCCTACCATTTGAGATCCAATCACAATCGAACAACACCACTTTCTTGTCAAAAGAATATTCTAACTCAATGATGTCATTAGGTAAGATCATAAAATATTGGTAGTTGGATTTTAAGATGATAAACAATGTAAACTTATTACTTACATGATCATGAAACCATGACTCAAAAGTTTCACTATGAA
Source organism: Helichrysum umbraculigerum (assembly GCA_949592205.1). NCBI lineage: Eukaryota > Viridiplantae > Streptophyta > Magnoliopsida > Asterales > Asteraceae > Helichrysum > Helichrysum umbraculigerum. The sequence continues at coordinate 304,431,347 of CATIUR010000001.1, read as the reverse complement.
TACGTTGAACCTCATGCTAGCACAATCGTCGATTTCGGTTACGAACAATTTGAAGATGTTCACTGCCATGATAAATATAATAAAAATTCATAATAACAAAACAAGAGTATAAGTAAGAATTCTCTGAAAAATTATTACCTAATGAATTCCTCAACTTGGTTACAATTGAACAATACGTAAGTGTGTGCTTTAGTCAACGTCTTAAGGTCCAATGCTTTAATCACAGCAGCACCCACTGGTCGACCTGGCATTGAAAAGATAGGTAAAACGTCGACAGAACCACCATCATCATAATTCCGACTTGCTCTGTTATGCCTTGTCTCAATATTAGGGGATAGGTACAATGAACAAAACGACATGCACTCTTCTACTAAATACCCTTCTGCGATTGAACCTTCAGGTTTGCTTCTATTCCGCACATAAGATTTTAACGTAGACAAATACCTAGGTGATCAAAAAATTAAAGTTTAATATATGATATCTAAAATTATTTAGCAATTAAAATACTAATACATACCTCTCGATTGGATACATCCAACGGTAATGTACCGGTCCAGCGATTCTGGCCTCCGAAGCAAGATGAACTGAAAGATGAACCATGACATCAAAAAATGATGGTGGAAAAATCCTCTCTAGATCACAAAGAATTTTCCCAATCTCATTTTCCATTTGAAACAAGTCATGAGGGTTAAGAACTTTCGAACATAGTTGTAACACCCGCCAAATTAGGACTAGTAATTAGTGCCTAATCATACGTTAATACATGTAATTAGTTCTGTGTTAGGCTAATTATTGTATCGAATTATATATATTGTTGAATATATACGAAAATGCGATTTGATTAAATCGTACGCAATTTAAATTGAATGTATTTCGATTCAATTTAATACGGACGTTGGTGACCAATTTTATTAAATAACGCTTTTATATCAAGAATATTATTAAGATAATATTTCGTATTCATTCGGATTATACAAACAAAAATTATATGATTTAAAAATGTAAAACGCGCAAAACAAACTAACTTACATTTTATAACACAAATATAAATTGATCTGTAAAATATTTAAAAACTATATCGCGTAATAAATCGTATTTTAAAACTCATAATTAAAATGTAAATAATTATTTAACGTTTAAACGACGGAGCAAACGAACACCACGCGGAACGCGGGGCGAGAAACTGAAAAGTGGGGATAAACCCCCACCTCCCACTTTTCTTCTTCATTTCATCATCTTTCTTATCTCTCTCTCTCCTATTTTCTCTCTATTATTCAAAATCACCACCATCCACCTAAATCGTAAAATAACACCACGAAACGCAACCGGATCACCAATATTTTTAGAGATTCACGACCACCTCGCGACGATCTACAACGCTATCTTTCCGGATTTTCATTTCGGCAATTTGTAAGTTTCCGACAAAACCCGAAACTCTCCGTTTTTACTCATTTTTACGTTTTTATAGTTTGTATCAACTTATTATGTCCAAAAATGGGTTGGGTAAAAGATTTAGACCAAACGGAAGCCTCTCGGCCGTTTTTCCGGCCACCGAAATTGTAACAGACCCCGACGTCGCACTCGGCTTGACCCGATTGCGACGTCAGTTGCAACGTCGCTAATATCTCTCAGCGTCGCTTATAGCGACGCAGCTTCTTACGTCGCATTGATTTGCGAAGTCGCCAATAGCGACGCAGACCGTAACGTCGCAGACCAAATTTACGTCGCATTAGCGACGCAACGCCCTACGTCGCATTAAATTGCGAAACGTCGCCTTTAGCGACGTCATGCTCAACGTCGCAATCCTTACCTGCGACGTCGCACCCAACGTCGCACAAACCAGAAAACTCAGATTTTTACTAAGTGTCGAAACCAAAAATTTTAACACCTGATTTTACCCAAATTCGGATCCAGATGCGTTTTTCCTTAAAGCAATATAGTAGAAATAAAAATTTTCCAAGCTGACCTGGCAGCTCGACCCCAGCCAGGGGCTCTGTGTAACATCCTCGAATTGGACCTAGTTGTTTTATATTATTTCTTGATTTAAATGTGTTTGGAAATAATATTGTTTGAAATATAAGCTTCCGCGTCGCTATTATTATATTGATTGTTTATATATAAAATGAAGGGGTGTTATAAGTTGGTATCAGAGCAATAGTTTAGGTGAATTGAGCATGATAGATTGTTCAATCCTGAACTGTGATTGAGTTGAGTCAAACATTCCAGTGGGTGCGGGTTTAGTGATGTGTGATATGTGGGAAAGTAGTTAGTTGAATATGTACTAACCCATAACAAGTTGTGAAGTTCTTGTTTGAATGCAGAGACGGAGGAACATGAGTAACTGGTTGGTTATTTCATGTTTCCTCAACATTGCTGGCTTAAGATTTGTCAGGTAATCTTTGAAAAGCCTTTGTTGATTTAAATTAACTTGTATTGTTTACTCTGTTATGTTGAGTAAGCTTTGTAGTAAAGTAATTGAGTCAGACTGATATGATTCCCTAGTTTTGAGTCAACTAAGGATTGTAATATGTTAATATCAGATAGAGGTATTGAATGGGATGCTCATTGTGGTGATTATTTCTGATTGAATTGAAAATGCAGAAATGTGATTAAATGAGAAGATAAAGAGTTGATATAGGTTTAACATGAGTGATGTTAGAACCTAAGGAGTATCTTTATTGGGAGACAAGATAAATGATAGTATTATATTAACAGATTGATCACAAGGGTTGATCTAAATCCTTGTTAAGAAAAGTTATGTCATTTGATTTGATAATGACTGCTATTCGAAAAAAAAAAAAAAATACGTGTTTAGGTGGCTATATGATGTGTTATGACTATAGCTAAACACTTGATATAAACCAAGAATGTTAGGTTTATGATAAATATAGCTTATGATAAAGCTAAATTGACTTAGGAAGTGATAGGTTTTCCAGTCAATTGTGAATTAATAAATGATATGTTTAATAGTAACATGATTAAATAGACTTGTTGTGACAGTGATGCTTGATATGATGGCATATGTCAAAGTGATGATAATTAATTAAGATGTGTCCTGAATTTTGAGGTAAATAGGGACATTGATTAGTGTTAAGTATTGAAACTATGATGATGAGTTATCATGTGTTTGAGGTTTCAGATAAGTGATATACTGAGTAATTCAGTTATTGAAAATTAGAACATTGTGTGGATGTGAGATGACTTGCATATGTAGGGTTGAATATGTAAGTAGTAAGCTGATTTTGAGTGTGTATCAGCTGATAGAAACTATTAAATGAAGTATGATTGATTTGAAATCATGAAGTATTTAATACGTATGAGGTGAGAATAGATCACATTGATAATTATAATGTAGAGTAGCCTGAGAATGGATTGTGAAGAGCATAATCTTGCAACGCCTGATCACCGTTGTTATATTATGTTGGGTCACATGAACTTGTTGAGGCTACTTGGTATAAAAGAAATGTAATGTGATTTTGGAAATGGAGCATGATAGTATGCTAAGTTGTTTAATAGTTGTTTTGATAAGAAAATAATCAGTTGATAGAACTGTGACCTTTAGACTGTAAAGGTGAGAGTGTAAATGATAGTTGTCATTGATAGAGGTTTTGATGATAAACCTAAGTGATTAATTTGATTGTGTTAAATATGTAATTGTGATTGATTGTGATAGATTACATGTAGGCGAATTTGATAGTGTTTAAATGAGTCACTATTTTGTATTTGGCTTGTATGAAGCCAAAGTTGAATTAGGTTGATATTGTCTTGTTTGAGGAATTACTAATAATTATTGAATGTAATAAATTGAAGTTTATGTTCGATAGTAAACATAAAATATGAAATGGATTGTATGGAGCCAAAATTGATGTAGGTTGACTTTGTCCTTGTGAAGGATTGATAAGATTATTGAAAGTAATAATTTGAAATATATGTTTGAAAGTGAACATATAAGATGATATGGTTTGTTATGAGTTAATATTGATAGTATGTTAACTTTGAAAGTCAAACCATGAATAGAGAATTATGTATAAAATTAATTGCTTGTGATTGGTTTGAGTTTGGGTCAAGCTTGATAAAAGCAATTAGAGAATTTTATTGATTGGTTGATTGAAACCAGAGTTGACATGTAGTTAACTGTGTGTGTGAAATAGTATAACATAGATTGTAATGTTATGATTGTGTGGAATATGATTGAATTCCTAAATTGTATTAAGTTGTGAAAACTTGAGTAATTACTTAAAGCTAGTATTAAGTAATTGAAATAGTGTTAAGTATAATTAAGTATTCAGTTAGGAAATATATGATATTTGAACTGAATATGTGTTAGAAAATTATACAGATATGAAGTCATTGAATGATATGACAGTTATAAATTGTTGAATGATGTAAGTTAAATCACATTGATTAGGATTGTGATAAGAAAGTCTTACCAGTGTATGAGGCTTGTGATGATAGCTTTGATTTGGTAAGACTGTGAGATGATGAATAATTGAAGGTTATTATTATTAGTTGCCTAGGTTGATTGGTACCTCATGGTGAGTTACTTAGACATTGAAAGAATTGAATGGATTCTTTAGTTATTTGTTGATTTTATACAAATGAAGTAAGTGATGAAATAGAAAATTGGGATTAGATCCAAGTAAGGTATGATATGAAAGTATACCTGGAGTTGGATTGTGTTAAAGGTTTAGTTGATCGTTGTTGGATAAAATGAGAGAATATGAATTGAAGGTTGTTCATGTTTTAAGAAATTTTGTATGTATAATTGTAAGTGTTAAGAAGTAAGGGAAACCTTGAAATTGGTAGGTGATGATTGTATTCACCAAACTTTCTTGTAAGTTTGGACTAAATTGTTTAAGTTATATACTAAGTGGTATGTATATAAGTGAAACATAGAATTGCTGATTGGTAATTGTTCCATGTCCTGTGGTATGGATATGTGATGACTAGTAGTACTGAGAAGGCTTGGTAAAGACTTTAACAGTCTGAATGGCCTAGTGTATAGGATTAAATGGAATTGGGATGTACGTGTCCATTTAAGAGAGTACCTGAAATTGTGTAAGTATATATGTGTAGTATACATGATAATAAATGGCATGATAAGTTTTAATAGATTGAATTAAAATGTGCCATAAGACATGTGGAGGTTAGTTAATTGTGATTAACTGGATGTAAATTTTGTTGAAATGTGTTGTAGAGTAGCACATTGTGATATTGTGATACTTGAATTGTGGTATCATAATGTTGATTAGGATTGACTTAGTTGCTAGATTGATGGAATGTGGTACTAAGTGATTATGTGATTAAAGTTGTATAACTTCTAATTGCTTGTGATTAGTAGTTTATGATTGTAAGGTTGAGTTGAAATAACTGGTTGCTAAGAATAGATTTTGATGTCTTACCAGTTTAAGTAATATACAAATTCTAACTTGATGGTTAGTTAAAACTTTGGAGATATATAGTGAGTATTGATAGATGTACTGAACTGTATAATCATTAGTGTTGTGATTATTGGAAGTGTTATTGTTGTTGTTAACAATTGATAGGTTGTAATGAAAGGAGTTACAAATGGAAATAAGTCAATGTAGAGGTTGGTTGATTGTAGGTAAGATTGATTGTGGTACTTTTGTTGATTGAGCAAAGTACTTGTTGATTGTAGTTTTACCTACTGAGTGTGACCTCTGCTTTGCTTATTAAGGTGATATGAATCTGGATTACTTTTAAGTAAAAGATTTCATATGATTGTAATGATATGTGAATATGATTGGTTATTCACAATAGTATAGGTATGAAACTTTTGGGATGAAAAGTAGACCTAGAATTGGATTTTAAATCTTTGATAGTAGAGATTTGAAATTGTTATCTGTATATTAGGCTGGTTGTAAGTCGTGAGTTGAATTTTGTTTCAATGTTGCTAGGAACATTATGGTTTGATAACCACTGTTGTGATATTGTTACTGCTGTTTTATTGTTAACAGAAATGAATAGTGATAATAGGTTAAAGATTTTAGCACATTGCTAATTTCTGGTTGTATAGACCTATTAAGTGATGTTAGGTTTCACTTGTTGTTTAAGTGATTGTAGGATTCACTTGTTAAAGTAGATGTTTGTTTATAAGATATATCTGATTGATGATATTGATTTGGTGCACTGTAAGTGTGCATAGGAAAAGATAGAAGCATGTACATTTGGATATGTGCATGTGGAAAGAATTCAAACGGTCTAAGTATAGTTGTAAGTTGCTATTGAGGACAAATGTATGTTAAGATATATGTGATTATCTCACTTTAGACAGATCGAATGAGGTTAGATTTCGGGGACGAAATCTCTTTAAGGGGGGGAGAGTTGTAACATCCTCGAATTGGACCTAGTTGTTTTATATTATTTCTTGATTTAAATGTGTTTGGAAATAATATTGTTTGAAATATAAGCTTCCGCGTCGCTATTATTATATTGATTGTTTATATATAAAATGAAGGGGTGTTATACTCTGCCCCTTGGACCCCGCTACCAGGGGCGCTGCCCCCGGACCCCCGTACTTAGATTCCGTAACGGCTTCTAAAACACAATCAAAACACATTTTTCAAGTAAAACGACACGAAATCAAAATAATAATAGTTGAGATTATTATTACAAATCCGTCACCAACGGGCCGTACACGTTTCAAATACTTAAACTTATCAACCAAATAGTGGAAATTTGGACATTATAGTTGAACGAACAACTACAAGGGTGATCTGTTGAGATACCCAATCATGATTATAACCATCGCGTGTCGTGGACACCCTCAGGTTACAAGTCTTTGGACTTCATTTCGGCTAATCAACTTACGTTTGTTTAAACGCATTCAGACTCAGGTGAGTCTCATAGCCCCTCTTTTACTGTTTTACTCAGGGGTGTGATATATTGCTCAACTTTTACATGTGAACGCAAGTACAAACCTTTCATATACTACATGAGTTTTTCGAAACTAATCATTTAAAGTCCTCCGTCAGCATAGTTGTTAATACGTTGTAGCGTGAATATTAGTATATGGTACCATATAGGATTGACCCTCCTCGTTCGGGTTAGCAAGCACTAACCGGGTAAACGGACGTACTAATATTTGGGAAGACGAATGTTGATTAGGCATTCGTGGAGGCACCTCGCCCGGAATTCTCTATAGGGGACCCGGCCCTCGAGTTAAGCTCAACTATGTGCTCATGGCTGTATACACGATGACTATCATTTAATTGCTGGATGCAATTCATTATTTAATTGCTGGATGCAATTCATTATTTAAATCTTGCGGTTCATACTATATTAACTGATTTCAAACCTGTGAGCTCACCAGCTTTATAGTTGACCTTTTAGCATATATCGCAGGTACCCAGCAGTAGGATGTTTCTGCTTCAGGAGTTAGCTCGAGTCAGCATACAGACGATTGAGATTTTCTTGCATTAGTATATTTTGTACAAGTACTTATGTACTGAAATCTCATTTTATTTAACTTGAGCTATGTAAAGCTTAAATGTTGTAAACATTTCTACTATCAATATATTTTGTTAAAACGACGCATATAGAGTCGTTTACTATATATCTTTGTGTTTTGTTATTGATTAGTAACACCCAAATCAAGCTTCCGCAAATCATCAAATTTGGGGGTGTTACAGATTGGTATCAGAGCCTAAGGTTATAGTGAACTAGGTTGCATTTAGTGGACCTAGACTATGACCATTAGGCGGTATTCCTTATTAGGTATAACTGGTTCAGTGATTACATCATACGAGTTTAATTTAACATAGTCTGATCAACTATGTACAATTAAGCAAGGATGATGTAAGATCTGAAAGTAGTTATGGCTGAACAGGGTACAATAGAAGACTCTGACCTCGAGAGAACCGAGACTTAAACATGTTTATGCTAGACACTCAATAGGCTATATTATACAGGAGCTATATGAATATAGGCCTCAATCTTACTAACGTTTTGTCTCAGAAATGGCAAACACACCATCAAATTCATCTCTCTCTCAATCCGGGTCGCAGAACCCAAGGGTAGCTAGGAGGAACGCCAGGTTGCCTAGAGCTGGCCCGTACCCCACTCACTTCACCTTGCCGGCCTTAGCCGCTAGGGTGAACCAACACGAGCAGCGACTTCGCACCATGGATGTCGTGCTGCAGGAAACGAACGAAAACTGGAGACTTACATCCCTTGAACGCATCGAACAAGTCTCCGACGACCTGGAAACCACAAACAACAACATGGATGTCCTTCGCAACCAAGTAATAGCGATAAGCGTGGAAAATGCCCTCCTGCGTCAAAGGATGGAAGAATGTGAACAGCGTTCACATGAAGCAGAAGAGTATGCCCGTGGACTAACACAACGACTAGCACTAGCAGAAGATAACGCCCGTCAAGCTAGCAGACTTGCAAACACTGTAGACCGTCTTGTCACGATGATGGAACAAATTAATCTACGTTAAGACTAGTGTAGTCTTTGTCTTGAAATCTATCATGTAATCTAGTAACTATCTAAGCGCTACTCTATAATTAGTCGGATGTAACAATTCCCGACCCCTTTTGTAATACATCCGTAGGATGTAACCTTTGAACTCGTATTATCTAACAAATGTTCCTTGTTGTTTCTACTTATACCAATTGCCATAATTCTTTTGCATATTGATGTTATGTATTACCGCCTTTATACATGTACATCTGAGACAAATATAATTTTTTTTCTTACAAAATCTCATGTATCTTCATTTCTTTTATTGAAGAATCATGCCGCCAAAGTCAAGACCATACACCGACGCTCAGCTTACATCGCTTATAACCCAGGCTGTTACTGAAGCCTTGGCTCGGAATACCCCACAAAACTCCACCAGAAACAGCGATGCCGCTGAAACCCCTGCTGCTAAACCTTGTTCTTACAAGGACTTTCAGAGCTGTAAACCCTCAAGCTTCAAGGGTTCTGAAGGAGCCATCGGACTGATCAGATGGTTCGAAAAGATGGAAACTGTTTTCCGTGTCAGCAAATGCGCGGAGAATGACAAAGTAAACTTCGCCACCTACTCTCTCGAAGATGATGCCCACTCTTGGTGGAACTCATATACCCAATCAGTGGGTGCTAACATTGCCTACCAACTCTCTTGGGAGGAATTGAAGGCAAAACTCACTGCCAAATACTGCTCTATCGCCAAACTCCAAAAGCTGGATGAGGAGTTCTGGAACTTAAAGGTTCAGGGTGGTGATATCGATGGTTATACCACCAGGTTTCAACAACTAGCTGCCCTCCGCCCAGCCATGGTTAGCACAGAACCTGATAAAATCAGGAAGTACATGCTTGGCCTTCCTGAGCCTGTTCGGGGGCATGTTGCCTCTTCCAACCAAACCACCATTGACGGTGCAATTCTATTGGCCCAAGATCTGATGTCCATGAGCCAAGATTCTGAACCACCCACTTCATCCTCCCAAAACAACAAGCGAAAGTGGTCTGACTACCACAACAACCACTCCAACCAACAAAACAAGAAACCCGACACCATCAAAGCCTACAACACCACCACTGACATCACACGAGGCTACACTGGGAGCAAACCCTATTGTTCCAAGTGCAGTCGCCACCACGAAGGTTCCTGTGGTCCCTTTTGCAACAATTGCAAGAGGTACGGCCACCTCACCAAAGATTGTCATTCTCCTGCCAACAACAATTCCAACAACAACACCAGACCACCCAAAGTCTGCTTTGAGAGCAGAGCCTTCGTCATCAAATCCGGGGACGCCCGTCAAGACCCGAATGTGGTCTCGGGTATGTTCCTCCTCAACAACTTACATGCTTCTGTTCTATTTGATACTGGTGCTGATAGAAGCTTTATCTCTGATGACTTTTACCCACTACTTGACATCACTCCTGTTGCCTTAGATGTTAAGTACACTGTAGAGCTAGCAAATGGGGAACTTATAGAAACCGATAGTGTGATACCTAATTGCACTTTAAACCTAGCTGATGAAACCTTTTCAATCGATCTTGTACCCGTTGAAATCGGAAGTTTCGACGTCATCATTGGAATGGACTGGTTGTCCAAACACCGAGCTGAAATCATTTGTTACGATAAGATCGTCCGCATTCCACTCGCTGCCGGTGGAACCTTGATCATACAGGGGGAGACCGGTGGGACGGGACTCAATATCATCTCTTGCTTAAAAACCCGAAAATTTCTGAGAAAGGGTTACCCTGCAATACTCGCACACATCACAGAGAAGAAGTCGGAGGAGAAGCGACTTGAAGATGTGCCAATTGTTAGAGACTTTCCCGAAGTCTTTCCGGAAGAACTACCTGGTTTACCTCCGCCTAGACAGGTTGAGTTCTCAATTGATCTCGTGCCGGGTGCCGCACCGGTGGCCCGTGCACCGTACCGTTTAGCCCCATCCGAACTTCAGGAGTTGTCCTCTCAGTTACAGGAACTTCTGGATAGAGGATTCATCAGGCCGAGTTCTTCACCTTGGGGAGCTCCGGTCTTATTTGTTAAAAAGAAGGACGGTTCATTTCGAATGTGCATCGACTACCGAGAGTTGAACAAATTGACCGTCAAGAACCGTTATCCACTTCCTCGCATTGATGATTTATTCGACCAACTTCAGGGTTCAAGTTTCTACTCAAAAATCGACCTGCGATCAGGCTATCATCAGTTACGAGTTCGCGACACCGATATTCCGAAAACTGCTTTCAGAACTCGTTACGGGCACTACGAATTCCAAGTGATGCCCTTTGGTCTAACCAACGCACCGGCTGTATTCATGGACCTCATGAATCGGGTGTGCAAACCTTACCTCGATAAGTTTGTCATCGTCTTTATTGATGACATACTCATTTACTCGCGCAACGAGCAAGAACATGCGCAACACCTCAAAACCATCCTTGAACTACTTAGACACGAGGAGCTTTATGCCAAATTCTCTAAGTGTGAATTCTGGATCCAAACTGTTCAATTCCTTGGTCACGTGATCGACAGTCAGGGAATTCACGTTGACCCATCAAAAATTGAGGCTATCAAAGACTGGCAAGCACCCACCTCTGCAACTGAAGTACGACAATTCTTGGGTCTTGCTGGGTACTATCGGCGATTTATCAAAAACTTCTCCAAATTAGCTCAACCACTCACGATACTGACTCAGAAGGATAAGCGGTTCGATTGGACCGATAAACAAGAGTCAGCGTTCCAACTTCTGAAACAAAAGCTTTGCAGTGCTCCAATTCTATCCTTACCCGAAGGCACCGATGACTTCGCGGTATACTGCGATGCTTCTCACCAAGGTCTCGGTTGCGTGCTGATGCAACGAGACAAAGTCATTGCCTATGCCTCACGACAGCTGAAAATTCACGAAAAGAACTACACCACTCATGATCTCGAACTTGGAGCTGTCGTTTTTGCTCTCAAAATCTGGAGACATTATCTCTACGGCACTAAGTGCACAATCTTTACCGACCACAAAAGTCTCCAACATATATTCGATCAGAAGGATCTCAACATGAGGCAACGTCGATGGGTCGAGTTGCTTACCGATTGCGATTGCGAGATCAAGTACCATCCAGGGAAGGCTAATGTTGTAGCCGACGCCCTCAGTCGAAAGGAACGACCAAAACCACTTCGAGTCCGAGCCCTCAGTATGACCATTCACAACGACCTTACCGTTCAAATTCATACCGCTCAGATCGAAGCCCTGAAACCTAAAAACATCAAAAATGAAGCCTTGCGGGGTATTGACAAACAATTTGAAGTCAAATCTAACGGGATTAGGTGTTTCTCAAACCGAATCTGGTTGCCTAATTTCGGGAACCTACGAGACTTGGTGATGGATGAAGCTCACAAGTCTAAATATTCTATCCACCCGGGATCCGATAAGATGTACCACGGAATCAAGGAATTTTATTGGTGGCCAAACATGAAAGCCAAAATCGCCACTTATGTCAGCAAGTGTCTTACTTGCTCGAAAGTCAAAACCGAACATCAGAAACCTTCTGGTTTACTCCAACAACCTGAAATCCCTGAATGGAAATGGGAACAAATTGCCATGGATTTCATAACCAAACTACCCAAGTCGGCGAGCGGTTGCGATACCATTTGGGTGATCGTCGATCGTCTCACCAAATCTGCTCATTTCCTGGCAATCAAAGAAAACGATAAAATGGAACGCCTTGCACAAATCTACATCAAAGAAATCGTTTCTCATCACGGCGTTCCAATCTCGATCATCTCTGACAGGGATGCCCGTTTCACCTCTCACTTTTGGCAGTCACTTCAAAAAGCTTTGGGCACTCGTCTCGATATGAGTACCGCATACCATCCTCAAACCGACGGCCAAAGTGAACGAACCATTCAGACACTGGAAGATATGCTACGCGCCTGCATAGTTGATTTCGGTACAAACTGGGAAAGACATCTACCGTTGTGCCAATTCTCGTACAATAACAACTATCACGCCAGCATTAAGGCTGCACCTTTTGAGGCACTGTATGGTCGTAAGTGCCGATCACCGATCTGTTGGACTGAAGTGGGAGACAGTCAACTCACTGGTCCTGAACTCATACACGCCACCACTGAGAAAATTGTGGAAATCCAAAACCGACTCAAAGCCGCACGTGATCGTCAGAAAAGTTACGCTGACGTGAGACGCAAACCGCTCGAGTTCCAAGTTGGGGATCGAGTACTCTTAAAAGTATCGCCTTGGAAAGGCGTCATCCGTTTTGGCAAACGCGGGAAGTTGAATCCCAGGTACATCGGGCCTTTTGAGATCCTCGAACGGATTGGCCCCGTAGCTTATCGATTGCAGCTGCCATCCGAGCTCAGCAGCGTGCACCCCACTTTTCATATTTCAAATTTGAAGAAGTGTCTGTCTAATGAGACACTTATCATTCCACTAGATGAAATTCGTGTTGATGATAAACTTCACTTCGTTGAGGAACCCGCTGAAATTATGGACCGTGAGGTCAAACAACTGAAACAAAGTCGTATTCCCATCGTCAAGGTCAGATGGAATTCGCGGCGTGGTCCGGAATTCACCTGGGAACGGGAAGACCAAATGCGACTCAAATATCCTCAACTTTTCACTGACTCTACCTCGAACACGACTTCGAACTAAATTTCGGGACGAAATTCTTCTAACAGGGGGAGAATGTAACACCCGCCAAATTAGGACTAGTAATTAGTGCCTAATCATATGTTAATACATGTAATTAGTTCTGTGTTAGGCTAATTATTGTATCGAATTATATATATTGTTGAATATATACGAAAATGCGATTTGATTAAATCGTACGCAATTTAAATTGAATGTATTTCGATTCAATTTAATACGGACGTTGGTGACCAATTTTATTAAATAACGCTTTTATATCAAGAATATTATTAAGATAATATTTCGTATTCATTCGGATTATACAAACAAAAATTATATGATTTAAAAATGTAAAACGCGCAAAACAAACTAACTTACATTTTATAACACAAATATAAATTGATCTGTAAAATATTTAAAAACTATATCGCGTAATAAATCGTATTTTAAAACTCATAATTAAAATGTAAATAATTATTTAACGTTTAAACGACGGAGCAAACGAACACCACGCGGAACGCGGGGCGAGAAACTGAAAAGTGGGGATAAACCCCCACCTCCCACTTTTCTTCTTCATTTCATCATCTTTCTTATCTCTCTCTCTCCTATTTTCTCTCTATTATTCAAAATCACCACCATCCACCTAAATCGCAAAATAACACCACGAAACGCAACCGGATCACTAATATTTTTAGAGATTCACGACCACCTCGCGACGATCTACAACGCTATCTTTCCGGATTTTCATTTCGGCAATTTGTAAGTTTCCGACAAAACCCGAAACTCTCCGTTTTTACTCATTTTTACGTTTTTATGGTTTGTATCAACTTATTATGTCCAAAAATGGGTTGGGTAAAAGATTTAGACTAAACGGAAGCCTCTCGGCCGTTTTTCCGGCCACCGAAATCGTAACAGACCCCGACGTTGCACTCAGCTTGGCCCGATTGCGACGTCAGTTGCAACGTCGCTAATATCTCTCAGCGTCGCTTATAGCGACGCAGCTTCTTACGTCGCATTGATTTGCGAAGTCGCCAATAGCGACGCAGACCGTAACGTCGCAGACCAAATTTATGTCGCATTAGCGACGCAACGCCCTACGTCGCATTAAATTGCGAAACGTCGCCTTTAGCGACGTCATGCTCAACGTCGCAATCCTTACCTGCGACGTCGCACCCAACGTCGCACAAACCAGAAAACTCAGATTTTTACTAAGTGTCGAAACCAAAAATTTTAACACCTGATTTTACCCAAATTCGGATCCAGATGCGTTTTTCCTTAAAGCAATATAGTAGAAATAAAAATTTTCCAAGCTGACCTGGCAGCTCGACCCCAGCCAGGGGCTCTGTCCCTTGGACCCCGCCAGGGGCTGCCGCCCCTTGGACCCCGCTACCAGGGGCGCTGCCCCCGGACCCCCGTACTTAGATTCCGTAACGGCTTCTAAAACACAATCAAAACACATTTTTCAAGTAAAACGACACGAAATCAAAATAATAATAGTTGAGATTATTATTACAAATCCGTCACCAACGGGCCGTACACGTTTCAAATACTTAAACTTATCAACCAAATAGTGGAAATTTGGACATTATAGTTGAACGAACAACTACAAGGGTGATCTGTTGAGATACCCAATCATGATTATAACCATCGCGTGTCGTGGACACCCTCAGGTTACAAGTCTTTGGACTTCATTTCGGCTAATCAACTTACGTTTGTTTAAACGCATTCAGACTCAGGTGAGTCTCATAGCCCCTCTTTTACTGTTTTACTCAGGGGTGTGATATATTGCTCAACTTTTACATGTGAACGCAAGTACAAACCTTTCATATACTACATGAGTTTTTCGAAACTAATCATTTAAAGTCCTCCGTCAGCATAGTTGTTAATACGTTGTAGCGTGAATATTAGTATATGGTACCATATAGGATTGACCCTCCTCGTTCGGGTTAGCAAGCACTAACCGGGTAAACGGACGTACTAATATTTGGGAAGACGAATGTTGATTAGGCATTCGTGGAGGCACCTCGCCCGGAATTCTCTATAGGGGACCCGGCCCTCGAGTTAAGCTCAACTATGTGCTCATGGCTGTATACACGATGACTATCATTTAATTGCTGGATGCAATTCATTATTTAATTGCTGGATGCAATTCATTATTTAAATCTTGCGGTTCATACTATATTAACTGATTTCAAACCTGTGAGCTCACCAGCTTTATAGTTGACCTTTTAGCATATATCGCAGGTACCCAGCAGTAGGATGTTTCTGCTTCAGGAGTTAGCTCGAGTCAGCATACAGACGATTGAGATTTTCTTGCATTAGTATATTTTGTACAAGTACTTATGTACTGAAATCTCATTTTATTTAACTTGAGCTATGTAAAGCTTAAATGTTGTAAACATTTCTACTATCAATATATTTTGTTAAAACGACGCATATAGAGTCGTTTACTATATATCTTTGTGTTTTGTTATTGATTAGTAACACCCAAATCAAGCTTCCGCAAATCATCAAATTTGGGGGTGTTACAATAGTTGTCTAAAGTAAAGACATAATTTCATTATAGGAGAGCGCACATGCTTAGGTAACACATTGCGCAACGCTACTGAAAGTAATTGTTGGATCAGAATATGATTATCATGGCTTTTAAGCCCAAATATTTTTGGTGGTTTCACCTGGACACATCTTGATATATTAGCTGCATATCCATCAGGAACTTTCACATTTTTTAGGACACCACAAAATATTTCCTTCTCATTTTTCTTCATTGAGAAACAAGCCGGAGGCAGGTATGCTTTGTTACTATCTTCAACTTGCGGATGAAGTTCCGATCTTATATTCATTTCTTTTAAATCAAGGCGGGCTTTTATGTGATCCTTAGTCTTTCCATCAAGATTCATCATCGTTCCAACTAGACTATCACAAACATTCTTCTCGATATGCATCACATCCAGATTGTGGCGTAGCAAATTATCTTTCCAGTATGGCAACTCAAAAAAGATACTTCTTTTCTTCCAATTAAAAGGTAGATCTGGGTTATCTTTCACCAATTTTCCAAATTTAATTTCATATCCATCTAGCTCATTAATTACATCCGACCCTATCAAGCGAGAAGGTGCCTTCCCATGTTCTTCGGTACCATCGAAAGACTTCTTATCCTTCCGAAAAACATGTTTTTTAGGCAAAAATCGACGATGTCCCATGTAACAAAATTTCCTGCCATGCCTTAAGCGTTGTGAATTTGTATGCTTATGACAACATGGACATGCAAGTTGACCTTTAGTGCTCCATCCTGATAAATTCGCGTAGGCAGGAAAGTAACTTATGGTCCATAATAAAGAAGCACGCATTTGAAAATTACTCTTTGTTGAAGCATCGTAGGTCTCTACTCCAACATCCCACAACTCTTTTAGCTCTTCCACCAAAGGTTCTAAATATACATCTATATTATTCCCTGGAGCAGACGGACCGGGTATAAGTAACGATAGCATAAAATAAGGTTGTTTCATGCACATCCATGGTGGTAGATTATATGGCATCAAAACAACAGGCCATGTACTATGAGAAACACTCATGGTTCTGAAAGGATTAAACCCATCACTAGCTAAACCAAGTCTAACATTGCGAGGTTCCTTAGCGAATTCAGGATACAGGAAATCAAATGTTTTCCAGGCGGGAGAGTCTGCAGGATGTCTCAGGTAACCATCTTTAGTTCGACTCTCTTCATGCCATCTCATGGAAGCAGCTGTTTTTGATGACATATATAGTCTCTGCAACCGAGGTTTAAGTGGAAAATAACGCAAAACTTTTGCTGCAATCTTCTTAGTATTTGGGGCTTTGGTTAACTGATCTTCTTGATCATCCTCATCTTGCGTAAACCTTGAGGTATGGCAAACATCACATTCATTTTTCATACTGTTTTCTTTCCAGTACAACATACAATCATTAGGACATGCATCAATTTTTTCGTAATTAAGTCCCAAATTTCTTATAATCTTCTTCATTTCGTACAATGACTTAGGTATACAAGCATTTGGAAAAGCCTCTCTTAATGTATCGAGCATCATGGTAAAACCTTGGTCATTGCATTTTCCTAAACACTTACTATGATAAAGTCTAACGATAAAAGAAAGAACTGAGAATTGGTTACACCCATTATATAGTTCTTTCTTTGCATCTTCCAAAACTTTATAAAACTTGCCCGCCTGTGCATTTGGTACATCTATATTTTCATCTTCTGTCCCTATTTCATTTGAAGGCATGTTCTCATCCACCATGAAGAACGCATCATACAACAATCCTTGCATGTCATCTAATTTACCAGATGCGGGAGTATTAGAGTGTTGAGAAATTGAAGGAGAAATTTGATAACCTTTGATAAAACCGTCACATATAAGATGAACTCTAGCCTCCTCCCTATCGACCCATAATTCATTACCACATTTAATGCATGGACATAAAATCTTTCCACTCAAACTCTCTTTAAAAAACATAAGATCAAGAAATTTGTCCAAGCCTTTTTCATATTCAATATTTACTCTTGGTAGGGACATCCAACTATTATCCATCTTGCCCTGTTGTATAAAACACAAGAGTCATCAACACTAAGAAATATAACGAAATATTCATACATAAATCGAGTGGGTTAACAACTGCATAAAAAATTAATGAATTAAATTTATGATTGTGTTGTTGTCCTGTGTGTAGTATCATTTGCAATAAAACAGATAATCGAAGAATTCACTCCCATATTGACCAGTTACATAATTACCCACTAGATGTTGATGGGTTATAGATACATACAGAAAATTGACATGTTTACAACTTGTATGTGCATTTATACCTTGTAGAACTGATCAGTAGATACATACATAAAATCGACATGTTTACAACATCTCTAAAATTTGTGTATTAAAAGAATATGTGCCGAATCAGATAAGCAAATAAGTTTTATACCTGATCACTTTGATAGTCGTCTGAATCAGAGGACTGCTATAATTCTTTTGCGTGGAATATGAGAGAGAGGCAGAGAGCTGTTGTGGTATACGAGGAGATCCAGTTTAGGAGAAATCAATAAGAGCTGGAAATTGTGTTAGGGCTTAGCGTGAGAAGCCTTCTCTAACCATTGATTCTTAATCTGTTATCTGTTATACATATAAATGCCAATAATTTACCAAAATTTTCTTCAATTATAATTGGTTTGGACTTTACATAGTAACCAAAGAATTGGTGTTCGATCCCCACAATCTACTATTTTTTTATTACATTATTTTATGTTAATTTTTAATAGTTTGTATCTCATTTGAAGAATTCATAATAAGATTGATATACTCTATATATATATAAATTAGATTCGTCCACGTTGCCGTGGGTCTTTTATCTAGTTTGTAGATTATAATAAAATCTTTATTTTCAAACTTTGCTATTAATATGGACAATTACAACATTATAAACACACACAAAAAAAATATTGGAAACTAAAGATTAAACTTTGTGTCACCGTATAATAAATGATTTAAGGATTTAGTGCAAAGGAATGCGATTAACTTCAATCTTAATGTTGGTCTATTGTGTGTATCCAATGACTAATTTTATAAGCTGGCAATCGTATAACGCACCGCGTCGGTTGACACCTCATTGACACCTAATTGACACATCATCAAGAAGGGGTGTCATGTCACTCGGATACACACAATATACCAAAATTGAAAGATTTGTACACACAATATACCAATACGAATTTGAATATACACTATAGACATCAAACTAAAGTTAAATGCATCAATCCCATGATTTAAGTGAATAACATCGATACATGATGCATATTATTGTGTATACACACACGGCCCGTCAAATGTAGATTGTTTATAACTCACTATTTAAGGTTTTAGATAAACATATGATCATTTTTTTGTAAGGTTCCTAATCTAAGTTGGATTTTAATATGATTATTTAAAGTATGATTCATAATATATGATGTCATCAAATTCTATATTTTAGTCAATTGTATAATAGAGTAATTATATTAGTGAATTAAATTTTTGCAGAATCAGAACTTGATTCTTATATTATATTTAAGATTCATAATTTATGATGTCATCAAATTCTATATTTTAGTCAATTGGATATAATTGAGTAATCTATTGATCAATTAGATTTTGAAGACATGAGAACCCACCCGATTCTTACATTATATTTATAAGAAGATAAGATGATTTCTTTAAAAAAATATATAAATTGAAAGATAATAAGTCTTTTAATTTAAGTTTTTTATAATATACATGTTAACTAACCATATACTTAGTAACGAAATTGACTCAATTATCTTAATCCCTTATTAAGCATTTACACATTTTGTGCTTAAACTTAGTAAAGGGGATATGGGAAATCCCTAAGATGCCCCTCAATCTAAACATTAAAATAGTAAGATGGGAAATTACTCTCATGCCCATCAATTATTTATTACACATTCTATAATTAAATATGTATCTAAATCTATATGATTAGCATTCAATTTAATTAACACGTGAATAATATAAGTAAAATACATAAAACTAATCAATACTAAACTTTTTCTCGAGTATACAATAGTCAATAGATACTCTAAAATTGGGTATTGAAAAATGAGATATTATGTAAATCGAATCATCAAAGAAGTTTTTTTACGTTAATTGATATATGTTATCTGCCGTTTTACGCGGGTTATGTACTAGTCCCTTAAAAAAAAAGAATATAAAATTTAGCTATTTGATAGATTTAGACACCAAGACTTCAAATTTGGAAAACGAAAGACACAAATAAAAATAAAAATTGATTTATATCTATTTTATATTATCATCAACATCATTATTACATTGTATTATATATATATATATATATAATACTAGTTTTTAAATCTGTCTACACACAGGACGTATAATACAAAATTATATGCCTTGATAAGTTATATGCATCAATTTAACTATAAGCTGTAAAAAAGTAGTATATTATTTATTATTTCGATGCTTACAAATAAAAATAAGTTTTTACGTGTATCATGAATCATATATTTGGGATACAAATGTTGTGGGAGGTTTAGTGAATTTGGGTAAACATCAATCAACCATAATTGTATTTGAGGATACTAAGTTAGAAAAAGATGTAAATATTTTAATAATTTTTATTTTATGTATGAAATCAATTTTTGATGTAAGTCGGTAATCAATTTGAATCCAATCCGATTGATTTGAATCCAATTTTTGATAGTACAGTGATGACGTCATAAATATGTTTCGTTTATTATAATTAAGATAACATTATATTATATTATATCATAAAACAGCATGCTACTAAACTTTCTTAAAAATTGGCATTCATTAGTTATACGAGTCTGCCGATTCATTCCCTCCCCAAAATTAAATATTCCCTCCCCAAAATTTGAAGATTCCCTCCATCAATTTCAACCTTAATTACTCATTTTCTGTTACTAACAACCTCATAGAAATTACCTTATTGAAAACCCTATCATATCGACCTCTCAATTTTCACAAACAAGAAGCGACGGCAGCAGTAGGAGATCACATTGGATGCAATTGATTTAGGTATTAAAAACCTAAAATACTCTCTGATTTCTGATTTCGTGATGTTTATGTGTATTACGTATTCTATATTTGCGGGTTTGTATATGTGTGATTGATCCAAAGTTTCAGATACGTATGTCATGTTGGTTCTATTTAATTAATATTAATTAAACTCTTATTATGGATTTTGTTTTTGTTAGTTTTAGCCTTTGATTGAAGTATTTCATTTCCTGTAGTTGCCTAATGCCGTGTGGTAAGTATTCTATTGTAATGATCCATGTAGTGTTTGTGTATATCTTGATGGTCATGCTAGTTTTTTTTGTCTGTTAATTAAAACCGACATTATATCTTTGTTAATTTTATACAAGGCTGTGTGTACATTAGAATTGCCTTATGAACTATGATTTACTTTTTTTCTACATAATATATATATATATATATATATATATATATATATATATATATATATATTTGTCAATTATATGTATGTAGTTATTTATATGTTAATCCTTTTGTTAGTGGTTAGTATTTTGAGCTAAAAAGAAGCACATGGCTTATGTGATACACTTACAATCATATAAGAGTTATCCCTTTTACTTTTATGCCAATTGTGTGTGTAGTTATATATATGTATATCCACTAATTTTGATGTTTTGATTGAGTTTTTACATTTCTTTTAGTTATATCACTTTGGTTACGTTACTAATGGGAAATCAAAGTAAGCAAGATCAAGGTACACAGAAACAAATGAATGATTACGAGAAGGCTAAATTGTTGAGGGTTAAACAGAACCAAGAACGGTTAAGGGAGTTAGAAACATTGCTAACTCTCTTACAAGTTTAGTACAAAGTAAGAAAACAACGACAAGCAAACGCAAAACATCTAGTAATGAGAAGGATGCCGATTATATGCTAGATTATGGTGGTGATGGTGAGGAACATTACAATGAAGAAATTAACACAAGTGATGGAGTACCCACAAAGGTACCAAGAGTGACAATTTTATTGCATATTTATTTGTTTTCTATAAGTTGAATGCTGATTGGAATTTAATTTTTACATCAGCAGCGTCCTCAATACATTGCACCCATGTCGATGAACCAATATGCTAATTTAGCGAAGAAAAAACGGGTGATTGCTCCAAACGTCTCTTGTGTGTTACCACTTAAGGAATCCTGTATTCGAAATGCACAAAGTGTTGATTTGGGTGCATCACAAAAGAGTAATCCTCAACGTTGTGAGGAAGGTCAGAAGCGCAATGGGCTAATGGTTGGCAAATCTGCAGCAACTGAAAAGCAATCAACCGTATCAATGACAACGGCTGATGTTATCTTGAAGAAGAAAGAGACAGCAAAGCAATCAGGGGCAGTCAGACAGAATTTAACAAAGCCTAATTCAAGTGGAGCTAGGAGAAAGTTATTTCTTGTTGATGAAGATAATGATGATGATAACCCGACATCTCAAGGTACGTATGTTTTGGTGTAAAAGTTCTATATCTATTATTCATAACAAAATCGACTATCAAAACTATGTTTCATCTTTACACTCGTATGATTATAGGTATGAACAAAGAACAAGATTGTGTTGAAAATGAATATATAGATGAGATGATATTTGAGAATATTCAGTATGGGATCAAAGGGGATGATGTGGGAGTCAATGTATATATGTGCCATTAATGTTATTGGTTCTGAATGTGTTTCCTACCATTTATAAGCCGCAATTAGCTGATTAATTATTTTTCTCTTGCATACATTTCCATCTTTACATATGTGGATGCAGCTAATAAGGAGCAAGATGGTGCTGAATTTGAAGATGAAGGTGTGGATGCAGCTGATATGGAGCAAGATGGTGCTGAATATGAAGATGAAGATATGGATGGTGCTGAATATGAAGATGAAGATATGGATGGCGCTGAATATGAAGATGAAGACATGGATGGTGCTGAATATGAAGATGAAGATATGGATGGTGCTGACATGGAGCAAGATGGTGCTGAATATGAGGATGAAGATCATATTAATGAATCGGATAATGAGTACGAGGAACTTGTGGTAAACCAACATGAAGGCCCTGGTGCAAATGAAACCGGTCAAATACTACACTGTTTTGTATTTTTTGACAGTCTTAATGATTAATGTCAAATGTTGGTATTAAATTTTAAGTTACTAATGATGTTAAAAGAAACTCAATATAATTGAACTGACTAACTATATTATTAACGCTTTTTTGATTCACAATATATGCATGAAGGGACCAAAAAATACCCATATGGTTCAACATATCAGCCCTATTCTGCTTATTCCCATGCTGTCTTAAACTATTTATATACAGAATTTGAATTATGCCATTAATTCTCTCATTCTAAATTATGCCATGGAGAAAAGTAACTAGCGTTCTAGTATATAAACTCGATCTACACAAACCCCCTCTCATCCATTGACTTTTATAAGTAAAAAATCAGGACTTGATCTTGAACATAGCCTGCATATGGCTTCTTATTTGTTATATTAATTGTAAGGACATAGAGCAGTTTTGAAGTTGTTGGTCTCCGTATTCATTTAAATAATTCTTCATATGCTTTAAGTCACGTTTATAGTTGATGCTTATATCTTGTATATAACACAACATTGACTTGAACATAGTCTCCATTTATCTTGACTTAATAATCTATAACATGTGTTAACTTTTTGCAGGTGCGAGAAATGTAAATAAAAGAGTAAGGGGTCCAACTCGAATGCAAAAAATCTGGGGTGAATCGGAGATTATTAAGGTTCAATTTAATGAATTTGGGCAGCCAATTGATAAGAAAAAAACTAGTCAACTAACCCATTTCATGGGAGCTATTGCTAGGGGTGGAAAATACTGCCCAATTTACAAACCTTGGCATAAAGTTAGTGATAAAAAGAAACGAGCATTATTAAAACTCTTAAAGGTACTTGCAAAATTTTGTTCATATTCAAATGACTAAGATATTAGTTTGCTGATGTAATTAGATATATTCTTTCTTTAGTCAAAGTTTGATCTTCCTTCAAGTGCTCATGACTGGATCTTAGCATCATTTGCAAAGAAAGTGAGAAATTGGAGAGCAAGACTCAAAGAATACCATGATCCATCTTTGCCACTACACGAACAAATAAAGTTGATGCCAGAACGAGTTCATGAACGTCATTGGAAGAGACTAGTTAAGTTTTGGAATAAAGATTCGACTAAGGTATTAACTTGTTTTCTCTTTTTTAAGTAGTAAGGTATGAAACATTTGTTTTCACTTGCAATAAAGTCGCTTTGATTTTGGCTTTTCACTTTTCCACATTTGAAACTTAGTGAAAAAAACAAGGAAAGTAGGGCGAAAAAGAAGATGGTTCAAGTTACCGGTAAAAAAAGTTATGCGAGAGTCCGTGAAGAACTAAAGGTAGTAATTTTCTATCATATAGTAATTATGTGCAGGTTACATAATTTTAATTTAATATGTCTATATTTTTAATAAACAACTTTAAATTGCTGAAACAGGAAACTTCGGGATGTGAACCAAGTAGAATGGAAATGTTTCGTGCCTGCTTTTCCAAGGATGGAACCACAAAGAATAAAGCAGCTAAAAAAGCAATTGTATGTACTTTTTACTACTATTAACACATCAACTGACATCACACTATTTACATATCTCCATTGCATATTTGAAGAGATTTAGTTAACATTTTGATGTTATGTAACTATTTATGTTAAATTTACTTGTTTCATGTTTCATAGATGGAGTAGTTTTAAAGTATATATATATTTTTTTCAATATAGAAACGGATGCAACATTACAGTTCCCAGCTTCCAGAAGGTTCCATTGATAAGCCAGGGCCCGAAGATACATTTTCTAAAGTTATACCCAACGATAAAAATGGTCTTGCACGCATGTTTGGGCTAGGTGTTCGTGCTAGCGATGTTTGGGGTGTGATTCCGAGTCGCTCAGCTTGTCGTAGAGAGAATGCTGAATTGAAAATTCGAAATGAACAACTAGAAGCTGAAGTTGCTCGATTCAAAGGCAAGGAGTCAGAGAGGGAAGAGAGGGAAGAGTCGATCGAACATGGCGAAGCAAGTGTCACTTTACGGGTATGTCTTTTATTTATTTAATGTTTATTATTTATGTGTTTCTGCTGATTGATATATACATGCTTAATTGAATACGATCTACATGTTGGTTGATTACAAAATTAATAGGTTGGAGCTGAAGTTTACCTTCGAAATATTTTGAACTCTACTGAGATTGTAGCAAAAGGTAGGATTAAGAGCTTGGATCCGGATGAGCACGTTGGTGGTGAAGAAATTGGACCGGGTTGGTGTGAGGTAAATATTCAAGTCCCTGTCAAAAGATCTGCACGTTTGGTGAGGCCATCCGACTTACATGTCACAATTGAAGATGCTGTTGGTGCAAGTACTGCGTGGCCTTGTACATTCGTTTCGGTATGTCAATTTAATTATCTTCTTGTTGTATCTTATATTACAAATTGGATTAATTGGCTCTCAACTTTATACTTATGTACGTATTATATGATTGTAGGTGATGAGCGAGGACGATGCATGATGACTGAAGTCTGTTTTTAGTTTTCTTTTTAGCATGCTTGCTACTCCACATTTACACTTTAATCGTGAGAGAGCTTTATTTTGGATGATGTTATTACTTTATTAGAAATACTTTTGTTATGGAATGATTTCTTTGAATAATAGTTTAGTTTAATTCTTCTTCTTTTTATTGAATGATGTTTGACTTGTACATTGTAAATAAATAAAATATTAATCATTGATTAGTATAAGTTTAGGTAATATGCTGTTTTATATATTTAATTTTGTACTTACTCAATGAAATTACTTCTTAGGACATTATTATTACTATTATATAATCATATTTAAAAGATCAAATGTGTGGATCGTTTTAGTACACCAAAAATTGGTCCTCACAAAATTTTCAATTAGGACCTTTTTCTTCGTCCTAATAAGAGTAATAATGAAACATATGATTTGATCCCATAAGACTTTTTAGGACGTTTGTGTGTGTCTCAAAAGATGATAATAGACGCACATGTATTAGAGTTTAGAACATCAAAAAGCGTCCTATTTTGTAGTTTGTTAGGACGCCATGTGTGTCGCATTAAAGATTTTATGGGACTATTGAAAAAGTGTTGCATTATGTTTATTAGGACGCCTTTAGTTTATTACGACGCCTTTACATGTGACACTTAAGCTAGGGGTCCTATTAGATGAAAGGTCCTATAAAGTACTCTTTTAGGACACTAATGAGCGTCTTATAACACTAGTTTTGTTGTAGTGTTATGTAATAGAATCTCCCGCTATACGCGTGGGCTCTAGGGAAACTACATTTTTGTATACGAAAACATTAAGTTTTCAAACATTATATCTATGGGAATGTAACTAATTTACAAACGTTGCATATAGATGTCGTTTGTTTGACCTTTGCGCTGAGATATTTGATTAGTAGCACCCCAAAACCTGCTTCCGCTAAACAGTGAATTACGGGGGTGTTACAGATTGGTATCAAAGCCTAAGGTTATAGTGAACTAGGTTGCATTTAGTGGGCCTAGACTATGACCGTTAGGCAGTATTTCCTTACTAGGCATGATTGGTTCAGGAATTACATCATACGACTTTAATTTAACATAGCCTGATCAACTATGTACAATTAAGGAAAGATGATGCGAGGTCTGAAATGGTTATGTTGAACAGGAATGCGTTAGTTGACTCTGACCACGAGAGAACCGGACCATTACTTGATACGTGCTAGACACTAGGCTGGATATTATATACTTATATATATTAGCCTCGTCTTACTTACACTCTGCCACAGGAATGGCAAACACACCACCTAATCTGTCACACTCTCACTCACATGGGTCACGAAACCCACGAGTAGCCAGGAGGAACACAAGGTCACCTCGAACCAGCCCCTATTCTGTTCATAACTCTCAGAACTCGGCACATCTCACGATGCCAGTATTGGCTACCCAACTCCGCCGTCAGGAGCAAAGGCTCGAACATCTCGAACGGGAACAACACCGAATGACCTACCTGCTTCGCCAAGCACTTAATCACATATCCCAACTCCAGCGAGAACAAGAGGATACCAACCTCTCTGTAAGCATAATTCAGGATTCAATGACCGCTGAATTAGGTGCGGACGAACTTGTAAGAAACCGACTAGAGGAATGTGAACAGCGTTCACAGGAGACTGAGGATCACTCTCGAGCACTAGTACAACGACTGGCCTTGGTTGAAGACAACGCCAGGCAAACCAACAGACTAGCAGAAACCGTGGACCGCCTTGTCGCGCTGATGGAACAGATTAATCTGCATCAAGATTAGATCAGTCTGTAACTTGTAACCAGCTAACTACTTTATTAGGGCCTATGTAATCCAACCGGATGTAACAATTCCCGGCACTTTTGTACTACTATTACTCTGTAATCTTTTGGAAACCCGTACCTTGTATTCAACTTGTTATCTAAATGAAATGTGATTGTCACTTCGTACTGTTATCGTGTATCTAATCATTTACACTTGTGACATATCAGAATTTCATGCAAATATCTTATTCCTCTTTCCTTGTTCTTTCTTGTTCAGCATCATGCCTCCTCGTCGACAGATTACCCTCAGTGAAGCTGAAATTGCGGGTCTGATTGCCCGTAGTGTGGCCCAAGCCCTAGCTACCCGAACATCAACTCCTGGTAGCGAAGATACAGCTACTAATGGACCACAACCCAAACCCTGTTCTTACAAAGACTTCCAGAACTGCAAACCTCTGAACTTTGCAGGTACTGAGGGAGCTATCGGTCTAGTACGCTGGATCGAGAAAGTCGAATCTGTATTTCTTATCTGCAACTGTGCGGAGGGAGACAAGGTTAAGTTCTCCGTTAGTACTTTTACTGACACCGCACTCACCTGGTGGAACACCTATGCCCAGACTGTGGGTGTTGCTAATGCTTACAAACTCCCGTGGGAGGAGTTGAAGGAGATGTTAAGGGGCGAGTACTGCCCCAGGGATGAATTGAAACAGCTGGAAATGGAATTCTGGAACCACAAGATGCAGGGTGATGACATCACCGGATACACCATCCGTTTCCACCAACTGGCACTTCTGTGCCCAACCATGGTCGATCCTGAGTACAAGAGGATCGAGAAATACGTTGATGGACTTCCCGAGAGACTCCAAGACCTGGTGACTTCATCCAAACCGGGTACTATTCAGAGCGCCATTCGTATGACTCATGAGCTAACGGCAAATTTTGTCCGCCGTGGCACAACTTCAACCCCATCTACAAACAACAAACGCAAATGGGAAGGAAACCCCAACTCTTCCAACCAACTCACCAACAAGAAGTCCGAGTCTGTTAAGGCTTATTCATCGGGGACTTCGGAGAAGAAAGGGTACTTAGCCAAGGATTGCCGAACCAAATGCAATCGTCATCATGACGGTTCTTGCCCTTGCACTAACTGCAAACGGTTCGGGCACTTAGCCAAGGATTGCCGAACCAACATTTCTACCCCCAACACCAATGCACCAAAGGCCTGCTTTGGGTGCGGAAATTCAGGGCATTTCAAGAAAGATTGCCCAAAGCTGAAAAATAACAACAACCCTGCTCGCGGTAGAGCATTCGTGATCAAGGCTGGGGAAGCCAGACAAGACCCGAATGTAGTGACGGGTACGTTCCTTCTCAACGACCTTACTGCTTCTGTATTATTTGATACCGGTGCCGATAGAAGCTTCATTTCTGAGAAATTTAGCCCTTTACTTGATATAACTCCCACTGCCTTAGATACTAAATACATTGTTGAATTAGCTAACGGCAAACTGATTGAGACTTATAGCATCATACACAACTGTACACTTAACCTTACGAACGAAACGTTTCCCATTGATTTAATCCCTGTCGAGATCGGCAACTTCGATATTATTGTCGGTATGGATTGGTTATCCAAGCACCGAGCTAAAATCATCTGTCATGACAAACTCGTTCACATACCTCTTGTCTCCGGTGGAACCTAAGTCCTACAAGGGGAGACCAGCAGACGAAATCTGAATATTGTCTCCTGTCTGAAAACTAGAAAATATCTACGAAAAGGGTATCAAGCCATCCTCGCACATGTAACGGAGAAGAAGTCGGAGGAGAAGCGACTTCAGGATGTTCCGATCGTGCGGGATTTCCCGGAAGTCTTTCCTGAAGACTTGCCCGGACTTCCGCCACCTAGACAAGTTGAATTTCAAATCGAACTTGTGCCCGGAGCTGCACCCGTGGCACGAGCCCCTTACCGTTTAGCACCATCCGAAATGCAGGAGTTGTCTAACCAACTACAGGAACTCCTGGACAGACGATTCATTCGACCAAGTTCCTCACCTTGGGGAGCTCCGGTCTTATTCGTGAAAAATAAAGATGGATCTTTCCGCATGTGTATCGATTACCGAGAGCTGAATAAGCTAACCATAAAGAATCGGTACCCGCTTCCAAGAATCGATGATCTATTTGACCAGCTCCAGGGGTCAAGTGTTTACTCAAAGATTGATCTACGGTCAGGTTATCATCAACTCCGAGTCCGCGACAATGATATTCCAAAGACAGCCTTCCGAACTCGTTACGGGCATTACGAATTCCAAGTAATGCCATTCGGTTTAACCAACGCACCGGCCGTATTCATGGACCTTATGAATCGGGTGTGCAAACCATATCTTGACAAATTCGTCATCGTGTTCATCGACGATATCCTGATTTACTCTCGCAATGAGCAGGAACATGCTCAACATCTGAAAACCATTCTAGGACTCCTTAGACACGAAGAGTTATATGCCAAATTCTCTAAGTGTGAGTTCTGGATTCGAACCGTTCAATTCCTCGGACACGTAATTGACAGCCAGGGAATTCATGTTGATCCCGCCAAAATTGAAGCAATCAAGGGCTGGGAGTCACCGACCACTCCAACCGAAGTGAGACAATTCTTAGGTCTTGCTGGTTATTACCGCCGATTCATTGAAAACTTTTCAAGAATAGCTGTTCCCTTAACAACGCTGACTCAGAAAGATAAGAAGTTCGATTGGACTGATAAACAGGAGTCAGCTTTCCAGCTATTGAAACACAAACTTTGCAGTGCAACAATCTTGTCCTTACCCGAGGGCACCGACGATTTCGTAGTTTATTGCGATGCCTCACACCAAGGACTTGGTTGCGTGTTAATGCAGCGGGAAAAAGTCATTGCCTATGCCTCACGACAACTAAAAAAATCCACGAGAAAAACTATACGACCCACGACCTCGAGTTAGGTGCCGTGGTCTTCGCATTAAAAATCTGGAGACATTATCTCTACGGTACGAAAAGCACTATCTTTACCGATCACAAAAGTCTCCAACACATATTCGATCAGAAGGATCTAAACATGAGGCAATGTCGTTGGGTTGAGTTACTTAGTGACTACGACTGCGAGATCAAATACCATCCGGGCAAGGCGAACGTAGTTGCCGATGCCTTAAGCCGAAAAGAACGAGTGAAACCCCTTCGAGTCCGAGCACTTTCCATGACAGTTCGTAACGAGCTTCCTGCTCAAATCCTTACCGCTCAGCTCGAAGCACTCAGCGATGAAAACCTGAAAAATGAAGCCTTACGAGGCTCGGATAAACGATTCGAAATCAAACCTGATGGGACTCGATATTTCTCTAACCGGGTGTGGTTACCCAAGTTCGGAAACTTGCGAGATTTGGTGATGGCTGAAACTCACAAATCTCGATAGTCTATACATCCTGGTTCTGACAAGATGTATCACGACGTCAAAGGGTTGTATTGGTGGCCTAACATGAAAGCTGACATCGCCAAGTACGTCAGTAAATGCCTAACTTGTTCCAAAGTCAAGGCCGAACACCAAAGACCCTCGGGATTGCTCCAACAACCTGAAATTCCTCAATGGAAATGGGAACAGATTACCATGGACTTCATTACCAAACTACCAAAAACTTCGAGTGGTTGCGATACCATTTGGGTGATCGTGGACCGTCTCACGAAATCTGCTCATTTTCTGGCCATCAAGGAAACCGACAAGATGGAGCGTCTGACTCGCATCTACGTCAAAGAAATCATCTCGCGACACGGTGTACCTATCTCGATCATCTCGGATAGGGACAGCCGTTTTACTTCTAACTTTTGGCAATCACTACAGAAATCTCTTGGTACTCGTCTGGATATGAGTACTGCTTATCACCCGCAAACCGATGGCCAAAGCGAGCGAACTATTCAAACACTGGAGGATATGCTATGAGCCTGCGTAGTTGACTTCGGTACTTCTTGGGAAAATTACATACCGTTGTGCGAGTTCTCATACAACAACAGTTACCATACCAGCATTAAGGCTGCACCCTTCGAGGCACTCTACGGGCGTCAGTGCCGATCACCTATCTGTTGGACTGAGTTAGGGGATTCCCAACTCACGGGTCCAGAAATCATTCACGAAACTACTAAGAAAATCATTGGTATTCAAAACCGGCTGAAAGCCGCACGTGATCGTCAGAAAAGTTATGCTGACATGAGACGCAAACACCTTGAGTTCCAGGTAGGGGACAAGGTACTTCTCAAAGTGGCACCGTGGAAGGGTGTCATTCGATTCGGAAAACGAGGCAAACTAAACCCCAGATACATCGGGCCATTCGAAATCCTTGAAAGGATTGGTCCAGTGGCATACCGCCTACAACTCCCTGCTGAGCTTAGCAGCGTTCACAACACATTCCACATTTCCAACTTGAAGAAATGTCTGTCCGACGAGACACTGATTATACCGCTCGACGAAATTCAAATCGATGATAAACTTCATTTTGTCGAGGAACCTATGGAAATTATGGACCGTGAGGTCAAACGATTGAAACAGAGTCATATTCCCATCGTAAAAGTCAGGTGGAATTCTAGACGTGGTCCTGAATTCACCTGGGAACGGGAAGACCAAATGCGACAGAAATACCCACATCTCTTCCAAGACAAAGCACCGTCCGTACACTCGAGCTAATTTCGGGACGAAATTTCTTTAACAAGGGGAGAATGTAACACCTGCATAATTAGGATAATTAATTATGCCTAATTATTTGTAACTAGTTGTAATTAGTATGTAATAGGACTAATTACAGGCTCTATTTGTATATATATATAAGGTGATTTATATATATATGTGTGTACTTACGCGATTTGGTTAAATCGTACGAATCAACCGGACGGAGTCCGACACAGTTTACCTGGACGTTGGTGACAGGAAATTACCTAAATAATGAGAACGTATTTGATTATATAAAATACACAGTGAACGAACATTATTTATATTATCGCGATGACATTTTAAACAACTTAACAAAAATGTATCAAACGCGAACCAAATAATTTAAATATCTCGACAAATGTTATTATTATGGTATTTTTATTTAAATACTCCAGTTACATTTTAAAAATATAACGGTTTGGTTAAATACTAAAAACAAACGATTAATCGATTAGGACACGGAGTAAATATTGGGTTTTGAGGAGTGTTTCCCTCCCCTCCTTTTTGGGATCAGCCACCAACACCCCCACCCTCACTCTTTTCTCTTTCATTTTCATTACTCCAAAACACACACACTCTCAAAACTCTCTCAACTCAATTCACACCAAAAATTTCGGAATCAAATCTCGACCACAAAACTTACATTTTCGGAATCACCATCACGAGTGGAGCAAGAATATCAAAGCCGTTTTCATCATTTCATCCTCGATCTAGCTCGATTTGCAAAAGTAAGAAATTTCTAAAAACTTAGATCTATTCATTTCTATGTAATGTTTTGATGTTTTGATGTGTACACAACATAGTTATAACCTAAACATTGAAGGAAACACGATTTTACAGCTCTAAAATGGGTTGGATTTGCGTTTTTGGTCGGAAAATCTCGAACTCCGAAAGTTTCTGGGCTGATGTTCATACGTGCGACACAAGCATTGTGTCGCATGTTGTGTCGCATAAAGCCGATTATGTCGCACGTTGTGTCGTACCAATCTTTAGTGTCGTAACTCTTGCGACACAATATTGTGTCGCACTCTATGTCGCATATTATGTCGTATTTCTATACGACACAACCACTATGTCACTATTAAATTAGCATTTCGCATCCGATGCGACACAATCCTTGTGTCGTATCCTTGTGTCGCATGACGTCTGCGACACAACCCTTGTGTCGCATACAAATCCTTGTGTCGCAGCTTATGTTGCAGAAAACAGAAAACTTGGAAATTTTGAAGGATTTTTACTATAGCAAAGTCAAAGTTACTGTATCAAAGTCAAATTTACTGTAGCAATTCACTGTAGCAATTTACTGTGGCAAAGTCAACATTTTAGAATTTTTATTACAAACCGTCACCAACGGGCCAAACATGATTTCCAACAAACAAACAATTACAGACATACGGACAAACATTGGATATACTAGTTGTGTACAACTAAACGAAACGTCTCGCGAGACACATACTTACATAACTTCATATGATTAGGCATTTGAAGGTTACGGGTTCGGAGAACCTACTTGCTATATTTACTACTTGCTATTTGCTACGGCTTATTACAAGACTCAGGTGAGTCTTATGGCCCCACTTTTTACTGTTTTATCTGATTGGGGGAGAAACATGCTACTACTTTTCTTGAACACAAGTACTAAACTGCTTACTATACCAAACGGAATTGCATGAGTTGTTTACTATTTACAGAAGTCTCTCCATCATATATCGTTAGTTATGGACTTAAGCGCGAACACTAGTTAATGGATCCATTAGGGAAATGACCCTCCCCGCCCGGGGCAGTAGCGCTGCCACGTACTGATTTTCACGTAGAAACGGGTGACTAATTATTCGTTACTGATGCTTGCTCAATTACGAGCATGTCACGGGAGCAAACTTATTACTTACGGGTTAAGCTTCGATTATGAGCCTCATGGCAGCGGTATAACTTACTTACTTACATTTGCTGGATTGCAAATACTGGTTTTACGATTGCTGGATTTCAATTACTGATTTTACGCCTACGGGCACTACTGATGAAATCTCGTGTTCAAAACTGATATTACTTACAAACCTGTGAGATTCACCAACATTCGTGTTGACCTTTTTAGCATGTTTTCTCAGGTACCCGGATGGAGTAGGATTACTCCAGGACTTTAGCTAGAGTCGCATGATTTCAACACAACTGCATTAACGGAGATTCTTAGCATTATCTTTTGTATATTTTGATTATGTAATAGAATCTCCCGCTATACGCGTGGGCTCTAGGGAAACTACATTTTTGTATACGAAAACATTAAGTTTTCAAACATTATATCTATGGGAATGTAACTAATTTACAAACGTTGCATATAGATGTCGTTTGCTTGACCTTTGCGCTGTGATATTTGATTAGTAGCACCCCAAAACCTGCTTCGGCTAAACAGTGAATTACGGGGGTGTTACATATTTTAACCTTCAAACGCTCAACCGTATCGCTCAACCGTATCAAAATGTCACCTTGTACGGGAGGAGAGCACGATACGGGAGGACCTCCCGTATTTCGGGTGGAAATGGCATGATACGGGCGAACACGGGTCAGATACGGGAGAACGAGGCCGTATACGGGTGGAAATGGCATGTCCGTTTTCAGCGTTCTTTATATCCACTCGATTTTATTTTCCTAAGGAAGAAAATGACATAAGTTAGAGGTCATAATTCCAAGCGGAACTAAAAAAGTGCTAAAAAGCATGAACGAGAATGCTTATGATCGTTTGTGCTCTATTTTATTCGTTATTAAGCCTTTTTAGTTGATTCTTGAAGCATCATCTATATTTTAGCCTTCATTATGAAATTTAGTATAAAAATATATATTTCAAATGTTTTCATCCATAATTGGGCTAAAAAAGTGAGAGAATGGCACACAAAAACTTGACTTTTTGCGTGTCATCAAATATCCCACACTTAGACTTTGCTTGTCCTCAAGCAAAACTCAAATTTCTCACTTGCTTTCCCAAAAAATATTTGAAAGTGTTAATGCAATTTGGGTGAATCAAAATGTTAAGAGCAAACAATCCCATACACAAGTAATATATCCTAGAAACTGAGAGAAAATAAGGTATTCGTTTCAGAAGCATGAAATAATTCTCTTTGGCATACTGTTGGGATATACATGACTAGGCGATCTCACAAGGTGGTCACTCAATTCACTCAGAAGTGTTTCGGGTTACCTATCATTCTAATCAAACGAAATCGCTCAATAACCAATCATGCAGCATCCATCGTCATAGGCTTGCTCGAGAATCACATCTCCACCACTTAGGTGAGGACGGTGCGAATCATCCCAGGACATTCAAATGGGTTGTAATGTTTGGTGAGGGTTAAAGGGAATGGATTAAGTGAGAAATTGTTTTTAAGTAAAAGGGAAATTGCTTATCCTAGGCCTTTTTAAACTCATGAAAAATTTTATTTAGATAAACTTTTCAATGAAAACGGAAACGGATAACGATAAGGGGAGGAGATAGCTATTTTGACTTCTATCTCTTAAAACGAATGGAGGATTATACTCTTTTAGGAATCGGAGTTTCTGGGAGATTTTGAAGCACTTAACTTTATTTCAGACGATATATATTTTGGTTTCTTTTCTTTTCCATTTTTTCTATATTTTTGGCTTGGACTTTCTTTGCCAAGGATTTTCTAAGGAATTTTTAGGTTTATTCACTGCCCTTTTGAGACCTTTTTTGACTTTCATTTTTCACACTTTTGACAATTTCGAGTTTACTTGGTGCCAATTTTACGCACCACAAGACTCTTGATTTGAGTATTGATCATGGAACCGCACACGAGGAGTTTTGAGTAAACACGAGATTTGTAATTTTGAGTGAAAGCAAAAAGAATACCTAAATAGCATTTTTCAAAAATTTTAAAATTTCTAAGATAAGGTTTTGGTGTGTGCGGATGTAAATGGGTTTAAAGTTTGGGTTTTAAAGAAACGAAAAGGCTAAGGCTCAACAGGGTTTTCTAGACGGATCATCAACACAAAAAATGAGTGTTGGAAGGGTTTTGGGCTGGAAAAGAAGGTTTTAAAGAAAAAGGGTTTAATCCTAAGGAATGTCAAGGTCCTCTGATTGCACCTATACCACGTACGGTACTCAACCAATGTGGTCTCGACATGTATAACAGGAGCAAGTTCTAATTTCGGATGCATGCATCGGTACACACTCATCAAACGAATAGTGAAGCATTAAAAATGAATGCTTTTCATGGCTCAAGATACCTCACTACAAGATTGGGTTGTATGTGTCTAGTCATGCGATGCCTTTTAGATTATTATTTCAGATTAAGAAAGTCCTAACTTATTTAATCCTATTTTCCAAAATACATTACTCATATATGAAAATGATTCCTCTCAAGACATTTTAATTCAAAAATTTTGAAAAATTTCAAGCAAAAGTGAGTTTTTGAAATTGAGGAACATTTTCCGAGTTTGCTTTTGGAAGAAAGAATCTGACCTAAGGTATTCTATACCACTATCCCACACTTAAAGGAACATTGTCCCTAATGTTCTCTTGAGTTGAGATTTTATAGTAAGTAAAATCCCACACAAACACGATACAGGAGGACCTCCCGTATTTCGGATGGAAATGGCACGATACGGACGAACACGGGTCAGATACGGGAGAACAAGGCCGGATATGGGGGAACACAGGCCGTATACGGCTGGTCCAGGCTGTATACGCCCTTGCCAGGCCGTATACGGTCATGTCCAGGCCGTATACGCTTGTGTTGCCCGTATACGGCTTGGTTTGCCCGTATTGGTCTTCTCCGGTTGCCTTGATTCTTCGTTTGGGCGTAACTTTTGACTCGGGTGTCTGTTTTCAGCGTTCTTTATATCCACGCGATCGTATTTTCCTAAAAAAGAAAATGACATAAGTTAGAGGTCATAATTCCAAACGGAACTAAAAAAGTGCTAAAAAGCGTGAACGAGAATGCTTATGATCGTTTGTGCTCTATTTTATTCGTTATTAGGCCTTTTTAGTTGATTCTTGAAGCATCATCTATATTTTAGCCTTCATTATGAAATTTAGTATAAAAATATATATTTCAAATGTTTTCATCCATAATTGGGCTAAAAAGGTGAGAGAATGGCACACAAAAACTTGACTTTTTGCGTGTCATCAAGTATAACATTCGAAATCAAGATAATAATGTGGAGATTATTATTACAAACAATCACCAACGGGCCGTACACATTTTCAAAACTCAATCTAATCAACCAAATCGTAGTCATTTGGACAAGTTAAACAACCAAATCATAGTAATTTGGACATTCTAGTTGGACGAACAACTACAAAGGTGATCTTTATAGATACCTACCCATGTTAATAACCATCTCGTGTCATGGACACCCTTAGGTTACAAGTCTTCGGACATCATTACACGGCTAATCAACTCAAGTTTATTAAGTTAAACTCTCAAGACTCAGGAGAGTCTCATAGCCCCTATTTTACTGTTTTCATCAAGGGTGTGATACATTGCTCGATTTATTTACATGTGAACGCAAGTACAATCAAAATCAAATACTACATGAGTTGTTTTCAACTAATCAATTTAAAGTCCTCCACAAGCATAGTTTGGTAATACATCTGTAACGTGAATGTTAGTATATGATATCATATAGGATTGACAATCCTCGTCCGGGTTAGCAAGCACTAACTGGTCAAACGGACGCATTAGCATTTGGGTAGACGAGTGTAGATTAGGCACTCGTAGGAGGCACCTCGATCGGAATTCCTTCATTGGACCCGACCCTCAAGTTAAGCTCAGACTATGTGCTCATGGCTGTATAACTTTTATTTTGCTTTATTGCAACTTAAATTCAATTAAATCTTGCGGTTCATACGATATGTTTTGACATACAAACCTGTGAGCTCACCAGCGTTTCACTGACCCATTTTAGCATGTATCACAGGTACTCAGCAGTAGGTAGGACTGCCCGATCAGGATACTTTAGCTCATGTCAGCATACAAACATTCAGAGATTTAGCTGCATTATTATATTTTGTATAAATTAATTATGTATGTAAATCTCTCAATTTCAACCGAGCTAATGTAAACTATACTTTTGATGTAAACTTTTGTTTTATCAATACAAGTTGTAAAACGACGCATTTAGAGGTCGTTCATTATATCTTTGTGCTGTGATTATTGATTAGTCGCGCCCCGACCCGAATCGCTTCCGCATCATAATTTGGGGGTGCAACAGATTGGTATCAGAGCCTAAGGTTATAGTGAACTAGGTTGCATTTAGTGGGCCTAAACTATGACCTTTAAACAGTATTTCCCTATTTGGCAGGACTGGTACAGGAATCACAGCATACGACTTTAATTTAACATAGCCTGATCAACTATGTACAATTAAAGAAACATGATGTGAGATCTGAAATGGTTATGTCGAACGGGAATACACTAGTTGACTCTGACCTCGAGAGAACCGGGACTCAAACATGTCTGTGCTAGACACCCAATAGGCTATTATGTGATACGAAGTATACATAGATAGGCCTCACTCACGTACTACATCTTAGGCTATATTATATATGTATTATATGAATATAGGCCTCATTCTCTCTAACGCTTTGTCTCAGAAATGGCAAACACACCACCCAATTCATCACGCTCTCATCCGTATCGGTCACGAAACTCAAGGGTAGCTAGGAGGGACTCTGGGTTGCCTCGAGCTAGCCCCTATCCTACTTCAAACAATCTAAATAACCAGTCCTAGAGGCAAGCAAAAACTAGCCAATGGCGATGGTTATCAAATCGACTCAATACCTGGAGGGATGAGGAAGGAATCCGACTCCCCACATTGAACGGAGGGTCCTCCAACATGGAAGTCTCTCCCTATACTCAAGAACCTGCTCACTTCATTGTGCCTGTCTTAGCTACCAGAGTACACCGTCACGAGCAACGACTTTGCGATATGGATATCGAACTGCAGGAAACTAACAAAAATTGGAGACTCACATCACTCGAACGTATCAATCAAGTCTCTGAAGATCACAAAAACACTATCAGCAACATGGACATCCTCCGCAACCAAATGGGAGAAACCATCGAAACCATGGAGGTCTTCCACAACCAAATGATTGGTAATCGAAATGAAATCTCAGTCCTACAATCAAGGTTGAATCAGTGCGAGACACGTCTAAAGGAAACCGAAGACACCCTCCGAATGGTTAACAGACTTGTAGAATCTGTGGACCATCTCGCCGCACTACTACCACAACTCAATCTACGTCAGAATTAGCCGAGGCTGAATCTGTACTCTATTATGCTTTCGTAGGACCTATGTAATTCGACTGGATGTAACAATTCCCGGTAATTTTGTAAAAACATCTAAGTCTGTAACTTTTGGAACTCGTAACTCAAAATTGTCTATCATCTTTTAGATTCGTAATATCAAATGACAATTTCCTTCAATTATTCTACCTTATCAATTTTTACACTGTGATGTTGTATATTACCGCTTTTATATATATACAATTTCTTATGTACCCTTTGTTTCTTTCTTGAAGAATCATGCCGCCAAAGAAGAAAAGTTACAGTGACGCCGAAATCAATGCCATTGTTTCTCGAGCCATAGCCGATGCTTTGGCTGCTCGGGACTCACAACGAAACAGTGATCAAACTATTGATACTACCTCTTTTACCAAACCCTGTTCGTACAAGGATTTCCTCAGTTGCAAACCCTTCAACTTCAAGGACACGGAAGGTGCCATCGGTCTAATTAGGTGGATGGAAAGAATGGAATCAGTCTTTAGCCTCGGCAACTGTACCGAGAATAGCTAAGTCAAAGTTGCTGCTTATACGTTTCAGGAAGGTGCACTCACGTGGTGGAATACTCATGCCAGTTCTGTGGGCATTGAGGTAGCAAACCAACTCTCATGGGCTGATCTGAAGAAAATGCTGAAAGAACAATACTGTCCCAACGAAGAACTGCACAGGTTGGAGAAAGAGTTCTGGCACCTGACTGTGCAGGGAACCGATATCGCTGGATACACCACCAAATTCCAGCAACTTGCCATCTTATGCCCGGGTTTGGTCGATCCGGAGGAAAAACGAATCAAGAAGTACATCCGTGGCCTCCCGGAGAATATCCAGGGGAACGTCGCCTCATCCAAGCCAACCACCATCCAAAGTGCTATCCGGCTTGCACATAAGCTCATGGCGATGATCGTCAGCCGTGAGGCATCCACCACACCTTCTAACAACAAACGCAAATCTGCTGAACACCACGACCAACCAAACAAGAAAACCAATGTCATCCAAGTTTACAACACCAACTCTGAACCCAAAATGGGTACACTGGAAGCAAACCCTATTGTTCCAAGTGTAACCACCACCATGATGGTCCATGTAATACCCCTTGCAACAACTGTAGGAGGTACGGACATATGACCAAAGATTGCCGAGCTCCCAAATCCAACAACAATACCTCCAGCAACAACAACGCCAGGCCATCCAGAGCCTGCTTCGAATGTGGAAACACCGGACACTTCAGGAATGAGTGTCAAAAACTAAAGAACAAAGGCAACAACAACAACAACAACAACAACAACAACAACAACAACAACAACGCAAGAGGTAGAGCCTTCGTACTCAACTCTGGGGACGCCCGTCAAGATCCGAATGTGGTCTCGGGCATGTTCCTCCTCAACAACTTATCTGCTTCTGTTCTATTTGATACGGGTGCCGATAGAAGCTTTATTTCTGATGAATTTTACCCATTGCTTGACATCACCCCCACTGCTCTAGATGTTAAGTACACTGTAGAACTAGCGAACGGTAAACTCATAGAAACCAATAGTGTAATCCCTAATTGCACTCTAAACCTAGCCAACAAATCTTTCTCAATCGATCTTATGCATGTTGAAATTTGAAGTTTCGACGTCATCATTGGTATGGACTGGTTGTCCAAACACCGCGCTGAGATCATTTGTTATGACAAAGTCGTTCGCATTCCTCTCGCCGCCGGTAGAACTTTGATCATACAGGGGGAGACCGGTGGGACAAGACTAAACTTCATCTCTTGTTTGAAAACTCAAAAATTTCTGAGAAAGGGTTATCCGGCAATCCTCGCGCACATCATGGATAAAAGGTCGGAGGAGAAGCGACTTGAAGATGTGCCAATCTTTCGAGACATTCCAGAAGTCTTTCCCGAAGAACTGCCTGGCCTACCACCACCAAGACAGGTTGAGTTCTCAATCGACCTCGTGCCAGGTGCTGCACCTGTGGGCCGAGCACCATACCGTTTAGCCCCATCCGAACTTCAGTAGTTGTCCACCCAGTTACAGGAACTACTGGAAAGAGTATTCATTAGACCGAGTTCTTCACCTTGGGGAGCTCCGGTTTATTCGTGAAAAAGAAAGACGGTTCATTCAGAATGTGTATCGACTACCGAGAGTTGAACAAGTTGACCGTCAAGAACCGATATCCACTTCCTCGTATTGATGACCTGTTTGACCAACTTCAAGGGTCGAGTTTTTATTCAAAGATCGATCTTCGGTCCGGTTATCACCAACTATGTGTTCGCGACACCGATATCCCAAAACTGCTTTCAGAACCCGTTATGGGCATTACGAATTCCAGGTGATGCCATTTGGTCTAACCAACGCACCGGCTGTATTCATGGATCTTATGAATCGGATGTGCAAACCTTATCTCGACAAGTTTGTTATCGTCTTTATCGATGACATTCTCATTTACTTGCGCAACGAACATGAACATGCGCAACATCTGAAAACCATTCTAGAACTACTCAGACACGAAGAACTTTATGCTAAATTTTCCAAGTGTGAGTTCTGGATGCAAACCGTTCAATTCCTTGGTCATGTTATCGATAGTCAGGGAATTCATGTTGATCCATCAAAAACCGAAGCTATCAAGTACTGGCAAGCACTTACCACACCGACCGAAGTGCGGTAATTCTTAGGACTTGCTGGGTACTATCGGCAATTCATTGGAAACTTCTCTAAAATAGCTCAACCACTCACGACACTGACTCAGAAAGACAAAAAGTTCGATTGGACTGATAAGCAAGAGTCAGCATTTCAACTTCTGAAACAAAAGCTTTGCAGTGCTCCTATTCTATCATTACCCGAAGGCACCGATGACTTCGTGGTATACTGCGATGCTTCCCATCAAGGTTTCGGTTGCGTGCTGATGCAACGAGACAAGGTCATAACTTACGCTTTGCGACAACTCAAAGTTCACGAAAAGAACTACACCACTCACGATCTTAAGCTAGGAGCTGTCGTGTTCGCTCTCAAAATCTGGAGACATTATCTTTACGGCACCAAGTGCACAATCTTTACCTACCACAAAAGTCTCCAGCACATATTCAATCAGAAGGATCTCAACATGAGACAACGTCGATGGGTCGAGTTGCTTACCGATTACGATTGCGAAATCAAATACCATCCAGGGAAGGCAAATGTTGTTTCCGATGCCCTCAGTCGAAAGGAACAATCAAAACCGCTTCGAGTCCGAGCCCTCAGTATGACTATTCACAATGATCTAAATATTCAAATCCTCGCTGCTCAACTCGAAGCCTTGAAACTTGGTAACGTCAAAAATGAGGCCTTGCGAGGCATGGATAAACAATTCGAAATCAAACCTAATGGAGTTAGGTGTTTCTCTAATCGAATCTGGTTGCCTAGTTTTGGGAACCTGCGAGACTTGGTGATGGATAAAGCTCACAAGTCTAAATATTCTATTCATCCGGGGTCCGATAAAATGTATCATGGCATCAAGGAATTTTATTGGTGGCCAAACATGAAAGCTGAAATCGCCTCATACGTCAGCAAGTGTCTTACTTGCTCAAAAGTCAAAGCTGAATATCAAAAACCTTCCGTTTTACTCCAACAACCCGAAATTCCTCAATAGAAATGGGAACAAATCGCCATGGACTTCATAACCAAACTACCAAGGTCATCGAGCGGTTGCGATACCATTTGGGTGATCGTCGATCTTCTCACAAAATAGGCTCATTTTCTTGCAATCAAAGAAACAGACAAAATGGAACGCCTTACCCGAATTTATCTGAAAGAAATCGTAACCCGACACGGCGTTCCCATCTCAATTATCTCTGATAGAGATAGTCGTTTCACATCTCACTTTTGGCAATCACTTCAAAAATCACTTGGTACCCGTCTTGATATGAGTACCGCATACCACCCTCAAACCGACGGCCAAAGTGAACGAACGATACAAACACTGGAAGATATGCTACGAGCTTGCGTAGTTGACTTCGGTGCAAACTGGGATAAACATCTACCATTGTTCGAGTTTTCGTACAACAACAGTTATCACACCAGCATTAAGGCTGCACCTTTCGAGGCACTATACGGTCGTAAGTGTCGCTCGCCTATTTGTTGGACCGAAGTGGGAGACAGCCAACTCACTGGTCCTGAACTCATTTACGAAACCACCGAAAAAAGTTTTGAAATTCAAAACAAACTCAAAGCCGCACGTGATCGTCAGAAAAGTTGTGCTAACGTGAGATGCAAACCACTCGAGTTCCAGGTTGGGGATCGAGTACTACTCAAAGTTTCACCTTGGAAAGGTATCATTCGTTTCGGCAAACGCGGAAAACTGAATCCTAGATACATTGGGTCTTTTGAAATCCTCAAGAGGATTGGTCCAGTGGCATATCGACTGTAGCTGCCACCCGAACTCAGCAGCGTGCACCCCACTTTTCACATTTCTAACTTGAAGAAATGCCTGTCTAATGAGACACTTATTATCCCACTCGATGAGATTCGTATTGACGACAAGCTTCACTTTGTTGAAGAACCCGCCGAAATCATGGACCGTGAGGTCAAACAACTCA
The DNA here is from genome assembly GCA_949592205.1 of Helichrysum umbraculigerum. Lineage (NCBI taxonomy): Eukaryota > Viridiplantae > Streptophyta > Magnoliopsida > Asterales > Asteraceae > Helichrysum > Helichrysum umbraculigerum. Next base: position 304,387,780 of record CATIUR010000001.1, on the reverse strand, counting down.
AACAAAGTCGTATTCCCATCGTAAAGGTCACGTGGAATTCGCGGCGTGGTCCGGAATTCACTTGGGAACGGGAAGACCAGATGCGACTCAAGTACCCTCAGTTATTCGCTGATGCTACTTCAGATGCGACTTCAAGCTAAATTTCGGGACGAAATTCTCCTAACAGGGGGAGAATGTGACACCCGTCAAATTAGGACTAGTAATTAGTGCCTAATCATCTGTCAATACATGTAATTAGTTCTGTGTTAGGCTAATTAATGTATCAAGTAATATATATTGTTGAATATATACAATTATACGATTTGATTAAATCGTACACATCTCAAATCGAATGTAATTCGGTTCAAATAATACGGACGTTGGTGAACAATTTTATTAAATAATATAACATTATTTAATAACACTATTGTATTAAAAATATTATTTTGATAATATTTCGTTTACGTTTCTTTTCGTACAATTAACATTTATGTGATTAAAATATTAAACGCGCAAACAATCAAGACAAAGTTAAGTTATATTTATAACTCAAATATAAAGTATTTGATGAAATACTTCAACCAAAAATATTGAGTAATTATTCGTACTTTAAAACGTATATTTAAACGTGTGAAACAATTATTTAACGTTTAAAAAACCGGGGAAACGAACACCGCACGGAGCGCGAACACAGGGACCAAAATTTGGGACACACCCACATGGGGTGGGCCCCACAAAAATCGGCCAAGGTGAGGTCATCACCCCCTACCTCACTTTCCCACCTCATTTCTTTTCACCATCTCCAATTTTTCTCTCTCTTTCTCCTTCTTCTTCCATTTTCACCACCATATCACAACCACCTTCAACCTTCAAAATCACCATCAAAACAACCTCAAACTTCAAGGCTTGTTTGAAGAAAAAGAACCACAATGTCACGATCTACCTTTCTATTTTTTCGGATTTCTCTCGCGTGAACTCGTAAGATCCCGACAAATCTCGAAACTCTTAGATTTTCAATTATTTAGCTTGTATGTTGTTAATCTATCTTAGATATGTCCAAAGATATGTTCAAAACTCATTTTCGAAAACATTGTCGAAAATGTCGGTTTTGGTCATTTTAAAGAAAACGACCCTAGAAACGCAACCAACTCAAATTAATGGTTTTTATAAGCATAATGAACCAAAATAAGGGTTGGGTAAAAGAATCAGACCATGTGGTGGTCGTTAAACACGTTTTCGACAAATCTAGAAATCAACCAAACGTAAGTGTCGCATGGCTAGATCCAGTATAACGTCACTTCCTTAAGTGACGTATTAAGTGTCGCCAAAAGCCCTAATCTTGCGTCACTTGCCTAAGTGCCGCTAAAAACCCTCGTTTCCGGTCACTTCCTAAGTGTCGCAAATACCATACCCGTCACTTATACCCGACACTTGCTTAAGTGTCACCCCGAAATCGATTTGCAATTCACCCGTCACTTGTACCCGACACTTGCTTAAGTGTCGCCTCTTATGCGTCACTTCCTTAAGTGACGCCAATAATACAGAATTTACCATTTTATGCGACACTTCTTGAGTGTCGCCTAAACTCTTAAGTGTCGCTATAAGTGACGCTAAAAACAGAACGTTTACAAACTTTATTTATACTAAGTGTCGAACTTGTATAACCTCAAACCCTTATACGATACGACTTCTAAAACACCTTGGAACATACTTTTAAGTATAACATTCGAAATCAAGATAATAATGTTGAGATTATTATTACAAACAATCACCAACGGGCCGTACACGTTTTCAAAACTCAATCTAATCAACCAAATCGTAGTCATTTGGACAAGTCAAACAACCAAATCGTAGTAATTTGGACATTCTAGTTGGACGAACAACTACAAAGGTGATCTTTATAGATACCTACCCATGTTAACAACCATCTCATGTCGTGGACACCCTTAGGTTACAAGTCTTCGGACATCACTACACGGCTAATCAACTCAAGTTTATTAAGTTAAACTCTCAAGACTCAGGTGAGTCTCATAGCTCCTATTTTACTGTTTTCATCAGGGTGTGATACATTGCTCGATTTATTTACATGTGAACGCAAGTACAATCAAAATCAAATACTACATGAGTTGTTTTCAACTAATCAATTTAAAGTCCTCCACAAGCATAGTTTGGTAATACATCTGTAGCGTGAATGTTAGTATATGATATCATATAGGATTGACAATCCTCATCCGGGTTAGCAAGCACTAACTGGTCAAATGGACGCATTAGCATTTGGGTAGACGAGTGTAGATTAGGCACTCGTAGGAGGCACCTCGATCGGAATTCCTTCATTGGACCCGACCCTCAAGTTAAGCTCAGACTATGTACTCATGGCTGTATAACTTTTATTTTGCTTTATAGCAACTTAAATTCAATTAAATCTTGCGGTTCATACGATATGTTTTGACATACGAACCTGTGAGCTCACCAGCGTTTCGCTGACCCATTTTTGCATGTATCACAGGTACTCAGCAGTAGGTTGGACTGCCCGATCAGGATACTTTAGCTCATGTCAGCATACAAACATTCAGAGATTTAGCTGCATTATTATATTTTGTATAAATTAATTATGTATGTAATTCTCTCAATTTCAACCGAGCTAATGTAAACTATACTTTTGATGTAAACTTTTGTTTTATCAATACAAGTTGTAAAATGACGCATTTAGTGGTCGTTCATTATATCTTTGTGCTGTGATTATTGATTAGTCGCGCCCCGACCCGAATCGCTTCCGCATCATAATTTGGGGGTGCGACAGTATCAGAGCCTAAGGTTATAGTGAACTAGATTGCATTTAGTGGGCCTAGACTATGACCGTTAGGCAGTATTTCCCTATTAAGCATGACTGGTTCAGGAATCACAGCATACGACTTTAATTTAACATAGCCTGATCAACTATGTACAATTAAAGAAAGATGATGTGAGGTCTGAAATGGTTATGTCGAACGGGAATACACTAGTTGACTCTGACCTCGAGAAACATGTCTGTGCTAGACACCCAATAGGCTATTATGTGATACGAAGTATACATAGATAGGCCTCACTCACGTACTACATCTTAGGCTATATTATATATGTATTATATGAATATAGGCCTCATTCTCTCTAACGCTTTGTCTCAGAAATGGCAAACACACCACCCAATTCATCACGCTCTCATCCGTATGGGTCACGAAACTCAAGGGTAGCTAGGAGGGACTCTAGGTTGCCTCGAGCTATCCCCTATCCTACTTCAAACAATCTAAATAACCAGTCCCAGAGGCAAGAAACAACTAGCCAATGGCGATGGTTATCAAATCGACTCAATACCTGGAGGGACGAGGAAGGAATCCGACTCCCCACATTGAACGGAGGGTCCTCCAACATGGAAGTCTCTCCCTATACTCAAGAACCTGCTCATTTCACTGTGCCTGTCTTAGCTGCCAGGGTACACCGTCACGAGCAACAACTTCGCGATATGGATATCGAACTGCAGGAAACTAACGAAAATTGGAGACTCACATCACTCGAACGTATCAATCAAGTCTCTGAAGATCACTAAAACACTGTCAGCAACATGGACATCCTCCGCAACCAAATGGGTGAAACCATCGAAACCATGGAGGTCATCCACAACCAAGTGATTGGTAATCGAAACGAAATCTCAGTCCTACAATCAAGGTTGAATCAGTACGAGACACGTCTAAGGGAAACCGAAGACACCCTCCGAATGGTTAGCACACTTGCAGAATCTATGGACCATCTCGCCGCACTACTACCACAACTCAATCTACGTCAGAATTAGCCGAGGCTGAATCTGTACTCTATTATGCTTTCGTAGGACCTATGTAATTCGACCGGATGTAACAATTTCCGGTACTTTTGTAAAAACATCTAAGGGGCTGTTTACTTTTTTTTAACATTAAGTGCTGTTTGCATGTGATGTCTGTTTGGATAAACATATCTGTTTATAACAAGTGCTGTTTAAGTAAATGTAATTTTTTTTTGACCAAAAAGATGAAGTTAAATGATATAAAGTTTGAACAAGAAATGACGTGTTCAATTTCTATCGGAGAAAAAATGATGAAATATATATATATATATATATATATATATATATATATATATATATATATATATATATATATATATATATATATATATATATATATATATATATGTATATATATATATATATATATATATCATTAAGTGCCTCTTTTTGGTAAGGGCTTCATTTTTCTACCTATTTCAGAAACAGATATTCTTTTCAGATTAAGTGAAAAAGAAACAACAATTTATCTGTTTGGAATAAGAAGTATATGTAAACAGACCATAAAGAGAAAAGTAAACAGGCCCTAAGTCTATAACTTTTGGAACTCGTAACTCAAAATTGTCTATCATCTTTTAGATTCGTAATATCAAGTGACAATTTACTTCAATTATTCTACCTTATCAATTTTTACATTGTGATGTTGTATATTACCGCTTTTATATATATACATATACAATTTCTTATGTACCATTTGTTTCTTTCTTGAAGAATCATGCCGCCGATGAATAAAAGTTACAGTGACGCCGAAATCAATGCCATTGTTTCTCGAGCCGTAGCCGATTCTTTGGCTGCTCGGGACTCACAACGAAACAGTGATCAAACTGTTGATATTACCTCTGTTACCAAACCCTGTTCGTACAAGGATTTCCTCAGTTGCAAACCCTTCAACTTTAAGGGCACGGAAGGTGCCATCGTTCTAATTAGGTGGATGGAAAGAATGGAATCAGTCTTTAGCCTCTGCAACTGTACCGAGAATAGCAAAGTCAAATTCACTGCTTACACCTTTCAGAAAGGTGCACTCACGTGGTGGAATACTCATGCCAGTTCTGTGGGCATTGAGGTAGCAAACCAACTCCCATGGGTTGATCTGAAGAAAATGCTGAAAGAACAATACTGTCCCAACGAAGAACTGCACAGGTTGGAGGAAGAGTTCTGGCACCTGACTGTGCAGGGAACCGATATCGATGGATACACCACCAAATTCCAGCAACTTGCCCTCTTATGCCCGGGTTTGGTCGATCCGGAGGAAAAACGAATCAAGAAGTACATCCGCGGCCTCCCGGAGAATATCCAGGGGAACGTCGCCTCATCCAAGCCAACCACCATCCAAAGTGCTATCCGTCTTGCACATAAGCTCATGGCGATGATCGTCAGCCGTGAGGCATCCACCACACCTTCTAACAACAAACGCAAATCTGCTGAACACCATGACCAACCAAACAAGAAAACCAATGTCATCCAAGTTTACAACACCAACTTTGAACCCAAAATGGGAACACTGGAAGCAAACCCTATTGTTCCAAGTGTAACCACCACCATGATGGTCCATGTAATACCCCTTGCAACAACTGCAGGAGGTACGGACATACGACCAAAGATTGCCGAGCTCCCAAATCTAACAACAATACCTCCAGCAACAACAACGCCAGGCCATCCAGAGCCTGCTTCGAATGTGGAAACACCGGACACTTCAGGAATGAGTGTCAAAAACTAAAGAACAAAGGCAACAACAAAAACAACAACAACAACAACAACAACAATGCAAGAGGTAGAGCCTTCGTACTCAACTCTGGGGACGCCCGTCAAGATCCGAATGTGGTCTCGGGCATGTTCCTCCCCAATAACTTATCTGCTTCTGTTCTATTTGATACGGGTGCCGATAGAAGCTTTATTTCTGATGAATTTTACCCATTGCTTGACATCACCCCCACTGCTCTAGATGTTAATCACACTGTAGAACTAGCGAACGGTAAACTCATAGAAACCAATAGTGTAATCCCTAATTGCACTCTAAACCTAGCCAACAAATCTTTCTCAATCGATCTTATGCATGTTGAAATTTGAAGTTTCGACGTCATCATTGGTATGGACTGGTTGTCCAAACACCGCGCTGAAATCATTTGTTATGACAAAGTCGTTCGCATTCCTCTCGCCGCCAGTAGAACTTTGATCATACAGGGGGAGACCGGTGGGACGAGACTAAACATCATCTCTTGTTTGAAAACTCAAAAATTTCTGAGAAAGGGTTATCCGGCAATCCTCGCGCACATCATGGAGAAAAGGTCGGAGGAGAAGCGACTTGAAGATGTGCCAATCGTTCAAGACTTTCTAGAAGTCTTTCCCGAAGAACTGCCTGGCCTACTACCACCAAGACAGGTTGAGTTCTCAATCGACCTCGTGCCAGGTGCTGCACCTGTGGGCCGAGCACCATACCGTTTAGCCCCATCCGAATTTCTGGAGTTGTTCACCCAGTTACAGGAACTCCTGGAAAGAGGATTCATTAGACCGAGTTCTTCACCTTGGGGAGCTCCGGTCTTATTCGTGAAAAAGAAAGACGGTTCTTTCAGAATGTGTATCAACTACCGAGAGTTGAACAAGTTGACTGTCAAGAATCGATATCCACTTCCTCGTATTGATGACCTGTTTGACCAACTTCAAGGGTCGAGTTTTTATTCAAAGATCGATCTTCAGTCAGGTTATCACCAACTACGTGTTCGCGACACCGATATCCTGAAAACTGCTTTCAGAACCCGTTATGGGCATTACGAATTCCAGGTGATGCCATTTGGTCTAACCAACGCACCGGCTGTATTCATGGATCTTATGAATCGGGTGTGCAAACCTTATCTCGACAAGTTTGTTATCGTCTTTATCGATGACATTCTCATTTACTCGCGTAACGAACATGAACATGCGCAACATCTGAATTTGGTGGTGCAAATTTGAACAGATCACAAGAGTTGAATACTCATCAGGTTCAATTTACTCGCGCAACGAATATGAACATGCGCACACCTGGATTATTTGCACTATCATACTCTCCTCAGGTTCAATTGTATAAATTATTTCGTTTGCTTCTTGTAAATTTTTATAAAATTTTTCTTGAATTAATTTATGTTGACTTTTATCTGTATTATCAAAAAACCATTTTCTAAAAGGCTCCCATTCAGGATTTTGAAATTCTTTTGAAATTTGTTTTCTTACCGGTGATCCCGGATTAAAATTAATTTTTTCTTTTATATCCATTAAATATCAAAATTTAATTCTAAGGGTGTAGGTTCCTCTTCTTCTCCAAATATTCCATGGGCTATATTATTATTTTTTTAATTCTATATTTTTAACTCTATCTTCTTCTCTTAATTGAGGAGTTGAAAATCTTGAGCTAGCTAATTCGACTTTGTAATCTAAAGGTGATATATGTGAATAAGATCTATTAGATCCGGTTCTTCTTAAATTAGGTTCTACTTTTTCTTTTTCTTCAAATTCTATTTGAATTGTTCCATCTGAACTTTTAATTATACTAGCTAAATCACTATTAATAATTGGTTGAGGAGGAACAGCTCCTTCTAAAACCCAATTTTGAGGGAATTCTATTTCACTCCACTTTATTGTTCTTCTTGTAGAGATTTTTGACATATCAAAATTACTTTCTATCAATATTGTTTCATTATTTGGTTTATTCATTTTCCTACATTTAGGATTCATAGTTGTGAGTGGTTTGTAATATATTCTATAACAAATACATATTAATTCCGATCTTGGCATATAATTATAACCATGAGTTTTGACATTTAATGTTAAAGCATCTAGAATATTAATATCAGATAATGATAATTGTAAATTTGGATAAACATTAAAATATACGTGTCCATGTGCTAAACTGGACTGTATAATTCCTATTAAAGATTGTTTCCAATTTCTATTACGACCATCTCGTAAAACAGCTATAAAGCTTTCAGGTAAACCTTATAAAGTTAAAGGTTTAAAAGCAATTTGTACTAGACCTATATGTAAGTAGTTAAAATTATCTAAATACTTATTAATATCTCTTTGACTCAATAATTTGATTATCATCTCATTATTATCTAGAGTTAATGTTTCTTCAGTAGTCTTTATCGAGTGAATTAATCCTAATTCTTCAAAAGTACCTAATTCATATAATACTTTTGGTTGTATTTTTGGAATTGTCCATTTATTAAGTAAATCTAAATTTTTAGGAATTTCATATTCTTCATTTCTTGAAATTTTTTAACGGAATTTCTGTTATCTTTTTTGAACATATTTAAAAAATTCATTTTTTGAATTTTATGTTCAATTAGTTATACACTTATTATTATTAATCATGGACTATACATATATACACTATTTAATAATATATGAAATCCATGACTTTTGTGTCTATAAGTTATCTTAGTATAGTTTAATTATAATAGTGCGTGATGTGCAAAGGAAAAAGTTGCTCAAGAGAAAACAAAAATGCAATGACTATACTTAGAAACCGTGATCCGTGTTTAAGAATAGACCGTAATTTGATTCATATAAAAATAGACCACGTTTTGTTCATAAAAGGCCGTAGTCTGATTCATTATTCGAAGTTAACTACGGCATATAGTTAGGAATCATGGTCCATGTTAAAAAATAGACCACCTCTCATAAAATGTAATTGTGGTTTGTGTTTTCAAAGAATTTTACCATGGCTTCAAAGATAGACCCGTGTTTCGCTAAATATTTGAACTGTGGTCACGTACTAGAAAGAAAAGTGAAAACGCGCGACTTTTGGCTATCACAGGATTTACGTGATGTTCACTATTTACGTGGTCTATTGGAGATGGTACATAATGGTTTGTGTACTAGTGACACCAAAGCTTTTTAAGTCATACACCACAACAAATATTTTGTCTTGGTCACTGATATATATAGTGACAATCACGTTTTTATTAAGTTTTAGTTTCTTCATTGAACAACATTTTTGTTAATATTTACCATACTCACTTATGTATATGCACAATTATAGGATAATATATTTTTCTTTGGGAAGTAAGTGCGAGAGATCCTCATTAAATTCCAAGTGCTAGTTATCCAAAGGAAAGTGGAAGTGATGAAGATTATGCATATATCTAGACTTCAAGCAACAAGTTTATGGGTTATATTCTATGCTTATTTGATTTACCTTTAAGACAATTCAATACGATGGTTTAAGACTTTTTAGTAGTAATGTTTATGTTGCTTCCCAGATTTAGCATTTGTATTCGAATGGTTTTCTTTAATAGCATTATCTTTCTTGTTATTAAACTTTAGTTTATGGTGTTTGTTTTGATAGTATTTGATATATAAATTTCACTACATCGATTTTAGAAAATTTGCACAGAAATATAACCATAAACATTTATGAATTTACTCACGAAATTACATCATTGTGGGTAAATTAAAATATTTACCCACGATTTATACACACGGTTATATTTGTGGTTGATTTCACCCACAAATTATTAGAGGTGAGATAAAAATATTTACCCATGACTTTTAAACACGACTTTATCCATGAGTAACTTTTACCACTGATTACCCACGACTACATCTATGGGTATTTCATATTCATCCCAAAAATCCCACAACATATTTACCCACGAGTTTAACACGATCACCCACCGAACATGTCGTGTGTAATATCACCCACGGACTTAAAATTTCGTGGTTACAGGATTAGCCTCGAAGGGTTTACCCATATATCTACATTTGTGGGTAATCCGTGTGTAGTAGCATGTTACCCACGAATTTAGGTCGTTTACACACGAATTTAGTCCGTGGGTAATCCGCATCTTTCTTTTAAAAAGAAATGGATATATTGAAATGAAGTCAATGATGTTATACACGGAGAAATGGTGATCAAGCCCTGCCATTATTATATTTTTCTATGTTACAACCTAAAAGATACCAAAAACGTGCATCCCACACAACTCACCTTTCTAGTTTCTATATACTTGAATTCGTTACCACCACAATATCTTATCAAGCCAAAACAAACCAACAATATAAAACCTTTAATTATATATATGGCCGGCCAAAAAAAACCACCGCCGGCTGTTTCACCATCTCTGTCATCCTCCCGGACAAGATCACCGCCGGTTGTTTCATCATCTCTGTCATCCTCCCAGTCCCGATCACCGGGAGGAGTATCCCTTCAACCATCATCGCCAAGAAAAAACCCATCAAAATCAACAAAAATCCTTCGACGTGTTCGGTCAGTTTTCCGGTCATTCCCCATCATAACACCCGCAGCATGTAAGTTCCCAGTGTCCCTTCACAGCCAACATCATGACAACAATCACATCCATGGTGGGACCCGAATGACCGGGACCCTTTTTGGGTACCGGAAAACACGAATCAACTTAGCAATCCAAGAAAACCCAAGGTGTTTGCCAGTGCTTTTGCTAGAACTCTCAATCCCAACTGGGAAACTACTACAAGAAATGGGATTAGGGCTTGTTAGAATCGCATTAGAATGCGAGAAACGAGGTGGGAAAACCAAACTTGTTGATGAGCCGATATGGACAATGTATTGTAATGGTCGAAAAATGGGTTATGGTGTAAAGAGAGAGCCTACGGATGACGATTTGTACGTCATGCAGTTGTTGCATGCAATATCTATGGGAGCTGGAGTTCTTCCAGCTTCTGGTGGTGATATCGACGACAACAACAACAACGACGATAATAATAACGAAACTGATATTAATGCGGTCACTGGTTCATCGACAGATGGAGAGTTAACATACATGCGTGCACATTTTGAACGAGTTATTGGATCAAATAATTCGGAGACATATTACATGATGAATCCTGATGGTAATAGCGGTCCCGAATTAAGTATTTTCTTTGTTCGAGTTTGAAAATTTGGTTTTTTCGTTTAATATAGATAACATGAAAGAGGTATTATTCGAAATTTTATTTGTGAAGTTGCATGTGAAGATGATAGAATAGATCAGTACATGTGATAATGCTATGTGTTTGATGTTTGTTAATCCTCTTATATTCCTTGTTATTTATATACAAAATAGTGAAATGGTTAAATAGCATTTCATCTGAAAAGACTAGGTAACAATTAAGAAGATACAGATTATAATGCACCATAAATCACACCAAAACATCATCCTAAACAACGAGCATCTAGAAGGACGGACATCTTATTTTTCAAAACAAACACCTAGAAAAATCTCATGTTTTAGCGAACCTAAAAAACCGAACAACTTATTTGATCCATCGATCAGCATCAAGAGATTCATCACAAGAAAATCTGTACGTTTTTTCCGATCAGACCACCGTTACCATTGGTATATTAGACTTCTTTGGAAAAGTCGATTTCAACCACCACAAAAATGGCTTAGTTCATTTTCTTTTAGATAAGTGATAAATCCGAGTCGCCCATCTACATGTCCTTGCCAGAGACTCCGATGGGGTACTGTTTGGGATTGGTTAGCATGTAAACAAATACAAACATCCTTGCAGAAAAAATCAGCATGGCAAGTTGGCAACATCTACTTATTTTTAAGTGAACGACTTATAAATAATATGAGACACCCTGATGGGCTTTAATAAGTTGCATTGTTGCCCATCCATCTTGAAAAGTAGTTGTGAAAGCCCAAAAGGCCCAAAATATAAAGCCCGTCATTATATTCTTCGTCCAAATGTATCTCAACTAGTGTGGATGCTGCGCTTCGCTGCAGATAAAGTTGTATAACACATATCATGACATCATGTACATAGTAAAACTTTCGGCTAAATAGGCTAAAACTTATAAATCACACATAAATGGAGTTTTATATAAAAAATCTCCTACTCAACTTTTCGATAAAAGACTTTATACAAAACCCCCATCGTAGGTGGTTAATGACCATTGTATGTAATCTTTGAAATGAATTCTGTTTGTCTAATTAATAATACATACATGCTTTTAAGTAACCAAACAATAATAAGTATTTTATAATCCTGTTCTGAGTTCTGAAGACGTTAATCTGAATATTTACAGGTATATTAAACCTCATATTTTGGGGCTCTTTCAACAGTATGTATTTTTGATATACATTCATCTAAATGCCTCTGATTTTGACATGGATATAACATCTACTTAATAACTTTTGTTACATACATTATTAACATGTACATATCCATAAAAATAACATTTTTTTTTATATATAGAAAAATTAAACGAAAATTATACCGTATTAATTTTTTCTCAATTCAAAACGTCATTTTGAACACGCAAAAGCTATTTCGAAAAACATCACTAATTATAAGACTTGAATCCTTTATACATTTTTGGAGATCCAAGTATAAAATAAAGTATAAAGTAATATATATGAAATCCCATCCCATCCCATAATAATATTATTATAGGGTAAGGTTCAAATGAGACTAAAATTTTTTGTGAGAATAGAGGAACCAATAATATGGTGTCATGTGTACAAAGAGAATAAAAAACCCATTTACCCCTTAAGTTAAATATCTCACAAACGACAAATCGAAAAATTATGAAAATTGCACCATTAGATTCAGCGTTTGATCCTCTTCGATTTGCCGTCCATTAACGCATACTTTCGACGAGTTTTTTTTTTTTCTCATTATTTTTAGTGGGTTTCACATTACTAACACGTGTGTTACAGTCTTGCGTTTAGGGTTTAGGGTTTGGGGTTTAGGGGTTAGGGTTTAGGGTTGGGAGTTTGGGGTTTCGTCTCGAAACCCCAAACTCCCAACCCTAAACCCTAACCCCTAAACCCCAAACCCTAAACCCTAAACGCTTTATAAAACTCTAAACCCTAAATTATACTAAACCTAAACCCTGCTAAACCCTAACACTAAACCCTGCTAAACCATAACACTAAACCCTGCTAAACCCTAACTCTAAACCCTAACCCTAAACCCTAAATCAAATGTATAATCAATCACTAACACATGTGTTACTAATATGTAAAACCCACCAAAAAAAAAAAAAAAATTCATCGGAAGTATGCCTTGATGGACGGCAAATCGAAGAGGATAAAACGCTGAAAAATTTGGTGCAATTTTCATGATTTTTCGACTTATCATTTGTGAGATATTTAATTTTTAAAAACGTGGATGAGAGAGAAAAAAGTGACACATGGCATATTGTGGTTAATTCTCCCATTTTCACACAAAATAAATGGTCTCAATTGAACTCTTCTCTATTATTATAATCAAAAGTTATTTCGGTGAGTGATACAACAAAGTTAATGAATAGAAGCGACGTACACTTGGAAACAAATCACAATCATACAAATACGTGTCTTCCTATTCTATTCCTTTTTGAAACGATAAAAGAAAATAATGAAAACCTACAAAGTTACAAACTACAAAACCATCTTCTAAAACCATAGACTACAATTGTCTCTCCTAAAAAAAAGGGGTTTCTTCATCTCATAATTTTCCATTTAAATTAGAAAATTTCTCCTTTCATCGAGATTAATTTTTGCTCATAGGTAAGCAAAATGTTCATGCTTTTGCTACATAGATGGTAATTTGTGGTGACTGACGGTGGGCGTGATTATCGGCGGTGATGACGGTGACAGTACCGGCAAGAACTTCCAATAACCAACCGACTACTTTTTGCCCTCTTCACCTTTATTTGTTTTCTGTACCTGTCGATTTTGATTTTTACAGATTTAATTTCTTGGTCAATAATGTAGGCGACGTTACACCGGAAAGTAACGGACGAACCTAACCCGATCCAGTAAGAATACGAAAAATACTTTCTATTATCTTCTCCTTTTGCCTCACATCCAAATAAATGTTGAGGCGGTGCACTCCATCGAAAAAGTTTAAAGCCACCGAATAGAATCGCTAAAACCACTTTCTGACGAAGAGTAACAAACGACATATAAATCTACGAAAACGCATGCCTCTCCGGCGAGTCATTTATTGCCGATTACGAACTTCACCACCAGCGTTTGTGACATCGCCAGCAGGATTCCGGCCAACACCAGCCATCTCCGTTTTGTTCTTGTCAAGCTTTTAAAAAAGACAAAAAGAAAATAAATTATTTTGTTGCTAAAAGTACTACTCCCTCCGTCCCAAAATTATTGTCCACCAACAAAAAACACACAGTTTAATAAAAGTGGGACCACAACAGTTTTCAACCACTCAAATAGAATCTGCACCCACTAAACTCTCTTCTTATTGGTTGAAATGTGAAGTGGACAATTATTTTGGGACGTCCCAAAAAGGAAAGATGGACTATAATTTTGAGACGGAGGTAGTATATTACTATCTGCCACGTTCAAGCCACCGTGTTGAAGCCATGGTATTTGACTTTTTTTCAGCAAAAACAAAATATATAAATAACCTAACTTTTTTACATAATTACAATTATGTCCATTCAAAACGACAATTTTGCTATATGAAACGACAACGGATCCACCACAAATGTATATAAGTACGATTCCATTTCTAAAAGTTAATTAAACCAAGATTGTTACTCGTTTTTTGTCTTTGTAAAATTCGGATCGTAATATCAAATCGATATCTAATTAAGAAAATACTCCTATAATATAAATATAATATATAGTGTAGTCTCATACTCTCATACGTATGTGTTATAATAGATCTAAAAAAAAGGTTATTGGAGGGAACCTTTAACCCCGGATCCGTAGATCCACGGAGCCCCACCCGCAAGAGGCAACCCGTCCGGCTAAACACCTGGCCCCAGTGACCCCACACACGGAGCATAGGATTTTTTGTACTCCCAGAAGCTTGAACCCGGGTGGGGCGTGGGGATTTGCGGCGGCGGTACCACTGAGGCAAAGCCCCATTGGTTATAATAGATCTAAAAGAACAAAGATTTGACAATTTTTTTTTTTTTAGTTCGAAGACTATAACATTAATTGATAACGATTTACATTACTATATTTGTTATTAATGATATAGATTTTTAGGTGTTAAACTAGTTTAGTTAAAGAATTAATTAGTTTACTTGTAGTAATTTATTACTCCATCCGTCCCAAAATTATTGTCCACAGACAAGAAACATGCAGTTTAAGAAAACATAATTATTATACTGTACTTTTCTGTACTATGACAGTTTTACCCTTACTTTTTACCTACCTTTTTATGACATATATATAAAGTATGGATATAATAGGAAGTTTAGTTAATTATACCATTATACTTTTGGAAGTGGACAGTTACATTGGAACGTCCAAAAAAGGAAACATGGACTATAAATATGGACGGAAGGAGTATATAATAAGCATACTAGCTCAATGACCCGTGACTACACGGGTGTTGTTATATAAAAACTTAAAAATAACTAATCATAGCAATCTCTCGGTTTTGATTCAGTAAACTTTAGGTGATCTGTTTTACCCTAATTGTATAACGTATTAATCTATAGTGATAAAACAATTATTACTGAGATCAATTTTCATAATAAATAATGCTTATCCTATCACCTGTATTTTTTGATCATAGTCAGCTGAATTATAGGTAAAACATAGAATGTAACATTAGATCTTTTTGATTGTAAAATCTAAAAGTCAAAAGACTCGTGATTACCCATTTAACAAATTACTATGAAGTGAAACAACCTTTTATGTTTTAACTCTAGTGCATTTCAAACTTAAAAAAAAAAAAACCCAACAATTTCCATTAGAACCATTTTAATATCGATAAAAACTTGATCATAACTCTATATGACTACATATATAGTACGTACAAATCTATGCATATATGGTGATTCTTTTCAAAGTTAAGATAATAAGTATTTCAAACATTCATATATACATGGTATAGTTAAACCATAGAGCAATAAGAAAAATTGACTCAAATAACTTAAAAAGGTAGGTAGTACCAAATGATAGGAACATATCTAAGAAATGTTCGAGTACTTGAAAAGTAAAAAGGAAAACACATTATACATGGGTAATTGTTTAAAACCATGTTAATATCTCTGCTTATTCTATTTAATAACAATTTTAAAACCCAATTTGCAAGTTGATCTGATGTTTGTGTGCTTCACACGATAGTAAACATGATTCAATTACAGTGAGAATCTATGGTAGTTGATCATCTTAAAATTATGGAGCAAACCAAAAGATTTTGAATCACTGCTATTCATATTTTAGTTTTGGAACAAACGCTACTAAACTCATGGGGCTACCTGAAAGAACTCTATGCACATTAATTGTTAAAACCAAATAAAATATCAAGCAGAAGCTTAAAACCATTTGCATACAGTTAATATGATACAAACACTAAGATAAAATATTTAAAATCCAAGCAACATCAAGTTGCATATGCAGAATAAATGCAAGATCAAAATCGAATACGTCGAAAGAGATATTCTCATTGCCAATATCGTTAACGTATGCTACGGTTCATTAAAATCACCAATTATAAAGGCAAACATGATAAACATCAGATATGGGTCAAAAACTCAAATTAACCAATAATAGTCCAATAAAATGTACCTGCAAACAAATTTGTAAATCAAATAAGTTGGATGTGCACTAAACCATTAACAGATGCAACAAAAAAAATCAGTACTATTTGACCTTATTTGTAGGGTCAGATTGACTACGACTTCAAGTGAATATTCAGGACAAAAGACTTAACTTAGTTTCAACATAAATGAAATTATGAAACCTGCTTGTTTTAGAACTGAGACGAAATTCAAGCAGTGTTTGTTTTAAAACTGAGTTAAAATTTGGACAACAATTGTTGTAAAAAGGTCAGGGTAGGGTAGGTTTACACAGTATCATAGAATATGTGTATTCAAGAAGTTTACCAAGGACACATCTTGTGAACCACTGAAAAGCTCCATTAGACCGCTACCATTAGAGTAATTCAGGTCACCTCAAATAAAACTATCCGTTTTGACCCGTCAACCAACCAACCTGTTTACCCACAACTTATCTTTATTCAGTTTAGCTAAAATGAGAAGCAGAATAATCAAGAAAAATTAACATAGTTTTGCTATGATTATACTGTTAAGGCAACTTATGCCCCCTACTCTTCTTTTGTAGTAATAATAATAACAATGAGCAAATATTAACATATATCAGTTAAATAGGTTAAGGCATTATAAATCAATTTTCATTCAAAACATCAGCATGAAACTAAAAAGATATGAAAGCATAAATAAAGCCTCATGCCATCAAAACATGTTAAAAGATCCAACAAAGCCTTGATAACAAAGTTGGGCAAAATTGTTAAGTCTAGACTATGACATCACCAAAAATGAGCAATTTACAATAGGTTAGATGTAAAATACATTGTAATCTAAGCACATATTCAAACTTGCAGAAATAATTGGAAAAGCAATTGATATCGTTGCAACTGTTTCTACCATCAGAATTTTAATAACCTTGCATATGCAAACGAAATCAATATATTATTTGGTCGTTATTTAGAGAAAATAATTGATGAAAAGTAGAATAACACATACCTTAAACTTAGAATCACACTAATCTGGATAGAAATAGCAACTTCTTTAAAATCAAACCTTGTGAAACAACCTTCCATCTTCAAAAAAAATAAAAGAGTGTAAAGGAAGTTTCATGTTTTCGAGGAAAGTGATTGGCCAGAAGTCATTTGCATGTGTTTTGGGCAGAGCTTCCAAGTTATGTGCCCTGCATAAAACACAATAAAAAAGAAGTTGAGAAGCATTGGGCGTATTTTAGAAGAAGAGAGCACAACTTTTTTAACAATAGTTGAAGCAAAAACACAACTACAAATCAATAAAAGTAAGAGTATTAAATCAGAACTCGTATGCTTCAAAATACACATACACATAATGTAACACCCCCAGATTTACTGTTCGCGGAAGCATACATTGGGGTGTTACAGATTGGTATCAGAGCCTAAGGTTATAGTGAACTAGGTTGCATTAGTGGACCTAGACTATGACCGTTAGGCAGTATTTGCTGTTAAGTGTGATTGGTTCAAGAGTTACGTCATACAAGTTTAATTTAACATAGCTTGATCAACTATGTACAATTAAATAAAGATGATGTAAGGCTTGAAATGGTTATGCTGTAATAGGAATACATTAGTTGACTCTGACCTCGAGAGAAACCGGGACTCATAATTGTTGTGCTAGACACTCATAAGACTATTATGTGGTATGAGTATATATACATAGTTAGTCATCGATCAAGCACAGTACGCTAGTCTATTATATATTATATATATAGACACTCACATATTCAAACACTTTGTCATAGAGATGGCAACACACACCCACCGAAACATCTTCTATTTTCATCCCACTCTCGACAACATCTCTTGAAATCGCGAAACTCATAGGTAGCTAGGAGGACCACCGAGTCACTTCGAGCGAGACCTTACCCAACTCAAAACAATTCAAATAACCAGGCTAGTTAGCACGTAGTTGCTAGTCAGTAGAGATGGTTATTCAACTCCTCTTGATTGTTCTATAATGTTGATTGTCATATTGTGATGTTGTATATTACCGCATTTGTATATGTACATCTATGATAATCATCATTTATGGACAATCTCTCACGAACCCTATCCTTCTATTCTCAGGAAAATCATGCCGCCAAAGTCAAGGACTTACACTGATGCCCAGATGGCATCTATTATCTCTCAGGCTGTGACTGAAGCCTTGGCGCGACATTCGTCAGAGACCCCCGAAAGGAATAGTGGTACTGCCAATACCCCTCCCACTACCAAGCCCTGTTCCTACAAGGATTTCCAAAACTGCAAACCCCTGAGCTTTAAAGGAACTGAAGGAGCCATCGGCCTAATCAGATGGGTTGAGAAGATGGAATCCGTCTTTCGCATTAGCAAATGTGCGGAAGGGGATAGAGTTCAGTTTTCCACATGCACCCTTGCTGACGGTGCCCTCACCTGGTGGAACTCGTATACCCAGTCTGTGGGTATAGATACCGCCTATCTACTTCCCTGGGAAGATCTGAAGAAAATGCTCACAGAGGAGTATTGCCCATCTGAAGAACTCGAGAAGCTAGATGAGGAGTTCTGGCATCTTAAGGTTCAAGGAACCGACATTGTTGGTTATACCACTAGGTTTCAACAACTGGCAACCCTCCGCCCAGCCTTAGTAAGCACTGAGACCGACAAGGTCAAGAGGTACATTCGCGGTCTTCCGGAACCTGTCCGGGGGAACGTCGCTTCTTCCGGAAAAACCACCATTCAGGGAGCAATTCGTTTAGCTCATGAGCTCATGGCTATGCAAGAGAGCCAAGGAAACCCTGTCTCATCTTCTGGGAACAACAACAAGAGAAAATGGTCTGGAAATCAGAACCAGCAGACCTTTAAAAAGACTGAGATTGTCAAGAATGACACATCAGGTTCTGGTGAGAGAAAAGGGTACACTGGAAATAAACCCTACTGTTCAAAGTGCAATCGTCATCATGATGGTCCTTGTAGTGCACCCTGCAATAACTGCAAGAGGTATGGACATCTTACCAAAGACTGTCGAACACCTGCAACCAACCCCACCGCCAACACCAACAACAACCAACCCCGAGCCTGCTATGAGTGTGGAAACACTGGACACTTCAGGAATGCGTGTCCGAAGCTGAAGAACAAGGGAAACAACAACAACAATGCTAGGGGCAGAGCTTTTGTGCTGAATGCTGGAGACGCCCATGAAGACCCTAATGTGGTCACGGGTATGTTTCTTCTCAACAATTTAACTGCTTCAACTTTGTTTGATACTGGTGCTGATAAGAGTTTTATATCTGAGGAATTTAGCCCACTATTAGACATTTCACCTGTTGCCTTAGAAGCTAAGTACACTGTAGAGTTAGCAAATGGCAAATTGATTGAGGCCGATAGTGTAATACCAAATTGCACCCTAAACCTCGCAAATGAACTATTTCCCATAAACCTCATACCCATCGAGATTGGAAGTTTTGACATAGTAGTAGGCATGGATTGGCTATCCAAGCATCGAGCTGAAGTTGTATGTCATGACAAGATCGTTCGTATTCCTCTCGTCACTGGTAGTACTTTGATCATACAAGGGGAGACCAGTAGGACGAGATTGAATATCATATCCTACATGAAGACTCGCAAGTACCTTAGGAAAGGTTATCAGGCAATCCTCGCTCATGTTATTGAGAAAAAGTCGGAAGAGAAACGATTCGAGGATGTGCCAATCGTTAGAGACTTTCCAGAAGTCTTTCCTGAAGAATTGCCTGGTCTTCCACCACCAAGGCAAGTTGAGTTCTCAATTGACCTTGTGCCTGGGGCAGCACCCGTGGCACGAGCACCATATCGTTTAGCCCCTTCAGAACTTCAGGAGTTGTCTGTTCAGTTACAGGAACTTCTGGATAAGGGGTTTCATAAGACCGAGTTCTTCACCCTGGGGAGCTCCGGTCCTGTTTGTGAAAAAGAAGGACGGTTCATTCAGGATGTGTATCGACTACAGAGAGTTGAACAAATTGACCGTCAAGAACCGTTATCCACTTCCTCGTATCGATGACCTGTTCGACCAACTCCAAGGGTCAAGTGTTTATTCAAAAATAGATCTACGATCGGGTTATCATCAGTTACGAGTTCGCGATGAAGACATTCCGAAAACCGCTTTCCAAACTCGCTATGGTCATTATGAGTTTCAGGTTATGGCCTTTGGTTTGACTAACGCACCGGCAGTATTCATGGATCTAATGAACCGAGTGTGCAAACCATATCTTGACAAGTTTGTCATTGTCTTCATAGACGACATTCTTATCTACTCACGTAATGAGCAAGAGCACGCGCATCATCTCAAAACCATTCTAGAACTTCTCAGACGCGAAGAATTATATGCTAAGTTCTCCAAGTGTGAATTCTGGATTCAGACCGTTCAATTCCTTGGTCATGTGATTGACAGTCAGGGAATTCATGTTGATCCCTCAAAGATCGCGGCTATCAAGTGCTGGCAAGCACCATCAACACCGACCGAAGTACGCCAATTCTTAGGACTGGCTGGTTACTATCGACGCTTCATTGAGAATTTCTCCAAAATAGCTCAACCTCTCACAATACTGACTCAGAAGGAAAAGAAGTTCGATTGGACTGATAAACAAGAGTCAGCATTTCAGCTATTGAAGCAAAAGCTTTGCAGTGCGCCCATTCTATCGCTACCCGAAGGCAATGAAGACTTCGTGGTATACTGCGATGCCTCATACCAAGGTCTTGGTTGCGTGTTGATGCAACGAGACAAGGTTATTGCCTACGCCTCCCGACAACTCAAAGTTCACGAGAAGAACTACACAACCCATGATCTCGAATTAGGAGCCGTAGTGTTCGCCCTCAAAATCTGGAGACACTATCTGTATGGCACGAAATGTACCATCTTCACTGATCATAAGAGCCTCCAGCATATATTCGATCAGAAGGATCTCAACATGAGGCAACGTCGTTGGGTCGAGTTACTCACCGACTATGACTGCGAAATCAAGTATCATCCGGGCAAGGCAAATGTAGTTGCCGACGCCTTAAGTCGAAAAGAGCGCACCAAACCTCTTCGAGTCCGAGCCCTCAGTATTATCATTCATAATGATCTAATCATTCAAATCCTCACTGCTCAACTCGAAGCATTGAAACCTGAAAACATCAAGGAAGAGGCCTTGCGAAATATGGAGAATCAATTTGAAACCAAACCCAATGGGGTCAAGTACTTCGCAAATCGAATCTGGTTACCCAAGTTTGGGAATCTTCGAGACTTTGTGTTGGATGAAGCTCACAAGTCCAAATACTCTATACATCCTGGATCGGACAAGATGTATCATGGCATCAAGGGACTGTACTGGTGGCCGAGCATGAAAGCTGAGATTGCCACGTACGTCAGTAAATGCCTCACATGTTCTAAGGTTAAAGCCGAATATCAGAAACCCTCCGGCTTGCTCCAGCAACCGGAAATTCCTCAATGGAAATGGGAGCAAATCTCCATGGATTTCATCACTAAACTCCCGAAAACATCAAGTGGTTGCGATACTATATGGGTAATAGTTGATCGTCTAACCAAATCTGCTCACTTCATTGCTATGAAGGAAACCGACAAAATGGAACGTCTCACGCGAATCTATATGAAGGAGATCGTATCCCGACACGGCGTTCCAATCTCAATTATCTCTGATAGAGACAGCCGATTCACATCTAACTTTTGGCAATCATTGCAAAAGTCATTGGGTACTCGTTTAGATATGAGTACAGCCTATCATCCACAAACCGATGGCCAAAGTGAAAGGACTATTCAAACACTGGAAGATATGTTACGCGCATGCGTAATCGACTTCGGTGCAAATTGGGAACATCATTTGCCATTGTGTGAATTCTCGTACAACAACAGCTACCACACCAATATTGGAGCTGCACCTTTTGAGGCACTGTACGGTCGTAAGTGCCGATCGCCTATCTGTTGGACCGATGTTGGAGATAGTCAACTCACTGGTCCTGAAATCATTCATGAAACCACCGAGAAGATCGTTGGTATCCAGCAACGGCTGAAAGCCGCACGTGATCGTCAGAAGAGTTATGCTGACGTGAGACGAAAGCATCTCGAGTTCCAGGTTGGGGATCGGGTATTGCTCAAAGTATCACCTTGGAAAGGTGTCATCCGTTTCGGTAAACGTGGGAAGTTAAACCCTAGATACATCGGACCTTTTGAGATCCTTGAAAGGATTGGTCCAGTCGCATATCGATTGCAGCTACCTCCAGAGCTCAGTAGCGTGCATCCCACATTTCACATTTCTAACCTTAAGAAATGCCTGTCCGACGAGACACTCATTATCCCACTCGAGGAAATTCAAATCGACGACAAACTTCATTTTGTCGAAACACCAGTGGAGGTCATGGACCGTGAGGTCAAACAGCTTAAGCAAAGTCGTATTCCAATTGTCAAGGTTCGGTGGAATTCGCGGCGTGGTCCGGAATTCACCTGGGAACGGGAAGACCAGATGCGACTCAAATATCCACATCTATTTTCAGACTCCACTCATACGCCAACTTCGAGTTAAATTTCGGGACGAAATTCTCTTAACAAGGGGAGAATGTGACACCCGTCAAATTAGGACTAGAAATTAGTTCCTAATCATTATGTAATACATGTAGTTAGTGCTATGTATTAGGCTAATTGTATGTATCAAAATATATATTGATGAATATATATATCAGTACTCGATTAGATTTAATCGTTCATTTTTAAATCGGCCGAATTCCGATTCAATTATACGGCGCTGGTAAAAATCAAGTAATTAAGTGACATGGAATTGTTATTTAATACCTTCATAATTATTATATATTATTTTGATAATATATCAAGTATCTCGTATCGTACAAATCAAATGTCCGCGACAAAACTATATATAAATAATGAATTATTATTGAAATTAATAATTATTATTTACATCAGATAAAATAAAACATATTTCGTTTTATACCTTCTTACCCAAACGCGACGAAACCAATTAAATTATATCCGTCTCTCAAACATAAAACAAAGATATATTTTTATATCTCACAAAAAGTATTTTTATACAATACTTCAAATAAAAGTAAATACGACTTCATTTTTAGGAATTTATCAATTTAAAACATTATACTACTTTTACGATCGGGTAAACAAATACGGGTGTTTTGTACTACGAATTAAGCCAACCAACTCCAATAATTGGAGTTGGCCGACTATACCAGACACTCCCTCCTTCACTTCATTTCATTCTCAATCTTTTTCTCAATTCTCTCTCGGCTCTCTCTTTGATTTCACAAACAACAACAACAATAACAATTAACAACAACAGATTATCATCATCAAGTTGGATCACCATCATCATCCGTGCATCACCATCGTTTTCGTCCTAAAAATCATTGTAAGAAATCGTTGATTTAAAGTTTGTAATTTCGTTTTTAAATAGCATATATTAACATGTAATAAGGTTAGGATGTATGATTGTTGGTTAAATTGAGTTTAAAATCGGATTTGGGTAATTTTAGAACGACAGACTCGTTACAGACCTTTGAATCCGGCGGATTCATGGTGAATCCGGCGGATTCCCACCCAGAACCAAGAACAACCCGGCGGGTGCAGTTTGTACCCGGCGCGTCCTTTAAATTATCATGAATCCGGTCGGATTTTATGGGAATCCGGCGGATTCCCTTCATTTGTCACCAATCCGGCGGATTCCCCCTTTATATTTCATGATCCAACGAATCAATAAACTAGCCCGGCGAATTCTAGCTAAAACAGAATAAATAAATTTTCGAAAACATCGACGATTTAACAAGTTAAAACAGGGTAGCTTCTCGATGAAAAATTTATTATAACGGATTGAGCTCAAATTCGCAAGGTCACTCGAAAGCGACCCAATAATCAATGCTAAGTACCTTAGCCTTGTCAGTTTTAGGCCATCCGGGGTCGTTTAGGGGCCGAAAATGGCAGATTACTGTTTTCAGACTCGTACCAAATTTTGTAAATTATGAAATGAAGCGTAACGGATATAATGAACTTGATTAACAACTAAACCTATACGATACGACTTATATATGAAACACATACACTTTTATAAGCACAACAAATCATGTATAATAATAATAGTTTGAAATTACTATTACAAACCATCACCAACGACCCGTATACATTTTCAAAACTCAAACATAATCGACAACCAAAGTATTTGGGCATAACTAGTTGAGGGAACAACTAGCATAGATGGTCCGTAGAGTCATCTAATCAATCAAAACCTTGCGCGTTTAATACGCCTGACAGGTTCAATATCTAATCATTATCAAAACCTTGCGCGTCTAAGACGCCCTGCAGGTTCAGTCGTTGTAACGACATCAAATCATTGTGAATCATTATAATTGTTGGCTAACAATTCATCAGGCTCAGGTGAGTCTCATAGCCCCTATTTTAAATGCTTTTACCTAGGGGTGAGATACATGCTCTGTTTTGTTTTACATGTGAACGCAAGTATCAAATTATCACGTATGCTGCATGAGTTGTTTTCATCTAATCAATCAAAGTCCTCTGAAGCATAGTTCTGTTAATATGATTTAGCGTGAATGTTAGTGTATGGTACCATATGGGATTGACAATCCCCGTCCGAGTTAGCAAGCACTAACCTGTCAAACGGACGCATTATCATTTGTTCAAACGTATGTTGATTAGGCATACGCATAGAGGCACCCTCGATCAGGCACTTGATTGTGATCCTGACCCCTCAGTTAAGCTCAGACTATGTGCTCATGTTGGTTGCATCAATCTTTACTTATTTGTTTAATTACAAATATTCATGTGATACTCATTATTCATTTATTTACATGATTTGTAAATCAACTCATTAAATCTTGCGGTTCATAAATCATATATTATCATATCAAACCTGTGAGCTCACCAGCTTTTTAGCTGACCTTTTAGCATGTTATCTCAGGTACTCAGCAGTAGGTTGGACTGCCCATCAGGATACTGTAGCTCGAGTCGCATGCAATCATATAAACATCAAGAGATTTCCCTGCATTTCTATATTTTGCTAAAATTAGATATGTATTAGAATCTCTCAAATATCTATGCGAACTCGTCTTTTGTAAAACATATGTAGACTTTTACGTTAATCAATGTATTTGTAAAACGACGCATGTAGTAGTCGTTCATTATGTATCTTATGTGCTTTGTGTATTGATTAGTAGCACCCCAATGTATGCTTCCGCGAACAGTAAATCTGGGGGTGTTACACATAAATATGAAAATCTCATATTTTGTTTAATCGTCTACTACACACCTGAAAGTAATGTCATAACAACTCCAAGCAATCATTTATTCAAAAAATAACATCAATACACATTGAAAGTCCCGTAATCACTATCGATTAGTGATTTGGAATCACAAAGTGTAAAGTTTAATTGTAGAAGGGGGGGGGGGTTGAATACAATTTAAAAACAATTTCAGATTTTACCAAGTGTTTCAGCTTGTTTTAAATTGATTATCTATAACAGAGTATGACGGTATTGGAATAACAGATTAAAGATATAACAGTATCAAAGAACGACAAGTAATAGTAGCTGAAAGTGAATTGTATTGATTAAATTCATGAAGTGTTGAATGCGGAATGGATTAACCAAAGTTAATCCAATTCAAACACTTAGCTAACTTATTACAATGAAGAGTATTAACTACAGTGGACATACACGCTGATAGTTAACCTCGCTGAGTCTTAATACACACCTAGACAAACTAGTTCTCTGACAAACAGAAGAACGGTGCATATAACGACTAGCCTCAATAGTACAAAACACTGAACTATTTATACTACAAGAGTTCCTAAAATATCGCCTACAAAATAAGATCTTGGAAGGACACGTGTCGCTGCTTGATTGGTCCTGATCTCTGATAAACCGACATACTGCAGGTCCCAATTCTGTTACCGCAAATATCTCGTTACCTTAAAACCAATCATTTGCTGCCACGTAATTTTTCGGACATATTTCGAACTGGAACACTCTTGCTGATGTATAAATAAGTACAGTACTTTTTAGTACTAGATGTTTAAGAGGCTTTATTGAATAGTCACTGAAGATGCAGTGATCCTCCTCATTCACTGCGAGCTAACATGCTCTTGTAGAATGAATTGAACAAAAGATCTTCAGTGACTAGCTGTTATTCTGGCAGTGACTTTTGCCTTTATTGATTTGAAGAAGTAATGCTCTCGCTGACGTTGATCAGCGACACACCAAGTAGAGCTTTAAATCTTCCTCAGAATATCGAACAGAATGAATGACGATCAGCGAAACCTATCATTAGCAACAGCAGCTTCGATACAATCCATTTCTTCATCGAGTAGTGTACAGTTGAGTTGGTCAGCGACCAGTGACTTCATCATGGTCAGCGACCAGTGACTCAACAATCTCCCCCTAAATGATTGTGATTGAAGCTCCCTAGACAAACTTGTTGCTGTGAAAGTTTATAGTCAGTGTTTAAGAATTTAAACATTCAGTGACTTTATACTTGTGATCCATTCATTTTTATTTTTGGATTCTTTTGATATGATCTGAGTTTTGCACTTTGGTTCAAATATTATTAAAACTAAAAATATAAAGTACATGATCATTTTTAGTTACAATATTCTAATCTGATTTAGATAAGTCAATCTTCTTCAGTGATCAAGAGATTCAGCAACTTTTGATATCTTCAGCTTTGACTCACATTCCTTTGATAGAAGTCATTTTGTGAACGGGAAGACCTTCAACCAGAGTGAAATCAGGCCAAAAATTCGTCCTTCTTGGCATATGATTCAAAGTTTTATCAGGGAAAGATATAGAGATGGCGTCAGTGAACACAATATCATCAGTGAGAATATATATCATCACAGTGCACTTGTCATCAGAGAGAAGACACTAGTGAAGGAAATTTTATATGCAAATATCCTTCTCATGCAGCTTTAACCGACTGAAAATCAATGAGACACATCTGAGCTGCAGTTGATGGAGAAGGATTCATTGCTAAGCTGATATGGCATAAAAATTGCCAAGAAAATTGCAACTCCAATACAGGGAATATGTATTCTTTGAGATAGAAGCCGGAAAGATGATTCCCATGTATCAGCAACTTTCATAGCGTCAGCAATTTTTCCATATAGCGTTAGCAACTTTTCTATATGGTTCTAATAGCGTCAGCAACTTTTCCACATAAGTTGTAGATATGTTGTCCCTGCGATATGATCCAAATAGATGATTTCCAATCAGTAACAATTCTTCATATGAGCACCATTGGTTTTTGCATTCATTCGCACGTTTTCTCCCCCTTGATGATATCAGAAAGTAGATCAACATTTTTCTGTAAGCATCAGCAATTTCTTCATGTAGATATCTCTCCCCCTTGATGATATCAGAAAATGCGATAGTAACTATGTGATCATGTTGTGAATCAGTTTTGGTTTTCTCATCATCAGCTTGTGTTTTAACTGATGGATCTTTAAAAACAGAAAGTGCAGTCTGTATCACTCTCTGTGACTGGAGAGCGACATTGACAGCTGGTGTGGTGATAGAAGAGAGTTGGCCCGGGTCCGTAGCCAGTGATGTGACACCAGATATGAGTGTGTTATCACCCACTGATGTCACTTGCCCTTTGAATGAATCAGCATCCTTTTGTGAGGATGATGAGTGGCTCATGGGTTGACTCGATAAGTAAGTTTTGGTTTTAGCAAGAGTGCCCATAGAGACTGAACGTTCAGTGACTATTTCACTCTTGATCCCTTGATTTGTTAGAAACAGGGCCTTTATTTTCAAACTTTTGGTAGAAGAGTTTGAGTTTTTCTTGGATGGAGGATGATCAGCTTTGGTCACTGGGGGTGTGATCAGTGACGTGATCGATGGGGGGCAGAATCAGACGGGTGTACAGCAGTTTCATACTGGATTACAAGAAAACCTTGTAATCCTAGCAGAGTAGATAAAGATGGCATCACTAGACCAAGTAAAAACAAGGCGATTATAGACCAGGTTGATTTTAAAAGAGAAATTTACCCTGATCTATCAAGTGATGAGATTAATTTCATACTCTGTTTTTATGAAAAAGAGATTTTATGGTGATGAAAATGATTTTGAATGCTGTAATGACAAACTTTCTTATCAACTGAAAGAGGTAGAAGAGTTCCAGTGATGTAAGAAGATTTTAAAACATTAGATTTTGCCGTTACAGAAATCGGAAAGACTTTTATTGGTTTGGGTATTTGAAAAGAATTATGAAAACCAAGAGTTTGTTTTGATTTTGAAAAATAAAATCATTTTGTTTGATTTATAGAAACTCTTGATTAATCAAGTGGTTAAGATTGAGAAAACGTGGTTGATGGTGGTGGTAAGTAGGGGTGGCATAGGGGTGATAATTTATGATGTTTAAATGGAATAGGGGTGATGATTGTGGAGCTTGGTGGTTATTAATGGTGATTTGAAAGGTACGCCGGAAAAGTATATGTGACGTAAGGAAGAAAATAGTGTCAGAGATGCAATTTTGTGACACATCCCTTCAAATAATGATGAAAGAATCAGGGAGACCTTAAAATAAATAAAAAAAAAAAACTTATATTAAAATTAAATCATAATTTTCAATTTGCCTGAGATGTTATCTCACTGATTTGGTCATAACTTAGAATACTAACTAAGTCGGAGAGATTTAATCACTGGTAAATATGAATCATAATAAATTTTTTTTTTTTAATAAAATTTATAGAGACGTATCTTTCGCTGAAAGAGTTACAGCTTAGAATACTAACAAGATCAGCTAAAGAATAGGTCTCTTCTTTTTTTTTTTTTTTTAAATGGGTATAGATTATGTCTGATATGAACTATGTAATATTTTACTATATTTATCTTTCACTGATCTAGTTACAACTTAGAATACTAACACGATCAGCAAAACAAAATATAGGACAATAACAATATAGGTCATATAGAGACATAACAAAAAAAAAAATTTTAAACGAAAATAACTAACTGAGCTTGATAGCTAAGCTAGTCATTTAAGTTTAACATGCCAAGCTCGCTGATAAGAAAATTAAATCTTTTCTCATCTAAAGGTTTTGTAAATAAATCAGCGAGTTGGTAATCAGTTGGAATAAAATGCAATTCAATATCACCTTTCATCACATGGTCCCTGATGAAATGATATCGGACATCAATGTGCTTTGTCCTTGAGTGCATTACTGGATTGTTGTCAATGGCTATAGCGCTTTGACTATCACAGTAGATTGGTATTTCATTGAAGTCAAAGCCATAGTCAGCAAGCTGATTTCTCATCCAGAGAATTTGAGCAGTACAGGCACTTGCAGCAACATATTCAGCTTCAGCAGTTGAAGTTGAGACTGAGTTTTGTTTCTTGCTGGACCAGCTTACTAGCTTTTCTTCAAGAAATTGACAGCTACCAGATGTACTTTTTCTATCCAGTTTCCATCCAGCATGATCAGAATCAGAGTATCCTTTCAAGGAGAAGTCTGAACCAGATGGGTACCAGAGACCAAGATTAGGAGTACCCTTTAGATATCTGAATATCCTTTTGACAGCGAGCAAATGTGATTCCTTAGGATCAGCTTGATACCTAGCACAGAGACATGTAGCAAACATAATATCTGGTCTACTAGCAGTTAGATACAGCAGCGATCCGATCATTCCTCTGTAAGCAGTAATGTTTACAGATTTACCATCAGGATCAGCATGTAGCTTTACTGCAGGTGACATGGGTGTAGCAAGGGTTGAGCAATTAGCAAATTCAAATTTCTTTAACAGATCTTTAACATATTTTCCTTGATTAATGAAAATTCCAGTTTTGGTTTGTTTTATTTGCAAACCAAGGAAAAATGTTAATTCACCCATCATGCTCATCTCATAACTTTTGGTCATGAGATCAGAAAATTCCTTGCACATGTCACTGTTAGTTGACCCGAAAATGATATCATCAACATAGATCTGGACTAATATGACATCTCTCTTATCTCTTTTGATAAATAATGTGCTGTCAATTTTGCCTCTAACGTAGCCACATTTTATCAGGTAGACAGAGAGAGTATCATACCACGCTCTGGGAGCTTGTTTTAGTCCATACAGGGCTTTATCAAGTTTGTAAACATAACCCGGATGTTTTGGATCAATGAATCCAGGTGGTTGCTTGACATACACTTCTTCCTGCAGCTTGCCATTTAGAAAGGCACTTTTCACATCCATTTGATATACTTTAAACTTTTTGTGAGCTGCATAAGCCAGAAATAGCCTGATTGCTTCAAGCCTAGCAACTGGTGCAAAGGTTTCGTCATAATCGATGCCTTCTTGCTGACAGTAACCTTGTCCAACTACTTTAGCTTTGTTTCTTGTAACCACACCATCAGCATCCATTTTATTTCTGAACATTCATCGTGTTCCAATCACTGATTTACCAGTGGGATGTGGTACAAGCTTCCAAACTTTATTTCTTTCAAACTGGGATAGCTCTTCTTGCATGGCAGCTATCCAGTGATGATCAGTAAGTGCTTCATCAACCTTCTTTGGTTCTATTAGAGACACAAAACTTACAAACAAACAAAAGTTAGCAGTTGTTGATCGTGTATGAACCCTGGATTGTGGATTACCAATAATCAATTGATTATCAATATGTTTTGTCCACTTAGTCATTCGCTGCGGTTCAGCAGTGACTTGATTATTTTGTGAGGGTTCAGAGGGCAAATCAACATTTGTAGCATGAGTATTATTGTTATGTGAGTTTTGGTTTGGACATTGAGTTGATGATGATGGGACATCTGTAGGTAAAGATGATGTTCCTGAATTATTCTCAGCTAAAGTAGAACTGGAATTGATTTCAGGAACATTATCTTCACCTTCAGAATCAGATGAGAAATTTTTATATTTCTTATCATTTGATCTGATTTCATTTGATAAGTCACCATCCATTTTGTTAAAAACAAGATTTTCATATTCTTTTGGATCAGTGAGTGACTCATCATATGATTCATCAAAAGTAACATCTATTGATTCCTCAATACATTCTCTTCGTTTATTATAAATTCTAAAAGCTTTAGAGATGATTGAGTAACCAACAAATATTCCTTCATCAGCTTTGGGATCAAACTTTCCTAAGTGATCTCTTTTGTTTAGAATGTAGCAGGTACTACCAAAAACATGAAGAAAATTTATATCAGGTTTTCTCCCCCTTAATAGCTCATATGCTGTCTTACTGTGCCATTTGACAATCAGTGACCTATTTTGAGTGTAGCAGGCAGTACTAACTGCTTCAGCCCAGAAATAGGTCTTAAGACCAGCATCAATGAGCATTGACCTTGCAGATTCAATTAAGGTTCTATTTCTCCTTTCTGCCACCCCATTTTGTTGGGGTGTTCTTGGTGCTGAAAATTTTTAAGAAATACCTTTTGAATCACAGAAATTTTCAAGGTCAAAATTTCGAAATTCAGTACCATTATCACTTCTCAGATGTTTTACCGTGACATCATTAAGATTTTCCATTTTCTTGACAAAGGATATGATCTCGCTGGCAGCTTCACTTTTGGCTTTGAGAAAAAATACCCAAGTGTATCTGGAGTATTCGTCTACTATCACCAAACAGTACCTTTTTCCTCCAAGACTTGATGTACTCACTGGTCCAAACAGATCCATATGTAGCAGGTAAAAACATTCTGTTACTGATGAAGTCTGTTTACTTTTGAAGGACGAGCTGTGATGCTTTCCCTTTTCAGATGCTGAACAAAGCTTGTCTTTGTCATAAGACATCTTTGGTAGTCCAGTGACTAAATCATTCTTGCTCAGTTTGTTAATTGCTTTGAAGTTCAGATGAGAAAGTCGCTTATGCCATAACCATTTTTCTTCTGAAACGGTTCTGGAGTAAAAACATGTTCCTGATTGTGTTGAATCCATATTGACCACATAAGTATTCCCTTTCCTGTTTGCAGCAAGAACAGCACTTCCCTTTTTGTTGTAAACAACACCGGCTTCATGATCAAAAAGTACCTTGTTCTTGGAATCACAAAACTGACCGATGCTTAATAAATTGTGCTTCAAACCTTCTACATATGCTACTCGCTTGAACATTACATTGCCATTGGTTAAGACACCATACCCTTTGGTTTTCCCAACTTTGTTATCACCAAAAACTACATCAGGACCTTTTTCATCCTGATAATCACTGAGCAGCGACTTACATCCTGTCATATGCCTGGAACATCCGCTGTCCAAATACCAGATGGTTTCTCTAAGAATGCTTTTGTAGATGCTGTCAGAGTCCCATCCTGATGCTGAACATTTCTGAGCTACTTCCTTGATATTTTCATGGAATTCAGCATCATTAGCCATTAAACAATAATCTTTGTCTAGGCAAAACATTGCTTCTTCATCATCAGATGAAGAGGATGAATCAGAGTCGCTGAGTGAACTTTCTTCAGCAACAAATCCATTTCTCTTCTTCTTTCCAGATTTTGACAATTCTTTCAGCTTCTTATATTTTGCCTTGTACTTTTTGTACTTATTGTTTCTGACATTTGGCATGGGTTCAGGAACTTGATTCACTGATTTTGATCTGCATTCAGCTGCAAAATGACCAATTCTGCCACACTTGTAACATTTACCTTTTGATTGAAATTTATCAGATGATGGAGCACCAGCAAATCGTTTTGATCTGGTGTTCCTTCTGAAATTAGCAACCATCATGGCCATATCCTTCTCAAGCTTCTCCAGTCCTTCATCATACTCATATTCTGACTCTTCTTCATTCAGACCACCTTCTTCTTCAGCAGTGACTTCGAGCTTTTCTTAGACACTTTTGACTTCTGTTTCTGATCGATTTCATCAAGCTCTACTACAAGGGCATTGGATATCTTTTGACTTCCAAGAGTAGCACGAATATGCTCACTCTGATCAGCTTGCTTTTCAGACTGCTCCCAATTGAGCAAAATACCATAGACCTGAGTTAGATTCAGAATTGAATAATCATTTCTCTGTCTGGTACACGTTGCAATGGTTCCCCAGATTTTCCTTGGCAGCAACTCAAGAAACTTTTCAACAACAAATCTCTGTTCTTTGCCAATACCAGCATTCTCCATTTTGTTCATCAGTGACTGGTATCTGGTGTAAGTGGAAGACAGAGATTCATTTGGTTCCATTGCGAATAACTCATACTGGCGAGTGAGATTGACTTCCCTGTAGCGAATAATATCAGGAGTTCCAATATATATATTCCTAAGGGTATCCCACATATCTTTAGCAGTTCTACAAAGCCTGATTGATTCGAACACTTCATCAGGAAGTGCCATGCCTATGTAGATTTTAGCTTGTTTATCAAGTCTAACCAATCGCCTATCCTCATCAGTCCATTGTTCCTCTCTTTTAGGTAAAACCATTTCTAGTATAGCTGGAGTAGTAGCTGTTGCAATTACAGCAGGAACAATAGTAGTTGGGATATGTGGACCATTGGTTATGATATTACAAAGACGGTCATCAACAAAGTCCAAAAACATCATCATTCGGGACATCCAAGTTTCAATCCTTGAAGGATCAAAAGCTGGAGGTTTGGTTGTGGAACCATTTCCCTTTTGATAATCAGAGTCAACACAGCTGTACTTTACTGATTCCATAGCAGACCTGGTTAATTAAATTTAAACCAACTCTGCTCTGATACCAATTGAAAGTCCCGTAATCACTATCGATTAGTGATTTGGAATCACAAAGTGTAAAGTTTAATTGTAGAAGGGGGGGGGGGGGGGGGGGTTGAATACAATTTAAAAATAATTTCAGATTTTACCAAGTGTTTCAGCTTGTTTTAAATTGATTATCTATAACAGAGTATGACGGTATTGGAATAACATATTAAAGATATAACAGTATCAAAGAATGACAAGTAATAGTAGCTGAAAGTGAATTGTATTGATTAAATTCACGAAGTGTTGAATGCGTAATGGATTAACCAAAGTTAATCCAATTCAAACACTTAGCTAACTTATTACAATGAAGAGTATTAACTACAGTGGACATACACGCTGATAGTTAACCTCGCTGAGTCTTAATACACACCTAGACAAACTAGTTCTCTGACAAACAGAAGAACGGTGCATATAACGACTAGCCTCAATAGTACAAAACACTGAACTATTTATACTACAAGAGTTCCTAAAATATCGCCTACAAAATAGGATCTTGGAAGGACACGTGTCGCTGCTTGATTGGTCCTGATCTCTGATAAACCGACATACTGCGGGTCCCAATTCTATTACCGCAAATATCTCGTTACCTTAAAACCAATCATTTGCTGCCACGTAATTTTTCGGACATATTTCGAACTGGAACACTCTTGCTGATGTATAAATAAGTACAGTACTTTTTAGTACTAGATGTTTAAGAGGCTTTATTGAATAGTCACTGAAGATGCAGTGATCCTCCTCATTCACTGCGAGCTAACATGCTCTTGTAGAATGAATTGAACAAAAGATCTTCAGTGACTAGCTGTTATTCTGGCAGTGACTTTTGCCTTTATTGATTTGAAGAAGTAATGCTCTCGCTGACGTTGATTAGCGACGCACCAAGTAGAGCTTTAAATTTTCCTCAGAATATCGAACAGAATGAATGACGATCAGCGAAACCTATCATTAGCAACAGCAGCTTCGATACAATCCATTTCTTCATCGAGTAGTGTACAGTTGAGTTGGTCAGCGACCAGTGACTTCATCATGGTCAGCGACCAGTGACTCAACACACATTTAGAGTTCTCAAATATTGTTCTATTGAAGGATTTGATATGTTGGAATAGAAGTCACCATACCACAACTATAGGGATGAGATGTGAAAGATGGAGATGAACATGTAGATTAAAAATACAGCCATGGATCTCTGATTCAATCCTGCACAAATATAAAGCCTAAGAAACATAAAATTAACCCAAACAAACTTATTAGTGCTAGAATCAAAGAGCACATTTTCACCTAGACATTATATCAAACGCTTGGTATGCATCATATGAGTTTCATTAAATAAACATAATCTTCAGAGCAGCATCATCATGATGATATATGGATTAGTTAAATGCTTCATGGGTATTGCAACCTTAAATAAAAATTAGAATATAGCCCCTCCATTAGCATTAATAAAAATGGCAGATTCATGTATATTACTTGCTAAGCTAACAAACAAAATTGAACCAAAATTTGGATGGAGATAATAACATAACTTGTCAATCCATTTTTGAAGAATCGGCCGGACATTTCACCTTTACAAAAATCAGTACTGCCGAGATATTAAAAGGAAATAAAAACCGATGAAGAAAACGAAAAAAATATATACATATACAAAATTTAAAGTTAGCTTGAATATAGAGAAGAAACAAAAATGGAGAACAGATGAAGAAGAGAATGTGAGCAGCCAGATGGAGATAAGCATAAACTAATTATGACTTTTTAATTTTGGGCGGTGGTGTACGTAATGAGGCAAGCGTGAATGGGTTTGAAAGAAGTACCAATCAAATTAAAGCTTCTCAAGGAAGGTTACTGAAAAGACCATTTGCATGTGTAGGAATTACAAATATTGAAAGCAAATTAATTTTTGGATTTATTAAACGAATTCAAAAACAGGAGAAAATTTCGTGCATATTAGAAAGCCACATCAGCATTGAGATTGTCTAAAAATGGGACAAATCAGCATTATGACATCAGCATAATCCACCTTATATTAGATAGGAAATATTCGCTTTTTTATTATACAAACTTAGTCAGACAGCCACCATACCTCCTCGGAAGTATATTTGTCTATATGTATAATAGCAAAATACTCGCTATGTGGTGAACTATCAATAAAATTGTTTCAACTTTATAACACGAACGTGGATAGGTCTTTGTACTAAAAAAAAAAAAACTTGGTAATTAAAATCATTGGTATTCAAATGATTTATCGAGAGGTAATCTGATAGGTATTATTAGGAGAAGGAATATATAAGGTGTTACCATATCCAACAAAGTTGTGACACCCGGTCAAAAAGGGCAAAATTAGCCCATAATTTAAACCTCAAATACTCGTACTCAGTACGTACTAATACGAAAGTATTCGGGTATTATATATATAAATATAATCGGATGAGAACTAATTAAAATTCGTACAAGTTCAGAATTAACTGAAAAATATCTTTAAATAATTTTTATTTGAAAATACTATACTAAAAAGGTGGAACAAAAACGAAACGAAACTATTTATATGTTTTAATAAAACGTATCCTACGCGAACAATACAAAACGTACCCAAAAGTTGAAAATAAAAGAAATTATATTTTTCTCATTCATAACAAAATGTTTGGAGAATTACCTGAAAATATATTTACAAATATTAAATGTAAATGTACGTATAATTGAACCCGTACCCGAAATTAACGGGCTAAATACCCATTTGTATCAATTATTGGAGCCGGATATAACCGACTCCAATAATTCAATTTACACACACACGCACAATCTATCTTTTCTTTTCTTCCTCTCGAATCATCATCTTCACCAACAAACAACAACAATTACAACAATAACAACAACAATGAAATCAGCAGCAGCAGCTTGCAATAATCATCATCATCATCTTCATCACTATTTTTATTATCTTCATCATCATCATCAGTATCATCACAGCACCATCATCATCATTTTCTTCTCCATCTTTGTAAGAAACACATAACTTTTATGCTCATTTATATGTTAATATACTTGTATAAACTTGTTACAACTTGTTTGTGAAAGATTGAAACTGAAACAAACTTAAAATGATAAGTTGGTGATGATTATTTTAAAAGCCTAATTTTTTTTTTTTTATTATTGTCTGTATAAAATTTAACAAAACATGAGTGTATGATAATGTATAAAAACACTTGAGGAAAGCTTGTGTGATGTTATTATAACGTTGGTAGAAGGTTTAACTTAACATCATAGCAAAAACATGATTTAATTCTGGACTAAAAACTGAACATCAAACTGAGAACACGATACCCGATCGGCTGAGTGCAGGTAGCCGATCGGCTAGATCAATGGAGCCGAGATCGGCTTAGTGATGTGAGCCGTACGGCTATGGGAAAAATAGAAGAACGGCTAGCAATATGTAGCCGTATGGCTATGCTTAGAATCAAACTTACTAAACTTAGAAACTTCTAATTTTAGTAAGTCTTATTATTATTATTATTATTATTATTATTATTATTATTATTATTATTATTATTATTATTATTATTATTATTATTATTATTATTATTATTATTATTATTATTATTATTATTATTATTATTAATTTCATATATATATATATATATATATATATATATATATATATATATATATATAGGATTGGGATCAAGGGAGAAAGGTTTTTTAGTGGAGAAAGGAGAGAAGCAATCCTGACCAACAGATCAATGATTCAACGGCTGAGATCGGTCAAATGAAATATTGAAATTTTGGGCGGAAGTTTAAAGGGCTGGGGTATTAGTGTCAATTCAATGCTAATTTTGAAAAGGAAACAAATAACTTGATGTTAAACCACCCAATACTATCCCGATTTACATGCAAAAAAAACCCCGATCAAATCCCATTTTCCTCTCCTTCCTCATCGGCGCAGAAATATCAATTGCAAACCCTAATTTTCGATTGAAATATACACACTAAAACACACAATATACAGTGTTGTATACGAAGTTTAGCGGTTGTTGATTTCTGAATCAGGGCCGTAAATACGATCTCGGAAGTTGTGTTTGATTAGCAATATGTCTAAATCAAGAAATCAGCAGCAAGCGAGACTCAAAGGTAACATATTATAGTGTTTATTTTTTTATTCTGATTCTAAAATGTAAAGGTTGTTTTTGTTACGAATAAATTGGATTTATATTGCAAATTGGTGTTTATTCAATGGTGTGATATAGTGTAACAGGAATCTTGTTTTTGGGTATTCTATGTTGTTGAATCATAAATATATGTAGTTATAGATATGGTTATGATTCTAAATTTTAGTTGTGTGAAAGTCTAAGTCATAGTTGCTTGTAAATTGCAATTTATGTTCATTGGTGAACTAGTGTTGCTGCAGTACCTCCTAAATTGCATAATAGTTTTGTTGGAGTAAATAATTTTTTTGGCATTACTATGTTGGTCTCATGAAAATCAACCTACACATGAACTTTGCTACATAATTGTACTTCTGAATCAAAAGTTGTACTTAGAGAATCAGTACGTGACTACTAGTGGCCTGTAAAAGATAGTGTCTTTTAAATGGCATGTTATGATTTTTGGTATGTTATAATATATCTCGGCGTGATTAGTGTTATACATAGTGACTTGAAAGACAGTGTGGAAATTCTTAATTTTTCGTGTTTGATTGGTGTATTCATTATATAATAGTGGTAGTATGAAAGTGTAAGTCTGATCGAACATATGTAGGGAGTGAATCACTTACTTTTTTTGGAGAATCAATGTATATTGAATGATGAATCAAAGATACTTTTAACTGCAAAACAGATTGCTTTTAATGAATATTGTATGATGAATCATATGTAGGGAGTGAATCACTTATTTTTTTTTTGGAGAATCAATGAATATTGTATTAATAATGGTTTATAATAACTATTGCAGGCAAGACCCTACTATATGATGATGAGTCTGATCACGATTTTATGAAAGCGGCTCCAAAGATTTTGAAAAATCACAAGCGTAAGAGAGAAGACGTAA
Source organism: Helichrysum umbraculigerum (assembly GCA_949592205.1). Lineage (NCBI taxonomy): Eukaryota > Viridiplantae > Streptophyta > Magnoliopsida > Asterales > Asteraceae > Helichrysum > Helichrysum umbraculigerum. Next base: position 304,348,753 of record CATIUR010000001.1, on the reverse strand, counting down.
AGAAACAAATGAGGGCCGAGTGTGAGGATAAAGTCCTAAAAGGAACCACGACATCAGTTAGCATTAGGAACCCGCCAAATGTCATAGTGGAAGTGCTAACTAAGTTTACTAAAGAACAAAAGGCGGTTGTCCGCAGAATAGGATTTCAAAGTGTGTTAGAACTTGCTGTTGGGAAGTTACCGTTGAAGGATCTTGACAAACTTCCTCCAGATTTTATGGCGAGTGTGAAGGAGAGGGCTGAACTAATAAGAGAAGCTAGGTTGGCGGTCTTTGGCAATTGATGTTTTTTTTAGAACTATGTAAGGTGACACATAATTTATTATTTGCTGCACTAAGTGAAGGTTAAACATGACTGTTTTGGGTAGCACCGTGAATCTAATGGAATGTGATGGAATGTTTAATGACTTTGTTTAAATTTATGGTTGATGGATTGGTGGAACCTTATAGTAATTTTAAGTCTTCTGGTTTTTCTTTTTTTATTTTTGTTTGAGTTGTAGTGTTTGAGTTGTAGTGTTTGATGTGTAGGTGACTGGTGTAAATGACTCAAAGATGCAAACATATGAATCAACGGGTTTCTGGACTTAAGATAATTGTTAAAAACACTGATTCAATGTTTTGAAACGTTGAATCATTTTGTTTTTGAGATGCCGTGTAAAATTGGTTGATAAATTTTTTTGTGGATATATTTTCCTGTATGGAAATGCTGAATGGTAGTTGAATTAATGTTGCATGATCATAGAATAAATGCCGAATAATAGTATAATTATGGCTGAACCATATAAGATGAATCGATGTACGATGCAACGGAAGCGATTTTGGTGTTGTGCTTAAATTATGAAGAAAATATAGAAGTAACAATATAATTGAGAACGTAAGGAAAAACTAATAAAGGCAATGGTTCTACCGAATCTATGTGTACCCAATTCCGAATCAATGTAAAAATTTTCTGAATCAGAAGACTAAGTTACTGAATCGAAATGCGACCAAAATGAATCTTTTGAAACAGTTAGTCCTTGTAACCTACTCTTAGCATGTAAGAGCAAACTCAGAAAAGTAAAAGTAATGATGTCTACCTCAACTTTTCAGGTAGTAAATAATAGGGTAAACTAACCAATTCAACGATGAAAGAATGCGTAAACTATCGGTGTTGCAAACATTGTACAATGAACAACCAACGGTTTATACCGCAGAAGCCACAAACGTACTAGTAGACATGTACAAAAAAAAATGTTTTAAAACACACGGAAAAAAAAACTACTCGGAAGATGAGGAAGGTTCGTCGATCGCTATATTGTTTTTCTTGGCGGCATCGTCTAAAGCTTTTTGTTTGCAAGATCTTCACGTTTCAAATACGTGTCAATACGTGGATTGCATAATCGGATGAATCACTACAGTATTCGAAGAAGATGATGTCGGTTGCATTACAATATGCAAGTCAATTATGTATGCATCGATGGACTTCCTTCTTCCTCCGTATCTTGCAGATTGCAAAAATATCCCAAAACAAAAAACGTAAACACAACATCAAATTAATTTGGGTAAGGCTTTAATTGCCATTTAAAAGTGAACCTATTAGTTGTAAACATCCGATTTTTTTGGATGAAAAAACCGCCCACTAAAAATATTATTCAATTTATATTATGTTAAATATAATAAGCAAATTACAAAAGACTATTTCACCCTTTGACCTGATTATGAAATGATTGGTCAGGATTCATTCTCCCCCTTCTCCAGCATATTTAGTTTCTTTTTAGATCCCCTTACTATATATATATATATATATATATATATATATATATATATATATATATATATATATATATATATATATAGTGGAGAGTTCAAATGAGAACCAATGCTAGATTGAGAACTAAAGGAACCCCAACAATGAAAGGGTATTCTAGTCTTTTTAATATATATGGCAGTTACTAATATTTGTATTTAATTAAATAAGGAATAATCCCCTTGAATATCTCAAGAAGGTACTACTTGTTCAAATAATTAAATCTCTATACATCCGAATTTCTCAAGAAGTTACTCCACGTCTTTTTTTTATCCCTGATTAGTCGCACCCCTCTCCTTTTCTTTTGCAAAATCCCTGGAAAAAAAAATGAACACCATGATCGCTACACGAAAATGAAGATGATGATTGCCTTTTGATTTATGAGGCCGAAGAGGATGAAAACGATTTTAAAGATGATAGTGAAGATGTGTCGATGAAGATTATAAGGATGAAGATGATGAGTATTTTAAAGATGATGATGATTATCTTATGATTTTATAGGGTTTTATTTTACATATGTTACAATCATACTAGTGAAGATGACCAAGAAGAAAGAAGATTTAGAGATGTATCTTTATGGAGTTTATGTCATATTTGAAGATGATACACAAGGTTCACATGTGAACAAGATACATAAAGATCATCAAAGCTAATAATTATGAAATACGACTGCCTTTTGAAGAAGATGATGATCGATAAACACCTCATAAAACTTATCTAATCTAATGAGATGATAAAAAATGCATGAAGGTCTGAACACCTGAAGAATACGCATGTGCACATGTGCACATCATGTGCACACATGAACAAATTAGATATGTAAATAATCTATAATGGCACTTGAACGTTGGTTTCATCTAATCTATTTATCCCATACAAAATATTAAATTCACCATTATCTTTTATTTTTTTATCATAATAAATTCACCAAAATCATCATCATCATCATCATTATTATGTATTACTCATATTTTACTTATTATTGTTCACAAATGCACACGTAAATGTTTGAGCCAGTTTGTTTTGATGAAAATATTAAATTAGTAAGACACTAAAATATACGGAGGATATACAGTTACAACATTTTGACGATTAAATCAAATCCCACTAATTTAGCAAATAAAGCAGTCGAACTATTTACATCCCGTAATCCGTGCAAAATTCAAATTTTGATATTAGTTTCTCTGTTTAATTATTTTTGGAATGACTATAACACCCTTCTAGTAATATTGTGTATGAAAGACATGTACAATATTTACCAATATGCCATTGAAATCTACGACCATTGATTATACTAATCTAATGGTTAAAACTTAGTTCTCATGGTTTTCAAATTTTGATTGGTTCTCAAATGAACCATCCTATATATATATATATATATATATATATATATATATATATATATATATATATATATATATATATGTACACCACGAAATAATACGGGTATAAATATATATACATTCGGATAAATATATATCTACAACGAAACAACTAAATTATATACGATATAACCCATACGTTTTATATATGTACCTTTTCAAAGTATACAACGAAACAGGTATAAAAATGGTATCATTTTGGAAATTATTATTACAAAATAATCACCAACGAATCGTACACATTTCAAACTCAAACAATCTTTGAAAGCAATCAAATCATTAACATAATTTCAAGTATTTATGTTAATTTATCTCTTGCGTTTAGGACGCTAGAGGTTACTAGTTCGGAGAACCCTATCACTTAATTTCTGCTTTACACGGCTAGACTCAGGTGAGTCTTACAGCCCCATTTTTACTATTTTACTGTTTTAAACACGGGGTGAGATACAATGCTTACTTGTTTTCGTGATCACAGTTATTCGGTTAGTTAATTTATTTATTAACTCGGTTATCACTGTCGGTATTGATTTGTTCGGTTATTGCATGAGTGTTTTAATTCGGTAAAGTCCTCATCAGTGCATGGTTCGTTAACTTAATAAGGCGCGATTACTAAAAGATAGTGTTGGTGCATTTTGTGTGTCAGTCAGTTGGTCAAATTATTGTAATTGTCAAAGTCAATTAGTCTGCGTATGTGATGTGTTTAGTATGTATATTCAAGTGTGTAAACGAAAAGTAATTATATACAATATACATAGAGTGCGACGTTGGCTATGTCGCAATGGGCTGGGCCTGCGACGTTGGGCCTAACGTCGCAGGGTCCAGTGGCTCGAGTATAAATAGAAGAGCCAAGGTCAGATTTAGGGTTGGACATTAGTGAGAGTGTGTATGTGAGCCGTTTTAAGAGTGAGAGAGAAGTGAGAACGAGATTGTAAACGAGTTTGTGTTTGATGATTGTAACGTTTTACTTTCAAGTGTGAATATATACAAAAACGTTATATAGAAATCGTGTGTTCGTGAATCATTATCGATTGTTTATTCGTGATTATACGATCCGATTAGATCTATGTGTAAGGGACTATCAACTGGTATCAGAGCCGTAGAATCAAGGATTCGTCGGTTTCGGATCGTATTTTGAACGTTTTTGGTTTGATTCGCGAAGGTTTAATTGATTAATCTTCGTTTCTGAGTTAGTTTGCTTGAAGAAATCGATTTCTGGAAGTGTTTTTGGGTTAGATCGACGTTTGGTTTTCGAAATTTCGTTAGGGTTTCGAAAAAAATTCGATTTTAGGGTTTCTGGCCGCTGCAGCCCGACTGTGCGACGTCACCTGCGACGTCGTCACCTGCGACGTCGCTTGCGACGTTATTGATTTTGACCTTAAGTGGTCTTGCGACGTAGTTAGCGACGTCGTTATTTTGACCTTAAGTGGTTATTGCGACGTAGGTTGCGACGTCGCTTGTTTCTGAGACGTTACTAGCGACGTTGGACTGCGACGTTATACACTACGTCTCATTTTCGATTCTTAATTGAGTCATTAGACTTCTGCGACGTTGCTAATTTTTTCTGCGACATTACCCTCGTTCTAGATTCGTAAAAAAAAAAAAAAAAAGTGTTCGATAGGCTTAAAAGTGTTCGATTTTAGCCTGGAAAAAATTTCATTTTACCCGGCCATTTTTTGACGTTTTCGGACGAAATTTTGACGGGAAAAACGCGAAAATTTTGTTTTTAGGCTTAGAATAGCTTCATTTTAGTGTCGGAAAAGTTTCGCTGTACTCGGATATTTTTTTTTTGAAATTTTCAAATCCGATTTTGGAGGGAAAATTCGTAAATGGCTTTTGGTAACAAAGTGCCTCCTTCTACATCTTTGTTCTATAGTGATTTTGCGAGTTGGAAGATTAAGTTATGCAATTTCATTGAATACAAAGATCCAAATCTGTTCAATTGGTTTAACACCATTGATCGATATGAGCAACCAAGACTCGATGGGGTGCTTAAGTCAAGAGCACAAATGTCAGTCAAGGAACGAGCAGAGTTTGATAAAGACAATAGAGTATATGAGATGATTACCAAGTGCTTGCCAGAAGTTGTGATTAATAAATTTAAAGATCAAGCAACTTCTATAGGATTATGGGATGCTCTTATAGCGGCTTACGATCAAAAGGAAAAGAAGTCAGAGGCTAATATTCAACTTCCTAGTCTAAATGATACTTCCAGATCTACTTCCAACTCAGCAGCATCTACTTCTACTAGCACTTCATATGCTTCCTGTACTTCTCATACAGCTCATACAGCTCCTTCAAAGGCTACTGAGGATCATGCTACAATCTTTAAGGCTTTTCTCAGCTCTTATGAGAGTTTCCTTTCCAAGAAGGCTAGTACTCTGCAGCTCACTGAGGAAGACTTTGAACAGATCGACTCTAATGATCTCGAGCAAATGGACATCAAATGGAGCATGGCCATGATAACCCAACGAACTAAGAAATTTCTTCAGAGAACAGGCAAAAAGGACCTAGACGACGATGGTGATACAGGTCTTGGTTTTAATAAAAGCAAAGTAAAATGCAAGAACTGTCAGATTCATGGGCACTTTGCTAAGGAGTGTGAGAAAGAAAAATATCATTCATCTAGATTCACCACTCCTACAGCTCCAACAACTCCAGAGAAGAACACAACATCACAGGCTATGACGGTGTATTCTCAGGGAGTGTTTGATTTTAGTGCACTTCAAGGAGAGGTTCAACACAGTGCGCTTTTGGCAAAGATACATGCGGTACATGATGAACCTGAGGTACCCATAAACTGTGTTTCCTGTTTTACATTGATTGAATCTCTTGAGAATTATCAATATGACAATTTAGAGTTGCGAGAAAAAGTTGTCAAACTTACTGAATCAAACAATTTTCTTAAAGCTAATGAGAAACTTTATGATAAGAAAATTGAGGCATATAAGTTAGACACACAAACTTATAAAGCAAAAGTCTTTAGTCAACAAGATGCAATTAATAGTTATCTTGCTGAAATTGAATTGTTGAATAAAGAGCTTTTTGATTTAAAAAGTGAGTACGATAACCATAAAAGCAAAATTTTAGGTTCTTCATCCGCAACTTTTGTCTTTAATGAAATCGTTAATAAGCAAGGGACAGGCGGTAAAAAGAAGGCAGGACTTGGTTATAATCAAGTACCACCACCTTCCCACGCCGAATACTGTCCTACGCCTGTTAAGGAAGGTCTTGAAGAGATTCCAGTTGATTATATGAAGCTTTATGGTATTAAAGCTAAAGAAGCTAAGCAAAACAAACAGGCAAAGGAGAAAACCATAAGGACAGAGTATCCTTTACCTAAGTTTGTTAAGTCTGATAGTGCACCTCCGGTTAGTGTTGAGGAGGTCGTTAAGGTAGAAGATATACCTGAAGAGTCTACCATTAAGGTTGAGAAAATAAATGTCAAACCTGAAAATTTCATCATTACAACTGAAAATGATGATTGTTTTAAATGCAAAGGCAAAGCTAAGGTTGACAATGAATCCTCAAAAGTTGTAGTTGATAAATCTGAAAAGAATAAACCTTCAAAATCAACTAACTCAACCTCAGGAACATCTACTTCAACATGTCCACCTAAGAGTGCATGTTCAACAAATGTTCCTGGTCATAGACCTTCTGTGTATTGTCCTCCACCGAAACGATTTGAGGGAACTCATTGGAATAAATCTTATGTTGAGAGACGTTCTTGTTTCCATTGTGGACAACAAGGACATATAATTAGGGATTGTCGGTTATTATCTGTAACATTCTCTCCGATAGCCTGGTATTTTCTAGTTATAATTTCGTATTTAATTGTTTTAAATAATTTAGCGATACAATTGTTTAATTATGAAAGTTGGTGAAATAGGTCTCAGGACTTATTGTGGTTAATGAAATGTTGCTTGCTTTAATATATTAAAGTTGACGGTACAATAAAATAAATTTCTCGCAATCGATATTTAGGTGCCAGTCAATAGATTTAGAGCGGGTATTAAATACCCAAAGTTATAGGTCGGTTTTAATAGGGACCGACCTAACCCTTTTGATCACTTTACCAATTCCATTTCATTTCATCTTTCTATTTTTGAACCAAAACACACAAACCCTAGCTATTAAATCAAGTCAAATCATCAAACTAGAAAGTGATTGGGGGTTATAATCTACAAGCTATCATCATCATCTACTTCTTCTATTCATCATCTTCTTCAATTTTTAAAGGTAAATGGGGTGTATTTCAAAATGTTAAGATTGATGAATAATTGGTTAATTAGATTTGTTCTTGTATTTGTATGATGATAATTTGTTATATATGATGATATGTGATGATTTGTAACTAGTTAGTTATATCGAATTCAAGTTCTTGAGCTATAATTGAGGGTAGATGTAAACCTAATTAGAATTTATGAATTTGATGTGAATCTTAGTTATTTGGATGTTATTGTGATTGATTAATGTTATATAGATGTTGTATCAAGTTGTTGTTGGATTAGAAATCGAGTTTGTTGCATAAATTGGTTAGAAATTGAGATTTTGTTAGTTTTGGTTCGTGTATACTTCATTTCTGCTGATGATGTTCTTGATCTGCATGAGAAGCCGGCGGCTTGATGAGTCAAGCCGGCGGGTTCTGTTTAAAGGTAGGGAAGCCGGCGGCTAAGAAGCCTAGCCGGCGGCTAAATGCATTTGGCCGGCGGGTCAAATACCCTAGCCGGCGGGTAAAAATAGCTTTAAAACTCGTTTTATTTCTGGTTGCTCAAAATGCCTTAGAGCCGGCGTCCCAGGGTTGGGAACCGGCGGCTGGACGCGGAAGCCGGCGGCTTGGTGGGTTTAGCCGGCGGCTAAGTGAGCCCAGCCGGCGGCTTCTGGCTGTTCCAGGGCATTTTTATGTTAGTTGTTAAAACACCTTCCAATCGTTATTATATGATAATTAAATGATGCATTATGATTGAATATGCATGGTTAGTAGCTAGTAATCTCGATGTTTATATTAATGAGTTCCAAATGTGTTGAACTTTTATAAGTTATATTTGGGCGATTTCGATTACTAACTTTTTATTGGTGTTGAATCTCAGATCCTTTGAAAGACAAAGTTGCCCCGAGAATCTGAGTAGTTGAGGACGAAGGTATTGGTGAGTGGATTCAAAACTCACCGTTTGGCTTAGTTGTAATCATTTGATTACGACGGGTAAACGTAGACTTGATTATTGAGTTGATTAGTTGTTATTGTTGATCATATGCCTATATGTGCTTTGTGTGGCCTTCGGGCATTGTTGTTAATGAGGTCAACGAGTTGATGAACTGTTGGTTGGGCTAGTGTGTTGTTGTGTGAATGGTACAGGGATGTACTTCATTTGTTGTGTGTGCTGAACTGTACCTAAGTATAATAAACACTAGCTATCGGTCTCGTCCGTTATGGCCATACGGATATGTTTGGATAAGTGATCTTGGGGAGCCGCCCGGGTACTAAGGTTATCCCCGGATCCGCCGATCCTCATTAAGTTGTTGTTGATTGTTGTGGTTACGAATACTTGTTGTAGTTAATTGGTTTAGCTAAGTTAAATGTTGAGTGTTGGATTTACTCACTTAGCTATGTGCTAATCCCTCGTTGTTACTTCCTGCAGACTTTTGTTTTGTGCATGTGGGTGGGTAGCAGGAAGTTCAAACCTTGGATGCATGGAATGTTTGATATTCAAGCTACTCTGATTATTTTGTAACAGTTCAGTTTAGTTTATATAATACCCCGTCATGCTAATCTTTTGATCAAGTGTTAATTTGATGTGACTTAAACATCTAAACTGTTTTTGGTATTTTCGAAAAATATGTAACAAATTATGGTATTTTATTTATCTTCGCTTCCGTATTATCTATAATATTATTACTTGAGAATGAGGGGTGTTATAAGTTGGTATCAGAGCATAGTTTTGGGATAATCGTTCATTGTTGAATGATCAATCCCGAAACTCGAGCATGATATATCAAACATTCTTGGGTATGGGATTAGTATTGGTTGAAGGTAGTTAGTGTTTAGATGCTAACGATTAACAAAAGTTCAAGTGTTGTGTTGAATTTCAGAAATGGCAGATAACGAACCACCGACCACCAACCCCAACAATGCCTCCCGGATTGTCGCTCCTCAAATCGGGACTCATACCGAGCAACATGATCATAATGGTACTTCTCAACCAACCGGACAACAATCTAACCGAGATGAGTATATTCATGAGATGGAAGACGAGTTGGTATTCCTTAGGGAATTTAAGAGAAAAGCTGAGGAAGCTGCAACTAGACAGTTATTTCAGCAAGCCCCAGTCTTTGATTCTGGTTCATCCTCTCAATCAGAAAAGAAGTGTTCATACAAGACTTTTATGGCTAGTCGACCACCGGAATTTCAGGGAAGTAAAAATCCTACTGTAACGTTAAATTGGCTGAGGGATATGGAACGCAAATTTGATGTGACTTGCTGTGATGAGGAACTTAAAGTCAAGTATGCAGTTCAATGCATGAAGGATGATGCCATGGTTTGGTGGGATTCCATTACCGGTCATTTCACTCAACAACAGAAAGAAGCTATTAGTTGGTCCCAGTTTCATCAAGTTGTTCGTAATCAATATTGTTCGGATTTTGATATTGCTAGGATTCGAAGAGAGTTTGTGAATCTGCGATTAAAGGATGACATGACTATTGATGAATTGATTACGCAGTTTACTGATAAGCTTAGGTTCGTGCAACAATGGGTTCCAGATGAGAAAACTCAAATTGAACAATTTGTGGATGCTTTACCGGATAACTATCGTACGGTTGTGAGATTGGCTAAGGATTTATCGCATGCTTTTAATCTCGCGCGGTCTGCCGATAGTGATTTGAGAGGTTTGAGATTATGGCAAGGAAAGGATACAAGTTTCTCTAAGGCAAGAACTGAATAGTCGGGGAGGAATAAATCTAAGTGGCAAGGGAATCGGCAAGGGGGTAAGAAATTTGTTGGAAGAAGTAGTTCTTCGGGAAGTTATAATAGTTCCAACTGGTGTAGTTCGTGTAGATCTCGGCATGATGGTCCGTGTACGGCTAAGACAAACAAATGTATGAAGTGTGGTGAATTGGGTCATGAGATAAAAAGTTGCCGGTATCCAAATTTTGTTTATTGGACTTGTAAGAAGGAAGGACATAGGGTTGGTCAATGTCCGGAGGCAAGGTCGACGGGGTCGGGTTCGGTCGGGAGTTCGGGATCTTCCGGTCAGAAAAGAAAGAACCCTCCTCCAGCAACTAGTAGGGCTTTTCAGATGACGGTTGATGAGGCCGTGCGTACTGAAGATGTTATCACGGGTACATTTCTTATAAACTCTGTACCTGCACGTGTATTGTTTGATTCGGGTGCTAATTGTAATTTCATTTCTTTGCAATTTTGTGATAAGTTGAAATTAGCCCCTACTGTGATAACAAAGCCTATAGAAGTAGAAATAGTTAGTGGTAAGTTAGTTCCTGTTACCACCTCGGTGACTGGAGCTAATATTACTATTGATGATCACGTTTTTCCTATTTCCTTCTTGTTGATGCCAATCCCTAGTTTCGATGTAATAATTGGTATGGATTGGTTGAGTCAGAATAAGGCTAGTATTGATTGTCACCAGAAGTTGGTTAGGATCCCAATCTCCGAAGGGTCATATGTTGTGGCTCAAGGAGAACGGGATGGTGTAGCTATTCCTTTGATTTCGTTGATGAAAGCTAGGAAGTCATTGTCAAAAGGTTGCGAGTCATACCTAGCCTATGTAGTCGATGCCAAATTAGAAAGGAAAACTGTTTCGGATGTTCCTGTTGTTTGTGAGTACCCTAAAGTGTTCCCCGATGAGTTGCCTGGGTTACCACCAGTTAGGGAAGTAGAATACAGAATTGATCTTGTTCCGGGCTCGTCGCCGATTGCTAAAGCTCCTTATAGGTTAGCTCCTTCTGAGATCCGTGAAATGATGAATCAGATTCAGGAGTTGTTGGATAAAGGTTTTATCAGACCTAGTTCCTCGCCGTGGGGTGCACCAGTGTTATTTGTGAAAAAGAAAGATGGGTCATTGCGGATGTGTATTGATTATAAAGAGTTGAACAAAAGAACGGTAAAGAATAAGTACCCTCTTCCCAGAATAGATGACGTATTTGATCAGTTACAGGGTTCTTCGGTATATTCTAAGATTGATTTGAGGTCGGGTTATCATCAAGTCCGTGTTTGTGAACAAGATATACCTAAAACTGCTTTTCGTACTAGGTACGGTCATTATGAATTTTTGGTTATGCCTTTTGGTTTGACGAATGCTCCAGCGGTATTTATGGATTTGATGAACCGGGTGTGTCGACCAAACTTGGATAAATTTGTGATTGTTTTCATTGATGATATACTTATTTATTCGAAATCTGAAACTAAGCATGCCACGCATTTGAGATTGGTTCTTGAAACATTGAGACGAGAACAGTTGTATGCAAAGTTTTCCAAATGTGAATTCTGGATTCGAGAAGTTCAGTTTTTGGGTCATATAATTTGTCGAGATGGTGTGAAAGTGGATCCATCAAAAGTTGCAGCTGTGATGAATTGGAATGCGCCGAAATCTGTTTCTGAGATAAGGAGTTTCCTTGGGTTAGCGGGATATTATCGGAAATTTATCAAAGACTTTTCTAAGATAGCCGGTCCGTTAACCAAACTAACCCGTAAAGATGAGAAGTATGTGTGGACTGATCAACAGGAGCAAGCTTTTCAGACATTGAAACAATTGTTGTGTCAGACACCTATTTTAGCATTACCGGAAGGTACTGATGATTTTGTGGTTTATTGTGACGCTTCATATTCGGGTTTGGGTTGTGTCTTAATGCAAAGGGATAGAGTTATCGCTTATGCTTCTCGACAGTTGAAACCACATGAGAAGAATTATCCTACGCATGATTTAGAACTCGCAGCAGTTGTATTTGCCCTAAAACTTTGGAGACATTACTTATATGGGACTCGATGTATTGTTTGTACCGATCACAAGAGTTTACAGTATGTGTTCTCTCAGAAAGAATTGAATATGCGTCAGAGACGATGGTTGGAATTGATAAAAGATTATGACTGTGAGATTAGATACCATCCGGGCAAAGCTAATGTGGTTGCCGATGCGTTAAGTCAAAAGAATACTCCTGATCGAGCTTTCTATTTAAAAGTGAATGTTTCCTCGGATTTGATTGATCAAATTAAAGTTGTGCAACTTGAAGCATTGAGGGATCAAAATCTGAAATCTGAAATTATGACAAAACGCAAGGATGAGTTAGTTGATGATTCAAGGAAATTAAAGACTTATCAGTCTCGTGTTTGGATTCCTTCCATTGGTGGTATTCGAGATTTGATTTTGAATGAAGCTCATAAGTCACGAATGTCTATTCATCCGGGTAGTACTCGAATGTATAATGATTTGAAACCGTTGTATTGGTGGCCAACGATGAAAACCGACATTGCAAAGTTTGTGGGATCTTGTCATATTTGTGCTCAGGTCAAGGCGGAACATCAAAAGCCGTATGGGTCGTTAAAACAGTTGGAAATACCTGAGTGGAAATGGGATCACATAACTATGGATTTTGTGACTAAGTTACCGCGTACTGCTCGAGGCAATGATATGATTTGGGTTATAGTGGATCGATTGACTAAGAGCGCGCATTTTCTTGCTACGAGTGAGACCGCTTCGTTGACTAAACTTGCTCAATTGTATGTTAATGAAATCGTTTCTAGACATGGTATTCCCTTATCGATTGTGTCAGATAGAGATACTCGTTTTGCTTCTCGTTTTTGGCAAAGTCTACAACAAGAGTTGGGTACACGTGTAAACCTTAGCACGGCTTATCATCCTCAGACAGATGGTCAGTCAGAACGTACAATTCAAACTTTAGAGGATATGCTTCGTGCTTGTATTTTGGAATATGGGGGTTCGTGGGATTCACATCTCCCATTAGTTGAATTTACTTACAACAATTCGTATCATTCAAGTATTGGGATGCCTCCGTATGAAATGTTGTATGGTCGTCGTTGTCGCACACCTACTTGTTGGTTAGAGGCAGGTGAGAAACAGTTTGCTGGACCCGACATTGTACAAATAACCGCTGATAAAGTAGCTATTGCACGTGAGAAATTGAAAGCCGCAAGGGATAGGCAGAAACAGTATGCGGATCCTAAAAGACGACCAGTTGTATTTTCCGAAGGTGAATTAGTGTATCTTAAAGTTTCTCCATGGAAAGGTGTGATTAGATTCGGAAAACGTGGAAAGTTAGCGCCTCGGTACATTGGTCCATTCAAGATTCGCCAAGTTGTAAACGATCAGTCGATGGCATTGGATCTTCCTCCAGAGCTCTCTGGTATTCATGATACGTTTAACGTATGTTATTTGAGGAAGTGCAACGTGGAGGATCAGTCGCAAATTATTCCGTTGAAAGATTTAAAAGTTGATCAAACTCGGAAATTGGTTGAAGAACCGGTTGAGATCCTTGATAGAAAGGTGACTAAACTTAGGAAGAAACAAATTCCTATGGTGCTTGTAAAGTGGCGACATAGTTTAGGTTCCGACCTAACTTGGGAGAGTGAGGAGTCGATGAAGTCCAGATATCCTGGATTGTTTGATAGGGCTGAGATTTCGGGGACGAAATCTCCTTAAGGAGGGGAGATTTGTAACATCCTCTCCGATAGCCTGGTATTTTCTAGTTATAATTTCGTATTTAATTGTTTTAAATAATTTTGCGATATAATTGTTTAATTATGAAAGTTGGTGAAATAGGTCTCAGGACTTATTGTGGTTAATGAAATGTTGTTTGCTTTAATATATTAAAGTTGACGGTACAATAAAATAAATTTCTCGCAATCGATATTTAGGTGCCAGTCAATAGATTTAGAGCGGGTATTAAATACCCAAAGTTATAGGTCGGTTTTAATAGGGACCGACCTAACCCTTTTGATCACTTTACCAATTCCATTTCATTTCATCTTTCTATTTTTGAACCAAAACACACAAACCCTAGCTATTAAATCAAGTCAAATCATCAAACTAGAAAGTGATTGGGGGTTATAATCTACAAGCTATCATCATCATCTACTTCTTCTATTCATCATCTTCTTCAATTTTTAAAGGTAAATGGGGTGTATTTCAAAATGTTAAGATTGATGAATAATTGGTTAATTAGATTTGTTCTTGTATTTGTATGATGATAATTTGTTATATATGATGATATGTGATGATTTGTAACTAGTTAGTTATATCGAATTCAAGTTCTTGAGCTATAATTGAGGGTAGATGTAAACCTAATTAGAATTTATGAATTTGATGTGAATCTTAGTTATTTGGATGTTATTGTGAGTGATTAATGTTATATAGATGTTGTATCAAGTTGTTGTTGGATTAGAAATCGAGTTTGTTGCATAAATTGGTTAGAAATTGAGATTTTGTTAGTTTTGGTTCGTGTATACTTCATTTCTGCTGATGATGTTCTTGATCTGCATGAGAAGCCGGCGGCTTGATGAGTCAAGCCGGCGGGTTCTGTTTAAAGGTAGGGAAGCCGGCGGCTAAGAAGCCTAGCCGGCGGCTAAATGCATTTGGCCGGCGGGTCAAATACCCTAGCCGGCGGGTAAAAATAGCTTTAAAACTCGTTTTATTTCTGGTTGCTCAAAATGCCTTAGAGCCGGCGTCCCAGGGTTGGGAACCGGCGGCTGGACGCGGAAGCCGGCGGCTTGGTGGGTTTAGCCGGCGGCTAAGTGAGCCCAGCCGGCGGCTTCTGGCTGTTCCAGGGCATTTTTATGTTAGTTGTTAAAACACCTTCCAATCGTTATTATATGATAATTAAATGATGCATTATGATTGAATATGCATGGTTAGTAGCTAGTAATCTCGATGTTTATATTAATGAGTTCCAAATGTGTTGAACTTTTATAAGTTATATTTGGGCTATTTCGATTACTAACTTTTTATTGGTGTTGAATCTCAGATCCTTTGAAAGACAAAGTTGCCCCGAGAATCTGAGTAGTTGAGGACGAAGGTATTGGTGAGTGGATTCAAAACTCACCGTTTGGCTTAGTTGTAATCATTTGATTACGACGGGTAAACGTAGACTTGATTATTGAGTTGATTAGTTGTTATTGTTGATCATATGCCTATATGTGCTTTGTGTGGCCTTCGGGCATTGTTGTTAATGAGGTCAACGAGTTGATGAACTGTTGGTTGGGCTAGTGTGTTGTTGTGTGAATGGTACAGGGATGTACTTCATTTGTTGTGTGTGCTGAACTGTACCTAAGTATAATAAACACTAGCTATCGGTCTCGTCCGTTATGGCCATACGGATATGTTTGGATAAGTGATCTTGGGGAGCCGCCCGGGTACTAAGGTTATCCCCGGATCCGCCGATCCTCATTAAGTTGTTGTTGATTGTTGTGGTTACGAATACTTGTTGTAGTTAATTGGTTTAGCTAAGTTAAATGTTGAGTGTTGGATTTACTCACTTAGCTATGTGCTAATCCCTCGTTGTTACTTCCTGCAGACTTTTGTTTTGTGCATGCGGGTGGGTAGCAGGAAGTTCAAACCTTGGATGCATGGAATGTTTGATATTCAAGCTACTCTGATTATTTTGTAACAGTTCAGTTTAGTTTATATAATACCCCGTCATGCTAATCTTTTGATCAAGTGTTAATTTGATGTGACTTAAACATCTAAACTGTTTTTGGTATTTTCGAAAAATATGTAACAAATTATGGTATTTTATTTATCTTCGCTTCCGTATTATCTATAATATTATTACTTGAGAATGAGGGGTGTTATATTATCCCTAGATAGATTTGGTAGAGGGATGCCAAGAACTTCCTCCTTTAGGAATTCTTATTCAAAATCGTTTTCTAGGCGTGCTTCGTATTCGCCTATATCAAGATATGCATCCTCTTCTCCAAAACCCGTGGCTAGAGTAAACAAAGTTGTGCCTAGTAAACCTCAAGTTCAACAGCACAACATTGTTGAAAACAACTCATCTGAACCTACAAAGGTTTGGAAACCAAAATCCACAAACAACACATCAATGAAATCTTCTGAGTTTTTAAAATATCATAAACTCATTGATGTGATGATTATGGATGACCATGGACAACCCAAGTCAATTAAGGCTTGGGTGTCCCATAAGTACTAACGTTTGTTTGTTTGTGGTGATGCAGTCAGGTTTTTATTACCTAATATTTTTAGTGACTGCAAGGATGTTGATATTGTTGGAAGATTGTTTTTCAAGGTGGTTATAACTTGTGGATGGATGAGATTATCGATGTTATGAGGTGGTAAAAGTGCTAAAAGGCATTTGACTTGACTTGATATGTGATTTTGATACCTTTCTTTAAATTTTGTTTAATGCAACAGCCATTCTTTGTACTTTTTAGTATCAAAGAAATGCAATGTTGCGAAATTTATTCAATTAAAAAAATACAAAAATATGTTTAATGTTTAAGGGGAGTATTTTTGGATTAGATATAAGAATTTGCTGTTCAGGGGGAGTAATTCTGAATATTAAAAATTCTGATTATTTAATTCAGAAATGTGAACAGCAAGATTCTTAAGTCTTGAAAAGATGATGGGTTGTGTCTGTAAACAACTTGGGATATGATAGTACATCGGGTGACATGCATAAAATTTGAAATTTTAAGGTTTATCCTTGATGTATCAGTAGGTTTATCTAGCATACTTAATACAGTTTTTATGAAAATTATCTTCATCATATGATGTATTGGTAGGCATGATACATACCGGTCTTGAGGTTATTAAGAAGTAACTTAAATAAATGTCTATGAACCTGTGGTAAACACCTTGTGATGTACGACTCTAAGTCTTAATTCCTTAGCGTAGCTTGACATACTTCTAATTTTTGGATCGTATATCTGAGATCTCTTGGGGGAGTTTGCTGATTGTTTCCTCTGTTGTACGAAAGTGCAGACCTGGTCTCAATTCAGCTTACTCTCAAAACTAAGCAAACGTGAGTCAATGTACTTGCAAAGTCTTAAATTTAAGGTACTAAACAAGGTCGCCACAAATTTGGTTTGACTGCGTTTGGTTTTGCTTAAACCTGAATCAAGTTATGTTGCTCTGTTGTACACAAGTACAGACCTGTCACCGCTGGCTTGATTCTTAAAATTGATTCTCTTATATTCTTTCTAAATTTGTAAACTATGTTCATGTCTAGGTTACAGGGGTATGTCTACGGTGGGGACCACGGTGAAATATTCATACTAACAATAATAGGTTTAACCAAAGACATGGATGTAACATGTTTAGGTGGAAAAACAATACCAATAATCGTCTTGAAATACTTTTTATAAAAGGTGTATTAAATGTGCTAAGTAAATTTAAAGTGGACAAATATACTGATAATCGAGATAACACTTACTATTTGCTAATAATTGCATGTTGGCCTGATATGATCCCCAAGCAGACTTAAAACAATCCTATCCCCAATTTATGTTAATCTTTGTTCTTTGTTTTTCATTTATAAAGAAAAATACAAAAATATTTTATTTCTATGTTATTTTCTTCAATATCACATATCTTGTTAAAGTCAAATATTGAAGATGTAAAGGATGTCGGTTATTCTCCAAAGATTGTGAAGATAATTCTATCGGAGAAGCTGCTGATGATTGAGAGATGGTCACAGAGTTTGAAGATCTTATTGTATGATAAATTTGTGTCAGTCACATGAATTTGGACACCAAGATTTCTTGGGAGACCATGCTATCTCTAAGGGGGAGTTTCTGATTGTCAAAGACATGAAGAGTTTGTTGATGAAGACTAATTGAAGACTTATTTGACCAAGCTGCTGACAAGGGGGAGTTTGTTGGTGCATTTTGTGTGTCAGTCAGTTGGTCAAACTATTGTAATTGTCAAA
Source organism: Helichrysum umbraculigerum (assembly GCA_949592205.1). NCBI lineage: Eukaryota > Viridiplantae > Streptophyta > Magnoliopsida > Asterales > Asteraceae > Helichrysum > Helichrysum umbraculigerum. Next base: position 304,330,678 of record CATIUR010000001.1, on the reverse strand, counting down.
GTCAATTAGTCTGCGTATGTGATGTGTTTAGTATGTATATTCAAGTGTGTAAACGAAAAGTAATTATATACAATATACATAGAGTGCGACGTTGGCTATGTCGCAATGGGCTGGGCCTGCGACGTTGGGCCTAACGTCGCAGGGTCCAGTGGCTCGAGTATAAATAGAAGAGCCAAGGTCAGATTTAGGGTTGGACATTAGTGAGAGTGTGTATGTGAGCCGTTTTAAGAGTGAGAGAGAAGTGAGAACGAGATTGTAAACGAGTTTGTGTTTGATGATTGTAACGTTTTACTTTCAAGTGTGAATATATACAAAAACGTAATATAGAAATCGTGTGTTCGTGAATAATATATTGATTGTTTATCATTCCGCAATAGCAATCAATAACGATCCGATTAGATTCGAAGTGTACGGGACTATTAGATAGATCTATCATGGGAGTGACGTCCCCGTCCGAGTTGCTAGCTACAACCACGTCCAAACGGGCATTTTAGTAATTGTTATGGATGTTGACACCGTTCAGGAGGCAGAAAATCGGGTTAGGCCTCGAACCATGGCTCAGTGCAATATCAGTGTCGGTATATTTAATTCAGAAACCTTAATTGGTTTAATCATTGTTCGGTTACAATGTTTAATCATTGTTCGGTTATAAATCGTCGGATAATCATGTTGATCACATCATGTTTTATGTTAAACCTGTAAGATTCACCAGCTTTATAGCTGACCTTTTAGTGTTGTATTCTCAGGTGCTCAGCTTCAGTAGGGTGGCCTGCATGATATGCTAGCTAGTACGAGTCGCATGCATCAATAAACATATGAAGATTTTCTAGCATTTTCTTTTGTTAATCGGTTATGTATTAAAATCTTCATAATCATTATGCGAACTCAATTATGTTGTAAAACTTATGAACTAAACTATGTATTACTTTTGTAAAATGTATAAACGTCTCATGTAGAGTCGTTTGCTTGTACCTCTGCGCTTTACATATTGATCAGTCACACCCAAAATCGTCGCTTCCGCAAATCATGAAATCGGGGTTGTGATAAAAGTACACTTATAAATATGCATGATAGTTTTTAGAGGTGATTTAATCTTTCAACAATATTATACTACATTAGCAAATGAAAACATGCAATACATTGTATATTATATCTGCCAGAGGTCGTTCTGGAAGCAGTCTCTTTACTTTCGGGTAGGGGTATGACTGTCTACATCCTACCTCCCCATACCTCGCCCTTAGCACGATTGGGTAAATGTTGTTGTTGTTGTGACATTGTATATTATATGTTTATATATTATATGTTATTTAAGATGGGGAAGGTTAAGAGTGGCAACCCATATATGAGGCAGTCAACTCTTTATCTTAGTCATTAATTTCTTTGATCAACAGCTAGTCCAGATTCACTGCATTTTAAATTTGCATTTTTTATTTACTGTATTTTAAATGTAAATAAGATGCATTGAGAATGTGACATAAAATGCACTACCGTTGATCGAAGAATTCAATGCCTGAGATTATTATATGCCCCTCATATAAAGGTTGCCCCTCTGATCCCACGTAATTATAAGATAAGATTCTTCATACTATTATCTAAACAATAAATCACTACCACCATTCATTTGAATCACACAGACAAGATTTTGTTTTCCTATTTAAAAATAATAATTATTTAAAAAAGAAAACTTAATTAATTCCGTATAATCTTGATTTACAAAGTATAGTTTAAGTTTCAATAATACAGCTAAACGGGTTAACTTGACTTAATATTTGAAACCCATATCTAAAAAAGGTTATTGGAGGGAACCTTTAACCCCGGATCCGTAGATCCACGGAGCCCCACCCGCAAGAGGCAACCCGTCCGGCTAAACACCTGGCCCCAGTGACCCCACACACGGAGCATAGGATTTTTTGTACTCCCAGAGGCTTGAACCCGGGTGGGGCGTGGGGATTTGCGGCGGCGATACTACTGAGGCAAAGCCCCATTGGTTGAAACCCATATCTAGAAACTATCATGGACCACTCAAATCTGATCGGCCCAATTACCGGCTCTATATAAACCCAAAGCCCAACGGTATTACATCAATTTAAACAGAACTACAACCCACTGGACCATTTCTTCACCAAATCTAATGGATATCATAAAATTATTTAAATGTTAGCAAACAAGTAAACAACTTTGAAAAGTAACATTAAAGGTGCCTAAATATATGCTTAACTTTATGTATAATTCGTACACACATAAATCTCACTTATTCTTTTTTGGGGAAATCACAAAAATAATCCAATCACCACACCCTTTTTAACAAAATACTCATTTGACCAACAATTTTAACAAAATACTCCTTTGACTGGCGCTGGGTCGGCGCCCCCGACGCCCCACCATCTAAAAATGCGACACGTGGAAAAAGGCTTGCATGTGGAAAAGTACGTGGGACCGGCGCCCCGGCGCCCCACCTTTTAAAAGGCGACACGTGGTCGGCGCTCCAGCATGTGGGACCGGCGCCCCACTATTAAATATTAATAAATCTTTCCATTTGGCACGTCTTTTGAGGGTGGGGCGCCGGCGCCCCGACCCGACGCCAGTCAAAGGAGTATTTTGTTAAAATGGTCGGTCAAAGGAGTATTTTGTTAAAAGGGGTGTGATGATTGGATCATTTTTATGATTTTCCCTTCTTTTTTCTTTATCTACCCACCAATAAGTTATATCCGTTATCCACCACCAATTAAACCTATAGACCTAGATTTAGACCAATCTTTTAGGCACATGATGTATTTTCAACTTTTAAAACATATAAACTAACTGATAACGATAATCATAGCGACGACCAATTCATATATCGATGAAGGGTGACCTAGGAGAAAAAAAAAAAGAAATGATTCAGTCACAAATTTGTTACAAAATATGTTTTATAAAATGATGTGGATCAATATTATTAAGAGACAGAAGCAAAGGAGATAAACAAAAAGTGGTTTTGATTGGTCCATATGATGCTTCACATCAATTTGGCAAGTTTTCTTTGTGAATTTTATGTGATCGTAGCGTTTCTCAAAAAATAATAATGATAATAAAAACTGAAAAAGACAAACCAATGAAATTAAACAAGTTGACCCTTCAGTGACAAACAATCTTTGATGGTGTAGTAAGTTCACCAAAAACTGACATCGACTGTGCTCCAAGATGTCGAAATGGAATGGCACGTTGAAAGCTGAACTCAATATACAAAACTAAATGAAGAAATGCAGACTCAAAATCCCTTTCATATATTATACTCAAAGAACAACCTTCAAAGGCCAATTTCAAATTATTCACGCAATTTCGGAGAAGCCATACATGTTGTAAAGACTGATGAAAAATGGTGTGCATACTGCACAGTGATACCGCAAACCAACTTAAAAAGGGCTACTCTGAATTATGATCCTAAATTTGAAACAAAGTTAACCACGGTCATGACCGTATAGTATCATCATCATAATGCAATTGCTACTAGTAACGCTTAATACGTAACTAAGGGAAAATACAAAATACTATGTGTAAACGATGCAATTAGAATCAATGTAGGTCCATTTTTACGTTAGAGAAAATAAAAGGCAAAAAGAAATGAAAAAACTCTTGATCGACCTAACATACATGTAGTGGTATTTGATGTTGTCATGTACCTGATTTCCACTATATGATCTTCTGGAAAAGCCACGTTTTCTGTTTTACCACTTTGATAGTTCACCAAATCCATTTATCACCTCTTATTATGTCACAAATTAAAATTAAAATATTAAATAAACTACACTCACCTTCCCAAAATAAGTGTCAACTTTTTAGCTTATTCAAAAATAAGTGTGTACTTTCAAAAGTAATATATCAACTTTACCCATTTACATATAATTTATTTTTTCACAAAACTGATTCATAAAAGACTGTGCAAAATGTAACGGTAAAACTGTCATTCTTCTCTTACCTAATGTATTATTTAGGGAGGTGATAGATACATCACCAAAATTGTTTCAGGCACCATACTGTTCAGTAGTAATCGCTCAATGTACAAGTATACGTACTACAACATGACTTTGGTGTTTAAATCAATTTATTTGGTGTATATATCATCTCCCTATTATTTATGTCATTTCTAAACTTTGTGCAATCTGATTGTGAACATTTATTATGGGACGGAGAGAGTAATTGATCCATATATAACACGCAACTTTTACCGATTAATAATGTATATAGTATTACTTTTGAATTATAGAAAGGTTTTATAAAACCTTATGAATCAGATTATATTCGACACATTTTTTTGAACAATTTTACATTAAAAAAAAAAAAGACTTTTATATCTAAATTACGTTTGCATAATGTCGTCGAATAATAACTTTTTTCTCAACAGAAAAAACATATCGCATTCCTTCTAGACAATAGACTATTATTTTATTTTATTATGACATTATGACATTTTACCGCATGTCTTGTTGTAATTTGACTACAATCACCAAAATGATTGTTTTCTATTCTTAACCTATTCTTTTTTAAATAATAGTTCAAGTGGATCGATAACATCAAGTATCTTTATACAAGATGTCATGCCTTCAAAATTTGAGGTCTACATGTTTTGGTGTAACATTAAAAGTCTTCAAGTAAAAGTGTACAAGGGTGAGGGAGGTATTGATGTATTGTGTGATTTACCTTTTGTCAATGAACTCACTATCATAAATTTAAAGAACAATTGATTTTTATTATGCAAAAAAAAAAAAAAAAAAAAATAAATAAATAAATAAATAGTTGTGCAATTTGACTAGAAGTTACCACTAGAATAATATAATTTAAAATTATTAAATTCAAATATATATAATCTGTAAAAACATGTATTTAGTTTAATATGTTTTGTGAATTTTTCAGTGGCATGTGATGATGATGAATCTGGTAAGTTGATCTTTACACAGACACACACAAGCTTTGATTTGAAGTTTCAGGATCTTTTTCATTTTATAATATCATGTAGATTAAAGTTTGTGTATAGCGAAAAAGATTAGGGGTGTTAGAAAATGGTGATACAACGACAACTATGATGCATGTGAATTCATCTATTTTTGTATCGTATAATGTAATTGTATGTTTGAAAATTCATATAAAACATTTACCTTAAAGTAAAACTTAACTTATTGAAAACCAAACATGATCAGAAGTAATGATTTTTTGCTTACTGAATTGTAGCTGTTTCTACATATATATAATTAGAAAACTTTAAACATAAACATAATCGTTCAGTTGTTCAAGTATTTCAAGTTTGACCAAGTTTAAATTTGACCGATTAATCACGACCGTGATCGAATAATTCTGTCTTTGACCAGTTAACCCTAAATCCTTATTATTAGGAGATTAATCGGGACTCACAGTGCGTAGATATTTGCAAAATAGGCGTGTGATGTTAGCTTAGGTGACATGAAATATGATTTTAGACATTGGCGGGGACCAAATCGAAGGTATTAGGGGTAAAATGTAACGGGGGTAAGTTGACTTGTTATGTAGTTTACATTTTTGCATATCCAATGTAGTTAATTATGTATATTGTAAAGATCAACATGAATTTATATCTAAATTGCACACCTTTACTTCTAGCTTGATAATCATTTTCATGAGTTTGAAATACCTACACTCATATTATTTATTATTCAGATTATCACCAATCTTCATTATAAAAACTTTCCTTGGTGCATTTTTATTCCAACACACATAAAAATATGCCGATGCTTACATATGATAAGTAGTGGATTTGTAATACTAAATAACTAATCAAAACCAACCAGGAGCGGCTCAATGATTTAGGAGGTCTAAAGCGAGTATAAATTATGAGGCCTTATTGATTTGATATATTTACTCATTTTCAATATTTTTTATGCTAATTCGATCAAATGCATTCGATGTAGTATGAAAAATGTATTCTTCTAAACTAAAAAAGCGCAATTAATACATTCCGTTGTGATATAGTACATCAACTTTAATAATGTGTTACCTATTTAGTACGATTTGATAAAAAAAAATTCTACCAAATTGAGGGTTTCTTCCAATAGAATACCATCTTCAATCTTTTTACTTACATAATATAATGTTTTGAAAATAGGTTCAAGTTATCAACTAATTATAGACTTCGGATCTATATTTTTTCTCCTAAAAATAACACTACTTTAACCATTTTATCCCATATAATCTATAAATACTTTACAAAATTATTTATATCGATATCATGTATCTCGTGCTTTCTTCTTCAATAACACGACATGATGCTTAATTTTATGTGACATTTAACGATAATATATCTAGTAAAACATTATATTAAACTCATTCTACAATTCAAAGTAGACTAACTAGGAATTCAATTATGAAAAATATAGAGTAAATTACATTGCCCGTCTCTGTGGTTGTCCCTATATTACGGACCCAGTCCCCGGGTCGGGTATTGCACGAATCCAGTCCCTTGACCCGGGTTTTTGTTTCATGGCAAGTCCCTCTTCCAATTAACATAAGGGTACAATAGTCTTTTAGTACTTATTTTAATTCTTAGATGATAAAATAAAGAGTAAATTCCTAGCCTAATACTAACTGCACAACGAAATTTACCGGATCAAAACAAAATCAAAACTTCAAACCCGTCCCCAACCTCCCTGTTTTTCCGGTAACCCACGCACACGACGTTAACCCTACAAACCCATTCAAATCGCTGGAATTCATCGCTTCTCAAGTATTGAAAGTGAGTAAAACAGATTGGGGAGTGATTCTTTAGGTTAAGCTTCTCAGGTACCATACAACACGATTAAACGTCACCACGTTGCCACCACCGCTATACTCCGGCCACCACTAGATCTCACTTCGAAGACATACGACGGCGCGTTTGAATGACCGGTACCAACGGAGACGATAGAGTGAACATGTGAAACCCGCCAATTTAGGGCTACAATTAGTGCTAAATTAATTGTAATTACATGTATTTAGTTTTATTATAGTCTAAATATATGTGACATTTTGTGTAATTACATACACGCATACACGGTTATTTAAATCGTACACTTATGAACCGGACGAGGTCCGACATTACTTAACTTGGACGTTGGTGACAAAAATTTATAAATAATGTGGAATTTTCCAAACAAACATTATTTACATTAATATATTTTGAAAATAAATTACATGTATTTCGCATCATATAAAACACTCCGTACGCAACGAAAATGCGCCAAACGTGCCTGACAGACGAAATAAATCCAAGTATTAGTTTTATAACTCGTTATTAAGCATTTCGATAAAATACTTCAAAGAAAATAACGCGATTGCACGCGTACGAATAAAACGCTTAAAAACGTTATACGAGTTAAATAAAAGTACAATTCACAGCCAACGACCGAACGAAAATTCGAATAATATTTTAATAACTCAAAAATATATTATATTGAGTGAAACATTTGTAAAAAATGTCGTGCTTTAAAACGTCAATGAAACATATTATATAAAAAGTATAACGAATAAATAAACGTGAAACGATCAGGGAAACTAGCACAGAACGGAGCGTGAATCGGGGAACGAGTTTGGGTGAAGTCCACACATGGGTGGACCCCACCTAAAACCGGCCATGAGGCCAAGCATGGCCTTCCACTCCTCTTTTGTTTACCAAGGCACTCCAAACACTCCCTCACTTCTTCCATTTTCATTCATCTACTCCTACACTCTTCCTCCAACCTCTTTCTACCCCATATCTCTCTCTAAAAATCAGCCAAAGAACCACCCAAAAACCACCTTAAAAACACCTTGAATCACTTAGCTCATTTGGAAGAAAACGATCACCGCAACGAGTTCTACACTTCTCTCTTTTCGGATTCTTCATACGACACTTGTAAGATCTCGTTACCTTGAAAATACTTGTAATTAGTTTATTTGCATGTCTACTTGTTTAACTAGTTTGGAAATGTCCAAATATCGTGTTAAAAATCATTTTTATAAACACACATATGTATACTACTTTCTGTCCCAGAAATCAGTCTCACGAAACAACTCATATAAAATCGTACACATAAGATAAATGAATGAAACCTATGCCAAAATCTTCGTATGTTCGTTATCTACAATTTTCATGTTGAACACTTTTTCCAGAAATGTACCGATTCTCTCAGAAAATTCGATTTGTGGGAGTGTTACTGTTTTGGCCGGAATTGGAACCCGACACTTCTCGATTTTCATTTAGCTAAGAAAATGGACTCTACAAATCTTGGAAAAATTACATAAGGTACTAGAGACATAGTAGAACATGTGTGAATTTTTGTGGAACTTGATTCGGACTAGAACACGTCAAAATGAGAGGCGAAACAAACTGACAAAACGGAAAACCTAATATAAAGAGCTGTTTAACCCCGACACGAACCAATAATTTTCCTAGACTATATTAGCATATTTAAGACTTGTGTAAAAGTCTCGGGTCAAACCGATGTCGTTTGACCACAAACCCGACACGTATTGACCTGATCAGCCTATTATGTCGCAGAGAGGCTAAACCTTCTGCGACACAAGCTTTTATGTCGCTAAAATTAATTAAGTCACAAGGTGCGACACAAGCCACTATGTCGCCAAAAATTAAATATGTCGCAACCTGCGATGCAGCAATTATGTCGCAATAATTTTGAATGTCGCACTTCGCAACGCAAACACTTATGTCGCAGATACCTTTGTGTCGCAACTTAGTGTCGCAAAACACAGAATATTGAGATCACAAATTTCACTAAGTTTAAATTTCCGATTCATTTTTACTAAGGCTTTGTTCCCCAGTTTACAACTCAGATGAAGTGAAGAGAAGGGGAAGGAAAGGGCTCATTTTCTTCTCTTCCAAATCATCCCAAATTCATTTTCTTCTCTTCCAAATCATCATTTTCTTCTCTTCCAAATCATCCCAAATTGGTCGGATTCTATTTTTTTTCCTTTCAAATCCTTCCCTTTCCCTTAAAACACAAACTCTGAAACAAAGCCTAAAGCTCGACCCCAGCCAGGGGCTCTGTCCCTTGGACCCCGCCAGGGGTTGCCACCCCTTGGACCCCGCTACCAGGGGCGCTGCCCCCGGACCCCCGTACGATACTTTCACACTTGGATATAAATGATAAACATACTAGATATACTTTTATAAGTATATAGAATACAATGAAACTCATTATAATAATAGTTGAAATTATTATTACAACCCGTCACCAACGGGCCATACGCGTTTTCAAACTACAAACGAAAGCACTAAACAAACACTTGGACATTTCCAAGTTGAGTGGACAACTAGCTTGGGTGGTCTTTTAGGACACCAACTTATTTACTTATTTACTTACGACCTTGTGCGTCTCGGACTCCAGAAGGTTGCAGGGTTCGGAGAACCAACGTACGGAATTGCATCCGATACACTTACGGACTTACATCCGCTATACTTGTTTGCTTTCACAAACATACTTGCTAGACTCAGGTGAGTCTTACAGCCCCACTTTTTTACTGTTTTCTACTTTGTGGTGAGATACTTTGCTTATTGTTTTACGCATGAACACGAGTACTGGACTGCCTACACTACTTTCTACACACTTTGCATGAGTACTTTTTATCCACTGAAAGCCTCCTATCATAAGTTGTTTGTTATGGACTTAAGCGCGAGTACTAGTAGATGGATCCATTTGGGACTGACAATCCCTGCCTGGGTGTCGCATGATGTATCGCAAAAAGTCACGTTTTTACATGCATTAATTGCCCCATATTTAGCTCTTTTCTAACAAATATATCTTAAAATCATAATTATTCATTAACTTTTGTTAGAAAGGTATAAACTTGTCGGTCTTTTGAAAATCAAGCAAAAAGGGCAGAAAACTGACCTAAATAGGCACTATTCTGAGCCTAGCCCTAAATCTACTGTAAACTTCATACCAGAGCCTCATAATAGTCTTATTTTGTAGCTATGAAGATTACGAGTACGTGGATATAAGGATTGCTCAGAACGGATCAAGGACGAGAAAGTTATGCAAGTTACAGCGCAGCCGAAAGCTACAAAACGTATTCTGAACACGCCCGGGCCCCACACATCCAATTTCTACCAAATTGGCATCATTAGAAGCGTAACGGAATTACGAAGCCGTAAGCGAAAGAATCAAGTCAAACGGATGCGAAACGAAGAAGATACGGCCTTCCGAAGATGCGAGAAAAGTCAGAAAAATCACACGGCCTAGCACACGGCCACCCCAGGGCCGTACACGGCCTATACAGGGCCGTACACGGCCTGTACAGAGCCGTACACGGCCTGTATAGGGCCGTACATGGCCTGGTTTGGTCTCACACGGCCTCCGTCTTGCTTCGTTTGCTTGTACGTGTGCTTGTGTGCTTGTACTCTTGGATCCAAGGCTTGCCTATAAATAGAGACCTCATGTAACCTCATTTCACACACCATTCTTCATAGAATTCTCTCACTTTCTCTCTCACACACATTCTCTCTCTAGCACTACTCTTAGGAGTTAGAGGAGAATTAGATTAGGTTAGCTTCTCTCTCTAGTTTCTCTCTCTAGAGAACTAGAGAGATGTAGGCACGGTTCGAGTGGGGAAGATAGCTGTAGCTTGGGAATTTTATTGTATTGAAGTTTTCAAGATTCTAGCTTGTACTACTCAGTGTTATGCTACTTAAATACTGGTTATTACTTATTCCTTTACTTACGGTTATTATGTTTTGTTTGCATGATATCTTTGTTTGTGTTGCGAATATTGTCATGCTATTTACGTAGTTTAATACTGTGATTGTTGAAATGTAGATATTAGGATTATGGATGATATTTAATTCAGTGGGATAAACATCATGAAATAACGGAAGTAACGTTATACGGCTTTCATTTGTATAGCGCCGGAATCATCATGAATGTGTGTAGTACGGAACGTGGAAGCTATGAAAGTCGTGGGCACAATCCGTTATGGAATAATGTCCCCAGTATTATGATTGGTGATTGTTTTGCTGTGTATCTGGTTGAGTTTTACATGAATATAGACTTAATAAAGTGTCCACCCTTTCCAGTCTTTCACGTGACTATTGCCTTAGGATAGGATCTGATCAACCCTAATACTACGTAGATATAGTTATCTCATATTACAGTATGAAGCTATGAATATTCCGTAAAACGGCACAGTACTTCGTATAACGTTTAAATACGTGGGAAAAGCTAAGGAACTGCCGTAGGTTTATTTCATCGTGGAATACCTAGAAGTCACCCTTTTAGAATATGGGTCTAGGAACAATAAAGCTGTGGAAATGCTCGCTGCACCGTACACCGTTAGTACACCAAGGTTAAAATATAGCTGTGGAAATGCTCACTGCACCGTACACCGTTAGTACACCAAGGTTAACATACAGCTGTGGAACTACTTTAACGTACAGTACACCGTTAGTATGCCTTGAGTCTGGAACACTGTGGATATGCCAAATGCACTGTACACCGTGAGTATACCTTGAGTCTGGAACACTGTGGATATGCCAAATGCACTGTACACCGTGAGTATTCCTAGGGATGAACGCCTGATAGCAAAGGAGGGTCTAATTCATGACGGAGTTAATTATGCTTAAACCAGTAATAAATGAGTTTTGAAAAGAAAGCAAGTATTCGGCTGTAATACAAGATGCTTAAACCGCTTAACTCAACATAACCGACAGCTCATCGTATACAGCATACAATTAGTACTTACCTAGATAAACTCAGATAGATTTAGGTGTTAAGAAAGGTCAGATAGAAAATTGCAGTTTGTTGCCTTATGCCTACACCCAGGATATATCATCCGTAGAGGTCGCTTAGTCTTACAAGGCAAGTGAGGGGGGTTTGAACAACCTATTTCTGATCAGCATCAGGATAACCTAGGACTCAGTGACATATGCTTTTAGGCTTTTAGACTAAAACGTAGGGTCCTAGTGTTTACACCGACTGTCCGTCTGATGATTTGCCCAAGGTAGTCTCCAATCATCTGTCTAATGAATATCATCCAGAAACCCTAAATATCGAAGTTTCAGCAATCACGCTCTACCTGTTGCCTACTCTCTGTTTAATTTACTTGTTTTATTTAGTATTAGCTTAGATAACCAACCAAAACCTACCTACTTTTAAAAACCCATCCTATCAGAAAGCTCATTTACGGTAAGTCCCTTTTGGTTCCATTCGCTCCGATTTTAAGAACGACACTCGAGTTATACTTACTGCTTACTCCCCAAAAGTAGGTAGTACTTATAGTTTGAGCCCCAGCTCATATAAATTTAAAACCTAACACGTTCACACGTTGTTGCGTCGTTGCCTGCAGGACCGCCGTGCCAGCCCCCCTTGGAAAACGACCGCGGCCGAGTCAGCACTCTGACGGCGCAACAGGTTTTTTGGCGCCGTTGCCGGGGATCGGTTGAGCGTAGTGAACTTTAAGATTACCGTAGATAGTTGACTTTTAGGACACCCTTCCTTAAGATTTTCATTACTTTAGGAAGTTATTTGCTTTAGTAATTAATTAATTTAAAAAAAAAAAAAATTAGAAAACCCTAATTCTCCTTCCAATCTTATTTCTCCCATGGATGAGATAACGATCATGGACGATGCGGAATTCTTTGTGTCTTCCCACAAAGAGGTCTGTGTTAACCAGGAAGTTGAGATTGACAAATATTCATCCTTAGACCTAGGTTTTGATACATCTCAGCAGAAGATTCCACCTTCTGTCACTATTGAATTAAGTGGTCAACCCACACTTGACCCTGAGATTTTATCAATCTTATCTAAGTATCCACATTACCTTAGACCTGCCACCCTACCAGAAGACGTTCCTTTCGGTATTGAAGTTTTCTTCTATCCACCAATGCCTTGGATGGATTTAAATGAGCGACTTCATTGCTTAGATGAATACTTCAGGTATGATCTTCCAGATATATTGCGAGCCTACCCCACTACTCTTTTCCAAAGTGTAGAAGTGGATGAGCGTCTCCAGTGTCCGGAGGATCCTGAACTAGAACCACCAACCTTGCCCAACACTGAATCAAGTAACAACACACCAGAATCAAGTAATGAACATCACTTAGAAAACTTTCACAAGCCCAGTAGGAGAATAGATATCTGTTCTGATTTTCTTAGAAACCTTAAGATATCCGATTTTCCCTTTTCAACTGAGCAGAGGAAGACCTTTGTAGTGATTGATAGGATAATAACATGTCTACGTGCTAATTACGATCAAAAAGACGAGTTATCACTAAAATCAGAGTTAGATCTACTAATGGATCTAATAGCTAGCACCGAGTATCCATCTGTTTCACAGATTAAGATTAATCGTTATGTTGCTGCCCTGATTGACGAGCTCGAATTTTGGATTGAAAGAGCCCCTATCACTTATACTTTGATTCCATGCGTTAAACTGTTCTTTGTTGATCCTGCCACTTATCTGATTAATGAACTGAGATCAATTTTCCCTGATTCTACTGAGGAAGCCATGGATTCTGCTTTCTTCCAAAAGAGGAAGGAAATCCATGTTAAGCTTACTCAGTTGTTACTAACATCTAAATTCCCTTTTACTGAGCAACAAAGGATTTACATCAGAAAGATTTCACGAGTAGTTCACTCTACTACTGGAAACCCTGATTCAGAAGAAGAAAAGGAATTTCAGCATGTTATCGGAGAATTGCTCTTTGGTCTATGCTTTATAGACACAGGATTCAGGGACGGTATTTCGAATCCGAGGAAGGTAAGACGAGCATTTAACCAATTCATTGATGCGTTACTAGCATTAGGTCAAGAAGAAAAAGAATTCTTACGAGAATTTGAGCGTTATTATATAAATCCCGCTGACCTAATTCATAGTATCATTAAAGCGCTTCAAGGTACGTTCGTTCTTCGCCACACTTTCTCGCATGTTTCAGGCTTATCTGAAAGTGCCGTCACAAGCACTGACAGATAAATGGTGATGGTCTGATGTAAATAGGTTTGAATATTTCGTTAATTAGGACAAAAATAATTTTAATTAGATTTTCTTTTAATTTACTTTTATAAAAACGAAGAAAAACGTTCTTTAAAGTTTAAACGCGTAAGTTTTTAATCGAATTTTCGCAAACGGTCCAAACGTTTCAGAAATTTGACAAAGTTTTAATTTAAATTTTGGAAAGTTTGTTTGGATTGGTTTTGAATTTTTAAGAACACAAAAAGATTTAATAAACGTATTTAAAAACGAAAATGTTTTCGCACGCGAATTAATGTTACGTTTTTAATATACGAATTTAAATACGAAAGTTTCGTGCATATTTTGGTTGATTTTCATAAAAAAATATTTTAACTTTAAAAACCCAAGTATACGTTTCGTTTCGTTCGCATTTAAGTTGAAATTGCATTTTAAAAATGCAATTTAAAAATGCATAAAGCAAAGGAAGCTTCCACCACTTTTTACAAAAAGTAAAAAGCAACTTCTTCTTCCTCCTTTCTCTTCCAAAACCGTCACCCACCATCACCATCTCCATTTTTCCATCATTTTTCTTCAAATCAAGCTTCAAATCTTCCATATCTTCATCTCTTTTGCATCTAGAACATCTTTACATCAAGGTTAAGGTATGATTATAACCTAAAATCATCATTTTGAATATTTTTATAAAGTTAGGGTTTATGCTTAGATCTTGAGTTTTGATCATCAAGTTCCATGCTTTTTGCTTGCAAAATATTATATGCTTGATTGTTAACATGTTTGCGGAAGTAATTTGAGGTTTCCATGGCTAGATTTGATGTTTTGATTTTGAGAGTTGACTTTTTGTTAGGGTTTTAGCAATTTTGACTTTCTTGAATGATTATTTGCTTATGATTGACTTTTCGGTGATTAATTTGCGCTTAAAATGATTAGTTTACATGAGTAATTGATTATTAAGGATTAGAGGATTAATTTAATTGCATGCTTATGAATTAAAGTAAGGCTTTTTATACAAAACTATTTAAAAACCATTACTTTAATTAAAATCATTATCTTTTTAAATGGTATTTATTTTAAACTTTGTATAATTTGCTTCATGAAAATACAATTAAATATATTTGGAGTAGCACTACTTTAATTAATAAAGTTAGTGAGATTTTGAATTAATTATCCTCTAATTAAAAGTCTTATGCTTAACCAAAATGATGGATGATAAATAAAATTGCTTTGCTTGCTTATTTTAATCATAGTAAGGTAATTATATGATTTATGATCATGATGCTTGCTTGATTATTCGATTACTTAGCATGTTTAGAAATATTCATATTTAAGTAATCTTAGAAAAATAGGAAAGCTGCGGTTTTGTTTATTTGATAAATTGCGGATTGATGATTGCGGTTTTTAGGGAATTCATAAAAATAATAATGGGATAATTGCAAAA
The DNA here is from genome assembly GCA_949592205.1 of Helichrysum umbraculigerum. Lineage (NCBI taxonomy): Eukaryota > Viridiplantae > Streptophyta > Magnoliopsida > Asterales > Asteraceae > Helichrysum > Helichrysum umbraculigerum. Next base: position 304,315,296 of record CATIUR010000001.1, on the reverse strand, counting down.
TATAAAGCCTACATTTCGAATTTTTTCTGAAAATTTGGAATAAATATTATATTGTCCAATTATTGTTATATAATTTGTTTCCTTGTTTTTCTTAAATAGATGGACCCGATTCCACCTACTCTAGCTTATTTGGCCAAGACTACACAAGAAAAGACTTTGATTCGGAAATGGCTAAAGAGGGCATTTGGAAGTAATCGGTACATAGTTTGGGAAGACATGGGGAAACTTGGAATTGAGGACAGGTTGAGGAATTTGATAGGATATGAGGTTCAGGGACTTAAGTTCGACTCGTGGATCCAGCTTTTTAGCATTCGTGAGCCCATATACCCCGAGGTTGTCACTGAGTTTCTGATGACATTTGAGCTTAACCCAGAGTTAGGGATTGGAGATGACAAGAAGATAGCATTCAGATTCCGAGGGAAGAGCCAGAGTGTTTCTATTTCGGGCTTAGCTAGACATTTGGGATTGTATTCAGCTGATCAGATTAGCTCAGATTGGTTCTTACATAGTCATCAGACGATTCCTCATCATCCCGAGAGGAGCCATAGAGTCATTTGGAGTGAGCTGACGGGCACTCATTATACTTGTGGTGCCAAGTCCTCAGCTTTGATTCTACCTCAGCTACGTCTCCTACACAAGCTGATTGTTACATCTATTATGGGAAAGAAGGAGACCGGGCCGATAAATGGGGATGAGCTATATATCATTGATGCTATCATGAGCCGCCAGAATATTAATGTGGCCTGCATTATTGCTGAGAGGATGGCGAAGGAGAAGAACTTGGACCTGACAAAGCATGTTTTTATGGGAGCTTTCATCACCAGATTGTTGAGACGGATGCGACTCTTGAAAAAGAGTCATGAGGCCGAGTATAGAGTGTCTTCCACTTCATTACCATGTGACTTGGACTACTGCAAGCAGATCCATTTGATCACTGAGGGTTCTGAGAGACAGTGTTACTGGAAGGACACTGATGAGCTTATCCCTGGATGTTTCACGACCAAGAAGAGGGTCAGAGAGGAGGATGTTGAGACTCCGGTTGTTGATAGAGTAGATAGAGTACCGGCTGTGCCTAGGAGTACTAGGACACCAGTCAGGGATGCTGGGGTTGGGACATCAGGTCCCCGAGCTCAGATACGACATACAGATCCAGTCACTCCCTTGACTCAGTACTTCATATTGCACGCTTTGGCTGCCAACAACGGGCATCAGGCACTTATAGCTAGGGCTTTAGGTATTCCAGCTCCCGAGCCGCTCCTGTACGAGTGTGTGCCACTACCACCAGTTCCACCATCCACTACCATTCCACCATCTACTACCATTCAACCACCTACTACCATACCACCATACACTACCCACATACCACCTACCACTACCATTCCACCCACACGATCAGTCGAGCATTGTTTATCGGTTGATGCTGCATTCCCACATCCTACTATGTCAGCCCGTAGAGCCCATTCTTCTCAGCAGTCCGCAGGAGGAGAGGCTGTTGGTTCCTACCAGCCAGATGTTGTTCATTTGGGCACTGATCCATTCACCTTATCAGAGTTTCAGGGATTGTTGGCATTAGACCCTATACCTTCTGATCAGCTTCCTACAGAGGAGATACTTAGGCACATCTACAGATCCAAGATGGAGCGAGAGGGGATGACTTTTGAGGATTTCAGACAGTTGGCATTAGATGATCCGATGAAGTTGCCTGCTTGCTCCCTTAGAGATGTATTGATGCAGTATAGGCAGGTGAGGTCAGAGGAGCAGAGAGTCTCCAGTGGTCAGCAGTCAGTTGCCGGACCATCCTCAGTTCCTCCACCGGTTTAGCCTTCTGTTCAGGACTCTGATCAGGGTTCTCCAGCACCCTAGATCTGTGCACCCATATCTACATACTTACTATTTCCTCTATTCCATACTTTTGACTTGTTGTGTGGTTGTGGAACTTTACTTTGTTATATTTTTGGAACATGAACTATCAGACACAGTCTGTTTAGTTTCTCTATCATTTAGTTATCAGTTATTTAGTTTACTTATTATGTTTTTATTTCTGTTTTTCTTCTTAGTTAGAATAAGTGAATTGTGTTTGTGCAAATGAGAATTGAGGAAAGGAGATACCGATCATTCACGAAGAAACTGCTTTCTGCATGGATTCAACCAAGGAATTTCAGTCACCTGCAGACCGCCGCTTCTTTCTTAAAACCATCTCCACGTCTCTATCGTAGGGAAGTTCCTTTCTTTTTGTCATGATTTTCACCATTACCACATATCCAAATATTGCCTAAATTCTAAGTGTGGGATTCCATCCCACCAAATTTTTCAAAACACTTAAAAATTGTTCCACTATTTCAAAACCTAAGTGTGGGATTTTTCCCGAAGAAAATCCTACGTCTTAGCAATGAACATTGAGGACAATGTTGTTTTAAGTGTGGGATACACGGTATATATATACCGCAAGTTTATATTTGCCGGTCCAAAGTAATACCTTCGTTTTCATTCAAACTTTTTCAAAATTTTTTCCCAAAACCAACCCAAAAGGTTGACATTTTTAGTCACCAAAACATTCGAAAACCCAACCTCGACGATGTTCGACATCCATTCGGATGATTTCGAATATTTTCAAAAGATTTTAGTCTTAGAATATTCTTTTAAAAGAGATAAACCTTCTGTCAAAATAAATAAATTGCTTTGGAAAGTAAGATTAGGCAAAGATAAGAACGTATCTTAAACTAAAACTGAGAAATCCTCTAGGCATCGCATGACTTGGTGCATATGACCCTTTGATTGTGAGGTACTTGAGCCTTTAATAAGCATTCACTTTTAATGCTTCACTTTCATTTCTGAGTGTGCGCCGATGCATGTGTCTTTGAATTAGAACTTGCTCCTGAATGCATTTCGAGACCATACCAATGAGTGCCGTACGCGGTATAGGTGCAATTAGATGATCTTGGCATTTATTAGGATTAACCCATTTCTTTCATATCTTTTCAAGCCAACCCTTCCAACTTTCTTTCTAAGATTGTTGATGATCCAATTAGAAAACCCTTTGCGCCTTAGCCATTTCATTTCTCTAAACCCTAAAACACTTCCCCACAACACAAACACTTTCCCACCAAACACCATTCCAGCTCGTGAAACTTCATAGATCATAAGTGAGGGCTACTTGAAATATCTTTCTATTGGTGTCTCATCTTCAAACATCTCTCCGTACCTATCAAGAGTTTAAAGAAAGAAATCCAAAATGAAGATACGGTACAAAAGCGAAGTATTACTCATCACGAAGATATTATCCGCCAAAGACAGTACGAAAAATTGGTACTTGTCAAAAGAGAAGTCAAAGATGTCTCACTATATGAAGGATCTCCAAGGTCATAAAAATAAGAAAAAGAAAAGAAAAAGAAAAAAAAAAAAAAAAAGCAGACCTTGGAGAGCTCCTAGAAGAAGAAGACTACTCTCCAAAGAAGAAAAATCTATCAGAACTCAAAAGAAACATCAAGAGAAGAGATTATTCATCTAGGAGATGAGTCTACTCTAGAAGTTATCTCAAGTGAAACTTGCTTTGATCTTTGAAAGCTCCGAGTCTGAAGTTCAAAAACCATAAAACCATTGACCAAACTACCCCTATCCTTACCTACCTTACCCTTACTCACACAACCCACTGAAATGCCTTAGGATAATTAGCACCGTTCTCAAAGGAGTGGTGGAGATTCGATTCTCGACCAAGCCTATGACGATAAGCACTGCATGACTGGCAATGAGCGATTTCGTTTCTATAGATTATAGGTAACCCGATACACTTTGAGTGAATTGAGTGACCCACTTGTGAGAATCGCCCAGTCATGTATATCTACGTCTCGAGAGTTGCAAAGCATGCCAAAAAGGGTTAATCAATTTTATGTTTAAGTATAGTTAATTTTTGTTGATGCTTACTTTCCGAAAAGATTTATCTACTTTAAAGAAAGTGATTTTCTACGGAAGATACTCTAAGCATCCAAAATAATTTTTCAAAAACTATTTTCCAAATGAGGTTTGCTTGAGGACAAGCAAAAGCTTAAGTGTGGGATATTTGATGTATCGCAAAAAGTAAAGTTTTTACATGCATTAATTGCCCCATATTTATCTCTTTTCTAACAAATATATCTTAAAATCATAATTATTCATTAACTTTTGTTAGAAAGGTATAAACTTGTCGATCTTTTGAAAATCAAGCAAAAAGGGCATAAAACTGACCTAAATAGGCACTATTCTGAGCCTAGCCCTAAATCTACTTTAAACTTCATACCAGAGCCTCATAATAGTCTTATTTTGTAGCTATGAAGATTACGAGTACGTGGATATAAGGATTGCTCAGAACGGATCAAGGACGAGAAAGTTATGCAAGTTACAGCGCAGCCGAAAGCTACAAAACGTATTCTGAACACGCCCGGGCCCCACACATCCAATTTCTACCAAATTGGCATCATTAGAAGCATAACGGAATTACGAAGCCGTAGGCGAAAGAATCAAGTCAAACGGATGCGAAACGAAGAAGATACGGCCTTCCGAAGATGCGAGAAAAGTCAGAAAAATCACACGGCCTAGCATACGGCCACCCCAGGGCCGTACACGGCCTATACAGGGCCGTACACAGCCTGTACAGAGCCGTACACAGCCTGTATAGGGCCGTACATGGCCTGGTTTGGTCTCACACGGCCTCCGTCTTGCTTCGTTTGCTTGTACGTGTGCTTGTGTGCTTGTACTCTTGGATCCAAGGCTTGCCTATAAATAGAGACCTCATGTAACCTCATTTCACACACCATTCTTCATAGAATTCTCTCACTTTCTCTCTCACACACATTCTCTCTCTAGCACTACTCTTAGGAGTTAGAGGAGAATTAGATTAGGTTAGCTTCTCTCTCTAGTTTCTCTCTCTAGAGAACTAGAGAGATGTAGGCACGGTTCAAGTGGGGAAGATAGCTGTAGCTTGGGAATTTTATTGTATTGAAGTTTTCAAGATTCTAGCTTGTACTACTCAGTGTTATGCTACTTAAATACTGGTTATTACTTATTCCTTTACTTACGGTTATTATGTTTTGTTTGCATGATATCTTTGTTTGTGTTGCGAATATTGTCATGCTATTTACGTAGTTTAATACTGTGATTGTTGAAATGTAGATATTAGGATTATGGATGATATTTAATTCAGTGGGATAAACATCATGAAATAACGGAAGTAACGTTATACGGCTTTCATTTGTATAGCGCCGGAATCATCATGAATGTGTGTAGTACGGAACGTGGAAGCTATGAAAGTCGTGGGCACAATCCGTTATGGAATAATGTCCCCAGTATTATGATTGGTGATTGTTTTGCTGTGTATCTGGTTGAGTTTTACATGAATATAGACTTAATAAAGTGTCCACCCTTTCCAGTCTTTCACGTGACTATTGCCTTAGGATAGGATCTGATCAACCCTAATACTACGTAGATATAGTTATCTCATATTACAGTATGAAGCTATGAATATTCCGTAAAACGGCACAGTACTTCGTATAACGTTTAAATACGTGGGAAAAGCTAAGGAACTGCCGTAGGTTTATTTCATCGTGGAATACCTAGAAGTCACCCTTTTAGAATATGGGTCTAGGAACAATAAAGCTGTGGAAATGCTCGCTGCACCGTACACCGTTAGTACACCAAGGTTAAAATATAGCTGTGGAAATGCTCGCTGCACCGTACACCGTTAGTACACCAAGGTTAACATACAGCTGTGGAACTACTTTAACGTACAGTACACCGTTAATATGCCTTGAGTCTGGAACACTGTGGATATGCCAAATGCACTGTACACCGTGAGTATACCTTGAGTCTGGAACACTGTGGATATGCCAAATGCACTGTACACCGTGAGTATTCCTAGGGATGAACGCCTGATAGCAAAGGAGGGTCTAATTCATGACGGAGTTAATTATGCTTAAACCAGTAATAAATGAGTTTTGAAAAGAAAGCAAGTATTCGGCTATAATACAAGATGCTTAAACCGCTTAACTCAACATAACCGACAGCTCAACGTATACAGCATACAATTAGTACTTACCTAGATAAACTCAGATATATTTAGGTGTTAAGAAATGTCAGATAGAAAATTGCAGTTTGTTACCTTATGCCTACACCCAGGATATATCATCCGTAGAGGTCGCTTAGTCTTACAAGGCAAGTGAGGGGGGTTTGAACAACCTGTTTCTGATCAGCATCAGGATAACCTAGGACTCAGTGACATATGCTTTTAGGCTTTTAGACTAAAACGTAGGGTCCTAGTGTTTACACCGACTGTCCGTCTGATGATTTGCCCAAGGTAGTCTCCAATCATCTGTCTAATGAATATCATCCAGAAACCCTAATTATCGAAGTTTCAGCAATCACGCTCTACCTGTTGCCTACTCTCTGTTTAATTTACTTGTTTTATTTAGTATTAGCTTAGATAACCAACCAAAACCTACCTACTTTTAAAAACCCATCCTATCAGAAAGCTCATTTACGGTAAGTCCCTTTTGGTTCCATTCGCTCCGATTTTAAGAACGACACTCTAGTTATACTTACTGCTTACTCCCCAAAAGTTGGTAGTACTTATAGTTTGAGCCCCAGCTCATATAAATTTAAAACCTAACACGTTCACACGTTGTTGCGTCGTTGCCTGCAGGACCGCCGTGCCAGCCCCCCTTGGAAAACGATCGCGGCCGAGTCAGCACTCTGACGGCGCAACATCGCACCCCCAAATTCGGGTTACGGAAGCGGTTCGGGTCGGGGCGCAATCAATCAATAATCAAAGCATAAAGTTATAGCAAACGACCTCTAAATGAGACGTTTGAAAATAGTTATTACATTTCCCAAAATAAAACGTTTACATTGTTGTGAGTTCGCAAAAGAAATTCCAACACATAAATTGTAGTACAATAGTTTTTGCAAGGAAATCCAAGTGTTTGAAATCATGCGACTCGAGCTAGCATATCTTATAGCAATCCTAATCCTGCTGGGCACCTGAGAAACATGCTAAAACGAGTCAGCTATAAAGCTGGTAAGTTCATAGGTTTGTCAGTTGAAAACATGAAGTATAAACTGTGTATGCTTGAAAAGTAGTTCAGAAACTACGTTTTAGAATTGCAGTATTATACAGTTGTGGTGTGTACCTAAGTACATCAAGGGAAAATGGCATTCCATGCCTAGTTACCTATCAGGTGTAAGTAAGTCTACAAATGTGAGGTAATACATGCCTAAGTACTATCGAGTAAGTGTATGACCGAGTCATATAGAGGAAGTGGCGGTCCATGCCTAGATACCAATCAGGTATGAGTAAGTCTACTAATGTGAGGCAATACGTGCCTAAGTACAAATCAAGTAGGTGTATGACCACGTCATATGATAACAAGTAATAGTATTACTTATCCAGTAGTAAGATACTAGTATGCCACCTGGCACAGTGTGTTGCCTCCACAAGCAACATGTAAGTGTAGTACCGCAAAACTATAATCGAGTATTTAGCCAAATACTGAATCAACGATCTCGAGTGTAAGCTTGCCGATCCGTTGATGAGTGCGAGTATCAACTCGTGTGTTTATCGGTGTTTTGTATCGCTATATCGCGATATCGTTTTGAATCACTTTACCGTGATCTCGTTTTGTATCACTTAACCGTGATATCGTTTTGTATCACTCTAACCGTGATATCGAACAGTATTGCTCGCAAGCAATGTATGTATATGTGAGCCGGCAGTACTACGACTGGCACGACTAGAGTAACCGAGTTTGCATAAGTGTATGTATATCAATATACATGAGTAACTGTGGGTAGCACCAAGTGCTTGAAATAGAGTACGAGTATATATATATATATATATATATATATATATATATATATATATATATATATATATATATATATATATATACTTATATAGATAGATATATAAGTCTAACCAACAAACACATCTAACGGGGTATCATGTAACACATGAAAGTGATTTAGTCTATCTGAGTATGTACATACAACACTGAGATATTAGGTTTAGCACAATAAGCCTAGGTATAAATAATCATCACCTAGTTGTCTGGTATTATTATAAGGAACTATACCAACGTATGCTACTATCGTATACTCCTAGCCTCCAGCCTAGCAAGTATATTGAGGTCTCTGGGAAATGTTCACTTAAGTACAAATCCATTCTAGTAATCATGGAGTGTATAGGCAGTCTTAGTTCCTAAAAGGAAAACTAATCCTGTAAAAAGTCTAGGCGTTGTCCATCGTAGGTAGAACTAACCAGTTCAAGTATATTCAATAATGTTGTCCGGCGACAATATGACCAATGAATGACGATGACTTAATCAAGTTATGTAATGATAACTGTTTTTCAACAATATGATAGTGTACAACAGTAACCTATCTAGGTTAAGCAGTGATATTGTTCTACACCAATATAATGAGTGTAATCCCTAAATATTACACGATTTGTATTACGTAACAGTAATATAGTTAAATGTGAATTATAAAAGTTTATCAATATAATTCGAAAACAGTAATTGTGCATGCGTCTCACCTCGAAAACAGTAAAACAATTGAAAGAGTGGGGCTATGAACTCACCTATGAGTTGTCAGCGATCCTACAATACATGTGTTGTCACAATGGTAACCTCCTAGCGTCCTAAACAAGTGAGGTTATATGAATACGAGATCAAATAGTCTGACCAAGTAAGTCATTCGAATGTTTATTTGTTGCTCGGTTTTAAAGATCGTGTATGGGGGTTCGGGGGCAGCGCCCCTGGTAGCGGGGTCCAAGGGGTGGCAACCCCTGGTGGGGTCCAAGGGGCAGAGCCCCTGGCTGGTAAAATAAATTTTTTTTAAATAGCCTACTATAACCATACCGTGGTCTCATTTTATAATACCTCGGGAGCTAATGAAACTATTTTAGTAAAATTGAACTGTCTCAATTCTCTGGCAATCGCACCAAAAGCTCGAGTTCCTTTTGGATTTCCTTCTTGATCAATCACAACTGCAGCATTGTCATCATAACGTATTATCATACCGTTGTCACGTTTAAGTTCTTTACAAGTACGGACAATTACAGCTCTGACCACTTCTGATCTTTCTAGAGGCATGTTTGGAACTGCGTCTTTGATCACAGCAACAATAACGTCACCAATATTAGCATATCGACGATTGCTAGCTCCTATGATTCGAATACACATCAATTCTTGAGCCCCGCTGTTATCTGCTACATTCAAATGGGTCTGAGGTTGAATCATATCATTTTTTTTAATCTTTTTTTTACAATACAAATGTCGAAGAAAAAAAGAAATATTATTTGTCCAAAAAAAGAAACCTGCACCCGCTATTTTTAAGGCCTATTTCTTTTTTATCCCGAAATTATGAATTGAGCTCGTATAGGCATTTTGGACGCTGCTATTGAAATAGCCTTTCTGGCTATATATTCTGTTACTCCACCCATTTCATAAAGGATTCGACCTGGTTTAACAACAGCTACCCAATATTCAGGAGAGCCTTTACCTAAACCCATACGTGTTTCTGCAGGTCTTACTGTAAGTGGTTTATCTGGAAATATACGAACCCCTATTTTTCCATCACGATGTGCATTTCGTGTCATTGCTCGTCGACCTGCTTCTATTTGTCTAGATGTGATCCAAGCGGGTTCAAGTGCCTGAAGAGCGTATTTACCAAAACAAATAGTGTTACCTCGATAAGATATTTCCTTCATTCTTCCTTGATGTTGTTTACGGAATCTGGTTCTTTTGGGGTTATAGTTGATGGTTTGTTTTTAATTCCATCTCTACTACAGAACCGGACGTGAGAGTTTCTTCTCATCCAGCTCCTCGCGAAAAAAAGAAATTCAAATTCAAGATTTTGAATTCAATTCAGATTTCAGATTTGTATATCTTGTTTATATAGATAATTTAGAATAGAATAGATATGATAGATATGATATGATGATGATGATGATAAATAGATAACAAAATCTATTAAAAAACTATTTTTTTCTTATATTTATCTATTTTATTTTTATGATTTTAATTTTAAAAGGAATCTTTCTTTTGTTTTACTCTTTATCAAATCGTATTGGATATTGGATTGACACAAATTTCTCCATCCAAGAAAATAAAGTTTTCGCGGGCGAATATTTACTCTTTCAACTTCTATTCTATTTCAGTTCTATCATTAGTTCATAACTTTTCCGAATAGATGAATTGGTCTCTGGCCGGTTCCGCCATCCCGATCAATGAATCATTCGAATTCATTTTCACTAGAATCTTTTGAATTAACAGGTTCCATCGTTCCCATCGCTTCTTACTTAATGGTTAGGTCTGAATTCTACAATGGAGCTATTAGTTCTTGAGTCAATATTCTTAGTCTTTATTGGCTCGAAGCTCTTTATTTTTTGTTCGATGAGCAGATCCATTTAATGATGAATCCGTATTGATGCTTTATTACACAGATTTTTTATGAGATGACTCATAGACCTTACATATTGGAATTTTATATCATCAATATTCTTTTTCTTTCTTTCTCTC